>OX457134.1:20506072-21706072 GCA_949752895.1 Dendrolimus pini | reverse complement strand
TTTTACTATCATTGCTATCGGTATTGTCGCGATTCACATCTGCATTGTTGGAGTATTTTTGTGTTTAACTTTGTTTTTGTTACGTTCTGTTTTTGTTAAGTTTTCTTTGGTTGAACTATTCTGTTAAACTGTTGGTGTGTTTGTCTTCACTGTTCTCGTTACAATGCCTAACTACAGTAAGGAAGAGTATGCTGATATGTTGTTGGCGTATGGCAGCGCCAATTGTAACGCTCGTGAAGCGCGTAGAATTTACCAGGAGCGATATCCTAATCGGCGTCTGAGGGAGACTGGAAACATAAATATTTTAGAGCCTCGAGTCAATGTGAGGCAACATAATGTTGCAGTGGATGAGAGTATTTTACAAGCTTTTGATGAGAATCCAACGACAAGTATTCGAGCTGTAGCTAAAAGACTTAACTTGTCGGTTTGGAAAGTCTGGTCAGTTCTTCGGCAAGATGGAAGGCATGCATTCCACTACACTCCTGTTCAAGGTATGTTTTTTAAACAATTCAAAACTCATTGCATGTGTTTTTACAGCTTAATTTTAAGTACAACAATTTAACAAGTAAATTCTTACTCTAATAGTTAAAACAAATGTGTTTGTTTTTGTTCAAAAAAATAATTTATTCATTGTGGCCTTTGGGTCAGCTCACAGATGAAATAAATCGCGTCCGTACAATTCTCACGGATTTAATCGATTGTTCTAGGTCTCATAGACGATGATCATAGGAGGCGGCTGGAATTTTGCAGGTTTATGATGCATACAGACGTAGAAGATACAATTTTTTTTTAAAGAATTTTGTGGACCGATGAATCCAATTTCAATCATGAGGGGATTGTGAATCTCCACAACCTCCATCATTGGGGGATAAAAAGACAAAATCCCCGCAAGAAAAGGCAAAGTTCATTTCAAAGTAAGTTTAGTGTGAACGTTTGGGCTGGGGTTATTGGAAGACACCTGATCGGTCCACATTTCTTACCGGAGCGCCTAACCGGAGAAAGTTATTTTTCTTTTTTAATAAATGACTTACCTGAATTGGTATTACCAATAGTAGAAGAAGAAGATTTTATTTTCCAAAATGATGGTTGCCCAGCACATTACCAACGAGACGTTCGAGAACATTTGGACAATTGTTTTCCCAATTCGTGGATCGGAAGAGGCGGTCCGATTCCTTGGCCTGCACGGTCACCAGACCTAACACCTCTGGATTTTAATGTTTGGGGGCGCGCAAAAGAAATTGTTTATGCGACAGAAGTACGGACAAGGGAAATTTTAATAGAAAAAATAAATAGCGCCTTTCGCATAATGAAAGAAGAAATGCGATTAAAAACGACGACTGTGGAAATAAGAAAAAGATGTCGTGCATGCATTCACAATGGAGGCCGTCATTTTGAACCCAATCTGTGAATAAAATTTAATTAAAACGTCTTAAAATACAAACAAGGTGTTTTCTTTATTCTGACACTGGTTGAGTAATACCTTCTGTTTTGTGATCACATGAATAATTTCAAGGCCATGTGGTATATCGTTGGAAAGGATATTAAGTACAGATTTTGTTTCAATCAAATGAAATTCTTAATACCTTTTAGTTTTTTTTTATAATTAATTTTGAATTTGACCTTTTTCATAGATTAATTCATTTTTAAGAGTTTGAAAGCTCGTCAAGAACGTTTTGTTGTCTAATGCTAAGAATTAATGTTTAATTTAGAATAGTCATACATTAAAGACTGCGATAGAAGTTATTTGGTTCAATTACAAAAACAAACTAGAAAAATATGTCGTTTTAAAGACGATGAACCAGGTAATTTTCAAAAACAAACAAAAAAAATCGTATCTCGATTACAGTGACACTTGGGACGTAGGTATCTATGGGTTAAACATAGCTCTTGATCCACCCAATCCCCCAAAAAATTTTGTCGGTCCATGCGCCAAACAACCTGTATAATCACAGACTTCGCCAAGGCTACACTGTTATTCATTTTAACAATAAACAAAAGAGTATATATGCGTGATTGTGTCAAATACATGGTAGTGTGTGTAATGTTTTTTTTATTGATTTAATGTATTTTTTTATTCATAATTATAAAATATATCATTGTGCACTTCTTCTCTATATAAACTTTAAGTGTGCAAAATTCCATACTCCTCCGTCCGCGCAATTTTCGTAAAAATGGGTACAAAGTTTTTGCCGTATTTTTGCTTCATGTATATAGATAAAAAAATTGTATACCAGAAACTTCATAGAGCAGAATTTCACACGATATGAATCATTTACAACAGCAATAAACGCGTACAGTAGTCGCAACACAGCCCATTGAGCAATCTCAGAGATAGTAGGCCGATAGAAGCCAGCATCGAGCTGATACCGCTCCAATAGGCCGATTCCGCTGCGCTATCGGCCAGATTGCTTGCCGATAACAAAGGGAATCTGCAATCATAACACACCTATGAATAATAAAACTACGTTTTAACGGTTTTAAGCGCGGTAATTTATTTGATTTAGGTTTATCCGACGTTTCGGCCGCTTTTCAGTGGCCGTGGTCACGGAAGACAAAGATGACATTTGTCAAACGTGTATTGTCAAAGTTTTTATTCAGCCTACCGCCAACTTGTTCATTTTAATTATTTAGTTTTAAATTTTGTTTATGGATATTATTTACTCTATGGGAGCCTAATCTAATTTACCACCGCTTCACAACATGTTGTGGCTTGAAGAGAAGAAGCGGCGCAAGAAACTCTTCAGCAAACATGCCTAGTTCTAAATTTTTTTTTATATAATATTAAAATGAGTGGAAGGAAAAAATATAAGAAATTATCAATCAAGTTGGTTTGTTTCGTTGCACGCAGAAAGAGCTCACAGTGTCTTGAGGTCTGGCAGTTGGTTTTTGCTGGGTTTGGGTCTTAATAGTTTTGATGATTGGATCCCAAACAGGTGGTACCTGCCAACCATCTTCTCTATTGAAATTTGGGTGTTTTTTGATTTCAATAGCCTAAGCCTTCATCAAAACTATTAAGACCCAAACCCAGCAAAAACCAACTGTGTACAAGTCGCGAAAACTTAAGAAAATATTACACCTATGAATATTTCGGTTTTATGATTTTATGATACTACTTGTATTCGAAATGTCATTAACGCCGGGTTTCTTTTAACTGAGTAACTCACGAATGTGAGACAAAAATGAACAAGTTCCAATTATAAAACTTATCTCATTCGCTCAGTTAGCGACTATTAATCGGTTCCTATATCTTATTGTTCATTCACTTGCCTTACCTTTGTAGTATGTAAGCATTCGTATTGTTTATTGTAAGGGGGCCAGCGCACAATAATTAAGTATTTGCACCCGTAGCATAAACGTAGTATATAAAACTGTACTTTTGTTAAACGTAAACAGAATTAAAAACTTCGTTTAAAAAAACCGACTTCAAAAACTAAAAAACTAAAATGTATAAAATAACTTATTTCTTAAGCTATTATTATTAATATATATTATCTAAAACATCTTAAAGTCGGTGCTTAGTAATTTTCAAAATATAGTAATTTTTATGTTTTACTTTGCACCGACTTCAAGATGTTTTAGATAATATATATTAATAATAATAGCTTAAGAAATAAGTTATTTTATACATTTTAGTTTTTTAGTTTTTGAAGTCGGTTTTTTTAAACGAAGTTTTTAAATTTTATTTGTTACTTTTTAGTGTCTAGCTATGTATGGGTGGACCCAAGAATGGTGCCGCGCTTCTTAAAAAATATAGGTCCCAAGAACCGGGAACAAAAAAATGTTCGCAAAATGAAAACTACTGGGCCAAACTATGTCAAATTTTTAGACCACATGGCAGCTATTCCGCGTCGAACAAAGAAAGAATCACGTAAATCGGATCATAAATCACGGAGTTATCGGCGAACATATGGAACGGAGTGAAAATTATTTCCATGAAAAATGTTCATAAAATGAAAACTACTGGGCCAAACTATGTAAAAATTTTAGGGGACCAATTGGAAGCTATTCCGCGTCGAACAAAAAAGAATCACGTAAATCGGATCATAAATCACGGAGTTATCGGCGAACATACATTAAAAAAAAAGCAACAAAAAAAAAAAAAGATCCCGACGAATTGAGAACCTCCTCCTTTTTTTCGAAGACGGTTAATAAAGACAGCATACACAGTGGGACAATGTAGTTTTAATACTACTGCAACCACTTCAGTCTGCGAGCAACCACCGCACATACCACACCTTAAACTTCTGTCAAATTTTAACTGTTAGGCAAATGAACTAGGAAAGTCAACGCTTCAATCAGAGCACAATGTCCTGCTGGTCTCGCAAAGTCTGTGTACCTAGTTATAGATATACTCGCCCTTTTCTGTTCTGCTCAAAATCTGTTTTACTTATTTATTTATTTTTGTTGTTAAAAAAACAAATCAAATGTTTAGACAAGTGGAAATTGAACTAAAATTGTACCGTTCGTGTCATAGACTCTTTCGGCTCTTGAAAGAACTAGAACGCTCTCGCTTTAGCTCTTTCAAGAGCCGAAAGAACTGTAGTAGGAAAGGGGTAGTTCCGATTTGTACTCTATCTCATTGACCCGAATGTGCTAAAGTTCTTCTGAGCGAAAGAGGTGTATGTCTTTTTCTTTGTAGTGAGCCGTTACGCGCAAGTCTATGTCAGCCCCAGGGGTAGAATTTGTTATTTAAATTTAAAATATAATAATAAGAAAACATACAAACAACCAGACCACAATAAATGTCTTTTTTCTTACTTGTCCTGAATGCTGCTTGATTTTGCTTGACATTTGTGTTGTTTATTTACAGATGCTGTTATAATAGTGGTGTCAGGATGCCGGGGCGAGGAGCGGCGTGCGCACTGGCGCTGCTCGGCCTGCTCGCCAGTGGCGGTGCGCTGCAGCAGCCGCGCTGCCAGGAGATCAACATCCCCATGTGCAGGGGCATCGGGTACAACCTCACCTCGTTCCCCAACGCGCTCGATCATGACACGCAGGAGGAGGCTGGATTAGAGGTGAGCATTCTTTTGTTATGTTATTCTGTATTATTATGTAACAGTTTTGGAACGAACACTTTTAAAGTAAAAATCGTTCTGTACGTGGTACAGCCATGCTGGGATCACAATCATAATTTCAGTTCTTGGGTCCGGCTTGATCGGTGTGATACCACGACCTCACAGAATAATAATAATAATCGGCAGACAAACACATATATTGTTAATCGCCAAATTTAGCAAGTTATGCTTGTGTTACGGGTAATATACAACGGACTACTCTGGGGCCGATCATAGACACCCAGACCATAGTAAATAGCGAACAAAATTCGTTTCCGAAATTTACCATACCAAGAATTGAACCCGGAAACTTTGAGTTTCATGCGATGAGTGAGAGTTCCGATGAGCCACTTCTCCCTCCCCTTATCCCATCCCCCTACTCTAATCCTAATCCCATGCCATTACCATCCTATAGGCTGGCAGAACGTAATTAGTGTCCCTGGTGTTGCAATCGTCTATAGGGCATGGTAACCATTAGCTGGGTCGTCTGCCTATTTGCCAGCTTCATAATACTTAAATAAAATCTACCATATGTATGAAAATTTAGATGTATTTATTAATAGTTTATGTGTTACTTTCTATTTCAGGTTCACCAGTATTGGCCCCTCGTCGAGATCAAGTGCTCCGCCGACCTCAAGTTCTTCCTGTGCTCCGTGTACACGCCGATCTGCATCGAGGACTACGCGAAGCCGCTGCCGGCGTGCCGTAGCGTGTGCGAGCGCGCGCGCACCGGCTGCGCGCCGCTCATGCAGAAGTACGGCTTCCAGTGGCCGGAGCGCATGGCCTGCGAGAAGCTGCCCCGCTCCGGGGACCCCGACCACCTGTGCATGGAGGAGAACGACCGCGCGCAGGAGCCCGAGCCCCCGCGCCCGCCCCCGAGGAAGGCGCACAAAAACAACTGCAAGGATCCAAAAAACTGCGAAGGCGGCCCGGCTGCAAGCCCGGGCGAGGCAAGCGAGTGCGCGTGCGCGTGCCGCCCGCCGCTGGTCAGCGTGCGAACGGTGCACAACGCAAGCGCCACCAGCACCGGCGGCGTGCCCGCGTGCGCCACGCCCTGCCGCGGCGCCTTCTTCTCCCGCGAGGAGAAGGAGTTCGCCGCCGTGTGGGTCGCGCTCTGGAGCGGCCTCTGCGCCGCCTCCACGCTCATGACGCTCACCACCTTCCTCATCGACTCGCAGCGGTTCAAGTACCCTGAGCGGCCGATCGTCTACCTGTCCGCGTGCTACTTCATGGTCGCGCTCGGCTACCTGGCGCGGCTGGCCATCGGGCACGACGAGGTCGCCTGCGACGGCGGCGCGCTGCTCAACACCTCCGCGAACGGGCCGAGCGCGTGCACGCTCGTCTTCATCCTGGTGTACTTCTTCGGGATGGCCTCCTCGATCTGGTGGGTGGTGCTGTCGTTCGCGTGGTTCCTCGCCGCCGGGCTCAAGTGGGGCAACGAGGCGATCGCCGGCCACGCGCAATACTACCACCTGGCCGCGTGGCTGGTGCCCGCCGCGAAGACCGTCGCCGTGCTGCTCGCGGGGGCCGTCGACGGCGACCCGGTCGCCGGCATCTGCTACGTGGGCAACTCCTCCCCGGACAACCTGAAGAAGTACGTGTTGGCCCCGCTGATAGTGTACTTCGCGCTCGGCGCCACGTTCCTGCTCGCGGGCTTCGTGTCGCTGTTCCGCATCAGGTCGGTGATCAAGCGGCAGGGCGGCGTCGGCGCCGGCTCCAAGGCGGACAAGCTCGAGAAGCTGATGATCCGGATCGGCGTGTTCAGCGTGCTGTACGCGGTGCCGGCGGGCGTCGTGATCGGCTGCCTCGCGTACGAGGCGGGCGGGCACGAGGCGTGGACGCGGCGCGTCGCGTGCGGCCCCACCTGCGGCGGCAAGCCGCTCTACTCGGCGCTCATGCTCAAGTACTTCATGGCGCTCGCGGTGGGCATCACCTCCGGCGTGTGGATCTGGTCGGGCAAGACGCTGGACTCGTGGCGGCGCGTGTGGCGCGGCGCGCGCCCCCCGCCGCCCCACTCGGCGCACTCCGCGCAGCGCGCGCTCGTCAAGGGCGGCGTGTGACGCGCGGAGGGCGCGCCCCGCCCGGACGCCGCGCCCCTCGCGCCCCTCGCGCCCGCCGCGCCCGTCGCGGCGGCGCCCCGCGTGCCGCCCTCCGCGACCTCAGCGCGATCCGGACAGCCGCTCTCCGACTACGGGCCCGTCTAAACTCAAACTCGCGTCGCAACCGGAGGTCGGACCGCGACTCGATTGCATTTATAGTCAGTGTTCTTTGTGCCATTCGATATGTACGAACTATTCAGTCAGTGAAACATATAAACCTGTTGACTTTGTGATAGTGTTTGGACTGTGGGCGAGTGACGCCCGGCGGCGCGCGTTGTCTAGTCCCAGTCGATTCGCGCGCCGCGATCGACATATACGTAAATAGTTTTAAGTGATATTCGTAAGTGAGACTAACTGAACGAACAATTGAAAAATATTTAAGCATTTATAAAGTTATACTAAAAACTTGGGAAGAAAACGCATGTACCAATTTATTAGTAGAAGAGTATTGGGAAATGAAATTACAACATGACAACACAGCCTACTCATGCTAATCAAGTTATAAGATGATCTAATATGGTGTTCCCCAGGGAACAGTCCCTATCAGCCTTGAGGTCAGCTTTGCCAGTCTAAAGCAAGTCCTTTTTAAGGTTTTGTTATATTTATGAAAGCAATTTGCTCACAATTGCTGATCCACAGCACTAATACAAGTAAAATCTTGCCAAACTTTTTTGCTAGGTATCACAAGACAGAATGTGTGGAACTTCATGAACAGCTTGAAATTGTCATAGCGCAACTTTTGTATCCATTTTCTATGAAAATATACATAATATAAGCTTATATGGAATTACTCAAAAGTAACATAGTAATATCATAGAGACTGTTTAAGAAAACATTCCAAAACTCATAAGATTTTATAGTCACCGAAACATGATTAAACAATGTACGCTTATTTGTTATAAAAAAACTCCCAAATAAAAAAAAAAATTAAAGCGGCGTACACACGGTCAAAGTACGCTTGGACTAAGTGCACTTGTTAGTAATATGTGCAAAGAGAACTGTTAACACTCATCCAAACTTACTCAAATTTCATTTTTTCTCAAATAGAATCTTTAAAATTAATAATGTTAATGTTTTCAAATTGCCACAATTCTAGTAGCATCTGAGTGTGCTCAGACTGCAAACTACCACAATACAAGTAGCATCTGAGTGTGCTCACACTGCAAACTACCACAATACAAGTAGCATCTGAGTGTGCTCACACTGCAAACTCCCACAATACAAGTAGCATCTGAGTGTGCTCAGACTGCAAACTACCACAATACAAGTGACATCTGAATGCGCTCAGACTGCAAACTACTACAATACAAGTAGCATCTGAGTGCGCTCAGACTGCAAACTACCACAATACAAGTAGCATCTGAGTGTGCTCACACTGCAAACTACCACAATACAAGTGACATCTGAGTGTGCTCAGACTGCAAACTACCACAATAGAAGTAGCATCTGAGTGCGCTCAGACTGCAAACTACCACAATACAAGTAGCATCTGAGTGTGCTCAGACTGCAAACTACCACAATACAAGTAGCATCTGAGTGTGCTCAGACTGCAAACTACCACAATACAAGTGACATCTGAATGTGCTCAGACTGAAGGCTACCACAATATAAGTAGGTATCTGAATGCACTCGTTCAAGTACTATTCTGATCGTGTCAAAGTTGCTTAACAATTAACGAGGACTAGAAAGTGTTCTAACTTCTCCAAGGGTTTCGAAAATTACAAAAGTAAGTAACAAACTTAATTTGGATTTTTTTATAGAAACGGACGTAGTGACATGTCGAATGTTTGGAGTGTTTTCTTGATAAGGTTAATCACATACAAGTCAATAAAATGTTTTATAGCTCAAATTATAATTACCTCATAAATCACTGCCATTTTATAACCACTTTACAATTTACCTACTTTTGATACAAAATAGTTTATTGACATGTGTTGATATTTTGACTTTTACTATACTCTTTGAGAAACAAAGTATTTGGGCTCTAATTATTATTGTTAACGGCTTTAAGTTGAATTAAAGATGATATCCGATACCTGAAATTGAGTCTTAACTCACTCGATTTAGAATCCCTTGTTTATATTTTGACTGATTTGGTGAAAAAAAATTTAATTATTAAAATATCAAAATGTGAGAGACAAATAACTTTTGACACCATCTAAATATCGAGCTTTCACCGCCATTTTATCGTTAGTGACATGTGGACCTAAGTATATTTTGTGTTGCACAAGGCATTTTAAACTATTATTTTGTTTTATTCAGTTTAGTTAAATAAGACCCTACTGAATCAAAAACTTAGTCTTAAAACAAAATCATAGTTTAAAATGCCTTATGCAACACAAAATATACTTAGGTCAAAATGTCACTAACGATAAAATGGTGGTTAAAGTTCGATATGTAGAATTTAGCTGGTCAGAGTTATATTTTACTGGGCATTTTCATTCCTAGATTCTTCTCCCATATTAAAAGATACATTAACAATGGATACCCTTGGGAAACTAGTGTGTTTGAATGATTTTCCTGTGCTTACTTTAATAAGGCAAATTAAATTAAATTTTAGTGTACAACAACTATAAGCATTCAACAGACAGTTAAAATAAAATTATCGCTGCTTAGGCGTACATTTTTAGCGACTACTTTATTTTAACCATCAGTTAAATGTCTATGTCGAACCTTTACCGCCATTTTATTGTAAGCGACACTTGAACGTAAGTATATTTTTTGTTGCAAAAGGTATTTTAAACTATTATTCTGTTCTAAGACTTTCAGTTTTTGATTCAATAGGATCTAATCTTACTAAAACTGAAAGTATTAAAACAAAATAATAGTTTAAAATACTGCTGCAAAAAATATACTTAGGTCCAAATGTCACTCGATAAAATGGCGGCAAAGGCTCCATGTGTTAAAAAATCGAATTAACAATACCTTTAGAAGCTTAATTATTGATATTTTGATATAATTTTGTGAAGAGAAACATACGTCTTTTTTACATTGCTATATATATGTGGAATCACAATTTTTTAATTCAATGACAAATAATAAAAACAACTTATCAAACACTATGGTATGGTACAAACATGGAGGTTCTATTTCGAACACTGCACACCAGCCTTAGGACTAATAGATACATAAAAATATGTGATTGGATATTTTGGGTTTCGGTACAATATTAATGAGTCCATTTACTTTGTTGTAACATGTTTTGTTTCCTGCTTGTGTACAATATAGACTGCGAAACAACCGTGTGTATAATGAATTATATTGTAATAATAATAATAATTTAGATCCTGTTTTCATAATGTCTATAACCTAGTGATCTCTGTAAACTTTTTGTAAATAGAGAGTAACCCATGATAAATAGATTTTCTCGATTTATTTGGTAAGTAATAATTTCAACACCAAATAAGTCATGAATGTCAATATTTTAGTATCGATCGTATTATTTGATCGAAATTATTAGTAGTGAATCTGCTTGTGGGTTTTCGAAAAAAAAACTGTAAATATAGATTTTGATATTTATTAATTTCTCCATCTTAAGCTGCTTCGGAAACCGCCATCAAGCGTCGAAATGACGCAATCTTACACAAGGCTTTTATAGATACTAGTTTACCAGTTCGCCGCTAGATGTCGCTTTTCGAAAGTAAATAGAAAACATTTTTATGTACATTTCTTGAAAAACTGCCTGCAAACAAATGCTCAAAAATAGTTTGAAATTTTATAACTTTTATTCAATGACGACTAGTGTTAGACGATGTATATTTTATCGTACCGACGAACGCCACAGCCGAAAACCTCACGAAATAATTATTGTAATTTATTTTATATCTAACTTGTAGATAACAAATAAAGCGACTTTTTTATGTACAAAATGTGTTTTTCATTGTTCGAATAACTTCTCAAAAATTTAAATCTAAACTAAGAAATAAAAAACAGCACAGCTACATTTTGACACTGAACCCTGAAAACATATATCACAAAGAGCTATACTTCCTGCATCTTCAGATAAAACAATTTGTCGAAATTATTTTATTCTTTTAGGCCTAGGCCGCACTACGGTGAAACCGCAGCAGTTATTAACCGTGTGAGTTTATGAAACACGAATACAAGCGGCCGCACTTGCGGTTTTTACCCGCGACTGATTTTAAAACCGTGAAATGTTACAAAATTGTCGCGGTAAGAAACCGTAGCGAAATTTGTAATCCATAGAACTAAGTGGTCGCGCACGCACCATGCGTTAACCGCGGGCGGTTTTTTGGCTAGTATTCGGCAGACCGCCGAAATATAAAATCCATTTGCGAAATTTTGTATCCATGAAGGTGATGTATGGACGCACATTGTGCAAAACTTTATCGAAGCTGGCTACTGACATTCGAAAGTACTTGAAAAATTTCTCTGGATGTTCTCTTAATATTTTATACTTTTTCTGAAAGAAACATTTCTCAAATCTACGGCTAGTGAGTGGTTGGACCCAATATTTGCGAAATTTTCGTTGACGTCTTGTTTTTCTATTTCTTAGTACCATCGCAACAATACATACTGCTCTTTTGAAAACCATCTTCAAACTGTGAAAATCACGGGCGGTTTCGCGGTTTATAATCGTAGTGTGTACGTCTCTAGCGGTTTCGCTGTTATAGCGGTTAACCGCTCCCGGGAAAAAACCGTAGTGCGGCCTAGGGCTTAGAATCGAGTATTTGATACGGTAAAATACACAGCAGACAGGCTGACCTCACACCATGGAAAGTAGTTCTATCGCTTATGGACATTTGCAACACCAGAGGTGCTACCAATCTAATTCTATTATGTTATACAACTATATAGTTATGTATTAAGCAAGGCGAGCCACCCAAATAAGCTCGGCGGACCGCAGGTTGAGTATATTTTGTAAAAGACAGGCAAGCCAAGCCGTTAAGTTTTTGGTATAAAGAGAGGAGAGGCGACAGGAGGCTGATTTTATGTGTGTATTAGATTTTGGAGGCAAGAAATAATAAGAATACTAAGTAGATTGCTTTTCAGTTTAATTTATTGACACTACCAATACCAACCCGTTATAATGTATAGTGGGCTTAAATACCTGCACTGCCCACTTTGCAGCTTGCTGCCGTGTAATGGCCCGCGCGTATATCTTAGCAACCGTTAATTTACCTTACACTCGGTTAAAATTTAACAAGTTCGATACAAGCCATTTCGAAATTTAACTGATGGTAAGGACAAGTGATTGTATAATAAGATATTCATAGCTGGTATTAAATAGATAGAACTGAAAGAACATGGCGGTATTCAATGATATTGAATAATAATAATTGTTTATTTTGTTCCAAAAGTAGGTACATACAAGGGTTTTTTGGGGTTGGGACCTTCTATTGTATATTATTATATACTTGTGTCAGAAGGACCCTCTCAATCAACTTAAACATCAAACGATAACATTTATTACAATAAACTATATACACATAATTTTTATCTGTTATGTAACTATCAGATATAAGATCTGTGTGTTTGTAAGGATTTGTGCATTTGCATGTGTGTAGGTGTATGAGACAAGTGTGTAATTGATATATATATATATATATATATATATATCACTGGTTGATTCATCCAAATAGCCAGCCTTCTAGGAACCTTACCAGCTACTGATTTCGATGAGTTCGACGACTTTGGCTCAGAATTCTACTTATAGTAGTCCTAAGGGATTATAGGTAGAAGAAAATAAAAGTTAAATCTCCTTCATATTACTAATTTATAGTTATAATGTATTATTATATAAGTTAGTTTAATTTAAGTGGGCATTATACACATTTTTCTGGGTAAATAAAAGATGATCAATTGATCATCATCCATATTCAAAACAACAGGAAAGTGAAGTGCGAAATGAAAGAGACTTTTCAGTCTATTGTGTTGATTTATTACGAGAACTAAAACTATTTGACTACACAAAATTATTTCAAATCTCCAACGGATTACATAATACTCTAGGTAGAAGGTTCTTAATAAAATAAATCTTTTGGTAATATCTTAATATTCCTTTGGTAGAATACCAAATACAAATACTGCAAGAATAATAAATAATAACTTTACATTAGCATGGAAGACCATTAGTACGACATGATAGATCCAATCTGAAGTCGCAATCTTTAGACTTTAGCACTTAAGGCCAGTTCCATCGGTGTGACAAAACGTTTTCACTGAATATCGGCGTGAAACGGCTAGCACTGAGCTAATTGTGTTTCGTGAAATGATTGAGGGTGCCAATGGTCTACTTCTCCCTTCTTCCTATGCCTTTCTGAAGGCTGACAATGCGTTGACCGTTGAACGTTGACAGGGCGTTGACGTCGCCCCTGGTGTTGCAAACGTTATACAGGTGACTGCAAATAGATCTTACACTAAATTTAAAACCAAATTTAAAAAAATTTGGCTTAAAAAGATATACTACACTATTGAAGAATACTTAAATGACAAAACTTCATTTACATAACAGCTCGCTCCAACCTCTTATAGTATCTTTTGTATAACGTTTTTATCTCGCCAAGCATGAAAGAAATTTATGGAGATATAGCAGGTCAAACGTCATGTCATTATTATGACTACTATAAATATTTTTCTTTCCTTTTATTGCGTATTTGTCTTACTGAGTATGCACTGTTTGCTACAACTTCAATAATTATTCGAAAAGTAATTAACACATTTCTGTATAAAAAATATTTTTATAATACATTTGATCTAAATAAATAAGAAGAAATAGATAGTCTAGGAAGTAAAGTTAAATTTTAACTTATATGTCTGACCTTAAAAAAGTGACATTTATTTTGAATAAAAACTTCTGAATTTTGCAACCATGTTCCTTAGCTGGGCCGTCTGCCTATTGGCCAGCTTTGCTAAATATATTAACAGCCCACAAACGTCCCAGTGCTGGACTCGGGCTTCCCACTATATGGGAACGTATACCCCTCCGCCACACTTGTCCAAGGCTTGGTTGATTTGACACATCGGTTATCTCGATATGCAGATTTCATCACGAAATTTTCCTTCAACGTTGTTATCGTGTGGTGCTGGTAACAATATACACATCAGGTCGAAAACTGCTTAAGTGGTACACAAGTTCCGTCTAGGAATCGAAGCCCCGCACTTTGCGTCTTGGAAGTGTGTGCTAGCCACTGCGCTACCACTATAAAATAAATAGTAAGTACCTATTTGTAAAGGATCTCAAGGTAACTACAACAACTAATTAGAAGTCGGACCTGCGACTTGAAAAGTATGAAATATGTAAATAACAAATAGATATATGCTAAAATAGCAAATAAGCTAAGTACACATGTGATATAGATAGATAGATATAAACAAGGGACAGTAGAAGAGGATAGTAAATACAAATATATATAAAAAATGAGAACTCTTTATAAGAACTCTGACTATGTTAGGGGTGACGCTTGGCAAAGGTACGACCATTTAAAATAAAAGTGATCTCAAGTATGTCTGCATCGAATAGATGACATTGTAGTCAGTAATGCATATTTCCATAATTAAATTCGGTAATTGTTATGTACTATGGAGAGTAGGGGCAAGTACTATCGCTCTGTAGAAAAAGTGTCCATCAAAACGCAAATAATAAAATTTTAAAGCGCCAAAAGTAATTAAAGTGAGATAGAAAGATTTCTGATTTGTTTTTTAATAATAATTCACAATAATTAAGTAAATCACTACATGTTTTCTCACAGCATAACATTTACTCAATTATTTTAGACCACATAAATAGTTGAGATTTTCTAAACTAAAAAAAAGTTTTTTGGCATTTTATTCACTTTATAGCATTTCATAAATTTTTTATTCGTATCGCAATTTTTCGTACGCCAGCACTATTGTGATAGGTATTTGAACCTCTATTTGCAGCATACTGCTGGACACTTTTTCGATTTCCCCTCCATATAAGATGGTACTCCTACCCTCCATAGTTATGTACATAATAATGTTACATACATATTACATATTAAGAATTTATCAAAATAATAGTAAATATTTCAATAAATAAAATTCCAAAATTATTTTTTCTATTTGCTCCATCTATTTGAAAAAGCAGTTTTAAGATCTATTAATTATTTAAGATACAATTATTTACAATATTAAAAGAAATTGTGACTAGGAAAACATAATACACACAAACCTTATCACTTATCACAATATTTACGTATTACCATGGACAGAAACGTTACAATCATAAAGCTGAATTACACGGTTCATCTCAATCAATTTGGTTTATATTTAATAATTGGATGTTGTTTGATACATCAATCACTTTGGTTGCTTTATCCAAACTGAAACACATATGACGTGAACCGCGTAAAACCATCGGCTTTACCAAAAATCTTAATTCAATCACCTAATGGGGTCACGAAAGTTAGCCCCCCATTTTTTTTTCTTCTATTTTCTATTTTTTTTCTATTAATTCGTTTGTTCATCGTTTGTTCTTAATTGTTCGCTGTTAATAATTGTTTGTTCTTCACTTATTTATTTTTAAAAAAAATATAGAAATACACCTTCAAGTTAGCCCGCCTATTACAATTTTTAATATTTTTTCTGTCAATAATGACTCGTAAATATTTATTTTCGTGCATAAAATACGTTTGTTCTCTTTCGAAATTACTCATTTTTTGTTTAATTAACTATTTTAATTAGTCTGATATATGTAATAAAATAAATTAAATAATTAACTAACTTTGGTGACCCCACAAATATGACGTGAACCGCGTAAAACCATCGGCTTTACCAAAAACCTTAATAATAATTCAATCACCTAATGCTACTTTTACAACCTAGTTACGCCATCTATTATCCATTTTGGAATAACATATTTAAACATAATATCTATTTGCTTTTGTGTTGATTTTTTAGTACTCTATTTGCCTGTTTAGAATTTTTATTTATCATAATGAAACATATAATACATTTGGATAAGAAAATTAAAATAACCTTAAACATAAGAATGAGACACCACCGGTTGAGTCTGGTGTTTGAATTATAAAAATATAATATCAATCCCTACAATTTATGAAAAGAAATTTTTACATATATAGGTTAATAATAATAACAGCCCATAATCGTCCCAGTACTGGGCTCGGGCCTCCCACTATATGGGAACGGACAGTATATCCGCCACGCTTGTCCAAGGCGGCTTGGCAGGTTTGACACATCGGTTATTTCGATGTGCAAGTTACATCACGATGTGTTCCTTCGCCGTTATTAGCACGTGGAAATTATAAAAAATATGCATATTAGGTCAGAAAACTGCCTAAGAGGTACATGTGTTCCGGCCAGAAATCGAACCTAGAATCACACTATCACGACTTGTGCATAGATAGTATAATATTATAATCAAAATTTCTTTGATAGACGTCTGAAAGATAGGTGTCATTTGATTAAACGTGACAAAGGTTCCGAAAAAGCTCTCTTGCAGTTTCAAAATCATCCAAAATTGCACTCCTTACGAAACAATTTCTTAAATATATATATTTCTCCTACAAGACTACTAATTACGTATTCAATTTTTTAATTGGCAAATCGATATTATTAAATATTATTATTAGAGACACTAGCATTTTACTACCTTACTTTAACAAAAATATCTAAATGTAACATCGCATCTTAGCTATATATATATATATATATATATATATATATATATATATATATATATATATATATAAATATATATATATATATATGTGTGTGTGTATATATGTGTGTGTGTGTGTGTGTGTGTGTGTGTGTGTGTGTGTGTACCTACGTATGTCTATGTATGTTATGTATGTAAATTTAGTAATTAACTTTTTAATTTATGAAAATTAAAAAAAAGTTATCTTATGACCGATTTAGTCTCATGTGCAACCGATATTTAATCAGTAGTTAAAATAAAATAAGCGATCAAACTGTATGCATAAACAGTGATTATTTTATTTTAACCATTGGTTAAATGTCGGTGCACATCAGCCTTAAGCTGGTGTGCACCAACATTTAACCGACGGTTAAAATAAAATAATCACTGTTTATGCATACAATTTTAGCGATTATTTTATTTTAACCATCGGTTAAAAGTTGATGCACACCAGCCTTAGTCTCAAAGATATGTTCAAAAAAATCGTTAATAGGAATGAACAATACAAGTACTTAGCAAAATAAAACATAACTCTAATAAAAAGCACCTACTTAAGGCTGATATGTACCGACATTTAACCAATGAGTAAAATAAAATAATCACTGTTTATGCATAAACTTTGAGCGGTTATTTTATTTTAACCACTGTTTAAATATCGGTGCACATGAGACTAAATCTACAACAAATTTCACTTTCATCTCTCTCGCTCTTTGACGACTACTTGGATACATGTTTTTGAGACCAAACACGTAGAGAATTAAAAAAGAATCTCAATAACGCTTAAAGAACATTACGCAAGAATAATTTGTGGAAAATATATTGCAGTACGTATGTCTGTACTTAGCTCCGGTTATTATAACTTATAAATAAATAAACACTATACTAAAAATAATACTACCCTCACTTCATAATTTATTGCTTAGTAGACGGATTGTTTAAAATATTACTAACTTAAAATTACTTATAGACTACAGGCATCCAGTAATTTCTATCGTGGGAAAAAACACCAACACAATCGACCAGTAAATATGTTCTATGAAAGCTTCGAAATTTTACATAACTAGATGGCGACACATGTCCCTTTTTTGGACGTTTTATTATATCAAACACATTTTGAGACCAAATCAGTTCAAAGTCTTAACAAGTTTCTTTTAAATTTTGATTGATTTCGTCCAAAAAATTATTAGAATAAAAAAAATAGCAAAAAGCTAAAAGTTATAGCGCCATCTATATTGTATAGGATTAGTCGCTTTCAGAAATCTATTCCTTTACTGCTCGATTACCCTTCATACAGTTTTATTTTTATGGTAAAATCAAAAAAGTAGAGATTTATTCAATCGGCCAATAGAACAAAATAGACATACAAAGACCTAAAAAAGTTATGACAAAGTGCAAAATAAAATTATAAAACAATTTTCACGAACATTGCTCAGTGTCATTATTAATAAACGTTCCTGTAAGATAAGAACATGAATTTCAGATAAGTGACGCCACAGGAAAGACCTTAGTATGTGAAAAAGAAAATGTCATGCATCCCCGCCATTTTGCGGGTAGTTGTAATCTCAACTGGTCGCTATGCCGTTGAACTGGTTGTAATACATTCCTGGAAAATCCTGGGGTACGTCTTGTAACATATTTTGTGGATATTCCCGCGGGTATTGGAATTGCTCTGCGATTTGGTGGGGATAGTAGAGATCCTGTGGGGGTATATGATTTTCCATTTCGTGATTCTGCTGATCGATCTGATGCTCTGCGTGATTTGGTGTACCCTGAAAACATTTGCCGTCAATTATCAAATGTAATTTTTTAGAGTAAAGATAGTTGACATGATATACTATTCCGTCTAGGAGAAGGTTCGGCAATTACCATCGCCTGTGGACATTCACATCACCAAAGGTGTTACAAATGCGCTGCTGCTCTCTAAAGGTAGACTGGATCCTGGCCACTAATGCTGGAACACAACTCGACTTCTTATGGCGGAATACGATAGACCAGGGGTGGTAGACATTCAGTCGAGCAAATGCCCTACCACCTGGCTGTGGGTTGTTTTATCGCCTCTTACGACAGGCCGCCCGGCCGCAGGAAATTGTATTCTTTTCCGCTCCTGCACGGAATAAGGTGAAAACGCAAGCGAACCCATAGCCCTAAGATAGGACGTCTGAAGGAAAGGCAAAGGGTTATACTTGGTTATACGCCCGATGTGCTAGTGCCACCCCGTCATGGTGAAGCCCACACGACTCACCGCAATGGCTTCTGCGCAAGCGGATTTCCCCTCGATAAAAAAAGTTGGGCAAAAAATATGGTATGGTTTCGAAGTATTACGGCTAAGCTGAATTTATAAGGTTTCTTTTTCAGAACTTTTTCAGAATCGTTGTGATTTGAAACTCGATGAAACGAAAAAGCGACACTAAAAAGAGATAAACATATAAATCTACAGGACTAAGCCTGCGAGAGAAGGAGATAAGAGTATGACATTGTGCAGCACAAATTAGAGAGTCCATAACATCGATGATTAAACATAGGTCCTATTTGGACCGAAATAAACTGATAATAATATTTTTTAGACTAAAACATTGAAAATTTGAAAGTGATACTTAAGAAGTTAATTTTGAATTACAATATGTTGACGGATGTAGGCTAAAGGCTAATTATGTTTATATTAATAAAAGTTACAGAAGAATTATCTGTGAGTATATTCACTGAAATTTCACATCTACTGCATGTGAACTGCTCTTGCACACAATATTTTTTGTATATGAGCCCCTTCTCAAGTGATTCTGAGCAATATTGCAACAAAAATCTTACACAGTTGCAAATTGTTATTTACACAATCTAATCTCTCTTGTGATGTATTGTGAGTGATTGCCACAAAGGAAAGTTCAAAGGGCCCCCGGGGGTCGTACTACTTGTTTGGAAGCCACTGAACTAGTATCGTGTTGTACTCACAGGAGTCTGATATTTGCACCGTTTGAATCTCCCGTAAAGCGATGAATAAGGCAGGTTGTAGTGGATGGCCGCCTGGTTTATCGACATCTGCCCGATTCTGAAAGAGTAAAACTGGTATAAGATGAAAATAGCTTTTGTAAACAAAATAATACAGTGTAATATAAAAAATAGAAATTTATTTCTAGTAATTTCTGTGAGATCTTGCGTTGCGCAACAGAGTAATATGGGATCTATTATTGAAAAACCTTCTTTATATTACTAACAGATTCCTAGAGCTTAAATAAATTTAAATGTGAGAGAAAAATTGTCCCAATACGTCGGTTTATTCAAGTAAAAACATGTAAATTTAAATAACAAATCACTCAAATTAGCGCGATCGATGGTTTTCTATTATCAGTGTTGATATGATTATTATTTTTTACATTTTAAAAGTTAATTTTTGACCGGAAGAAAAATTATAATTTTCAAAATTTATTTCTCATGAACTTTTTCCCGCGTGTTTGTTACAATTATTATATTATATTTATGGCTTGGCAACTAGGCCTTTAAGCCAGATCTTAGTTTATAATATACATTTAGTTTCTTCATTCTCTTAAGCCTATGTGTAGCACAGCTGAACTGTAGGTAATCAGCTAGTGCCATTCAACGGAGTTCTTGTGACAACTCAAAAGGCCACATTTGACTATACAGTTCACATTTCTCACAAAACACATAATCACTACTCAAAAACTATCAATATCCTACAACTATTGTTCATTTTAAAGTAATTCTACACATTTTTAGAAAATAAAACTGCACAGCACAACATCACCTTTCAGTTCCCGCCAAAAACTCCTGTTTGTTACATTGATACGGAACAAACACGCGGGAATTTGAATGCATTTAAATATAACCAAATTATAGGAATCTGTGCAGTAGAAGCATTGTTCACACTTTAAATTACCTAAACTATTATCTCTTATTCATAAAAGTTATACGAGGTTTATCAGCTCCTTCAAGAAAGTAAAAAAAATCTTAGATGTGTGTAGTTTTTAGTTGCTTTGGAATAAAAAAATAAATAAAATTGCTGCACGATTGACGCAAAAATCGCGTAACATATGTAAAAAAACATACAGGCGAATTGGGAACCTCGTCGTTTTTGAACTCGGTTAAAAGAGTGTTCTTCGTAATCACACTTTGTTATTATTGTTTTAAACAGCCGTTGTTTTTAACAGCAATCAGCTTAATAGTTCTGACAATTAGCATTGCTTCTACTTTTACCGTGATAATGCCCTATGTCTTTCAATAATATACATTGAATTGAACTGTGTCATTCACACGCAAGATACCAGATAGTAATGATTCACCTGACAGCGTCGAGGGCCTCCCCCATAGCGTCCTCAGACCACGGCGTGGGATTGGAGCGGGACAACTCAATGCCTTCCCGCTTGCAACGCCCGTACAGAGTGCCTGCAAAGTGCAAACACCATACCCATATCTAGTATACCTTATCTATTTATAATATTTCAACAAATACACCAGACAGGCAGAAGATCCACCTGATAGAAAATGGTTACCGTAGCCTATGGACATTCGCAAAACCCACAAGTGCTACCGACGTGCTATCGGCCACAAAGTGGGGACTGGCAACTGGCTATTTACGCCGGAAGACAACCGAGGATTGTTATAGCGGCATACTCTAGGCCAAGGTTGGTAGCCATCCAGGCAGGCAAATATATTTTATGTCAATATTTATAATAGTTCTGAGTGACCAAAAATAAAATGTAAATGTACCAAAAGTAAATATACTCAATGTAAATGTACCCGTAGAGGTGCCGAATCAGCAAGAATGTTGTTTAAAGAGGTCGGTCCAGGTCTAGCACAGTTAGCCGCAAAGTTAGACTTAATTACTCATACCCGGTTCCTGTACTATATCGACTGTTCATTTGCCTTACTCTCGGTTAATATTTTACCAAGATCCATACCTGTTATATCAAAATTCAACCAATGGAAAAGTGAATGAATAGTAAGATATAGGAACCGGCCATCAGTCGATTACAACAGCAACAGCAATCGTGTAGACTCTCGAACAACCAAGACGTGGCATGATACGCTCATTATTTACGCTCATACAACCACACTCTCTACCAGCGCAAAAGTACCAAATGTAAATAACTAAACGTAATACTAAATGTAAATGTACCAAATGTAAATGTACAAAAAGTAAATGTACCAAATGTAAATGTACAAAAAGTAAATGTACCAAATGTAAATGTACAAAAAGTAAATGTACCAAATGTAAATGTACCTGTGGGTATTCCGTACCGTGCGGCCGCGCGCTGCACGGAGCAGGCGCCGCAGCGGATGGAGGCGAGCGCCAGCTGCAGGTCTGCGCGCCGCCACGCCGTGGGCGCCGCGTTGAACGGCGCCGCCAGCCGGATGCCCTCGCGACGCGCTATCTTGTACAGGGTGCTACTCGGGATACCTGTGCCAAGTATACCGACAAGTCATTTTATTATCAGCAGGATTATGAAGTAAAGTACATACTCTTTACTAATATCATAATAGCCATATAAAATTACAATAAAAAGTCGAAACTGTTAAATTAAAACTATATTCATGTCAGTTTGTGTAACCTACACGTATAATAAGCATTTGCGTCGCGGTGCATAGGATGCCAGCTCCTAAAACTAGGGTTGTCAAAAACATGCGGAGAATCCCACTTCCCGAAGCAGGAATGGATGTCAAATCCTCTCGATGTATGACCTCTTTATCGAAAAGAATTCTGCAATCCTTTGTTCGGCGAACATGCCCAAAGTGCTACAGAATCGAGCATGTTTCATTAGGATGCGATATGCACTATTATATTGCACCCTAATGGTTCCGAAAGCTTTCTTGGTGCAACTCACCAAGAGTTGACAAGTGTAGAAACTGTCAAAATGCTCTAAATCAGGGATTCCCAAACTATTTTAGGCAACAGACCCCTGATCCAAAATGATACTGTTACCTCAAACTCTTATAGCCAAATTACTTTAAAAATCCTATCTCTAGTTTTTTTCGGGATTATTGAATTGCCGAGTTGTTGAAATTGTTGAATTTTATAAAAATACAACAGCAATGATACTTTCTACTAAAATATAAGTAATGGGGATTGTTCACAAAAAATTAACCTCTGATTTCATATTTTTATTACGTAAAATAGGGTATTTTAAGATACTAATTTGAATATTTTTGTATTTTAAGCGTTAGTTTTTTTTATAAATTGATTTTAAAGTTATTTCTCCGATGACGTCATAAGGCACAAGTTTACATTGATTTCTTTGCCTAGAAAACGAAAATAATAAAAGCAAGTTTAATCTATATCTAATCATAGTAATCTGTGCTACTTATTTAAATATCAATGTCATTACTCATTACCTATCGTGATCATTTTAGTGTATTTTGTCGCTAGGCTTATAATTTTTCGTGTTCAACCATTATTATTTTCTATAGTTATCGTTAAACTTTTTAAAGTGGTCTTTAGGGAAAATCCATGTTACATAACTTAAATCAAATAATGTACAGCTAGATTTTTTTTACACCTGAAGCAGGCAAACAGGCAGACGGCCCACCTGATTGGATTTAGGACGGTCAAATAAAGGTCAAACGCATTTCTTACAAAATACAAGAAGATAGTACGTTTTTTGGAATTTTAACTAGACAGAAATGATTAGGGACACTATTCCTCGAAATGGTTTTTCAAATAGCCAGATTGAAAAAAAGTGAACAATCCCCATTGTTATAAATTGGTACACGTAACATAACTTATACAGTATATTGAAAGTTTCAAATAAGAACTTGAGTTAATTAATAGGGGTCGATTTTTATACCTCGTCGATCACCAAAATCGATTTCGCCCCCAGGGGGTCGACATCAACCACTTTAGGAAACCTTGCTCTTTCTGTGCGAGATCATGTTGTACCTAACAGCTAGAGCTTTGAAGCTTCCAGAGGTTTTAAAGAGGCTTTCAACCTTTACGGTTATGTCAGCCCCATCATACCTTCTAGGGTTAAGAAGTCAAACTTTCTAAATCTCAATGGAATGTATCCGGAAGCAAAGCCTATGTACAATTTGAATTTGGTGCCTACTCGGCGTGTTATGCGTGTACCACGGAACTCGAGGAAGCTGATATACCACAATACCCATATACTAGTTATTTTTTCTTTTTGTGAAAATACTCTTTCCATTCGACGACTTGTATCAATTACCATACGCCTTGCTGGCTTTGTTGGCGGAGATGGCGCCCGCCCTCAACGCGTGCAGGGCGCCCCTTAAGTCAGCCTCGCTCCATGACTTAGAAGAACCTTCCTTCTTGGGCGTGTCGATGCCTAACTTATGCGCCCGTTGCCATAGTGTCGTCGACGGTATGCCGTAAGTCGCTGACGCCTGCAAACACCCAGTAACGCTCGCTGTAGATATTTTTTGTATTTCTTTAGGGACGATATTTCAATAGTCAGATAAATCGTTTAATAACTGCCTCATTTATTTCACCGCCCTCAAGTTAGCATTGTCTCAACCAATTAAATTATCGTATGGCTATTCACCAGTTAAATAGCACTTAAAACTTGCCATCTATCGGACAGATAACCAGTCCAATAATTTTAGGCCGTTATCTGACTATTGTAAAATCTACCCTAAGAAAGATTTATTATATATATATATATATATATATATATATATATATATATATATATATATATATATATATTAGTAAGTAAATGTAAACCTATACCAAAGCCAATCCAGCCCCACCAGACTATTGTCGCTGGCAGTATTACATCGTTGGGTACAGAGGCTAATCCTTTGAGCAAGGTAAGCTCCAGCCTTCCGGTCTCGTGTTGTATCGACCAGACGGTTTTTGATATTTTGATACAATTTATTATTATTATTGGTTATGCCTTTCTAAGTTAAGCTAGAGACGGCCTCGGTGATTGATTTAGTTTGAAAAGCCCTGTATTTTGCAGCCATAAGGACGACTAGCTATTATATCAGTGACAGTGATATTGTGCAGGCGGAATTTACATATTATTACAGCAGAGACCAGACGTAATACAACAAAAGGTAGATCTGATGGAGCAGTCACCTTTGTTAAACTCATATCGTGTTTCCTTAGTGCTTCGAGGGCCTTCTCCATGTCCTTCTGAGTCCAGCTCTTGGGACTAGCCCTCATCGAGAACTCCGAATGTGCGCCGCATGAGTCGCTCGTATCATCGCCACTCAACTGCTGTTGCTCTGAAAATATAATTAAATTTAGTTTTTATTCGATTCATATTTAAGGCATTCACCTTAAATATGTGCAAAATTTAATTAAAATTTTACCTTTTTAAAATTTTGTTACACATAATTTGTTATCGATCAGGAAATATTATTATTTGAAATTATAAATAATATATGAAATGTACTATAAAATAATTTCATTATTGACTAGATTTTTGAAATTGAATTTAATAAAAAGTAGAATCAAAGTTGAAAACGTTTTTATAATGAACTAATATTTTTGCCTTCTGACAATATTCTATTTTATCTGCAGACATAATCAATTAATCATAAAAAAAGCGAATTTATCCAATATATTTTCATTTTAACGTTAATCTGAGTCTTAAATCCGCTAAAAAAATAACTAAATATATGTGTTTGACGTGAGCTATCCATGTTTCATAAAATAAAGATTTCATTTCTGACTTCAGATTCGTGTTAATTGGGAAAAACACACCACAATATGATAGTCTGACACCCAGCATACACAACTTTTTTGTGGACCCGTGCTATGGCATTAAAATATGTAGGTACCTCCTTCGGAGAGTGGCTCGTCTTTTACGGCCATGAAGGGGGCGAAGTCGGTTGAGTCGCCCATCTCGGTACCCAACGCTGTCATGTGACGATCACTAACCCTAAAGCCCTGGAATCAATCCAATGCTAAGCCAGCCTTATTACAGATTTATACTAGAATAATTCTGTTGAGGTTGTTGAGTTTGAATTACAATTAATTAAAAAACGAAAGATTTACAAATGTGCAAAAATGTACGATTTAATTTTAAAAATTATAATATATTCAAAATTATTACAATAAAAGTAAATCCCTAAGACAGTGCTTTTTAATCTTTTTGAATACACGACCCCTTTACAGGTTGAAAAAATTTGGCAACCCTCTTGGGTCATAGACAGACAAAAAGTTAGTAATAAAAGACTAAGTTTATTTTTCTCTATTTCGTTACCAATATTAATTATTAGAACCTCTGCAAAAAGCTGCTGAGCTTAAAATAACCTAAGTACGAGATATAAATTTAAATTGCCTTTTCCCTTTTGCCGGCGACCCCCGAGCGAGGCGATGCGATCCCCCTAGGGGTCGCGACCCACAGATTGAAAAACACTGCCCTAACAAATATACACTAAAAATGAAAATATAACCGATCGTCAAACAAATAAAATACAAAAAGCGGGAAGCTCGTTCAGAACAGCAGATTCCAAAACATTATTCGTCCTTTCTATCCTAGGTTTTTTTATTTGAGTGACTTTACCACTTTGCCATTAAACATATTAAGGTTTTATCTTGCCTTACCATAGCGTGTGATGCCGACTCCAAAGTTTCCAGAGTGAATGCCGCTGGTGCACAGACCGGCTCCTGCTTGACGCACACCGGCGTTGCGGCCGGAGCAGCCGGCGCCAGAGGTGCCAACTCTTCAAGGCCACTGCCCTAAAATATTTTATAACCTTTTATCATAACATCTACCTAATAACAGTACCTACCAAATAAATCTAAAAGTTAATTTTAAAATTAATTAAACTATACTATAAATATAGCTACCTACACTTACACAATAACATAAATCTATAAATTAAAAATTGACTCCAAATCGCTGCCGGCGGGGAGCGTGCCCAAAATACTGGCCGCATTTTCGCGTTGGTGCAAGCCAGCCTTTTGGTCACACGAGACCTCAATTAGAGGCGTTGAAAGGTCTCGATAGAGGTGAAGACCTCCAGGACCCCACGGCCTCAGGGTCTCGATCCCGAAAGCCACAAATACGTACCCACTATCAATGGACACACGTGACACACACACACACACCACGTCTACTTAATAGCAATTTCTATTCGTGCAGGAACGGAGAAAGAATACAATTTCCTGCGGCCGGGCGGTCTGTCGTAAAACAACCCACAGCCTGGTGGTAAGGCATTTTCCCGACTGGATGGCTACCACCCCCGGTCTAGACTATGCCGCCATAACAACCTTGAGTTGCGTTCCGGCATTAGTGACCAGGTTCCAATCTCCATTTAGAAAGCGTGTTACAAATGTTCATAGACGATGGTAACCACTTGCCATTAGGTGGGCCGACTGCCTGTCTGCCGAACTCAAGCAGTACTCATGTTAACATTACATCCTATCTTATCGATCCCAGGGTTGTCGGGAAGAAATGGCTAATAGCGGCAAAACCGCCTATTATTTTATTGCAAAGCTGGTAAACAAGTAGACGGTCCATCTGATTGAAAGAGTTTACCGTTGCCTATAAACATTTGCAACACCAAGGACGACAACGCGTTGCTAACCTGTCGGATAGCATAATGAGAATTGGATAGAGGATGAGATAGAGAGATCGGACAGGAGGAATAGGATGGAAGGGATGGTATATGGGATTGGAATAGGCGGATATTGTGGCGAGGGATGGTGGAACGATCTAGTTGGTTTAAGATGTTTCGGAAAAATGCAGAAGTTTCTGGAAGGAACAGACAAGAACACATTTTAAAAGGGATAGATGATGAAAAAAAGAATAACGAAATGAATATCGAAATTCTAGAATAGAAGGTTAAGGGAGGAGACGTCAGAGATCGCATATTGGCCGTCAGAGCAATAAGAGGATACCGTACGGTGTCCTTCGAAGTGGCCTCGCTACTCGCCGGATCCCCCCCATGGGACCTGGAAGCCAGGGTCCTGGCGTCACTATACGTATGGCGCAAAGAAGCCCTGGCCAGGGGCACCAGACCCGCGCCTCGCGAGATCGAGGCGTGCCGGTCGGAGCTCCGCCAGGTAGCCGTGGGGGTCTGGGAAGACCGCCTACGACGCCCCAGCGCGGGCCCCGCCACCATTGAGGCGGTGCGGCCCGTCCTGCACGAATGGCTAGGACGACGTCACGGCACCCTGACCTTCAGGCTGACGCAGGTCCTGACGGGGCATGGTTGCTTCGGCAGGTACCTGTGTCGCCTCGGCCGCGAGGCAACGTCAGGGTGCCACCACTGTGACACGGGCGACGAGGACACGGCGCTGCACACACTCCAGGAGTGTCCAGGCTGGACAGAGCAGCGCCGAGAGCTCGTCGCCCATACCGGATTTGACACCTCGCTCCCGGCCGTGGTACGCACCATGGTCGGGAGCTCCACCGGATGGGACGCCGTCTCCTCCTTCTGCGAGCAAGTCATGTTTGCGAAGGAGGAGGCGGAACGGGAGCGTGAGCGTAATTCCCTGCTCCGCTCCCGACAAAGGAGGACGCGCCGACGCCGGAGGTCTGACCTAGACCTTCGGCCACCGTAAGCGGGCGGCGCGGGTGGGGCCTCTAGGGGCATAGAGGTTCTCACTCACCCGCACATGCCGTCGAGATGAGAGCGCGAGTGTTCCGCGCGCGCTCATCTCTCTTCCCGTGGGGCGAGTTACAGACCGCCCCACGCCGAAAAGACCCAGTCGTCGCCGGGGGAGTAGCTCCCCCGGCATTGGAAGAGGCCCAGTGAGCGGGACCCACGCCTGCCAGGGTAGCGGAGTTGGGAAAACCGCATACACGTAGCCCTGGCATAAGGCGCAGGACGGAACACCCAGGGGTTTTAGTGGGTATCCCTAACTGGGGAGTGGCAATAGCGTGGCACCGGTTCTGACCGGGCACGCTAGTGCCACCCCCGATCTGGCGAATCCCACACTATCTCACCAAGGTCGCGAGCATCCCCCAGGCTTCTGTGCCTGTCGCGGTCCTAGTCCTCAAACGGATTTCCCCTGGCCAAAAAAAAAAAAAAAAAAAAAAGGAGACGTCAGAGATAGATAGATGTTTAGAAAGGTATAAAAGAATTTGGGCAAATGCAGTGTGTGTGGACGTCTACTGATTAAAATTATCATTTTAAACGAGATACGATCTCCTGCTGGGTACGGGTCTTCGAAACGGACGGTATACCGACCACGCTCGTCCAATGCAGCATTGCGGCTTTAATCACGATATTTATGAAAGATCGAACCAGAGTAATTATGCATACTAGGTAAGAGAACTGCTTCAGTGGTGAAATCTTTTCGACTATGATTTGTACTAACTTAATGACGTTGATGAGATACATGAGTTTAAGGGGCCAGTTGGAAGTTAGGGGAATATTACACTATTAGCAAAGTAAATATTTGACAGAGGACGCGTTCCTTTAGTATGTCAAAACGCCTAAAATGCTCCGTCTGACGTTCCACAAGGCGACCGCGGTCATTTCGGTCGTGGCGAAAACGTCACTAATGACGTAATCATGCATTTTCGATCACACAGTGCTCACAACGACCCATGTCAAGAGGTGAGTCGAAGTGGGCGTTGACCACAGAGCATTAATTCTCTCTATCTCTTGACATTGAAAAAGGCGCGATTTTCAAACCAACCAATATTTATTGTGTATTTCGTCGTTTATGACATCAACGCTCTACAATCCGTTCCACTAGAGTTTATGATTGTAACGTCCGCAAGCAAGTGGAACGGGAAAAATCGCGTTCTGGAGTGAGTAACCAGAGACAGAAATCAGAGTAAGACCAGAAAGCAATTATAGCATTACAATATATCTTTTAAAAAAATCTTAAATTACCTCTAGATTTTCCAGTTCCAACAAATGCGATGACAGTTCTTCATTTTGGCTGATGACTTCTGGCTCTAATTTAACAGGACGGAGTTCGATACTTGGAAGCTGTACATACATTTTATTATATTATATTATTAGTAAAATGAAGGGTTAAGTAGTAGGCAAAAGGGACCTCTGAAAATAGTATATAGTCAAGATGGGAAAGTCTGTCGGTGGAGTAAGTTCGTATACCTCTCGTTTTTTACCTTTTTTAACAGAATTTAACGTCAAGTACAATTTGAAGATAGAATTAATTTGAGACGCAACGGTTTGCGCCACCGTTACATAGTGGAAACGATTCTGGTGCGCACTGCCGAAGAGTGGAATAATTATCCGGAGTCTGTTTTTCCTGACAAATACAATCTTTGAGTCTTCAAATCACAAGTGAATAGGTATCTTCTGGGTAAGCGTGCTCCCATCACTCATCATCAGGTGAGACAATGGTCAAACGCAAACCATCCATAAATAAAAAAACCAAAAAAGTTTCAGTAGCTGTAGCCCATATTTTATTTCACTTGCAATGGATGTATAAATGTATGTATGCAAGTTCGGGTGGAATCTTGCAAGTAAAATTTGACCAATTTCCCGGTTTCCTATTGAGCTGAAATTTTGCACACATATGTATATCGCGTGACAATGCAATAATATGGTACATGAAGCTGATCTGATGATGGAGTCGGAATGTGGCCATAGGAACTCCTGTACTAAACAAGATAGACCCCATCGTGTTTGGGCTCGACTTGTCTTGGCCACGACGTTCCATAATTTGTAAGCCAATAGAGAGATATCCACTTTCCAATTCGTATAAAATCTCCACCCTCCACCTTCCGCTTGGAAGCTTTATCGTCATTACCTGGCTATCAATGAAACGGCGTGCGAAGTGTGCGTCGGTGTCTTCGTCGTCCGAGGGCGGCTCGCACTTCACTTGAGTCCACCCCGGGCCGGGCATTTCCTTCATAACCACATCATTCACTATATTGTTACGAGCTACACAGCACTCGAATTAAAATGCCGCTGGAATTACTATAGAGTTTATTAGAACTGTACAAACACGAATGAAAGAGGCACAAATATGACTGGACAGCCAGTAGAAACTGCACGATTTAATAATACATGCAAAGTCCGTCACTATATCGCCCATCGAATGTACGTCTTATTCGTATCGCAGTCGTCGCATGACCGCCCCCCCCCCCCCTCCGCTCGGGCATTGTTTTATACTAAACTGTACAATACATCAAAAGACCGCTTTCACCGAGTTAATCCGCACACCTGGCAAGCTTCGACGCAAATGCAATAACAACAAGTATTAGTTCAAGACTAATTACGGCCATAAAACAAATACTAATTGCAAATTTTATACACGAAGTAAACAAAAGAACTCCGAATGCAAGATAGGTAATAAACTGCGTTTTAGGACAGCCAGGTGTGCGCATTTCTTTGACGGCATGTAACAATATAATTCAAAGTGCATATAATTTAAAATTTATAATACCATCAGCAAGGATGTAAGGAGAACAATAAATAAGATGCGAAGTTGAGGAATGCCGCCCAAAACAAGAGAAGACATGATTGTATCGGCCGGCGAGTATCGCCGGACACTATCATCTCAATCGTGGATTTGCCAGATTCCGTATTCTGTTAATACCAATGACGCGGTCGTGGCAGGCCACTCTATTTATAAGCGTAAAATCTCGAATTTTTTTTTAAATTTTTGGTAGCTTCTTAATATTCAGTTCAGCTAACGCCGTTTCTATTAATGTTAGTACCATTCTATATCTACCATTATTCTGCCACTATTTTTGACACTATTGCATTTTTTTATAATATAAAATTGCTTAATAGACATTTTTTTTAAAAACACCTATGTACACAACATAGGTGTTTTTTTTTAATTGTATGAATACATTTTGCTTTATTAGGCGTGCAATTTTCAGATCTTATAACTAAAACTAAATTAAATAAATTAGATAATATTAAAAGTCAAGCGAAGCATGAATTAATTAAGAATACATTATTAATCATCAGCATTTATCACTTAAATAATCCTCGATTTTAGAATAATGGAGTATATTATTTTTGTCTAAAGTCTTTTGCTGCACCAGTAACACTGTATTTGAAACCTGATGAACGAAGTCATAAAATACCTCCGATATGAATTTCAGTAAAAATTTTGTTTTTCAGGGATATTTTATTTGTTGGACTTTTCAAATTCATACCAACAAATAACTGTAATGAAGACGTGACTGCTTAGTGGTATAAACGCCGCGCTTCTTTCCGGGGACTCGGCTTCGAACCCCATCCAGGAAAATGAATCGCTTAGGCAGTTTGTCCTAACGTGTGCATACGTTTCACCACGGTGAATAAAAAAAAACATCGTGAGGAAATCTGCATTAGGTGATTACAGATGTGAGAAACCCGCTAATTCGCCTTAGATAAATCATAAAATCAGTTTCTCAAAAACAAATGATAACTAAGTAACCAAATAATCACAGCTTATCTATATTATTAAAAAAATAAAATTGTACCAATTTCTCATCCAATCTGCGAGTAGCTCGAGAACAATCGACATTCGAATATATACACAGAATAAGTTTGCATAGGCAATTAGACAAAAGGAAGCGGGCTTTATCGAATTTTTTCTCGATTGGTGCACAAGGGAAGAGTGCAAATTTTTATTCCATCTCACTCTGTCGCAGGAAACGACCGACTCGCTGACATTTATTTTATTTGTTTTGCTACACATATTCACCGAATGCGGCTAGTTCCGAGAAAACTTTAAATACTCAGCGAAATTCCCGCGTATCTTATTCAAAAGTTTATCGCGTCGGCGGTTAACAACAAACGACTTTACTCGCTACGTGTAAAGTATAAATTCCCGCGTCTACCTGTCAAAGGTGAATAGTGAACGTAAACTTGCGGTTAGCCATATCTCCTCACGTGTCAGACACTTCATTCTAGGATACGCGAGATACGGACACGACACATCTGCGCTTGTCAAAAAACGCGCAATAGTTTGAAGCATTTACTTTCAGATTGGAACGCTGCGAAGGACAGCACAAGACAGACGACGAAAGCGGGGATGCGGATATGATGATAAGAGCGCGACGATGAGTAAACTCACCTAGCTATGAAGCAGCAGTCGGTGAGCGGCAGCGGAGGCGGCGCAACCACCCGCGGCACACACGTGCCCGCGAACTCGCCGCCGGTGCTTGTACGGTGACCTTCAGGATACGATGAGATGTCGCAAATGAAAGTGAATTCGGTACACACCCGGACGAGTCTGCGTCGCTGCGTGGCGCATGTTTAGGAGGTGCAGGGCGGGCGCGTGCTCACTTTTTTTCCCGCGCGCCAAAGAAATAAAAACAATCGCCTTTTTGTCGCGGGCTGGCCGCTCGCCACCCGCCACTTGTTTGTCCGCTTTATATCCTTCATTCCAAATTCAAACAAATAGTTTAAATTTCGAATCTATATCGAATACAAACTTTTTAAGTCCGTTAGAAAGTTTCACTCAAGTTTATGAAGTATAATGTGAAAACTGTAGAGGCTCCAGCGTCTGTTGTGTGGGTAGATGGGGGGTATTTGATGCATTATAGCGCGTGTAGATATGCAGGGAGTGGGGTCCGGACCCGGGCCCCCCGGCGCCCGACCAGTCGGCGCCCCTCGCCCGGCGCCTTCTCTCTCCGCTCCGATTGATTTTTATTACAAGAATTTCGCTCGCGGTTTTTTTTGTTTTCCGCACACCGAAGCCCGGCGACGCACACAGAGGGATTCGTATAATTCGTTTGTACGAACTTACTAATGCTATTGATTTTTATAACGAAGCGACAATGCTTCCGAGGCGAAGCACAGACGCGGCCCGTTCTCTTTTTATTTTCATGCATAACACAGCTCGATCCATTTGCGGGTACTTCCAAATATTTTTTATTGCTATCAAAATTTTTAGTACCTATTCTATTTCATTATTTTATTCAAATTCAAAACTTTTTATTCAAGATAAGTTCCACTGGAGAACACTTTTTGAAGGTCATACATATAAGTCAAAATTTAATTATATTTCCTATTCTATTTACACCGCTTCGCAACGTGTTATTGCTGTTAAAGAGAAGAAGCGGCAAGAAACTCTCCAGCAACACGTCTAGCCAAATTTTTTTTATTTTATATTATCTATTTATATTTCAAGTTCTTTCTTTTATTCGTTTTATACAGAAGTATGTTATAGAATTACTTTTCGAAGAATTAATGGGGTTGTAGCAAACAGTGCATGCAGGATCAGTAAGACAAAGACAGAAAGAAGAATATTATTATTGTTATAATATTGACGAGACAGACGTACTTACAGTTTTTACTACAACATATCTCCATAAATTCCTTACATGTTTGGAAAAATATAACGTTATACTGACGATTGTATAACTATGTGAATGGGGTTTTATCATTTAAATATTCTTCAATAGTGTAATATCCCTTTTCAAGAAAGATACTTTTTAATTTGGCTTTATAAGTGAAAGGCAGATCGAACATTTCATTCGGATGATTCCGGACTCAATTCGGATTCATTTAAAGCTATCAAATACCTTATACAGTTTGAATTTTTGGAGTGGGCCTTCATGATCAAGTTCTTAACTATACGAAATAGCGAAAAACACTTGGAGGGTCCCTAGGCCGATTATATCGAAAACTAAAATCGTATCATTAGATTTTTGAAAAATCAATTACCCTTGAAAGAAGTCGATTCGACCGATTTTGAAAACAGAAACACAATCTGTATTATTATACCACATCATAATGGAGCTTGATGCTAGCTACATCCTCACTGTGTTAATGGTCTATCACCATATCACGCTCATGGTTGCTCTTTAATCCATTACGGAATCATAATGTTACGAGCGGTGAGACTCGACTTAAAATACCATTTAAATTATTATAGAGTTTATTAGAACTATACAAACACATATAATACGGGCACAAATATAACACGGGTACAAATATAACTGAACACAACAAGTCCAAACGTAATGCAGAAGGTCGTAATTCAATTTCACGCGCAAAGGCCGTCACTTATTAGATTCCCAATTGTAGTACACACGTCTTGCTTCGCCCGTGGTTATCGCGCGACTGCCTTCCCCCTCCATCAGGTGATCGTTTTATACTGCGCAACTGCAATGACCCCGTATCTAAGTCGAATTAATCCGACACACCTGGCTAATGACTGCCATAAAAGATTACAATACAACAATGGGCTGTTTTCTAATCACAAATTTTAAACACAAAGTAAACAAACAAGACGACCATAAAAGAATTTGAATGTTATTAGTTCAAATGCCGACGGGCAATAAATGTGCTTTGTTTCATATATGCACCATGGACCAATTTAGAGCTACACTTGCTTCGTTATTTTTTGAAGTGAAACTTCTATATAAACGGGGTCTTACGAATTTTCGCTCACGAAAATGCGTCACGGCCGCGTGGTCTAATACCGTGGAGGTTTTCAAATCGGACAAGTACATTAACAATCTGCCCGTAACACTTCAAGTTAAAATTTTGTTGCGTTTCATTTTGTCACATGTCAGTTGAAGATTTTCCACTTGTCCGTTGCGATTCGTTTTTCCACTTGCCCGTTGCGATTCCTGTTCCACTTGTCCGTTGCGATTCGTTTTTACACTCATCCGCTGCCATTCGTTTTTCAACTTGTCCGTTACGATTCGTTTTTTCAGTTTTCCGTTGAAGTTTCACTTCTAATATGTGTCCCAGAACACATTTTTTTATTAACTGCATGTTAAATATTTACATTTATTTATTTATGCTAGTCTAATGTATTCTCGTTTGTAGGTCTAAATATTTGTTTTTCTTTCTTCTTTCTTTCAAATTATCATATTTAAATGATGCTTTTCTTCATTTTTACATATTACACTTACAATCATATAGACGTCATGCGATCGTATAAACGTCATACTTTATCAAGGTCACAGACTACTAAGTAAAGGAGATACTATCAAGATGGATAGCAATTTAGTCGCGTTTTTCGATGCTATGAGTGCAATATTATTAATTGCATTAAAAAACAAGATAAAAACGATCAAGAAAACAGCAAAAAATAAAACACGTATTTGGATCAGATCATAGGTAGTACGATGATCAGAAAGAGGAGTCCATAACACCTTACTCGAAGAACTTAGATTGTAAGACAAAAAGTCTTAGACGATTTTGACGCTATTTTGGAGGTTAAACGGATGATGCGAGTATGATCATACTGGCTTCTGCCCGCGACTTCGTTCGCGTGGAATAGTTGAAAAAAATTGGGCTTAGCTTGATGATATATAGCCTATAGCATTCCTCAATAAATGAGCTATCTAACTCTGAAATAATTTTTCAAATCAGTCCAGTAGATCCTGAGATTAGCGTGTTCAAACAAACAAACAAACTCTTCAGCTTTATATATTAGTATCAGATTTGTACGCTTGCTGTTAAATAGGATCCCTAACTATGATCATAGGGAATATGAATCACATGTAGTTATTACACTGTCATAGGTTATTCTATAAACATTAAGCGTACTTCTATGATCATCATTTATCATCATATCATTTCTATGATAGTCTAATAAGGCTCTTACTCACGCCTTACATGAGCCAAACTTACGGATGTCAGACCGCATAATAGTAAAGGACATATGGTCTGGCCACGACCTTGACGCTGTGAGCAACAGTTAAGTGCGACGCGACAGGCGACTCTAATAAAATATAAAGCACATACTGATCGGTGTGGCGGGCTGTAATGTAGTAAACATTTACAGGGAACATATTACGTTGCGCCGTATCCTAATATTCATAAATCACGCTGATTTCGAACTGTTTGCTCGCCCGTGCTCCAGATTCGGCAGACACTCTCAATCAAGATTTCTGACGTTACTGTTGTGTAGGGATCTTTAATTCTACTGAATTATTGTTTAATCCAATTTAAGAAGATTTTGTCTGTTAATTAAGAAGAAAAATAAACATTATTGGATGATGTCCACATTACTTATTTAACAACATACGTATCAGATGGTTTGTATAATAACAATATTAAATAACCGAATGATTGCTAGACAATAAAAACATATCGACAATATAAAAACGTAAAGATTTGTCGCTGCGTACTGACTGAACAGCGTCACACCCACAATCAAATGGATTCCCTAAAAGCACTCGAAACGAGCAACGAGCGACTTGTTCACGTCAGTTTCCATATACTGACTGCACAAATGCTCGCTTTGTAACATGTTTAACATGTTACATTACGCCGCATAATACCGGTCAGTACCCACCTTTACATGTATTAAGTATGCCACGAGTCGTCGTGCTCGCTGCCAGCCTCCGTCGCAGTTTTATCACTAATCACTAAGCCCTAGGTCGTGGCCGGACCGTTAGTGACATTGGACCGCGAATCTGCGCGCTGGACGTTTTTTTGTGTTTAAAATAACAGAAAATAACCATTGATACTTACACAGATAAATGTCGTAGTGGCTATAATATATGTAGGGGTAGATTATAATTATTTTCTCTCCTCTCATACTATATAAAGCGCCGGTGAAGGTCGGCAAAGACAATTGTTATCCAACCACCAGGGTGGCAGCGAATCATGCTACTGTATACTATACTATATATGCCTAAGGATATAACAGCATACGGGACAGTGGCGAAATGACTGAACCACTCGAGTCTCATTCTAATGACATAGATTCAAAACTTGCTAGAAAGGAGACGTAAATAAATGCACCCCTTATGTCGTTGTTCTGGTCTAATATAAATTATTACAACTATAGCCACATGCTGATAGTGAAATAAGGCATCGTGGTGAAAACTTTAAGTCGTAATTAACGTTGTAAGAGACCCCACATACGTAGGGAGTAGGTAGACCACCCGTTAGGTCAAAATGGAGAACGTGGACCTAGCAGTATGAATATACGAGCCTACGTTATATTATAAATTGAGAATTAGTTTATGCATCATCATTGTAACATAAAAGTCCTAACAATGTTTCAATCATACTAATTGACCTTCTGGCGCGATACTTTTGTCGTCCCTATAATCTTTTTCGTGCAGCTACAAGGTTATTTGTGAAGTTTCCAGCACGAAAACGACTGAACCAATATTTTGCTACATTCATACTCAGAGCAAAAATTTTGTTCGTCTGTTGTCCGTATAAATCACTGAAAATCTATACATATAATAAAACATCGAATTTCTTTACAATGAAAAAAAATGCTAAAAACCGAGTCAGGGGGATGTACGAAGTGAAATTGAATGAATTTAGATTTTTTTCAAATTTTTTGTTTCTCTGTTTGTCTCTCTGTTTGTACCCGCTAATCTCCCAAGCGACTGGACTGATTTAAATGAAATTTTGTATGGAGGTAGCTTATATCCTTTTCAACATATAGCATACTTTTGAACCCGAAAAATTAAACAGTTCCCGTGGGATAGTTAAAAAACCGCACCACGCGGACGAAGTCGCTGGCATCAGCTAGTGTAAGAATATTTATTCTATTCAGGATGTTTAAACCTCAGTCCTAGCTATAACAATCGCACGATCGAGTCAGTAGTTTACTAGTTTAATACACTTGGTTCAATAGTCACAATCACAATCATACGCACGGCCAATTAGACTCAATTTATTTTGTTGCCAACAAATATCATCAGCCCAGTCATATAAAATTTTGATTATTTAAACAACTATGTACCAGTAACTAGATTTTAATTGTTTTGAATTAGTTTAATAACGATAATATTTAACCAGTCAGCAGCCTGTTGTTAGCTCAATAAATATACTAACAGATGGCGCTGTTTAAAGTTCTAAAATTTAATTATGTTAGTAAAAAGCGAAATAATAAAAAGATTGTAAAATTTAATTCTGTTACATTTTATAAGTATCTAAACAAAAATACATATCTACAACATTTTTTCATTCAATCACGAGATTTAGTGTCATAAACTAGGTCAAGGACAGTTTGTTCTATTAACTAAAGTCAGCCATGATTTAAATAACAATAATAAACAATACTAGAACCCTTGAATTAGAAGTACCTTATTATTTTTTTAACTTTGTTTCTAAAGAAGCAGTGAGTACTGCTGTATTAAATAGTTTTAAAATAAAACAAAATACTGTTTAATAACAAAAATATGTAGCTTTCTAATTATTTGCTATTGGCAACATTCATAGAGCTTATTTTGGGTCATTCGCGTCGCTTCCAACTTGTACTTCGTTTGGATTTTTGTAGAAGTGCCTTTCTCTAAACTTGCAACATATTATAGTTAGTGTTTTCAATTTCGTTCAAGAAAGCTGGCGGGTGTGCAAATGTGGAGTTAATGTGGCAAATAACTTTAAATCAAAGTTACAGTGTTAAAATACGTTGAATCAGTTAATGCAATAGTCAAGGTAAGCATTCAACAATTATGACTACGGTGTAGCATTACGATCGTGATAAAGGGCTAACTTGCAGACTTTTCATCTTGAAAATTTCCACTCGTGAACTTTCAAAGTGAAGTTACTCAGAAGTTTCTTTGTTGACTTTAAACTTTTCCCAAGTTCCATGCGTCGCGGCCCCGCGATGAACTTGAATCGTCTATATGTGTCAGGAAAAGTTTACTCCGAAAATAGTAAAACTTAGAATTTTCGTCGCCATTTTATTTTTTGTCGCGCTGGAAAAGCGGCCATTTTCTTTGTGCCGCGTCGCTTACGACGACATGTATGCGGACCCTAAAGTTAATTTAGTTAAGTTGGGGCGTGATCTCATCCTATGAAGTGATTCGGTGAGACAATTTGCGTGTTATAGTGTTAATCGTGCGGGATTGGATGTGGCCGATACGATTTTCCCAATGGCCTAATTACTGCGTGGTTTTTGTTTAGAACTTGTTTATACGTAGTGTTTGTGTGCATTGTAGGGCTTGCGGGCGCGACGAGTGGCAAGAGGGCACGATGGACGACGATCAGCAGTTCTGCCTGCGGTGGAATAACCACCAATCGACTTTGGTGTCAGTTTTCGACACTCTCCTCGAGAAGGGGATGCACGTGGACTGCACCCTGGCAGCGGAAGGTCAGACCCTGAAGGCCCACAAGGTGGTCCTGTCTGCGTGCAGTCCCTATTTCGAGGTATGTACACGTTAATTATGTAGGTCAATTGCAATCGCGCAAGTTGCCCGCAGACCATCTCAGTTTTGCTCTAATAAACATTCCACTTGTTTCTAGCTTTCATGTGTTAGCTATTGGGCATTGGGTAGTTCACATTGAGTGCATAGATGAGTTGGCAACAGAAAGTTGTTCTTACTACTTTTTCTATGTGCTTGTTTTTCAATTGCACATTACCTAATCTAAGTGCATTTAGTATGACTTGCCATTCTAGTCCACTTATCATTTGCCAAATTGCATATAATAGCTAACAATTAAGTGATAAATCATTAAAATTATTACAATATTTAAATAATAACAAAAGAACATCAATGGATAAAAAGAAGCCATTTGTATTCATAATAATAAGCCAATAGTATTTACAAACTGACATATTGATAAACAATCTTCAATAGCACATTCTTTATATCAACATATTATATTGCTTATGAATTTTCTCATATATCCATGAAAATGATAATAACACCTAATCCATTTGTTTCAGAGTGTACTATCACAACAATATGACAAGCATCCCATAATAATACTAAAAGATGTGAAGTATGCAGAGTTACGAGCCATGATGGATTATATGTATCGAGGAGAAGTGAATATATCTCAGGACCAGCTTGCCGCTTTACTCAAGGCTGCTGAGTCTTTGCAAATTAAAGGGCTCTCTGATAATAAGCCCTCAAGACCACCGTCGCGCCCTGCCCAGGCCGTCGCTGCACACCCGCCCAGGGTTCCATCACCACCACCACAGGTAAATATTTACAAACTTTTATATACAATCATAATAGTAGTAACTTCGCCAAACTGTAATTTTTTCCAACCTAATCATTGTGCAGTGATCCAAGTATGGTTGCACTAGTTACAAGTTTAAATTTAATTATCATTTTTGGTTCAGTTTGATAAGGTACATATTATTTTGTGAATGATATTCCTTTGGAAAAAAAATTCTAGCGTTTTTCTTATATATTTTTTCCTTTTGCTGTCTTTCTATTTTTATTATTATGAACATAATTTATATTATTACATCAACTTTAATAACATAACATATAAGTACTATTTATTTAATTACTAATAATTTGTACTAATACAATAATATTATGTCTTTCTTAACTGACTCTATATACCCTATCTATCTGTTAATCTTTTACATTGCTATCTACACTATGTTGTCTTTATTCTTATAGGTGTGGTTTTATTAATGGATAATCCTTTAACTGTGGGTCTAGGACATCATGACTAATCAGAAAATCAAAATTTATGCTTATTAAAAGTGTCATAGTTTTTCAGTTATCAGCCAATTTTAAACTTTTTAAAAATGTACATAGTTTCACTCTCCCTTTTTGGTGCCACTTGCACAAACTAAGACTTTTTCAGTTTGTTTTGACTGTTGTTTTCTTGAATAGCAATACTATCGAACGTACTTCCATTTGTATGCTAGTGATTGATTTGAAAAATAACAAATCAAGTTTTTGAATTTTGAATAGTTTTTTCTTGACAAGACCTAACTGACCAACTAAAAATAGTTTGTCAATTTCATAGTGATACTAAAATGGTATAAAACATGCCACTTTTTCATTTAAATTTAGAAATATTGTTGATTATTTAATCAAGGCCCATTTATTACAAATACAAATTTTATTAAAAATAATAAATAAAATGAAATGTTGGATGAAATATGAAAGAAATTTGTGAAATAATGAAAAATAAAACAAAATAAACAGTGTAAATTTTGTTGGAATTTTACAAGCCTTTTGCATGCCCTACAATCTTCTAATAAAAGATTGCTTAGTCCAGCACATCATACCCAGCTTCTTTAATTTGTTGTGCACCTACATGCACACGTCTGTGCAATTCCTGGATGAAGGTTATGGGCTTATTATAAGCTTCTCCTTCAGGCACCCCCAGTAAAAAAAATCGAGTGGTTTCAGATCTAGTGACCTTGGTGGTCACAGAATAGGTCCCATTCCATCTTCTAGAAAATGTTATGAAAATGCAGTTAATGTCTCTGGTATGTCAAATGGGCAGACAACTCTTCAGTTTAAGATGCCAGTCCAAAGATTATTTTAAATTGGTATTAGGAACTCTCCTCTCTTACAAAGTGCGGATTGGTTAGATTCCAACTATGCAAGTTGAACTGGTTAAAATATCCATCTTTTCTACAAGACGATTCATCAATCCATAATATTTTATTAAAAAATCTGGATATCATTTTTCTCAACATACTGTTAGGAAAGTTACCTCTTAGCGGTTAGTGTCTGGGCAGCAGACACTGGATACGCTGGTAATGGTATGGGTGTAGTTGCTCCTCTTTCAAAATCCTGTGCACAGTTCTTACAAATATGACAATGCGTCGTGAGATAGGATACCGCCGACGCCAGTTCCTGGAACGCGGCCTTCAATATACGTGTTGTTCACTCTAATAAAAACACGATAATCCGGCGTGCATTGGGTAAAGTTTTGCTGCATGACTGGCATTACCATTACACATTCTGCTAGTGTGTACGAACTTCGAGGCATTGGACTATATAGGCAATATGATAGTTTGTATCAGCAGTAAACAAGTCAAAATCAGTTGGCAAAAACAAGTCCAAAGTCGCAGCTCATCGTTATTAGTTCATCCAAAACAGAATTATAATGGTGTTGTATGGAAGTAGTATCCACATTGATGAAAGTCCAGGAGTAACATGAACAAAGAGAAGGACAAACTTATGGGTGCCATTTTATGCCATATGGGTGGGTAAACACATTCCAATAATTGCTGTTAAGACTGCTTCTTATTCACTTGTGTTGTTTCGTAATTGCATAAATTGTCCCATAAACAACTAGGAAATAATTTATAAAAAGTACATATCTTAAGCATTATCTTTGTTTTATACCATTTTAGAATCACTATGAAATGGACAAACTATTTTTAGTTGGTTAGGTCTCAGTACAATTTTTTTATACAACCATAGACTTTGGGTCAAGAAAAAAAATCAATATGCAAAATGTTTAAGTTATTTTTCTTATTTTTAAATTAAAAGTTAGCACAAAAATGGTGGTACTACTACTATTTAAGATTAAGATTTAAAAAAGCAGACTGAAAAATGTGCTAGATTTATGCAAGTGGCACCAAAAACAGTGAGACATGGTATTTCATTTCTAAAAATTTGGAAAATGGACATAACTTAAAAACTTCTACACTTTCACTATAAATTTTGATTTTGTGATCAGTCATGATATCCCCTACCCGCAGACAAAGATTATCCATTAATTACACCACAACCTGTATATACTTGTTTATTACTTCATTTCGTTTTATGTAGTTTGCTACATTATAACGAAATTAATCTATTATCTAGTGACCATTACACGTTACACTGTAATGTCTTTATTAGTAGGTCCATAATGAATAAACAGATAAAATCAACTAAAGTTTTAGGCAAGCAGTTCAAAATTACTTTTCATGTTGCAATTTATCTTAGATAAGATCGCCATTTGTGAGAGATCTATCTCTGGTATAATATACAATTATGTGCCTTAAGCCAGTGTTTTTCAACCTTTTTCATGACACGACCCCTTTGTATGAAGAAAAATTTCGCGATCGCCCTACCCGTTGCTTTTTAATACGCTTTTACTAGCTTCATACGTATGTTAGTATGTAACGAAATCTTTCAAGTTAAATTTGATCGACTTCCCGGTTTCCGATTGAGATGAAATTTTGCACGTATGTGTATATCGCGTGACAATGCAATAATATGGTACCATGGAGCTGATCTGATGATGGAGTCGGAAGGTGGCCATAGGAACTCCTGTACTAAACAAACATACTTCTGTATAAAACTTACAAAAAAAGAACCTGAGATATAAATAGAATAAGAAATAATAAAAAAAATCTTTAGCTAGACATGTTGCTGGGGAGTTTCTTGCTTCTTCTCCTTAACAGCAATAACACGTTGTGAAGTGGTGTACATAATAGACTAGGAAGTAAAATAAATTGTAACCTATATGTATCAACTTCAAAAGGTGTTCTCTAGTGGAACTTATTTTGAATAAAAACATTGAAATTTGCCAAATACAGACTGTGAAGGAAAATGCAACCCACCAGTCCGCCTAAGACACACATGAATATATTGTCCGTTCACTCTAAGAAAATAGAAGGCCAGAGTCCAGCTGTGGAATAGAAGTGCTAGAAATACCAATAACCATATTGTGAACCTTGGCAATGGACAGAGGGCCCATCCCAAGCCAACTCATCAGCCTTTTTTTATAATTCCTTTTTATCTTTTTGGGGGTTTTTTTTTATTTTATTCTTTTCAAAACTTATACTTTGAGTCCATAGACTAATACAAACTTCTTGTGTTTTTAGAGTTTTATATTTTTATCTATTTGTTACTATATTTACTTAAATCTACTACATCTGTTTTATACTATTTTCTTCACCTTCTTAATACTATTTTATTTAGATTTATTACATGTTTTCTTGGTTTACTCATCAGCCTTTTGGGTGGGATAGGATAGAGAGATATCAGACAGGAAGAATAAAATAGATGGGAGTATAAGGGTTCTTGGTTAGGAGAGATGAGGTATTGTGATTTAACACGAGAAATGAGGTAGAGGGAAGAGATTAGGGCCATCGGATCTCTCACTCATCATAAAAACATTATTAGCTGTTTTATACCAATATTCTGTGACAGCAACAGTATCACACTGATCGAGCTGGCCTTAAGAGCTCCTAGCACGTCTCCACCATGTCTGTAAATAAGTAGGCTGTAAGATAAACTAAACCTGGTAATATGATTCTAAAAGGCATCTTTCACAAGTTTTTGATGCATTTTTTATTATAACATATAAATAACTTGGTGCTTTAAAAGTAAGAAAAGATTATCTGTGGAGCAATTTAGTCGGGTAGGATATAGGAGCTTCTTAGAATTGTATTGTTTTCTGGGTGGTTGTTCCTTATACTCTTCCCCCATGGTAGAATGCACATTAATGGTTTGGTGGTTAATTATTTGTTACCTGAAACGAAAGTAAAAATTCAGAATAATAGATTATGAAAAAGGAAAGTTTTGAGTTTACTTGCATACCTAACAACAGCTGATCCCATGGATATGTTACTTTCACCTTTATATCGCGAGATAATACTCCATGCCCATGTAAGGCTTATTTAGGGCACATTTCTTTTGAATAATGGTGCTATAATTTGTAAAGATACACAAAACTGTTTTAATATTTTTTATTGCTTCAAAATAAGAAATTATGTATTTTACACATTATTTTCGAAGAAAGATTTTTTCTATGTATTACATCTAAACATAAAATGCATTAATATAGTAAATTTTAAATGCTGCTGATAAACGGGGCTATCTAAAGAAAATTAATATATATTTTTGAAAAAAAAAATTAATACACTGACGGACTCATAAACTGCATCAAAGTAATAGACGACTTTGAAATAAATATTTTAACCAAGTATGCAAACTTTCTATACAGATTTAAATTGAAACCTCTAGATTGGTTCGTGAACTTTAAAACAGCGTAGGGTCATATCCTTAAGTTTAAGTTTGTGTACTGGAAAGGACCTTAAGACTTTTTTTGAAGAAAAAACAGAAATTTAAGGAAAATTGGTTTAATTAAAAAATTGGTTTTAACAATAGACACAAAGGGTTTATTTATGTTTTAATAAGGTGTATTACCTCCACGTGCCCTTATTACGGATTCTAATCGGTTCCGCATAGATTTTATTAGGGTTATTAAAATATCTTGCGGAATATTGTCCCATTCTTCTGAAAGTGCTGTTCTTAGTGCTGCCACTGTCGTGGGCAAAGGGTTTCTCGCATATACAGCTCTTTTTAAATTGTCCCAAACATGCTCAATGGGATTAAGATCCGGGCTGCGTGCTGGCAAATTCATTGTACGTATCCCAACCTCTTCGCAATATTGTCGAACTTGTGCAGCAGCGTGCGGCCGGGCATTATCCTGCATTAAAGTAAAAATTTTGGCCTATGAATCCCATGTAAGGCACTACGTGATCTTCTAAGATCTCTGTTATGTAGCGATGTGCAGTCAAACCCCCTCTATTACCGTTTTGACGGACCATGTCTATGAACACAAGTTCTGTTCGCCCGTTCATCGATATGCCATCCCAGACCATACACAAACCGCCTCCAAAAGGAACACGCTCCTCAATGCAACTTTGAGCATATCGCTCCCCACGTCGACGATAGACTCTTCTGCGACCATCTGCACCATATAAACATGTCCTACACTCGTCCGTGAACAATACGGAGGTCCATTGCTCTTCTGTCCAATTCAGGTGATCACGCGCAAATCTTAAGCGAGCTTGTCTGTGAGCTACAGACAACTTTGGACCATTTGCTGGTCTAAAAGGGGTGATATCCGCTTCCTTTTAACCTTCTTCTTATTGTTCGTGCACTCACGTTTACTCCACGCACTTCATTAAGCTCTGTTTTGATGTTAACAGACGTGAGCAAACAATTTCGCAGGGAAGTTGTAACAATAAATCGGTCATCACGACCGGTGGTTGCTCGAGTCCTGCCTGTACCACGTCTACTTCTGTAAGAACCTGTCTCCACAAACCTTCTGTATATTCTAGAAACCGTAGACTGGTTTAAATTTAAAATTTCTACCAATCGTTCGTTGATCCAAGCCCTCCTGCACCAATGCTACAATTTGAGCCGCTTGTTCGGACGAAGTATCCATATTATGGTTCAAAAACTCTCGATGAGTTAAAAAACTAACTCAACAATTCTGCTGGTAACAAAAATTCAATTGACAAAAGAATAAAAAATCAATGACCATCAATTTAAAACTTTGCTATAAATAACACGCAAATCTGATACTACGAGTAAATTTTCTTTTCCCGGCTATATTCATTTGTTTTACTGCAGTTCTATTTTTAAATTTTCCTTTTTTTGAGATTAAGAGCCAGTCTCTCCATATTTATATAATTTAATCTAAAAAGTTTGCATACTTATTGAAAAAAATCATTTCAAAGTAATCCTGAACTTTGATGCAGTTTATGAGTCGGTCAGTTTATATTACATAATGGCTGTCACACAACTTTGTTTTAATAGTTGAATTAAATCCAAGATTAAACCCATATTGTACTTTGACTACCTTTGTGAGTACAAAGAGCGTTCTTAAATTTTAAAATAAATCAATGCATTTAATTGTAGTTTATTTATTTTTGATTGTCAGGCATGGCTTTATTTTATTGCCTCAAGTAAGCAAACACACAAGCAGACGGTCCACCTGATGGAAAATAGTTACCGTCGCCTGTAGACGTTTAAAACACCAGAGGTGTCGCCGACCTCTAAGAAATTTTATAATGCTTTTCTTAAAAAACACCATATCACAACGCCAGGGGAAAAACGTGGCTAGACGTTCCCTCCAGATCATCGTTGTATGCGGAATAGTGGAATATGTATGTATGGCTTAGGAGAAAATACTGTTGCAACATAAGTTTGACTGAGATGAAAAAATCTTATTTATATTAATTGTAATAGTTTTAATGTAAGCATGTTTTTATAATCAAACTAAAAAAAACGAAAGTTTAAGGTTTCAACAAACAATGAAAGTGTTTTTTTTTAAATTATACAAAACTTTCACTATTTTGAAACAGTGGCCAGATGTGTTGAGTAGTTTTTAACTAGGCTTAGATGAATTTGATTCATTATACATCAAAGATTCTGAGAGGTTTATATTTAATGTCTTTCATAGTCTAGTTACTGGTAATAAGAGGTTTGATTCCGGGTAGGGCAAATAAACTTTTTATTATTTACTCTGGTCTGGATGTCTATTGTTGATTTAGTATAAGTAATGTGGTGGAATACCTACTTTATTTCTGAAAGATACAGATTCAATGTGTGATGTGTGCCTCGATGACCAAATCCAAAACACAATTGTTGTATATATAATGTGTTACAAACGTCCAGAGGCGGATGATAACCTCTTTGCATTAGATGGGCCGTCTGCCTGTTTGCTTAACTCGTGCAATAGAAAGAAAAGAAAGAAATAATGTTTAGAGTTATTTAAAAACAAAAGCCAAAGGTTAACTAACTAAACAGGCCTTAACTCGGCAAATGCTGGTTGATAACAACAACCAATGCTGCTTAGTGCCAGGCAGTAACATCACCTGCACAGAAGAAAAAGTAACTAATGAACATTTAATATAATTTATAATTAGAACAACATCAAACAAAAGATACATATTTTGAACTATTTAATATTAGTACATTATATGTTATGAAATGTAAAAATAATGATTTTGAAAATTAATAGGTACGTCACGTACAAAAAGAAATGAAATTAAATACAACTATAACTGAAAAAGACTAACTAACTAATACTAACTCAACCAGGCTTACTAAAAGGCGCTTGTAACATGTGCGAGATCTGCCTGTTGCTTTTGGTGTTCGTACAGGAACGCTTTCAGTTCAAAAAAAAACCTTGGCAATATGGAGAGAGAGAGATAACACTTTATTGCACACCAAAATATACAATTACAAAAACATGCCCTATTTACAATATTTTCTAGGCAATACAGTAGGCGGCCTTATCGCTCAAATCTCAAAGTGATCTATTTCAGGCAACCTAAATGAAAGGAAAAATATGTAAACGGCTTAGTAATCTAATAAATTAATTTTCTGTAATGGCTCATAGTTTGTGTCTATACTTAAACATGAGAATTGGACTTCAATTTCTGTTTAATCGTGAGATAAAAGTTATTCATTGAATAAAATATAACATGAACAAATTAAAAATAACAGTCGCGTGAATAAAACAGTTGAGCTGTTTCACTTTTACATTCAGTTAGGTTATAATTTACATCAGATGAATAACTATCTGATGATTGAAAGGTCGGGACTAAGTTTAATTTGTGTAGGTATGCCTGTTGCACTTCAAACAGACCATAATCCCACAGCAAAATATGAATTGATGGGTGGACCTTTGTTTGAAGAATTCAAATGTTTATTTGCAAGCATACAAGTTTTGATTAAATGAATGAATGAAAACACTCTATTGTTCATCATAAATTAAAACTAAGTACAGCAAATGTTGAACAAAGGACGGCCTTATCGCTTAAAATGATCTCTTCTAGGCAACCCCCTAAACCAAGGTAAATATTTAGACAACAGTGACCGTGAAGACAATAAATAATTTTAAAAAAAAACTTTATTTAATATAGAAAAATAAGATACATCATACTGTATATAGAATCAGCAGCATGTATTAGACTTGCGAGGACCAAAGATATTTAGTAACATCAGTTTAAAAGAAAATATGTATTTAGCTTGTCTGATGTTGAGTGGCAGGGACTTCCTGTACCGTGAAAGAGTTATCAACGAAGGAAGAAGTGTGTACAGATGTCATAAAGGATAGATTACTAGTAGAGCGCAAATCTCGAGAATAAGAAAGTTGTAGGAAATCAAAACGTTCCTTTAAATACGGAGGGGTACGAGGATCAGAAACGATATTGTAAATGCTACATGTTATTCTTAGAGCCATGTGTACGAGTATAGGCCACATTCTACGCTTGCGACATTATTGTTGTTTTAGATAACATATAACTATATATAGTAAAAAAAAATGTCTTAGTAGGTGCTCAATGAAAATTATATTTCATTATGTCTGAGATCAGGCTTACTCCACCTAGCAGCAAATCCACGGGTTTTAATCAAGCATGTTTAATTTAACGGTATACTTATATTCAGATTAGCAGTTGTTCGCGACTATTGCTGCATTTGCCGTGAAAATTCCCAATTTCAAAACAAGCGTCAACGACGTCTGCTCTTATATGGGTCATGCATACGGCGATGACGTGTATTATATACGCACTCCGCTCTCACTGCGTACTACTGGTCACATGACATAATTCATATTGGCAGCAATTCTACTTTGTACTTATTATTATATAAATAAAGTTTTTTCTTTCGTTGTCTATAAGATTTTATATAATATAAAATATATAATTCATATTGTGATTCATATTTTTTATAATATATCAATCATGTCGAACTGAAAAAAAGAGATAAAAAGAAGTCGATCACCTTAGGAATTAAGTGTATCTGAAAAATGCATTGTTTGTATATATGTGTTGTATTGAACAAGAAACTAAAGTATTGAAGGTTATATATTATGTATATAAAATACTTAAGGATAACCTAAAATTATTTTAAAAATTTAACTAGACTATAAAGTAGAAAACTAAAATTAAATACTAAAACTAAATAAAAAAAGAGAGCAAAATTATAGATAAAATATTGGTCCCAAACCACTGGCACTACTGGGAAGGTTCCCAAAAACGCTGGCGGCGTTACCACGCTGAATAGCAATGCTTACCCTTTGATCAAAATAGACGCCAGCCTTTTGGTCGCGTGAGAGGTGTATTAGGCGTTCGGCGACATCTTTTGTATATATTAATTTTAAGTAAAAGAAATATATATGTAATTTGTCCAATTAAAAAATGTTTATAACCTAACAGTTTACATCATCATCATCGTATCTTAAGCTGCGGTCGCGTTTGTTATTAAAGTTGCAGTCTGACCTACTGACTACCTGATACCTATATAAAAATCAAACTTAAATAAACTATTAATTATATATTAATATAATTTTTTACATACAAATCGTTGAGAAGTAATGGTCTACTTGCTATTCTGATGTACAAGTTATATTAAACTATTGTGTGAAAGAACAACACAAAACCATCATCAGAGAATTTCTTGTCTATATAATGAATAGCATTAACACTGGGTGTTTCTTGTTTTGTTTAGGTCCGTGACGGAAGCATAGACAGCCGCGAGGGCTCCGTGAGCCCCACCCGGCGCCGGAAGAAAGCGCGGCGCATGTCGTCGGAGGGCCCCCCGGGGGCGCTGGTGGGCGGGGGCGCGGTGCCCGCGGGGGCGGCCCCGCCGGCCGACGCCGCCGCGGGCAACGGCGACGCGCCCCCCTGCAAGGAGGAGCTGGCCCGCGACGGCGTCGAGGACCTCACGCTCGACGAGGACCACGACGAACACCCGCCGCCGACACACAACGACGTCGTACGCAGTAAGTATCGCAAACGGCGCCTTTACTCGCTGAACCTTAAAAAAGTTGTCCAAGTTACTCCTTATAACATCGGCTATCTGCCAGTGAAAGTCCCGTCAAAATTGGTCCGACCGTTTCAGAGATTAGCCGGAACATCCAGACTGACAAATAATATTAAAAAAAAAAAAATGTTTATCTGTATAGAAAGTATAGATCAACGAATCTTTAATTGTAAAAATACAGGTAACAGCTGTATATAAGATGGTAATAAACTGAAATCCGTGCAGGAACGGACAAAGAATACAATTTCCTGCAGCCGGGCGGCCTGTCGTAAGAGGCGACAAAATAACCCACAGCCAGGTGGTAGGGCATTTGCCAGACTGGATGGCTACCACCCCTGGTCTAAAGTATGTCGCCATAACAACCTTGAGTTGTGTTCCGGCATTAGTGACCAGGTTCCAATTTCCCTTAAGAGAGCAGCAGTGCGTTTGTAGCACCTTTGGTGTTGCAAATGTCCATAGGCGATGGTAACCGCTTTCCATGAAGTGGATAAAAAAAATGGTATATGAATGGTGTCACTGTATTTGATCTACACATGGTCATAATACAAATATTTGGGTACATATCAATCTAGAAAACATGATAACAATTCTAAATTTATAAATAAAATTCGATTAATTATATTACAATACAAATAAGAGAATGTCAAGATTATGAAATAAATCAGATATCAAAAGCAAAAATATAAATATCATTATTTACTTAATAAAATCCTATAACGTTTGTTTATCTGTTACAATAAATTCTAATATTATTTACATATAGAAGAAAAATAATATCCTACTAAAGATTACTTAATCTTGTATCGTACTTAAGAAATCCACTAATTGAGATAATGAAGATTAACTCCTTACAACTAGATGCAAATGTTTAACAATGCAAACCTATTGCGCATACTCGGTTACCTCCCATACACATAGTGTACATTACAAATACACACTCGTACACTAAAGTATGCACCGACAGATCCTTTCTTATGTAACAGGTAATTTTACTACAGTTTATGTCATGACAAGAGCTAACTCTGTGGCTGCGCCACGGGTCAAAATTAATTGCCTACCTCTTGTTCAAAGAGCAGGCGTAAATGCAGGTTATATTATATTAAAATTTTACGCTAGTGCTATTTGAGTCCGGAAATATCGCAAACTATTCCATCTCCCAGCATGAAAAGTATTTATGTCCATTTTCATTATTAAAACTACATTTTCTTCGTTCACAACCCGTTCTGGTTTTATTTATTTATACTCCGTATACCTATTTGTAAACTACATAAAAAACAAAAATCACAAAAAAACCTAGTTCCCTACTTTCTAGGATAACCTTTACATAAATCTAACCCTTTTTCTGGGATGAAAGTATGATATATCCATCCTTGCTATTGAACTTACAGCTGCTGAGCTGATATTGAATATAAACCAAATCAATCCAATACTTATTCCATGAAAGCATAACAGCCGAACAGAAAAAATTATTTTTATATCTGAAACTATCCCATTATTTGGGATAAAAAGTATCCTGTGTTCATCCTCAGAATTAAATATATATATATACTGAGCTTCAGCCAAATTCGATCAGTAGTTAATAGGGCTGTGAGTGGACCCTTATAGCACAGGTATTTCATGTTTTCAAAAAGATTCCCACCACCAACTAGGACAAAGAAGTAAAAAAACTTTCTATTAACTCTTGTCTAGGTGTCTGGAATTAGTCCCAGGGTTGGCCTGTGTTTTACTCATAATACAAGTGTGTTTGTCAGGAGATTTAAGTAGTCTCCAAAAAAAAAAAAAATATGGGTTTCCTATTTGAGGGATATACATGATGGCTGGTCATTGTGAAGTGGATCATGTAAGCAAACGGAGTAAACAATGATATTAAATATTGTTCAATTAAAAAGCCTGGAATAATTATCACCCAGAAAGATCTCATACAATATTTAAAATGCTCCTATAGTGATTCAAGTGTTGTAAATCTGGATGTGCCGGTTTCTTCACAATGTTTCTTCCTTTTACGTGTAAGCAATATAGCAATAGTACAAACATAAAGAGCCATCATATGGCACTAAAATGATCCCTTGAAGATAACGATTAGTATGTATGCTATAATTTAACTTACACAACTACGGTCTTACTTATAATAAAATTGTTAAGATTAGATTAGGCATCTCTTAAGTAATAGAATCCGTATCAGACCCTAATCAATTAATATCTTTTTTTTTCACTTATAAACGTGTAATACCTGTTGTTTACCTAAGAGGAGCACAGGTAAATGAAATCTAAATGATTAATATAGTTTGTACCCAAAATATTCGACTAAAGAGGAGTTTATGGGTAGGTAAGATTTTCAGTAATCAGTTGCTGAGCAGTTTCTTTAAATTTAAGAAAAATGTTAAGTTTTAAGCTAATTGTTATGCTAGAAAATCTACAAATAAAACTTAATGTGAAACTTATGAGCTTCTCTGAGATTTTATTGAGTAGGTCAAGAGAAAGGACAATCTACAAAAATGGTATTTAAATAATTTGAGTACATCAACCAACTTTTTAGCCAACCATTATACCATGATTGTTAAGTTTTATTTCTTAAAAAGTTGCACGGCTTAATCTGTTCTGTCATATCACATAATTATGTGTTTTGACGTTTGCCTATAAGAAAATTATAAAATTTAGTAGTGTCTTAGCTGGCATTGCCACTGGACTTGTACTGTCCATTGACATGTTAGCACAATTACCTTATCTATAATATTATACGATTCTAAACATGCTGTGTCTGGAAATTGAACATATTTAAAAAAAACAACTTGAATAGACGACGGAAACATGCTGCATTTTTTTTTTTAATTTCTTGTCTGTTTGTTTGGGATACAAAATTACTGTACCTGTGGTTTTTGCTGATCAACAGCTAATTCTTAGGCTAAAAATCTGCACTATGCTTTATCCTAGGAATTTTCCCGGGAGCAGTTTGTAGTTGTTCGGGTGCATACAAATTTGCTTATTCCTACACAGTTTTCACTAAAACTACAGATTACGTTCTTAAATGCTGTGGTACTTTGTGCCTGAGGAATAACGCAGGAATTTCAAGTTAAGTGTTCAAGAGTCAAAGTCGTGGGCCTATCCTAGTTTGAGAGAGGGTGTTGCAAATTTAAATCTGTCTGTTGTATTTGTGTTACTCTATAAAGTGAAAACTGCATCAAAACCGAACTAGCCCGGTTTTGATGCAGTTTTCACTGTACAATAGCTAAAAGAATGTTATTAAGTTAAATCTGGATCTTCTAATGACAGGCTAAGCCACTCTAACAGATATAAAAAAATATTTATTTATTTTTTATTTATGCAGTATTTTTTTTCTTTCATATTAATTCAAGTTACACTTTTTGAGCGTGGTGACCGATAAGAAAACAAATCACCTATGTCATATATACCTACATGTATACTTACGGGGCACACATGCGGTGAGTGTGGCATTATAAAGATATGATGGATAACCTATACACCTATATACTTTCTCACAAACAGCTGCTTACGTATTCGTCCGATTTCGGAGCAGCTCGTCTCGATCCGTGCGAGCTTCGTACAGTTGTACCATATACATACACGTTAAGCGAACGCTCGGCCGAGCTACATGGTAGGCGGAGTGGGGGGTGTTAGGTTTTATTTTCGTTACGGAATTTCTTCATTCGGTCGCCGCGCTCAAAGCCCGCGATAAAAGCTATGCAATAGCTTAACATAATTGAGTATGACTTCTATCAACAAAACTTGGCTTATCCAATCAATTTGAATGTCTATTATGTGACTATACATTCTTAGGACTAATCAAAAATTCCCTCCCTAATATTTATGAGCCCACTGATCTTTTCGATTCCATATGGTCCCAAGGTGTATATTCTGATTTTATGAGAAATAGTAAGCACAGAACGAAACCCTACTGAGTGACCTTAATATAATAAATATTTTTATCCGTGCAGGAACGGAGAAAGAATACAATTTCCTGCATTGGGGCGGCATGTCGTAAGAGGCGACAAAACAACCCACAGCCACGTGGTAGGGCATTTGCCCGACTGGATGGCTAACACCCCTGCTCTAGAATATACCGCCATAACAACCTTGTGTTGTGTTTCGGCATCAGTGACCAGGTTCCAGTCTCCCTTAGAGCAGCAGCGCATTTGTAGCACACCTTTGTTGTTGCAAAAGTCCATAGGCGATAAATAATAAAAAAATACAAAGACTTAAAGTAAATACTCATACATGTCTAATTTTAAGTTGTATACTCATACAATATTTCGTTTTGTGTATACAGGTTTGAATAAAATGATGTCCATGTAACAATTACTAATTTAGCAAATTAAATACTATATCTAAATCAAAAGAGGGTATAATTATAAATGTTATTGTAGTTACAAGAAATTATGCATAAAAATTTAAAATAAACTAACTTAAATACAATCAAAACATTTATCATACAATTAAAAGCTTTGGGTATTGCATTGTAAAATTGAACCTCTCATTTGCTCAGTTAGTAGGACTCAATCGACTCACTTCGAATCAGCTGCATACAAAGTGAACAATGTCGTTCGGCTTTTATTAGATAATAGGTATCTAATAAAATCTGTGTGTCTTGTTCCACTAATTTATATCTGTTGTTTTGTACTGAGCTAAAGGAAGGATACAAGCCTAAGTGAAAGAACTTTTACATCTATTTTCTCTTCAATGACCACCTCTCACACAAGTCTTTATATTAATACGTGAAGCAAAACTTTGTACCAAAAGGGGTACAAAGTTTTGCTTACGACAATTGCGCGGATAGAGGAGTATGAAATTTCGCACACTTGTTGTTCATATAGAAAGAATGCTAATATTTTTTTTTAAATCATGCATAAAAAATACATTCAATCAATAAAAAAACACTACACACGCTACCATGTATTTGACACACACACGCATATATACTCTTTTGTTTATTTTTAGTCAAATTTATATATATTTATATCCGTACAGGAACGGAGAAAGAATACAATTCCTTTCGGCCGGGCGGCCTGTCGTAAGATGCGACAAAACAACCCACAGCCAGGTGGTAGGGCATTTTCCCGACTGGATGGCTACCACCCCTGGTCTAAATATGTTGACATAACAACTTTGAGTTGTGTTCTTGCATTATGGCCAGGTTCCAGTCCCCCTATGCGGCCACAGCTCATTGGTAGCACCTTTGGCATTGTATATACATATAAATGTCCTTAGACAACAATTAACACTCAAGCAGGTTAGGACTGTTAGCCTGTCTGCTATGCCCCAGCAATAAAAAGGGGGTAATTAATATAAACAAGTGTATTTAACACACACAAGATCTCATATTTTAAAATTAAACAGTTGATTTTTAATTAAGTAGTCTAGAAAGCCAAAATGAAAAGTATACAAGCCCCTAAGTAAGATAACAAAATTATAAATCAAATTAGCTGAATTAATTTTACAGCTTCGAAGCATGAGTAATCTGTGAAGGATTATGTCATCTTAATTATCTTTATACATGTCTATATTACTTGACTGAATTGTTGCAAGTGAACCAATCCTCACATGGTGTAGATTTAGTTTGAAAGTAAACACATGGGTCAAGAAAAATTACATATGGATTCATTTGTATTCAATATGTGTGATTCATTAGATTCTTGCTATAATGCCTGTACCTCACCTGGGACAGTTTTACTGACTGTGACGCAGATGTAGCCAAGGGCTTAATGCGCTAATTGAGATACAAATTGATTAATGACGTTAAACATTGACTGTTGATAACTAATATACATTATATACACATTATTGTGTTATATTTTAACGGTATAAAGTAAATCCCAATTGGCCACAGCCTATAACAGTAACGCAGGTGAAGCAGGGGCATAATAAGCTCAGTTTGATTCGAAGCCACCGGAGGTTCGTTTTTCTACATTTTCTTCTGCAATTCGTACGAAAATGAATGAAATGCAATATAAAACTCATAGTTCTAAATAGTACCGAACAATGCTTTATTTTAACGAAGCAACATTTTTCCAGATTTCCAATGGCACCTGGAACGATCTCAAGACGAAATTATGAACTCGAGCGACAGCGCCCGAGACTCTCAAGGTAAGCACCTGCATTTTATATAAACAACACCATAGTGGAAAGTTCGAAACTACCCACAATGGTGTTTCAGTTAACATGTAGCGTTGTTTGTTGGATACTTGATAAAAGCGACTATGGCTACCGATTAAAAAAATATATCGATCAAATGACGCTACATGTTATATGGGATACGAGATTGATTTCTAGGACAGTTAATTTTTTTTATTTGATATTTTTGTGGCAATGTGTATTTGAATTAGAACAAAAAGTTAACTGTCCCAGACAAACAAGGAACGGATGAAATGCGCAATGTCTTCCCATAATTTGAAACTAGACAAACAGTCATTGCTTAAAATAATCTATTTATAAATCTATATATAAATATTATAATATTCACGACAGATGTTACGAGAGTGCTAGTGTTTTCACATGTGAAACTACAACTATATTAAACCAGTATCAATATATATGAATTACTAATATTATTAAAGATTTATATTGTATAATGTACACAATTTTTTTTATGAAAGTATCCAGTGCCGCTGCACTGCACTGCGTGTAAAGGTATTTTATGGTTTTAAAGGTTGTTTTCATTGCGTAGCCATTATGGTGAGGTAATTCAAGGTAAGTATCACTTTGAAATTATTTACAAAATGTAATGTCCATGAGCTTTTGTTTGTGATATGGGGTCTAAATTAATAATTTAGTTGCATGATATAAATAATATATATGTCATAGACGGCACATAGTAATAACACGCGGTTAGGGACAAAATAACTCAAATGTGATAATAAACAAGTAGGTACTTTTCAAAATATCGTCAATAGTGTATGTACACTAGTCATGTTTTACGTGACATTCTAAGGAACATTGTTGACCTTATTTTCCGATATGTTGCAAGTTTTTAATTAATGGAACCATTCTTATCCTAACCCTGAAGTGGAATGCCTATAATGTTGGTAAGTAAACATTTTAAGTATTTTGTAATCATATAATTTGATCATTTATTATGTAGTCGTAGATATATTTATTTTATGTGCACTTTTCGCACTCACGTTTACTGGGCTATAATTACAAAAGTTTTGGTAGTAACAATGATTTGAATATCGCGAGAATTTCGTAGCACAAGTGTTTATTTATATATTGAAGAATTGGAGACACGCGGCGCTCTGACGAAGGTAAACCATATTTTATAAACCTTAATTTTAGTGTTTTGTTATGTGGCTTGTTATCTATTTATTTTCTTTTTTTGCATTCACATGTGATTTCACTGCAAATGTCTTTAGCAATTCATGTTTATAATAAAGTTACGTCAATGCATGTTACTACACACTAGATCGACATATTGTGAATATTCTCAGAGGCATGATGTTCCAAAGATCTCAGTTGATGCGCATTTCATTTTTCAACCGACTCGGTGTTTTTATTTATTTATTTGTAAACATAGGAAACTGGATCGAAGTGTTATTGAAAGCCGATTCTAGGGAGTGAAAGAGGTACTTCGAATGTATAATTTACGAGCAAACTTTCTCCAGCACGTCCATGTCCTTTGCTTAAATCATATGTCTCAAACCAGACACCATTCCTGATTCTGTGCTCAAATATCTATGAAAATGCTCATTATTTGCTCCATTTCTCTTTGTTACTCAATCTTGGCACATCTATCTAAATTTGTACTAACACTTTATCGCTTTGTATATTTACTTCCGCTTCATTTTCACTTCCAGAAATAATCATTCCATTGAATTTCGCTAAAACCGCAACTCCATTAACACGTGGATCCTTAAAAAATACGGGGGAATTGCTAAAAGATAGGCCTATATATAAAACAAAACTAAGCATAAAAAATAAAATGAAGATAAAGAAAAGAAAGTATAAAAAGAATGAAAATTCTCTCGATGGGAAAGAAGATCAAAATGAATTTAATTTTCAAGAACAAAACGACTCGAATAATAAAAAAGATAAATTGATAAAAAATAGAGTCAAACTTCAAGAAACAAATAGTTCAAAGTCTCAAAAGAATAAGAAAGATGAAACTAGAAAAAGAAAACCAAAAAATGAGGAAACTCTCCCTAATCATACGGAAATAAAACAAGTTACATTATTAAGATCTAATACTAAAAAACTAAAGACAAATGTTCAGGATATAAAACGACAAGAAAATCCTCAAGAACAAACCCCAAATAATGTGAAAATTGAGAAAGTTAAATTACCAAAAAAGATAAAAACTCCCCAAGATCAAAATGACTGGAATAAAAATTTTAAATATCGTTGCTCGATATGTAAGAAGAAGCATTATAAATATAGAAGGAATAAGTTGAGGCACGAAAAGTACGAGTGCAATACTGGACCGCAGTTTGCGTGTCAACTTTGCGACAAGAGATACTCGCAGAAGAAGACTTTGGTCTTGCACGTAACCATCAAACATCCGCAAGGGATTGAACAAGAAGCTTAGATTATTTTCTTTTTATTACTTTTTTTTATTTACATTTAAAGGAGATATTAACATGAATTGTTAAAGACATTTTTGTGTTGACTTTACTTACTCTGTGCTTTACCAGGGTTTTACTTTATTATTTGCTTTTCTAGTTTATAGTACTATGTTGATTCTTTATGTTGTTTAATCAAGTTACCTTTCAGGAAGAAGTTATGTTTTTTTGTTTATTTTATCAGTACAAGTTTCTGTTTTACTTGAATATATTTAGTTCTTTTTGTATATATTTGTTTTTATTTTCAAGCATGGGGATATCCTAGAACGTTCGATACTGAAAAACGGACTGTATTCAATTTTCTATTGCAGGTAAAAAAACAACGCCCCGACATAGTATCATGACGCGAAGTAAAAAGGTCACCGAGGAGACGGGCAACACTACCACACTAGCGATACTCAAGAACGTGACGCCATTGAAAGAGACGCCGTTGAAGGAGGCGAAGGAGAACAAGAAGGAGATGCCGAAGCCGGTCGCGCCGCCCGCGGGCCCCGCGCCCGCGCCCCCGCCCCCGGCCGAGGAGGCGAAGGAGGCCCCCGAGGTGAAGCAAGAGGAGAAGTTCAACGTGTTCGGGCGCGGGCCCGAGCGGGGCGCGTCGGCCGCCGTCAAGTCGGAGAAGGGCTACAAGTGCCGCAACTGCCAGCGCAGCTACAACGCGCGCAGGAACCTGGTGCGGCACGAGACGCTCGAGTGCGGCCGCGAGCCGCAGTACAAGTGCCCGTTCTGCGCGTGCAGCAAGCACCGGCGCAACGAGCTCAAGAAGCACATCCTGCGCACGCACCCCGAGCACGGGCCCGGCGCCGCGCACGGCCAGCCCGCACTCGCGGTCAAGTGAACGCCGCACGCAACACACGTCTACCACATATCTTAGTGCTTTATACTAGTGCCTTAACATTTTAAGTCTACTCGATCTTCCTTTAGGTGATAATGAACTCGCATATTTTATATGAGCCTTATATACTTATGTAATGATAATTTGATTGATGAAATTCGATATTTTTGATTAATTAAACGAGTCGAAACTGTATAACTGTGCGCATTTTATTTACCGTCACAAACCCGCCGTAAATTTTATGGGAAGATAACTTCACAAAAACAGTTTTTTGGATTGTGCATGTTTGCATGACTTAGAAGCTTCGCCTTATAATTTCTAACAGAAATTATTATTTTTATTATATTTTTTTTTAATAATTATTATTATAACGCATTTCTTTGGTTCCTTAATTTTATTTTAGCCTTTCGGTAGTATTAACAAGACTCCGTATGTAGTTTCCGCTTTATTTATTATTTTGCAATACCTTTAATGTGTTTATTTCAGAGTTACACAAGGATACCCACCTACCGTCGGCACTGCTTTCGCTCCTTTCGGTGCAGCACGCGCAGACGCAGTCGCTCGCCTCACTAGTGCCCCCCTGCATCCAGGTCACTAACATCATGAAACCCAACGCCACCAAAGAGTTAGCGCCCTTCCCCCCGCCCCTCCACCTCTCCAAGTTGCCCGTGGACACGCTCGGCGCGATACCCGAGAGCATCAAGGCGCACCTGCTGCAGCAGGCGTTCATGCAGAACAACAACACGGTCGGCCAAGCGATGGAGTACAAGCTGCAGGGCAAGCAGGAGGAGCAGGAGTCTGACGCCGAGTACGACGACACAGACGACATCGTGCTGCCGGAGGAGGCGGACGCGTTCTACGACGGCTACGGGGGCCTGGGCGGCGGGCACGGCAACGACGCGTACGACGCCAAGATGGAGGGCAAGTACACGAAGCGGGACGGCAACAGCTCCGATGACGCGAGCAGGCAGTTCGAGTGCCGGCACTGCGGCAAGAAGTACCGCTGGAAGTCGACGCTGCGCCGGCACGAGAACGTGGAGTGCGGCGGCAAGGCGCCCTCCCACCAGTGCCCCTACTGCTCGTACAAGGCGAAGCAGCGGGGCAACCTGGGCGTCCACATACGCAAACACCACAACAACGAGTGGTACATATACGCCAGCAACAAAGTGAGGCGAAACAAGAAGACCTCCATATAGCTAGCCCGGCGATGGCGACACCTTTTCGCATCCTCTAAATATTTAGTTAATTTTATTGAAAACAAAAAAGAACATTAGACCAAAGTAGATACCTAACCAAATCGGTACTGCAATAATTTAATTTATATTTACACTATATTTTTGTTGAAGACATTTTAATATATTAATTAATATTATACATAAAAGAAATACATAGGTATAAAGTGCACATTCCCTAACGGCATTAGTATTAATTTCGTTGTTTTTTGTTTTAGAGTTTTAAAATATCTAGTTAAGACTGACCTAAGTATTTTATTCGAAGGAATATGACCGAAGGTCGCCTATTTATGCAAGCTTACAAATCCTTTTTTTTTAAATTAATAATATTGCTCACCAAGAAAAATCAATTATCAAATCGTTAGGAAGGGGCGTGTTTACCTCGACTGTCCAATGCGATCGAATTTTCCATTCAACTATCTCGAATTTGTTTAGCTGTAGTGCCTATATAGCATTCCATGTATGGAATAATTCCAAAATGTTTAATATTTTAGTGCAATCGTTGATATTAAGATATAATTAGTCGATATTCATAGTACTGTTAATCATGGGATTGGCAGATCGATTACCATAACTCCCAACAGGTAGATTTAGTATTTATTCATTCCCTTGAAGGGCAATGATCGTAGTAGTCTACGTAATGACATAGTTATTATTCATGTTGGTAATTTATTCATTAACTTGTTTTCTTCCATTACGTTATATCCTAAGGGACCATTCCTATCTTTCTTAATTCTCTTCGTAGCAAACCCAAAGTTATGTTAAATGTTGTTTATTTATTAGAATAATTATACTTATTTGAGGGCTATGTACTGTGAGTCCTTAGTTACGTGGCGACAGGCGCCTCACACCTGAGCAGAGGACACAACTTCCCAAGTAATCACCTTGCAAGGTGTGAGGCCCCTCTCGCAACATAGATAGTAAAAAGCTCATCAATTATGTGCCTACGATGTTACCTGTAGTTGTTTAACGTGTTTATTATTATATTCTTTATTATTTTTTTGGTTTTCGTATTCGGGTGAACTGGGTAAAATGTGTTCAAAATTTAATATTATATTATGAATGTTATTCTTGATATTAACTGATATTTAACCAGCAATAATATTTTCAAATTTCGTTTTTATACGAGTAGGCGTCTGCTTAGAGTGCTAAACGTATTATTATAAACGGTTTTGGAGACGTTAATAACAACAAATGAAGTGCACAGCGGGCCCTAAAGCGACCTGTTTTGGATAATTCGCTTAGCGGAATGGACATGTCTCTAGATATACTGACAGGTGTATCACACACTTTATTTTGACACATGTCATCGTAATACGGGTCTGCGAAAGCGACCACTTTAGCCCTTTTGGCCCTCAGGACATAATTTCTAACGTTTTGAAGCTGCTACTCCCCTCTTTATTTACTAACGTTTCGCAATGTATTTTCCCTATGTCTCTGTCGATACCAAAAATATTTCCTCTCGGAGTCAGCACTCTAGGCTGACGATTATATTAACTGTTGATCATTATATTTTCTTGTTAATCTAGGATAACAAAGCTATTTGACCAAAGTCAGTATTAGTTTTTTAAAATGATCTTTTAAGAAGTGAATGATGTTATTTGTTGTTAATATGATCGAGTCATTGCTAAGCATAGATATATATTCGCGTGTCGGATCGCAATATTCCCAGCATATCATGTTATGATAACACCATGGTACTGATGTGTATTAATATATTAAAGACGTTTGGATGTTATAAATTTTACATTGTTTGTTAATGTTATTGGAAAAGCATTAGGTAATATATACTAGTGTGATTTTTATATGAATATATTGGGGTTTACTTGGTAGAAAATTTTAATCAAATATAGTTATAAGTATATCTGAATGCGTTTCCTTACTTTGATGACCTAATCCCGAACTACCCCCCTTTTATTTTAGTTTCCCAAATCAATAGGTGAGTCAGCGTTCTATACATTTTTAGTTTTGTTTGTGCTCATAACAAAGCATGTTAGCGCATGGTCAGTCGATTAAACAAATGCAATTTCACCGCTTGCCCAACTTGCGCATGAAGCATTCATTTTATTTCTTTTTCGTTCATACTAATATAATTAAAAATTTCAGGTAGACAAGAAAGCCCGTGGGTCGGGAGACTACATTTAAAATTAACAATCGTTACTTAGAAATAATACAAAACGCGGTCCGGTATCGACATTCCCTACTAAATATCACCTTGTTTCGATGAATTACCCTACCGCTGCGACTCATAAGTGGAAATCGCATATACACAAGGAACCTTCGACACGCCTTCCTATTTCGTTCGCGACGAATCGAAATAAACGTTTTAATTTCTTTTTGTTCTTTTTTTTACTTTTTTCCTTTTGCAAAGCTTTCATCACAGCACTCGGTGGAACACTCACAGTAGAATACAGATAATATTTGTAGTATATTCTATTTATCATATATATATCAAGTATTTATATTACATGTAGTGTTATATATATATAATATTATTATCTGTTTCATGTATGTAGTATATAACATGTATTTTCGTTTCGCTTGTATCGTATCTGTCGTTAACCACACGGGAATGTGGAATGTGTTGTACATGTGTGCGTGTGGACGTGTGCGCGTGGATGTGTGGGCGCGCGCCCGTGTTGCCGTTGCGCTGACGCCGGTGGTGTGTGCTTTCAGTTGGTTGCGCGCCGGCGCCGGCGGAGGACGTGTCGTTCACGCGCATCGGCGGGCTGTCGTGGGAGCAGTGGTCGGCGCGGCTGGCGCTGCCGCTAGTGGCGGGAATGCGGGTCGCGGGCGGCGCGGGGGTGCACCTGCCCCCCGCGCCCGGCGAGCCCAGCTTCTCGTGCCCCGACTGCGGCCGCGTCTACAAGCTCAAGTCCTCCCTGCGCAACCACCAGAAGTGGGAGTGCGGCAAGGAGCCCCAGTTCCAGTGCCCGTACTGCGTATACCGCGCCAAGCAGAAGATGCATATCGCGCGCCACATGGAGCGGATGCACCGCGAGGTGCACATGAAGCCCGAGCAGTACATCAAACAGGACAACGTCGACGCGTGCACGTAGCGACACAACCGACCCCCAAGCGCCGATCTCACTCAACCCCCTGACACAATACTCTTATATTATTATTGTTGCGTTGGTCGCGAGCGTGTATCGATCGACGTACTTGTTTATGTTTATCCCCCTTAAAATGATATGTTCGTTTCGATTGGCGACAGAACGGATCCGGTCCGGTTAGGAACAGCCAGCGTGTCGTTCGACAAAAGACGAAATTCCTATTATGATTCCCAGATGATTCCGAATGTGATATATGTGATGAGTATGCTTGTGATAGTGGCGTCAGACAGTCACGTTAGATATAGTCGCCATTAGCGAGGTCACAATTAGTGCCTTTTAAACGTTACCTATTCAACTCTTAATTAATGTAACGACGGAAAGTGATGACGAAATACTATAGATACCATTTGATATTTTGACGAATTACTAATAGTATTCACACTCGTTACAGTGAATTTTGTAACAGTGTAAGCAACTGTTGCATTTATCCAGTATGTTAAGTCGTAGTGATTGTATAGTTACGCTTTTAAACATTTTTTTTATATAAGTATATACTTTTTTGTACAGCATTTTTTGTAAACTATATCATTCCTGGTTTGTGAGGGTTGAGAGGGCAGAGTGTTAAGTACAAGTTGTTTTCGAGTTAAGATTGTTTGTTACCAATTGCAGTTACTATGATTGTTGTTTTGAGGAGTGGCTGACGCATGACCAGGACATACATGACTCCGGGACGTCATATGGCAAGGGAGGAGAATATTTCGGATGGGGCAGCCTGACGGGTGTGCGATGTATGTAATATGCTCGAGTATGAATGTGAACATGTACATTGATACATATTATATTTTAAAGGAAGAAACGAAGCTATTTTCGCTTAGTTAGCAAACTCTAGTTCTTTGCCATAAACGCATGTTCCGATTATTATCGTAATACTCGTAAGTTAATTTTTATTTTCGATTTTATGTTTAGATCTCTTTACATCTAAATGCATTTATTTTATTTTAAGCTTTATCTGCCGTATATGAGTGGAAATGAATGTTATACAGTCTGAGTTCCTTGTAATGAATATCTGTTAGCGATGTGTGATGTTGTCTTTGGGGCCAATTATTATAAATTATTAGCTCAATATAAGAGTGCCTTAAAAGTCTATATGATATGTTGAAAGTTTAACTGTGAATGGATTATACACACACTGCCATGCAAATTATAAACGATTCACATCAGTGTAGAGATATTTTGGCTAAGTTCAAATAAATCTTCCACATAGGTTTAAGTATTTTATATACACATTACCACATAGAAATTATAGTTGCTAAGGTACCGCTGTGTTGGTCTACCCTCGCTTTATTTCAGCTCTGTGATCGCAAAAATTGTGTATCACGAAACTATGGAATCTTAATTTCTACTGCACAAAATGCTCGTCAATACTCATCTCTGTTTATTCTTTCGGGGCTGAAATGAAATGAAAATCCCAACATGGCTATATTAGTTTATTATCCGCTGGAGTTACCATCATACAATCAAAATGTAGATTCACAAAGTACAACCATACAAGTCTTGTCAGTATAAAACTAAGTGCCTTCAAATCTTTAGTCATTAGGGTTTAAAATGTTTCAGTGAACGTTCGGTTCAAACTTGAGACTTTGAGTTATCGCTAAAATTTCTAGGTTGTGATTTTTTTTTTAAATAAACCGACGCCCGATTTTATTTAATCGATCTACTAGATTTATGATATTTGATAAAAACAGACAATTCAATTACATTGAGTACATGATATTAAGCAGCTGTGATAATTTCGAATTACCTTTTTTCTCTCAAGGGGCGACAGTAGCTTGAGTTGAGTTGATGTTGACTTACGGAACATACCATTTAACGTTGGAATATAAGACCAGTTCAGTTGTTAGTTTTCTGGCAATACTTACGGAATATAAATTACTACAGTATTTAAAAAGTAGGTTGATATTAATTCCGAGCTGTCGATGGTTGCAGTCTACACAATCGTTAAACTCGCCAATGGGTCGCGAACTATCAGTATCATTTTCCAAGTGATGTTATGAACAAACATAGTTACTCTAATGTAAGAATTACTACCTAGAATATTTGTAGCTATTGTAGATAAATGTGCTGTCAATAAGAATTTACAGTGATTAAACGCATTTGATTGTATTTTTATATCCATTTTTGTATTTTAATAAAGTTGCTATTCTGGTATAACGCTTTTGTTTCAATACTTTACGTAAGAGTTAACGGAGCATTGTGAACCTTAATTCTGTGTAATTTTAAAGTGACTTAAGCCGGTCGGTTTCTATATCTTGCTATCCAATTAATTGCCTCGCTGCTAATTGGAAATCATAGAGTTAAATTTTTAGCGGTAGTAGAATAAATTGATGTATAGTTCGATATGAAACTTGGCACTAATGGAGTCAAAAGTATTGATTAAGTTCAAAGAAAGCCAACGGAAAACTGACTGCATTCATGGTTTAAATTGTAGAACTACTGTAATGCATGCTAATATGGAAGTTCGATATTTAGGTATTGTCCAACATGTTAACTTGTGATATATGGTATTGATGCATTGGTTGCATGTTGCGTCATAGAAACGGGCTACATTAGATTAATGATTCCGGTAGAATATTTGCGAATTAATGGGAGACATGGTGCATCATCCTTCGCTTGACGGTAGCACATATCCGTACGCTTCGCTTTCACGGTGGTAGCTTTAGTCGATTTGCACGAATTTATTTTTATTTGCGTTTCGATTTTCAGTTGCACAGATGTACACACCATATATATTGGGTTACGGTTCGGCCGGCCTCGGCGGCGGTAAGGCGGGGTGGACGCTATACGAATGCGTCGATTGCGGCAACAAATACAAACACAAGGGGTCCCTCCAACGGCATATAAAGTATGAATGTAGGAAACAGCCGAGCTTCAAGTGCCCGTACTGCGTGTACAGGGCGTATCAGAAACACAATCTGTTGCTACACGAACGCCATCTGCACAAAGACATGCCGGAGAAAGTGGATTTTGTGTCGGAATGACCCGCCGCGTCTCGGCCGCTCATGTCAGTAACATTACAATACCTACGTCACATAACGACTAACTTCTAATATTTAACAAGTTTTTATGTGGACAAAACAACTACTATTAACTAAATTTAACACTTGAAAAATAATCAACGCAATGGATGCGTTAATTTCTACTATTTTATTTTGTTGAGCTTTTTTTTACATTCACAGCCTTTTAAATCTTTCAATAAGCTTGCAATTCAAAGTCCATAAATCTAACCATTAGGATCAATATCACGCTTATCATTTTGTTCAGCACATCTCTGAATCAACCACTGCGTTCCAATAGTTTCACGCCTGACCTATCAATTTTTATTGTTTAATTCAGCCTTATATTATGTACAAACTGTATATAAAAATCCGATAAATCGTTATTTGCCGCAAACAAAATCAATGAAGCATTATTTCATATCTGTTTCAGCATCCACTGCAACATCAAGGGGAAGGTCTGGAGCGTATACTTAATCTTGAAGACCAAAACCAAGATAATAATCCAAAGAAGTCTGGAATCCTTAAAGCCAAAGATTACTAAAGTATATAATGGAAAGTGGAAATCCTTTATATCTTGCCATTTACAAAATATCTAAATAAAAATGTAGAACAATTTAAAAAATAAAGCACATTAACTGCTAGAATTATTTGCAAATTAAAGCAGTATGTGTTACATGAAAAGTTAGAAAGTTAAAAAAAATGCAAGTAGGAGACGGAGGTGGTAATTATTATTTGTAATTAATTGCGTAATCTATGAAGTTACTATCCACCCCAAACTTCACGGTCGCTCTTAATAAGGATGACTGCTCAATAAACTGTTTTTCGTACAAAAACAAATGCCTCGAAACTCAGAAAAAATGCCATTAATATGGATAGGCCTACAACAATTCATTATAAGTAATTAAAGTCGTAGAAAATTTATATAATATTAAAATTATTCAGTCAGGTTAACATAGGCAGCTGTTCAACTCGTTAAAATATTACGAGTATGTGAATTAGTGAAGAAAGTTTTTTATATAATATATACATACATGTATATTATACATACGTAAGACGTGCTTCTCGTTTATTTAATAAAACTAGTAGATATTATATTAAAAAAAAGATTGTTATATTTTCTTGTTCTTGTTAATTAATGTTTGTTTAGTGTGTGTTCCTTGTTACCAAAGAAATTATTACTTCATAGAAACTTAAACGGATAGGTACACAGTATTTCTGTTAAAGTGTATATTTAATTATTATTGTGCATTTGTTACTGTTAAAATAAGTTACCTTTAAAAGTTCAAATTTTTATCCATGCAATATTTTAAAGAAACCAAAGACTTACAGTCTGTCGATATAAGATCCTTGTGCCTTACTATTAATAGGAAAATACGCATAATATTTTGTAAATTAAGTAAATTATTACGATAAATAGATATTCTTATAACTTTATTTCCATGTATGATTGTACGATCGACCTAGATTTCTACATTCTAATAACCAGGCCCTGTACACACGAGATATTTGCGCTAATCGAATAGAATATGTATGGAAATGACATTGTTACGCTAAGTATTATATCATTCCCATACATTTTCATTCTATTCGTTTAGCGCTAATGTAACTTGTTTGCAAGGCCATATCGTAACTAGTGAAATATAATAGGGTAGTTGACAATTGAACCAATTGGAGCACTTATCACCTTATAAAACATTACAGGCTCCTTGATTTTGCCAGGAGTGTAATAAATCAGCTGTACAATTTCAAAACCTAGCAACTGCTTTCCAAGTAATTTCACTACACATAAAAAAAACATGAACTTCAACAACAAGCCAGTCACCATTTCTAGCTTTTCTGGGCACCTTACCCATAGAAAATGGTGACCAAGGCTGTGTTCCACTTATACTCTTGATAGAATACAAAATAACTAAGTTGTGTTTTCTTTTCTTTTATTAGTTTATAATGTCCTATTTTAATATTTCATAATTATTTACTTATTACAGTTTTTTTATTAATTTTCAAGTGTTTTGGAAAACAATACATAAGCAAAGACAATGAATACCCAAACATTCATTTTACAAAAAATGTCAATGCTAGGTTTTAAAACCTTATATAATGCCTAATAAGCCGAATAGTATATACTCGTATATTTTTTTAAGTAATAGTTTTATCATAATATTTTTTAAGTAAGATGATAACAAAATATTTAAACACCCGCTTTTAAATAGTGTATTTTTTTAAATCCATTGTTCAATAAATATTAACGATGATTATCAAAAATCATTCTCTTTCTGCAGTTAAATATTGTCATGAAAGCAACATAATAAATTTTAATAACATTAAACAATGGAATTTTTGTCTCAACGTAATTTTCAACTTTCCCACAATTATTATAATTATGTATCTCAAAAATTTTCACTTCTGGCTAAAAATATCGGAAACTATATCAAATTTGTGCAAGCTACACATTTTCGATTCTTGAAAATTGAAATTATGATATCATCATAATTTCCATTGGACTTTCATTAAGATGAAGTTCCCCGAAAATCTTGGCCATTTTAGCAAAGACAATGTTAGAATTGTTTGTTAAGAACATAAATTCCTATACTCATACGAAAGCCTTCGAAACTAAATATTAACACATATAAATTTCCTATCCCATCCTATCCTATCCCTGGTAGCCTATCTCCTCTATCCCTTCCTAAAGGCTGGCAACACGTTAACTTGGTCTTTGGTGTTGCAAACATCTATAGATGACGGTAACCATTATCCATTAGGTTTTTCACCAACGCAAATTAGGTCCAACAACAAAAAAATCTCTCATTGTATTTGAAAAGTATGATGATAAAATTTTGAACCAGTAGGTAACGTTCATTTTATGCTGCTTTACACAGAGCAGTATAAATTTCGCCAAACTTATATAAACTACGAAATAAATATTTTTCTGCAGAAATTTATTAGTTCATGCTGATTATGATACATTTTAGAAATAATTTAGGTAAATCCTTTGATTTTTGTCTGAAATACAGATCAGTTTATGTTCTACGTTTAGAGCTTGCGTTATGTTCTTAAGTAATTTTAATCTAAAATAATTATTTTGTTCATCATAATTTAATAATCAGATATTATTTCTGAAACTATAAACACTTGGTCCTTCCAGTCGCGATATAAATTTATGAATTCTTACGATAAAATGTGTGCGCTATGTAGACGTATATAGCTTATTAGGTGCCAAGTAATAGCTGCATAGGTCGATCGTGTAATTTCCAAAAGCTTGTGTAAAGTTACCATTTGTTCATAGCAAATTGTATAGAATTGTGGTGAAGTGCATGAGTATTCACTGTTTAATATTTTTATGAATAAGATAAGAATAATTTTATTTTTTATTACGATTTTAACCTAGATGCCCACCAACAACCTAGTTTAGTGGAATAACTAATAATCGGTGGTAGATTTTAATCACTCACAAACTGTATATTTGAATTTTGTTTTAAAAATAATTAGTATAAAGATGTGCTATTTTGAATTATTTGTTATTTTTAAACTATGTTATGCCAAAGAAGCTTAATAACCCAGTTACCAAAGTGCCTGTAAGAAATATTTATGGATGTTAAATTTATAAGAATTCTGTATAACGCACAAATTACTTAAAGGTAGCAATTTAAATTAGTTGTCATTTTTTAGACTTCTTTGAGTTTAAAGATTTTTTTAAATAGTAATATTAAAATTTTTTCAATATAACAAAACGTTCAATATTAGAAATTATAGAAAATGGGTATTTAAATATTATTAAGCATAGCACAAATGTTACCTAAAGTTTGAAGTATTTTTTAATTTTTCAGTGAAGTCGAGTGTGTTTGGTTTGTTCTTTTTTAAATTGGATTATGCATGTGAATAAATGTTCTTGATTCAATACAACGTATTTATTTAAACGCTTTCCTTTAAATGCAATAAAACTTCATTTTTAGTGTCTAGCAAAACAGAAAAGCTTACTATAAATTCCCACACAAAGTAACATCTCTTAAAAAGCAAAAATGCAATGCTATATATAAACAAAAGTTCATTTCATAGCAATATTTAGAGGTAATTTTTTTATTAAGCAATTTGTCGAAGGGATGAAGCAAAGCAATGACTAAAGTACAAAAATAAAATTATAGTATTAGAACTTACCAGTTATATTTGAAGAGATTATAATACACCTTAGAGCGTTAGTCCAAGTACCTATAACCAGAGAAACATTTGAAATAATTACTACTAAAAAGCATTCCTTGTTTCAGGTGAAGTGGATTTCTTTAAAACAATGATGCAAAATATACTTCCTATAGTACCGATGAAGACAAAAAACTATTGGTCACAATACGATATGATATATGAATGTGAAAAATGTAAAAGAAAGTACAGGCATAAAAGTACATACAGAAGACATGTTACGTATGAATGCGGCAAAGAACCAATGTTTCGATGCCCTTTCTTAGATTGTACTTACAAAGCTTATCAGAAAACGCATACGGATGCACACATCAAGACGAAACACAAACTTATGGCTTTAGAATACAAACGATGATGCACGCTGTTTGAAACGTATTAAAATGTGATATTAAATGTTAATTATTTGTAAATATCAAATCATTGTTTTATTATAGACAAGAATCCGATTTTTTTAAATTAAATCTTTGTTCAATAATGGCTTGGCACGAGAAATTAAATCTTAAAACTTAAGTATTATAAATATGTACCTACTCTAGCAGGAAATGTATTATAAACTGAAGTTCCCGCTAAATACGTTTAAAGAACTTTTAAGTTTTTAACTTGGCTTCACATGATTGGTACATTTAGTCAATAATAATGAGAAATTCTGTTATTACACTATATAAGTTTCACAGTTGACAAAAAGCAAAATTATTATTAAACTCATTTTTTTAAATTATATTTAAGGCCAAAGAAACACAAGGCAGAGAAATCATGACTGTTTTAGAAAATTACATTGAAACACATTGCATTATTAATCTGCGGACGACCACAAAAAAAAGAAACCAAATTTCAAAGTAATTCAAATTTTTGGGAGTTTTTGGCGGGAACTGAGAGGGGACGTTGCGCTGTGCAGTTTTATTGTTAAAAATGTGTAAAAATACTCTAAAATGAACAATAGTTGTAAGATATTGATAGTTTTTGAGTAATAATTATGTGTTTTTGTGAGAAAAGTGAACTGTATAGTCAAATGTGGCCTTTCGAGTTTTCACAAGAACTCCGTTGAATGGCGTCGGTTGTAGCCTACAATACAACTGCGCTACTATACGAAGATTTATACATCAGACTTGGCTGTATGGACTAAGATTCCTTTGCCTGCCTTTGTGGAGAATTCTAAAAAAAACAAATTTTTGAATAATGCTAAAATAACCTGAAAATTTATGAAAACATCAAAGTATTTAATATGAATCGTCTTGTATTAATCAATAGATGTTTTTTAAAACCATATAGGAATCAGTTTAAGATATTTAATCCATTATTAACACCTACAAAACCTTTACTTCATAATGTTATTTCTTGTCGGGGAGTGTATGATCAAAAAGGCAAAAATCGCTCTACCCTTAATTATGTGATTGCTTTGGGAGTGATGACTATAGGATTGAGTTATGCTGCGGTGCCCCTTTATAGGATATTTTGTCAGGTAAGTTATTATACCATTTATAACAAAGGGACATAAGCAACATTATCACAGCCGATTTCAATAGCTTATCTTCCCTACTACTAGTTAAAATATGATAAAATACATAAAAATAAAGTCAATTTTCTAATAATAATATATAGTAAGATACAGAAACCTAGCTTTAATAATATCACAGAATTTTTTGATGTAAGCAATAAATACAATCTTAATTTATCAAAATGGTATAAGACAGTGTTGTGTTATTTTAAAATAGGCATCAATATAAAATTACGTGCCATATTTGCAAAAAATCCCTTATATGTTATGTTTAAAAGAAGAAATCTTAACAAAACTATCCTTCTTAGCTTGAAAAGATACAATTTATGTGATAAGTGCGGAATAATGCCTAATATCTAGATTATCTATTAGTCTGACACTCTTACACAGATAATAACAGTATGTCTGTACTGAAGTACCATATTAGTGGGTGTTAGTGTAAGTAGTTAAACCACTAAGTTCATAATTTATAGATATTATTAAATACCTTATAATTTAATAGGAATTCAATTACCTAAAGATAAAAAATGTAACCCTCATAACTCTTATTCTGGTGTATGTCTGTTATAGGCTTACAGTTATGGTGGCACAATGGGTCAAGCAGACTCTAATGATACAGTAACCAATATGACAGTGGTTAAGCATAGACCATTGAAGATTAGATTTAATGCGGACACAGCATCCTCAATGCAGTGGAATTTTAAACCACAGCAGCATGATATAACAGTAAGTTTTTCATTACCTACTATTTGTCTCTCTTTAGACATATATAGTGATTCTTGTTATATGAAGTAGCGATGCGCAAACTAAATCACCAATGAGATGTGATTTATAAATCTTTTTCCTTGAAAGATTTAAATCACTCCTTTAAATCTTTAACTCTTTTAAATCTTTGGTTTCGAAGGAATAATTTATTCAGTTCAGTCAGACCGGTTTTAAGCTTTACAGTAACGCCAGAGAGTTTAATTTACTGTGTATCATCATTGTATTTCTTAGAGTGCGCATGTTATCTCTTTTCAATTCACAATATCCTGTATCTGTTGTCTCATACTACATCTAAGTATCTGATTTGTTAGTTTTCATCATTCCATGTGACTAAAATCAATCTTAACGTAGTGAGTTAAAGATGTATTTTCCAAACCAAAGATTTAAAGAGTGATTTCGAATTTTGAAAGATTATACATCTTTTAAATCAATCACTCCTGAGTTACACATCTTTAATATGAAGTACTAGAGTTAGCCCTGTGGCTGTGCTGCATGTCAAACCCTAGGCAGTAATTTTATTTTACTTACTCAAAAACTTAATATGGTTTTTTAAATATATTAAATGTATTAAATAATAACAAAGATACAAGTCCATATATTATAGTCTACACAACTGCCCAGCAAAATATAGAGATGAGTCAAAGCCAACCTGATTTGAAGTTATACATGAATGAATGACATATTTTCTATGCCAACAGTTGTTAGTACATTGAATAAATGCAATTGTAGTGCTGTCTATTTTGCTAATCCACCTATTCTAAGGAAAATACTTCATTTATTGGGATAAAAAGTATCGTAAGTTCTGCCCCAGGATATGAGCTAGCTCTATATCGAGTGTCATTTACATCAGTTTACTAGTTTTCTCTAACAGAGAGACAGACAAAATTCATATTAATATTACAAATAAAACAAACAATTATAAAGATGAATCTTTATTATTATTTCTCCTTATCTTTATTACTCTTTCAAGCAAAACTACCAAATGGATTTTGATAAAATGATACAGCTTATTCACCATAATAACGCATAAGGTGTAATTTTTTTAACAACTCTAGGGACTGGATTTCCTACCCTTTTATACAACTTAATTTCAAAGAAAGTTTTTAGTATTTATACATGTGTTAGAATCGTATTTGTTATTCATATTGTAAAGTAACCATATGTCAGAAGTAGTCAATAACCGGATAGAGTGTTCATTGATGTAGTAATCGGAAGTCATATAACCGGATGTCAACATAGAAGCATTTAATATCGAGCCAACAGATATTGAAAATGGAGTAACCGGAAAATGGAAGAAATGAAGTGGTGCCAAAGTATTACAGTATGGTGACACTGCAGATGCACTACGAGGATCTTATAAATATTCGAGGATCTTATAAATACTCGGTGTTCTGGCAGAGGGTACCAGTCTACAACCGACAGTCTTCCACCAACAACATTCTACGTTGACCGCTTGTACAGAGCGAAAGCTCTGTTGAACAAGAGGCGCAAAGTATATTGAATCGCAATATTCTTTAAGGGCAAATTGCTGCCCGACGCCTGACAAGCATGGAGACAACTCTTGGAGTTGTCCTATTTCTGTGTATTATTGTGCTGTATTTAATATTGTAATAATTCTAGTGTAATATCCTTTGATTATAATATTTCAGATTTATTATTATTTTATTATTCGCTTGAGTTGACACAGGCTTCTTGGTTATTTTTGTTTTTGTGTGTGACATTTATTCAATGATATTTGTGTTGTGGTTAGGGTTGCCAGACGTCCCGTATTTTAGGCTTAGTTTAAAATGTCCCGGCGGGACCGACTCTGTCCCGTATTTGAACCGTTTTTTATTATTAAATCGATCGATCTACGGTAGACAAAAATACTCACGCATGCAACTTCGCATACACATCATCTCGGATTAAGGAAGTTCGAGAGAATTTATGGTTTAATTATACACTTTAATTGTTAATAATTTTAAAAAATGTTCGATAACATATTTTCAAAATTTCCACATTACTTTCAATTGTAGTAATGAACATTTTATCAAAACTTTGTAAACATCTCACCGAATTTAACCATAAATTCGCTCGAACTTCTTTTGTTCGTAGTGTTTACATTATCTTTGACTCGGCTCAGCCGAGTTAGCTGACCGTCTGTAGTGTAGATTGCCGCCCGCACCGACCTCTGTGATTGCTTCCCCTCCCGCTCGGCGCACTAATACAATGAAACTATTTGTCATTGATGTAGTACATCAATGCGTGTGAGTAAATTTGGCCAATATTACTCCGCTTGGTCTAATATAACTTATCTACTTCTATTATTGCTACACCAATGCTATTTGTCCCGTTTTTAATTACGATTATAATTGTATTGATTTTTTAAATATGTTAAAACCGATAAAAATATGTTAAAACTGACTTGCTCCTCGTAGAAATACAAAAAAAATTTAGAATATCACCGTATAATTTTGTTTTTTATTTGTCCCGGGTAAAAACTTAATTCCCGTATTTTTTTGCCTATTTAAGCATTTGCCCCTTATAGGCTGAAAAAAAAATTGGCAACCCTAGTTGTGGTGTACCGTAAGAATAACTTATACTAATAGTGTATCTGTTACATGCTGCTGTTGAGGAAGTGCATCTGCAGTGTACACCTTATCTCTATACCTATATATATATATTGTCCTAACTAGTGCCATATCTATAGGATTACAGATATGGCACTAGTATAGCACTACTAGATATAATATATATTGTTTAAGTTTGCCAGAACATATAATTTTAAATAACAATCCAGCATGAATAAAGGTAACACCACAGCTATAATATAGCCTTAAATCGGAGATGAGGATTTTTCAATGTTTCTCTCTAGCTCAAGTCTCTTCTCGAAGTGCCTCTTGACAAAGGCTGATTCTAGCTCGTGACAGTGCAGCACATCACCAGTAGGGTCCAGCAGCAAGCCTGATCTCATCCTCCCAGTGCTTGCTCTGCCTTCCCTTACTCCTTTTCCAACCCTTGGGTGCCAGTGGGTTACCAGCTTACTCCACTTTGGGAACTTGCTCCTGTTTGTCTCCATTTCTGAGAATTGATTCTTGATAGTAGATCTGTACATTTTGTTTTACCTTGTGTGTTTTCACTGTTCTCTTTATCTAACAATGTGATACTCAGCATGCTGTGTTCCATGGCACGTTGGCAAGTTCTTAACAGCACAGCTAGTCAAGTATAAGTGACTACTGTCTTAGATTATTATTCTGTTATATAACTTATAAGAGTGCTGTAAATTTTTAAATCGTTAATACTCTTAAATAGAAAAGTAGACGAAGTTTACAAAAAAGTTACTAGATTTACAATTTCTCTTATACAAATCAAGAGTTACTTTCTCTGTGAAAGCTGCGATACGAGCATATGATGAATATGTTGTCTCTGTCTGTTGTATCAATATGGTGTAATTATTTGGGAAAACTCTAGACACAGACAGAGGATACATGGGGCTAATTTCTTGGATTCCTGATTCCTGAATTGTTGACACTGCGTTGCTATATTCACCCTTTGAGTTTTGGGAAGTGACACCAGAACTACAAACTTCAAACACCAAGTCTAGTATACCCAAATACTGATGAGAAGAACCATGAATCCTGCTTAATTCTACTAATATTTCAGTGATAGACAACTACATTTTGTCAGAATGGTCTTACCGTATATCTGCCTTTCCGTTAGTCTTTTGTCCTTCACACTTAAACTAAACACACCCAGACCAGATAGGTACACCAACAAAATTGATTGCTCAATATCTTCTTGACCTGCAGGTTGTTCCCGGAGAAACGGCGTTAGCATTCTACACAGCACGCAATCCCACAAATAAGCCAGTGACTGGCATCAGCACATATAATGTGATACCATTTGAAGCAGGACAATATTTCAATAAGATTCAATGCTTTTGCTTCGAGGAACAGCAATTAAACCCTCAAGAACAGGTGAGTTATGTGTTCCTTTCAAGTAATTACTATTTACTAGCAGTCCCAGCAAACATTTGTCTATATGGGCATGAATGGAGAAATAATACAATTTCCTGCGGCCGGGCGGCCTGTCGTAAGAGGCGACAAAACAACCCGCAGCCAGGTGGTAGGGCATTTGCCCGACTGGATGGCTACCACCCCTGGTCTAAAGTATGTCGCCATAACGACCTGGAGTTGTGTTCCGGCATTAGTGGCCAGGTTCCAGTATCCCTTAAGAGAGCAGCAGCGAATTTGTAGCACCTCTGGTGTTGCAAATGTTCATAGACGATGGTAACCGCTTTCCATCAAGTGGGCCATCTGCCTGTCTGCTGAACTTCTGCAATAAAAAATAAAAATCATTGTCCTGCTCTGAAAATTAAAAATCTAGGTCCCGGTTCCAGCGCCACCTACCGAATACAATTGTAAATCTAAACCATTCTTGTATCCATTTGAACACACCGAAAAAAAATCATCACAATCCGTCCAAACATAGAGTGCAATAACATACATATAAACCGAAGATATATATATTGTTTTTGGAATTGTCTCCGTCCGGAATAGGATTATAAGTATTAAAATATGATATTCATCAATAAAAAAATATCATTAAAAAACACCATTGTTATTCGTTATTCATTTGTTATGATCTCTCCTGGCCCATTTTGGCAATGGTGACTGCATTGAAACTCTTTCATCTGTCTGATTTAGGTTAATTATTTTTGTGTGTGTAGTTTGAATCCTGCCAGATATCTAAATATAACATACACAAATATTAACATTGATATTTGATTGAAATCTGTTAACCCATTTTGGAATTTATGTAAAAGTAACTTTTTAGAGATTACAAAGAACAGCAAACAAAACTTTTAAAAATAGCAATTTTCATTTAAGGCTTTCGTTTTTATGAGACAGACTATTTAATGTTATTGATATTTAATAAATTATTGAAGTGAAACTTCTATATAGACGGCGGGGTATTAGAATTTTTTCGGTCACGAAAAACCGTTACGGCCACGTGGAAGGAGTAGAAGGTATATCACGTGGTGAGAGACGGTATAGTGTTTGGGTAGACTATGGATGTTTTTTATAGTTCCGGATCGAATTCCGTTGTTTTGTTTGATAAAAAATAAAATATCTTTAAATGCAAGAATGCATTAATTAAAATGTACCTAACCTAACCAAATCATAATATGCAGTAATCCTGCGAAAAATCGAAATGTGTGCTGAGACACATATTAAAAGTGAAACTTCAACGGACAAGTGGAAAAACGAATCGCAACAAAAAAATTCCTTGAAGTTTTACGCGCGGATTGTTAATGTACTTGTCCAATTTGAAAACCTGCTCGTCAAACTTCAAATTAAAATTTTGTTGCGATTCGTTTTGCCACTTGTCCGTGGCGATTTTTCTGGTCTCGATGTTGGGGATCGGGTCTCTAAGTGCTCCGTTGTATATTACCATGACAAGAGCTATGAATGTCAAAGAAGCAAGTGAGGTGTGTAAGAATAAGCCTGAATGGCGCTATGTTGTTCATGCCTACACCGCAAAGGACCAGGCGTGAAGTTATGTATGTATAAGCGTAACTTGGGTATATATAATGTGTGTTTTTGCCTGCTGATTAATATACCATGAGTTGTATTTGTATTATTGTTTTAATTGCAGGTGGACATGCCAGTATTCTTCTATATTGACCCTGAGTTTGTGGATGATCCACGGATGGAGTATGTTGACGAGATTGTCCTCTCGTACACATTTTTCGAGGCTAAAGAAGGCATGAAACTCCCTATTCCAGCATATGCTAGAAATTAGTGTTATCTACAGCTTCTGTCCTGTCATGAAACAGACTTAATACTACATTTCTCTTTCACTCGCAAATTATTATGTTGCTGTCGCGATTACTCATTGCTGTTGTGTGAAGGAATAAGCAATACATTTCTAAATGAGTGAATAAGACAAGTAATGAGTTACTGTACAGAATTTGCGGTAATATGAATTAAATGTTATTAGTATTTGTTGTATAATTGTTTATTTTTTAAGTGACGCATTTGTTAAGTTTGTTTGTAAATAAATAGATAGAAATCATATTTTTTTCTACTTTCCAAAGTATAGTAGATACGCATACATTTGAAAGCTCTCATCCTGGAAAAAAAAATATTTTTCAAAAAGGGTCCATTCACAAATGACGTCACACGCATTTAATGATTTTTTTGGACCCTCATCCTTGACACAACTGGTGACATTCGTGAAACCCCTGCCTCCCTGATGTGACATCACATATTTAGAAATTTTACACCAAGATATTAAATTAAGACAGCAGTTCTATAATTAGGTTAAATATATTGGATTTTAAAATGTGACGTCACGAAATTTAGAATCCCTCCCAACCTTTGTCACACAAGGCGACCGCGGTCGTTGTGGTCGTGGCGAAAACTTCACTAATGACGTCATCATTTTCGACCACACAACGACCCATGTCAAGAGGTGGGTCGAGTAACCATTCCACTTGAGCTTACGAGTGGAACGGGTACAATCCTGGTCTTGAGCTTGGTCATTGTGATTAACCCCCCCCCCCCCCCTCCTTAACGTTGCAGGAGTTCAACACACATGCAGACGGCCCACTTGATGGAAAGCGGTTACTTACGCCTATGGACATTTGCAACACCAAAGGTACTACAAATGCACTGCTGCTCTCTTAAGGGAAATTGGAACCTGGTCACTAATGGCGGAACACAGCTCAAGGTTGTTATGGCGACATACTTTAGACCAGGGTGGTAGCCATCCAGTCGGGCAAATGCCCTACCACCTGGCTGTGGGTTGTTTTAGTCACCTCTACGACAAGCCGCCCCAACGCAGGAAATTATATTCCTTCTCCGTTCCTGCACGGATAATGAATGGCCCTAAAGAGTACTCAAGTGATGATCCACAGAAAACCCTAATTTATTAGTATGTAAAAAAAACACTTCAAATGGAGGTAAAACTTTTATTGCACTTGAATTTTGATACAATTCAACCCATGGGAGTGGGGCACTACGCCTTGATGGCCGCGGTGACGGGGTACCCCCTGCGGAGGCCCATGCACTGGTCCCGGTCGATGAAGAGGGTGGTGGCCTTGTTGCGGAGGTCGGCCTCCAGGCCCGCCCTCACGCCCAGCAGCGTCTGGTGGGTGCCTTCCGCGGTCGCGATCTTCGAACGGAGGGTCTCCATCGTCTCTTGGAGGTCGCACACCTCCTTCACCAACCTGATAACATCATAGAAACAAATTAGATTAGACTCCCATAGAGTAAATAATATCCATAAACAAAATTTAAAACTAAATAATTAAAATGAACAAGTTGGCGGTAGGCTGAATAAAAACTTTGACAATACACGTTTGACAAATGTCATCTTTGTCTTCCGTGACCACGGCCACTGAAAAGCGGCCGAAACGTCGGATAAACCTAAATCAAATAAATTACCGCGCTTAAAACCGTTAAAACGTAGTTTCATTAAACTATACAATTCTAAATATTTCGTGTCTGTACATTGAAGCTATAAAAAAACAACTAGAGTAGAATAGATAAACGACAGAAAACACAATACAATTTTAAAGATTTCTTGTCTGTTTGTCGTTTGTTCGGGATTCACGTAAAAAACAACTGAAAGGTTTCGATGCAGTTTTCGCTGATCGACAGCTAATTCTTATCCTGGGAATGATTTAAAATGGCCATTATTAAAAAAAAACTAATTCTAATGTGATTTTCTTACTGATCGATTAGGAAATTTAATGTAAGCCAAGCTAAGCAAGTACGCTTGCGTTATGGGCGATATACAACGGACCACTCTGGGGCCGATCCCAGACACCTAAGACCTAGACCATAGTACCTAAATAACAAAGTTTGTTTCCGAAATTTACCATGCCGGGAATCGAATCTGGACCCTCTGTGTTTCCAACGAGTTCAGCCGGCTATGACTTAGCCCGCTGCCCCACAGAGGCCGCCATATCTGTGGAGCTTCGATTATCATAATACCTGTTCTGCGCCTCGTCCCTGCACTTCTCCAGGTGGGGCCTGTTGGTCCTGGCCTGCAGCCGCGTGTGCGCCACCTTCATCGGCTGCAGCTTGTCCTCGATCGCCTTGTTCAGCAGCTCCAGGGTCTTCTCCACGTCGAATATCTCCTGCTGGATCTGTATTACACCGATGAAAATGATCAAAGGCAAAGGCCTTTGAAAGCAAAAGGATTGAATTCGAAACTGCTTCGCCAAACAAACGATACTGAGTTTTGGTATTTGGAATAATTTACTAGCCCTAAGAAGGGACGAAAAACATCTAAGTCAGAGAATATACACTAGATGTCGGCCATTTTACCTCACCTCATCGCACCTTCTACATTGGACTGATGATACTGTTGGAAATTGAATCAATTCGATTTTTGTGTTACAATGCACATCACAAAGCTGTCAATAATAATAAAATAGCTTCCCGGAAAACTGTGTTCACATTAAAGTATAATAATTAAATCACTATTAATAGAGATAATTCTTTCATTAATCCATAAATGTCCTCAAAACGTAATTTCACTGTATACGTGTAAAGAAAACTATTCGAATGGAACTATCATATTTTACCATGATATACAGAATTTTAAAAAAATTCATCAATATAAAACTCATTCCGAAGCACTCAATTTCGTGCAACAAATTAGCGGACGAACATTCATGAATTTCATTAATCTGTAAGATTCAATCTTGAAATACAGTTTAAACTCTTTATAACGTCACTGAATGGACGGTGCATTTTATGGCTTTATAGAGAGTCGTTAAATGGACAGAAGTCCTTTATTTTGGCTGCACCTGTATTTTTGTTGTATTTTTTTTACCTATTTTATTCATATATTGCGATATTTGGGCATCTCGGTGATAAAGGAAGCACTTAATGGTGCCAACAGTCGGCTATTACGGGCTAGGATAACAAAGCGATAAAAGAACGTACACGGCTCAGTTTTTACTCATTTACACAACTTAAAAGATACTTTATTACTTAATTGTTGTCGTTATTGACAGTGGGTGTAATGCTATATATAGTGTATTGTATGGAAGAAAAGAGAAACCAACCAAAGCCAAGTGATTTCGACGCCTAAGGGTTTGTCGTTAAATCGGGTGACGTTACATGGAGTTTACACTGTATAAGCGTTCACTGTCCACGCTGACCTTGTGCAAGTGCAGCTGCAGCTTGTTCTTGATCTCGATGGTCTCGGCGATGCGGCGCGTGAACGCGCTGTTCGTGTTGCTCCACTGGTCCCAGATCTCGGTCGCGGACACGCTTATCAGGTTCTCGGTGTCTACGGCCAACTTCACACTTATAGTCGAACTTAGAAATACCCTCTTTTAGGTCGCTTACATACACTGGCGCCATCGAGTGGCAAAAGCATCGTCGTACCAACGAAACCCACTTCTCTGTGGTACGCGGCCTTATACATCGCTGCTTCTAAACACAGCAGTTGCCTTGCTCGTAGAGCCTCAAAAGACGATCCTTTCCGACAAGTAATAATTCGACGGATGCAAAGTAAAAAGAGATATCTGCAAAATAGCTACTTTACAGGAGAGCAAAAAGATGGTCGTATTAACTTTGAAAGAACATACGTAGCTGGCTTTTTTTACGTACGAAAATTTATTGGAATAATGTGATATATGCAAAACAAATAATGTCACATTGTAAAGAATTGTTTTATTAAAACGATTGTACAATAAACTAAAAATCATCATTTTGTAGATAACTTTATTTACTTTGCACCCGTCGAATTATTAAATTCTATTAATTTTATAAACTAGAATAATATTTGTGAGGATGGATGCTCGTTTAATACTATTTTGAGGGTTTGTGAAAGGACCACGTCCTTTGGTGGGTGGATTATGCTCAATCACATAATCTGATTTATATCTCAAAGCTATAAATTTGAATAGTTGTGGTGAAAAGTAACTAGAGGGCGTTACACGTATTGAAATCAGCATAAAGTCGATTTATTCTCATACACTTAAAATTTCATCCTACCTACATGACAATTCTATATTATAGACTTTGTTCTGCCACAGCTGTGTTAAGAGTTTTATTTCAAATTATAAATCCATTGTATAGTTTGCGAAAATATATGTAAAAAGTGATAATTAAACGAGCTATTTCGAACAAACACGCAAGGAGGAAAAACGTTGACGATTTTCAGAATTAACGCAACGAAGTCGCAGAAGGCCGTGAACAAGGAATTTTTATTCATGCAAGAACGGCGAAGCGTACTAATGCACAAGACTGTACCCCGCTTGTCTTAAAAGGGGATAAAACAACGCGCAAATAGGTGGTAGTGCGTTTGCCCGTCTGGATGGCCACCATAACAACTTTGTGTTCCGGCATTAACGAGCAGGTAAGTCGGCAACACAACACCGTTGATGTTACAAATGTCCATAGGCGATGTTCACCTGTTTTCACCAGGTGGGCCGTCTGCCTCTCTGCTGAACTCATGCAATAAAAAAAAAACGAAATGTGTGCTGGAACACATATTAGAAGTGAAACTCTTCAACGGACAAGTGGAAAAATGAATGAATGAAGTTTTTCCATTTGTACGTTGCGATTCGTTTTTCCACTTGTCTGTATAGAAGTTTCACTTCAAAAATTAAATATTGAACCACCCGTGGTCACGCGAAAAGGTGAAGGGCAAGAGATCAGATAGCAGATTTCCAAAACCGATCTCGGTGGAGGTGAGCAATTACTGAGGTGATCGCAGTGAAGGAGATGAATGAAAGCCGAGTGTACCGGAGAGCATCTGCGTGGCCTTGGCCCGCTCGGACTGCGAGCGCTGCAGCGTGGCCGCGCTGGCCGCCGCCCAGCGCTCCGTGTCGCACACGGTCGGGTCGTAGCGCTCGATGCCCGCGTACAATTGCAGCCCCTTGTGGCCAAAGTGTACACGTTACGTGTCATATCGCAGGTAGCTTTATTTTGCTTACACCAAAACTTAATTCATTGTTGTCGGAGAAATAGGGTTGGGTTTACATATATGTCCCCGGATGATTTCCTGGATGATTTTAATGGTTAATGTGTTTAGGAATATATTTAAGACTTATTTATAACAACTGAAATTGGTTTTGAGTGGACAAAATACATATTCAATTAATTATCGAAGTTTGAAATTCACAACAATGATCTGGTAATTTTGTCGCCGAGACGTTTTTTTACGTTTTTTGACGGGATTTATCGAAATAGAAGACTGTATGTATCCGAAAATTTAAATATGTGGAGTTTTAAACAGTTGGTTAGGTTAGGTTTTGTGTAGACCAAAGCCGACTGGTAACCATTCACTATTTATTTTATATATTAGTGAAAAACAGAAGTGAGGTTAGATTGACAAAACATTAATAACTCAGGAACTATACATTTCCGCCACATGGGAGTTGCAGAAGGGGTAAGTTTTCCTCCCTCCCCCTCCCCCCTTCCCCCTCATTACTTATGATTCCGGGGACATATATGTAAACCACACCCGAGAAATACATTATGTGGTGGTACTCAAATGCATAAAAAATAAAAATAAAAGGTTATATTATTTTATTTTGGTCACACTGTCTTATTCTTATTAAAATGTCTGTTCTAAATGTTTGTCGAAATAAACTTGATCACAATATTAGTATTTTTCAATTCAAAGGCCTATAACCTTAACAATTGTTATACACATAATATCGAGGGCTTTATAACAAATAGGCAACAATTTTGTCTGTACAAAAGTGCAGTTTTACACAAGGGACAAATTCAGTTTTTTTTTAAATAATGAATGGGTTCGCGTTTGACTGACATTGCGCCTGATGTCAAGTGGAAATGCAGTCTACGGTGAAGCACGCTTACTTAGAAGATATCTGTTCACGCGAGACTTGAAAACTCCTAATATATTCTTCAGGAAAGACAGACGACGGTAAAGAGTTCCACTCTTGAGCGGTGCGTACAAGTTGATTGCATAAGGCTGAAATTCGCAATAGCCTTCTTCTTAGGTACACTTGCATACTGGTAAGATTGTCTAAATTATTGTAACATGCATAGTCTTTAATAAACAACAAGAAAATAGCATTTTTGAGTATACGCCTATATGTACTCTTTGGTCTGTGTGATCAACTGTGACGGAATCATGGCAACAGAAACCAGAGTGTGGCGGAGTGAGACCGTAATAGATAGACCAAGAGAGAAAGAGGAATAGAAACCCGGAGAGGGGAATATAGACATCGCGCACGATTTTTGTTACTTCGGCTTGTGGAAATCGTCAGATTATATATTTTTTGTTATCCTTGAATTATTTCCTTCAAAATAAAATAAAAAATCGAAATGTGTGCTGGGACACATATTAGAAGTGAAACTTCAACGGACAAGTGGAAAAACGAATCGCAACGGACAAGTGGAAAAACGAATAGCAACGGATAAGTGGCAAAACGAATCGCAACGGACAAGTGGAAAAACGAATGGCAACGGATAAGTGGAAAAACGAATCGCAACGGACAAGTGGAAAAACGAATCGCAACGTACAAGTGGAAAACGAATCGCAACGGACAAGTGGAAAATCTTCAACTGACAAGTGATAAAATGAATCGCAACAAAATTTTAACTTGAAGTTTTACGGGCAGGTTTTCAAATTGGACAAGTACATTAACAATCTGCCCGCTAAGGGCAGCAACACTAAGGGGAGTGCTTTACGTCACTCTCAAAAAGAAACTCCCAGCAACGCGTTTAGCTAAAAATTGTTTTTCTTTTTATCTATGTAGCTCGAACTTTTTTCTATAAATCTGATTGAAGACAGGGTTACCTTTGAGAAGTTGTTGAGCTGGTGGCACATGGAGTCGATTCCGAGAGCATACTCCTTGTTGCGCATATCCGTCTCCAACTCGTGTTGGGTTGCGCGACAGTTCTTCGACTGCTGACGGACCTGTATACGAAGTTAAACGTCGTGGTGGATTATCGTCATGGATACGAATCCTAGCCGAGAAACATTTTATTGCTAGAATACAGAAATCAGGCCAACGGCCCACCTGTTGGAAGGCGGTTACCGTCACCTATGGACATTTGCAATACCAAAGGTGCTGCCGGCATCGAAGAAGGGACTGGAATCTGGCCATTGATGCCAGTACATAACGATTACATAGTGCCATAATTGTCTGGGGCTACAAAATAAATGCAGTATATTCAAGTGGTAACACTTGATGGAGGGCCACACAGTATTTATATAATTTTTAATTCTTCCAATACAAAATGGCTTTTTGTTTACTAGAAACGTTCTTATGTTTAATATAATTGTTCTAAGCATTTACCCCGTATCTTATAATTTCAGTAAAGCATATTAGAAATTAACCTAGCTTCAGTATTATTCTACATCAATAAATATTAAGATATTTTTATATTTTCAATAAATTCACAGGATGCTAAACATTGGGGATGCCATAAAGGTATAGTTTGACCCATGACGGATATATGAAAACAAGCTCACCTTTTCAAGCATCATCCGGAACTTGTCCTGGCATTCCTTCAAAATGGCAACTTCTTTCAATAAAGATTGCTCCACAGCGTCGTGGACTTGCTCCAGACCTAATAAAAAAAAAGCTTCACATAAATATAAAGCTCAATACACACCGGCGGCACACAAAACCGACAACCCGGCGGCCTATATGAAAAGTAAAATATCGGCAACAAGCGCGTGCGCCGTGCTGCCCGCCGCCATATTGGCAGCATGTCGGCGGCTTGCATACGTAAAGCATTTAGCCCGGTGACACTCGAGCTGTAGTGACGTGTTGTATATTTAGTTCCTCGTCACGAGCCGCCGACATGCCGGCGACAAATTTTTCCGCATTGCAATTAGTGAAACCACCGCCGACATAGGTTGGCTGCATTGGTGCGTATTACGCTTTCCAGACCGCCCATTGGGTACTGGAGAATTGGCATTTGACACATTTTATTTATTTAAACAGGCACCGACTTCAACATGTCGTAGAAAGAAGTCAGTTAAATATTTATTTTTAGGCTTTTAGATTGATATTGGTTTCGTTTTTGTTAAAAAAAAACTTTTAATGTTTAGTTACGCAAATATTTGAATAGCTTTAGAAGTAATATATAACCTCCTGTAGAAATTGTACTACTGACACGCATATACATGTTAGAGTAGGGTTGCTCTCGATATTCCTGCTATCTATTTATCAAATCTTGACTTTGTGACTGAAGGGTTTTAAATGCTTGCAACATCATAAACCGCTCACCGGAACGTATCAGTGTCGCGTGTGACGAGTAGTGACATTAGTACATTGGCGCCACCAACCCAATTGTAGTACAAACAAAATTCGAATACGCAGCGAGCGTTGAATTTTTCATATAATTTATTTGCAAGCCTATTTAAATATCAATATTTACGTGCCAATCCGCACAGTGACAATGAGACCACGCCAAGGCCACCATTTCGATTTAAAAAGACTTGAAAATCAGTCCACAATTAACGGAGCTGTTGCGTATGATATAGGTATACAAAAAAACATAGAGGAATAGAGTACCCTTCTCCTTTTAAAAATCGGTTAAAAATGGCGCTGTTGTCACGTTTTTTGGTACAAATTTGTTGGTAGCGCCGGTTGCATATTACTAAAAAAAACATGTCATCACAGCAACGCGAACGAAGTTTACATCATACTTCCTAGTTAGTGAATAAATTGGCACACTCACCCTGCCTCTTCTCCCTGTGGTAGAGACACTCCTGGACGATGTGTAGTGGGCCCTCAATGCCGGCAATGGCCCGCTCCAGTTGTCTCCTGGTGTCGTTCAGTTTCTCACATGTAGCAACTAAACGTTCCATTTCTATTGACACCTATATTATAAAACGACTGTTTGAAAGTGGTGCATTTTAGTTTGGACGTCTGTTTAAGTATGTTGAAATCATTTTCAGTGTAATTACGCTGTTAGCAAAAGTTTTGCCCGGTGATTTTAGCCTTATGGGTGGTTAACCGTCGATTTAGTCTATTGTCCAATACATTCACGCCATGTGATGCGACGCTACCGATTTCAGCTTAGGAGTGATCCCAGATTTCCTTCAGATAGTGGAGCTGTAGGACAGAAAGTATACTTTCTGTTGTACACCTATAATACTACTACTCTACGTCTCAGACGTCGAACGCGTCATTGCCCGAGCCCCTAGCGCCATCTGTTTTTAGTTGACGACGATAAGATATTGCTAAAACCAGCATGTAGAGAAGATGCGGGAATACACGTTTTAAGGTAACTATTACGGTACACTTTACGGGACGCGTCCTTCAGCACTCCAGATTGCTTTAGAACATCCGAACACTCAAGGTCATGTCCGCGACTTATGATTATAATGGACACACTTCAATGGACTTTCCTTTTCCAGACACGTTGTAAACCACGCCCCTCTGCAGCGTCCGTCGACCGTGACTTATAATATGCACACACCTTTACGCATGAATTTGGTATGTCCACCACTCTTCTATGTATTAAGATATCTCAAACTAGTGAGTTTGCAATGTATTTTACCTTTAGGTACAATACTAGTCTGTGATGTATTTCTCGCTGTTACATTTGCACGATGCATGGTATAAGCCAGCTTCAAACTGTGCTATTATGTCCACATATGCTATGCATATTTGCCAAATGCCAATAAAAAAACTTGCCTCGTTCCGCCAAAAAGTGGTGTCAGTAATTCGCTCTCCGATCCTCCTGCCCGAATCCCTTTGGCCCTGTGTGCCGATCTCATCCGTCTCCCTATTAAATATAATTTGAATTTATGAAATAAAATTCGTTCAAATTTTATCCAAACCACAATTTTAGAACAGTAATAATTCACTCGTGTAGGAATGGAAGATGAATACTTATTCCTGTGGCCGGGCAGCGTGTCGTAAGAGGCGACAAAACAACCCACAGCCAGGTGGTAGATGGCTACCACTCCTGGCCTACAGCATGTCGCCTGTAGCCATAACAACCTTGAATTGTGTTCCGGCATTAAGGACCAGGTTCCAGTTTCCCTCAAGAGAGCAGCAGCGCATTTGTAGCACTCTTGGTGTTGTAAATGTCCATAGGCGATGATAACCGCTTTCCATCAAGTGAGCCGTCTGCAGGTCTACTGAACTCATGCAACACAAAAAAATATGTATGGTTTACATGTATCTATTACTTAATCAATTATATTTAGATAGCGTTTTGTTATGTATTTATTAACATGTATCTATTGTCTCGTATCGTTTTGTTATCTTATTTCGTCGCTTTTTACGACAGGCCGCCCGGCCGCAGGAAATTGTACTCTTTCTCCGTTCCGGCACAGATGAATATAATATAGACATATTTAGCCACTCATACCCATGCTGCCTGTCTTCTATGGTATTTTTTGGGGCCCATCCAGGGAGTGCGAGTCACCGTCTGCCCATTTTTCCATGTTCCCCGAACATTGCGACGGGCAGACGCCATAGTCCCCATATTCCCGAGACCGCTAGTACCACTAGTAGTTCACCCCAATAGCCCGGTACTGTTTGTCCTTATTTCCCACAATAGTCTTACACTGGCTGGGGCTTGTCCTTAGGTGCATTACTATATGGTGTAGACAGGGATAATCGCCGGTCAGTGTCACGCTACATTTACCTTAAATTTGTCAAGGGGCCTCTACGTGTTAGCCTTCCCATGGCCCCACGCAAGCCCTCCAAATGTCCGGGCCATTTTTAAGGACCGTGGTCTTAAAAGACATACACGTATATAGAATATCGTTTATATATAAAAATATATGGTTATTAATTAAAACAAAAAAATGCCAAACGATTTCGACTTACCGTAGCATCCGCATAATGTCATTCCTAACTCGCTCTGAGAAGTTCCTCTTGGCGTCGGATTCGTTGTAATTTTTGATGCTGTTCTGGTTCCACTCGTATTGGGTATATCTGGTGTAAAGTGCTGCTCGAGCCGCGTGCTCCGGGCTACGGTCGAACCCCGTCACAAGGTTTGGAAAGCGGAGAGGTTCAGCAGCCATACCAGCGGGGGTATAACATGGATCTACCATCGTGTTTGTTATCGGTTGGGAGGGCCTGGAAACGCCGGTGTGAAATGAGGAAAGTATTCTTAAATAAATGTATTGTGAATCTATTTTATTGTAATATTGTTATTATATTTAAAATTAAAAAGTTTTTACATAGGTGTGACTTCAATCTCTTCATATCCCATGATAGGTCGCCACGGGTGTTTTTTGGGCGAGTGGAAGCAGTATCCCACCTGCGGAGGCACGCTCGGAGCACCCGCAGTCTCCTTCACAGGGCTCCATTGCTGAAGTTGCTGTAAAATTTAAATAAGTATGTAGTAGTATACGAATGTGATATTTATGATATTTTTAATATTAAATTTTGCTGCGTGTACATATATGGACAAAAATAAACATATATACCGTGCACATAGACACTTCCTTAGCCATTTTGGTTATTTTAAATCTCTGAACAAAACAAAATTTTAAAAACAGTTTCTATGTGGTAGAATTAAAATTAATTTACGTTTATGAATATTTTGATTTTGAAAACGACGCCATAATTATTTTCATGCTAGGCAACATATAGTAAATTTGATAAAAAAGACACATTCAAATTTAAAAACATTTATGAATAATATTATTTTATTACTATTATATTTTTATTATTTAAATGCAACACGAATATTCGTATAATATTCACTTTTTTCAACATTTTAATCTAAATAGGTTTCTATGATGCAATTTTATATTTTTCAGTTATATATGCCCCTAAAGAACTTTATCACATTTTGAACGCATTAGAAACTATTAAAATACCAACTTATTTTTTTTTTAAATTTATTCATGACCATAGATTCAAAGTCTTTCAGTCGGAAACATGTTAATTAATAGGTCTTCGTATAGTAGCGCAGTTGTATTGCAAGCTACAACCGACGCCATTCAATGGAGTTCTTGTGAAAACTCGAAAGATCACATATGACTATACAGTTTACATTTCTCACAAAAACACATAATTTCTACTCAAAAACTATCAATATTCTGCAACTATTGTTCATTTTAGAGTAATTATACACATTTTTAGAAAATTAAACTGCACAGCACAACGTCTCCTTTCAGTTCCCGCCAAAAACTCATACCAACATAATAAGCTATAGTGCTGCCAGTGTCGATTCCATTTATTTAAATTTATTTAGCCGGAAGCAAGTTTTATTGGCTCAGTATCACACGGTCAAGTTGTTAAACTGTCAAATCAAACAGACAAGTCAAATGACAATTGACGTTGTCATAATATAACATTTCGGCTTTCGCCAAGACAGTTTCTCGGAGTGTCTCGTAATTTAATAAACATTGGTTTTTATTATATTAACATTAATAATCGTTGGACGAATGTGGTCGTTATAGTCTTTATCATAAATAAATTCATCTAATCTTGAATTCAACAGAAAAAATGAACACCGTTCCGGACAACGCGCCACAACGTAAGTTTTAAGAGATTATTGTAATACTCTTCGGTTTAACAATTTTAACAAATTATCAATTATATATTGCACGGTAAATATGGACAAACACGGAACGGGAAAATTGCACGTTTTTTTTTATTCAAAGTCTTTAAATATGCTTTGCTATGGTATAATAACGACACTAATACAAAATAAAATACAAAAAATAAACAATACAATTAAAATACGTTAAATACGTGCGTCATATCAATATAAATAATTTTCAATTTTAACGTCACTACTTACCTAATTATAATAAAATCAACTATTTGAATTCACGATTAGTCGGCAAATGTAAAACATATGGCATGACGAAAATAATTATAAAATCATCTATTACGCCATGATTACACCATTTCATAAAATCATCACCATCTAAAATATGAGAGTAAACTTCAGATTACTAATACTAAGACACAAATCCAATTAATTGTATTTTTGGTAAATCAATGGTGGACTGGAGAAGCCCCCCCCCCCTTCTCCGTTACCCCTACTACAACTCCTATGGTCTGGAGATCTTCAGTTTTTTTTTAATAAACATAACCTCACTTAAATTTTTACTAATAGTGCACTTACAAAATTGAAAAATCCTTTTGAAGTCAGAAAGAAAACCAGTAATCAGCAGAAAAATATCCAGAAAACTGTATATCATCAAAAAATTGAGAAAAAACAACAGCACATTCACATATACTACAAGTGTAACCATAAAAAATAACCGAAATAGTGCCCAATAAAAAAGAAATTATAAATTTTGAGTATAAAGTAAGTAAATGGTTACCAGTCGGTTCTGGCACTTGCCGACCACTGCTGCGGCAAGCTTGCTTGACTCCTTCGGCTCGTGCGCTTTAGTCTGAAGCTAACCTAACCTAGTCTAAATCACTGTTTGCAATCTTTCACCACCCATGACAATAATGTAAGTGAAAAATAGGTGAATTTAATATATATTTCAAGAACTCTTACTCTAGGAGTTCCAGAAAGGGTAGTATACCCCAACCAACTACGCTCACTACTACTTAAAATTTGTGCGTCAGATAGCTGAGAAGCAGCCTTATTGCTTATTAATTATTTGCCTAAATGAAAGCACTCAAATTATTTTAATCTCATTATTATACCAAGCAAATCATATTTATAGTCTTGCATGAAAAAAAACGCATAATTTCCTCATTCTGTGTTTATTTACCTATTGCACTTATTTATTTGGTTTAAGATTGCCCTGGAACCCAAAGTGAAGACGCTGGCAAGGCCTCTGCATGCGCCGGCTGTCCTAATCAGAACATTTGTGCATCTGGTGAGTTTTTTCTGCTTTTAAAATCAATTGTTTGTATTATCTTAAAATAATTTTCAACTATTATGCAATAAATGACAAATACATTTTTACAAAATTTGGCCATTAATTTACCTATATAACAAAAAATAAATATCAGTTGAGATTTTGTTTGAAATAGTATTTTCTTATTCATTTCATTTATCATTTCAGAGCATACTCTTGTCGGTAGATCCTCTTCCAATATTCTCTATTATGGGCCAGTTGTTTTACTTCTATGTAAGACACAACACCCACTTGTTTTATTTCATCCATGAATGCTCGCCTTAGTCTTCCCTTCCCTCTCCTTGCTTCCACTTTTCCTTCGATTAACGTGCATAAGAAGGAGTCGTGTCTTAGCAAATGGCCAAACATCTTCCCCCTTCTTTCCTCTAGAATTTTAAAATTGTGCGTTTCCTCTTTACCATATCCAGAACTTATTCATTGGTCTTCTTTTCTTTCCAACTTATTCTCTCCATGCGTCTCCAACACCACATTGCCTCTAATGTATCGCGGTCATTTTGTGTTATTGTCCATGCTTCAATAAAGCTATGCTCCAGATATATATATTTTTTCTTATATATTTCTAAAAAGTCAAATATGCAACACAGTTGATGCTTTGTGTTGTTAAATATTTATATGTATCAATTTTTATCATATGTGTTGTAGGTAAACATGTGTTATCATCATTTATGCTATGAATGTGTCAAGGGCTTGCCTTGTTTAACAAATACTATTCACTACTAAAAGAGAATGGGTTTACTTTTTTATAATTATGTTAAATTTAGTTAATTATTTATAATAACTTTGCCGCCTACTTCATTTGTGGGATATTAAAAATTATTACTAATTAATACTCCTCTTTAAATACATTATTCATGCTCATTTATTTTGTGCATATAATTATAGTTAAATCTTTTGGCATTACATGTAATTTGTTTCACTAAGTGATTCTCCAAAAGCAGCTGATTTAAATCCTCTGGTCTCCATCATCATCATTATAATCATTAAAATAGACAAATCACTAATTAAGGTTTTCACTTGTTATCAATAATATTCTAATATACCATTATTGCTCAGATCTATTAACCATAATACTCTGTAAAGGCTCATTGACTTTGTATTAGTTGTTTACAAAGAAAATACATGTAAGATATTAAATTGTGTCACTTATGCAATCAACAACACAGATATGAAGTAATATTGTCACACTCAGTACAAAAATGAAAGACATTGCAAGTAACATGATACATGGACTCCCATTATAGTATAATATTCCACAAATACAATTACGTTTTACAATTACAATACGTTTTTATCTTAGAATATCTTTTTTTTTTAATGGTTGAGTTCAGCAGACAGGCAGATGGCACACTTAATGGAAAGTGGTTACCATCGCCTATGGACATTTGCAACACCAAAGGTGCTACAAATGCGCTGCTGCTCTCTTAAGGGATACTTGAACCTGGCCACTAATGCCGGAACAGAACACAAGGTTGTTATGGCAGCATACAACATAGCATAGACAAGGAGTGGTAGCCATCCAGGCGGGCAAATGCCCTACCACCTGGCTGTGGGTTGTTTTGTCGCCTCTTACGATATCTAGAGTATTCTAAAGTGTGGTTGTCTCATTTCAGAATCTTATAACTGACACATTTTTGGACTCTATTTCTTGCACTTAATTTTGTTATTAGAAAATCTCATGCTTATATCTCATATTATCATATTATAAATTGTTTATTTTATATGAGTAATTTAAAAAAGTATCAGTATTGCCAGTTACTAGGTTTTCAAATCGGACTGCTGATGAGCCCATGAAGACCAGCAGACCTAAAGTAATTTCAGTAAATATATTATTTATCTTGTTTGTCTCAGGTGATGCATCAAGACCTGATCCAGCGATAGACATTATAAAATCTCGTCTGTCAAATGTGAAACACAAAATTCTCGTTCTGTCAGGAAAGGGTGGTGTTGGTAAGAGTACAGTGACATCGTTATTGGGACACGGACTTGCCGCAAAAAGCCCTGATATCAATGTAAGTATTTAACGTAATGTTTTCTGTGATAAGTTACCATTAACACCCCTGTCCTATAATTCTGTCTAATATATTAATACGTGAATCAAAAACTTTGTACCCCTTTTGCGAAAATTACGCGGACAGAGGAGTATGATATTACGCACACTTATCATTTTTATAAAGGAGTGCAGAATGCTAATATGCTAATATTCTTTTAGTAGCCTTGGCGAAATCTGTGAAGTTATAGAAGTATAGTCTTTGACAACAGAACCTCAATAATGTTCAAACTTATAATTTAAATTAATTATGGTCGAATTTCGACCACTAGTTTAGATAAATCACAGTATTTGCATCACCTACAGATGTTGGTGATGTAACCTTCGGTCAATGCACTGCTATCATATGACTTCAATTGATTGACTTGCTTTATTGTATTGAGGTGACACTGATTGCTCACACAGAAAGAAATTGTATAAAGAATTGTAATTTTTATAATTAATGTCTTTATTTTCCTTATTTATATAATATAATATCATCGATAGTTGATTGATTGTTTATCTACGAGTAAATTGTTGTAATCAGTGTTACATCAAAGACTTCAATTTAGATAAAACAAACATTTTTTTTATAACCAACACGCGCTCATAATTCAAATTTTCGACAGTTAATCCCTACTAATAATATAAATGTGAATGTAAGTATGTTTGTTACGCTTTCACGCGAAAACTACTCAACCGATCATCATGAAACTTTGTACACATATTCTTGGAGGTATTAGAAGTAACATGCGATCCTTTTTATGAAAAAAAAAATCGACGCGGACTAAGTCGCGGGCAGAAGCTAGTTATTAATAAATTTGACATTCATCAAGTATAATAAAACTACATTTTAACGATTTTAATCGCGGTAATTTATTTGATTTTGGTCATTCCGACGTTTCGGCCACTTTTCAGTGGCCGTGATCAGGGCAGACAAGATGTCAAGTGTCAATGAGTATTGTCAAAGTTTTATTTAGCCTACCGCCAACTTGTTAATTTTAATTATTATTATATAGAAAAATATGAAAGATAGTACTCTTATATTTTTCTATTTCTGTTTATCTATGTTTTGGTATACAATAAATTGTGGTCTATTTATCTATTTAAAAAAATAATATTAACAAGACTAGAAGAAATGTCTTATAGGTGGTTTCCAAAATCTTTTCCTGATATAAATCCTCTGAATCTATAATTATGATCTAGTGAGCTAATCAGGCTTAGTTTAGATTAGGAAGGCAGAATTATCGTCTATTTTTTTTTAAATCAAAGTAAAAAGTATTTTAGTCAGCCAGGAATTATCTCCCAACATCATTTGACCAAAACTGTTAATTTTTTTCTAGACAATACTCTTTATTCTGGGACTTCATCTACGTTTCTGTTAAAGATTTGGGCTGTCGTCGAATTCGTCCCATTTAAACCGTAAAAAAATAAAGTCGTTGGCACAAGTCACATTAGTGTGTACACACACGTAATCTGTCAATATTTAACTTCATTAACAAAATCGCATCTAAAATAACGCGTTAAACCCATCGCGTGAAAAGGCCTAAATCTTTAACCTCAAGTCAGATGAAGCCCCATCTACAGAATCTATAATTTATATGTAAATGCTGTTGGGTAAACACTAAGATCTGTGCCCTAAGGCAAAGAATATAAAAAAACAAGAAAACCGAAATAAAAAAGACTCCTCCCTTAATTTTCCCTAAAGATAGAATAGATTAAAAAGACAAGGAAAAGAATATCTCTGTCTTGCTTTATGACGGAGGAGATCGGCGAAAAAAAGGCAAACAATATAAAAGCAAATTTGGTCTGGCCACATTAGGATAGATAGGAGACGTAATGGTTACATTTGGGAGACGCTGTAACCGAATTCCGCGTAGAGAAGGACTATACTACCAGAAACACGTGCACAACAATAACAAAATAGTTTGAATTCCTAATTATACATAAATAGTGTGTACTCTAGTGTTATAAGGATCTCACTAGTAGTGATTATTAAAAGGACCAAAAATAATTACAGTACCCGATTATAACGTGATCTTCTTTCATAAGCGTTCCCAAACTCCATTACAGCAGCAAATTCTTGATCGAAGAATACCAAAAATAAACACAAGGAACACGTGTATCGATCTCAAAGGCACTATAGCAAAGAATTCGCAATGGTACAGCGTTCAGCCGTGATAGCGCGGGATGGCACAGCCCTGTACACTGAATTTGCATATATAGGTCAAGTATTGGCTTTTGAGTGACGCCTTCTTGAGTTTCACAGTTGAACCATAGGAAAAGGTCCTCTTCTCCCAAGGTTGAACAATCATATAAAGTTATTGCTGGTGCCAGTTGCTTCTTTCAAATAAAAATCTATTTGGACTATACGACTTATTATTAGCGTTATATAAAGATAAACTATTGTTACACGCCGACAAAAGTGAACACCTGCAGTTTATTACCTTTTCGGCTGTTGGACTTCTTTTGTTTACTTTGTGTTTAAGATTTGTAATTAGAAAAGCAGCTTATTGTGTATTGTAATCCTTTATGTTGGTCGTTAGTCAGGTGTGATTCTTGGAAAATTCAGTCCACGCGGTCGAGTATTGTTGTATAGTTTAGTTTAGTATAAAACAATGTCCTAACGGACGGGTGAGGCAGTCAAGCGACGATTACGATACAAGCAAGGCATGTGTACATTCGATAAGCTATACAGGGTGTTTGGCGCATGGACCGACAAAAATTTTTGGGGGATTGGGTGGATCAAGAGCTATCTTTAACCCATAGATACCTATGTCCCAAGTGTCACTGTAATCGAGATACGATTTTTTTTGTTTGTTTTTGAAAATTACCTGGTTCATCGTCTTTAAAACGACATATTTTTCTAGTTTGTTGTTGTAATTGAACCAAATAACTTCTATCGTAGTCTTTAATGTATGATTATTCTAAATTAAACATTAATTCTTAGCATTAGACAACAAAACGTTCTTGACGAGCTTTCAAACTCTTAAAAATGAATTAATCTATGAAAAAGGTCAAATTCAAAATTAATTATAAAAAAAACTGAAAGGTATTAAGAATTTCATTTGATTGAAACAAAATCTGTACTTAATATCCTTTCCAACGATATACCACATGGCCTTGAAATTATTCCTTATGTGATCAAATTATCAAAATCAAAGTAGGGACGAACACGCACTCTAACACCGAACCCGTTTTTTAGAACAATGGTAAGCAGGTAAACACTGTCTCTTTCTTGCACATGAAAATATCCCTTGTCTTTGTCTGTCATTGGATCGTAATTTGTGTCGTGGTCTTTGTTTAGTATTAGTTGAGATTTTACTATCATTGCTATCGGTATTGTCGCGATTCACATCTGCATTGTTGGAGTATTTTTGTGTTTAACTTTGTTTTTGTTACGTTCTGTTTTTGTTAAGTTTTCTTTGGTTGAACTATTCTGTTAAACTGTTGGTGTGTTTGTCTTCACTGTTCTCGTTACAATGCCTAACTACAGTAAGGAAGAGTATGCTGATATGTTGTTGGCGTATGGCAGCGCCAATTGTAACGCTCGTGAAGCGCGTAGAATTTACCAGGAGCGATATCCTAATCGGCGTCTGAGGGAGACTGGAAGCATAAATATTTTAGAGCCTCGAGTCAATGTGAGGCAACATAATGTTGCAGTGGATGAGAGTATTTTACAAGCTTTTGATGAGAATCCAACGACAAGTATTCGAGCTGTAGCTAAAAGACTTAACTTGTCGGTTTGGAAAGTCTGGTCAGTTCTTCGGCAAGATGGAAGGCATGCATTCCACTACACTCCTGTTCAAGGTATGTTTTTTAAACAATTCAAAACTCATTGCATGTGTTTTTACAGCTTAATTTCAAGTACAACAATTTAACAAGTAAATTCTTACTCTAATAGTTAAAACAAATGTGTTTGTTTTTGTTCAAAAAAATAATTTATTCATTGTGGCCTTTGGGTCAGCTCACAGATGAAATAAATCGCGTCCGTACAATTCTCACGGATTTAATCGATTGTTCTAGGTCTCATAGACGATGATCATAGGAGGCGGCTGGAATTTTGCAGGTTTATGATGCATACAGACGTAGAAGATACAATTTTTTTTTAAAGAATTTTGTGGACCGATGAATCCAATTTCAATCATGAGGGGATTGTGAATCTCCACAACCTCCATCATTGGGGGATAAAAAGACAAAATCCCCGCAAGAAAAGGCAAAGTTCATTTCAAAGTAAGTTTAGTGTGAAGATTTTGGGCTGGGGTTATTGGAAGACACCTGATCGGTCCACATTTCTTACCGGAGCGCCTAACCGGAGAAAGTTATTTTTCTTTTTTAATAAATGACTTACCTGAATTGGTATTACCAATAGTAGAAGAAGAAGATTTTATTTTCCAAAATGATGGTTGCCCAGCACATTACCAACGAGACGTTCGAGAACATTTGGACAATTGTTTTCCCAATTCGTGGATCGGAAGAGGCGGTCCGATTCCTTGGCCTGCACGGTCACCAGACCTAACACCTCTGGATTTTAATGTTTGGGGGCGCGCAAAAGAAATTGTTTATGCGACAGAAGTACGGACAAGGGAAATTTTAATAGAAAAAATAAATAGCGCCTTTCGCATAATGAAAGAAGAAATGCGATTAAAAACGACGACTGTGGAAATAAGAAAAGGATGTCGTGCATGCATTCACAATGGAGGCCGTCATTTTGAACCCAATCTGTGAATAAAATTTAATTAAAACGTCTTAAAATACAAACAAGGTGTTTTCTTTATTCTGACACTGGTTGAGTAATACCTTCTGTTTTGTGATCACATGAATAATTTCAAGGCCATGTGGTATATCGTTGGAAAGGATATTAAGTACAGATTTTGTTTCAATCAAATGAAATTCTTAATACCTTTTAGTTTTTTTTTATAATTAATTTTGAATTTGACCTTTTTCATAGATTAATTCATTTTTAAGAGTTTGAAAGCTCGTCAAGAACGTTTTGTTGTCTAATGCTAAGAATTAATGTTTAATTTAGAATAGTCATACATTAAAGACTGCGATAGAAGTTATTTGGTTCAATTACAAAAACAAACTAGAAAAATATGTCGTTTTAAAGACGATGAACCAGGTAATTTTCAAAAACAAACAAAAAAAATCGTATCTCGATTACAGTGACACTTGGGACGTAGGTATCTATGGGTTAAACATAGCTCTTGATCCACCCAATCCCCCAAAAATTTTTGTCGGTCCATGCGCCAAACACCCTGTATAGTGACGGAGTTTGCGCGTGTTATTGAATAGTGCAGTTTGTACTGGTTGTGTCCAGTTGTATTTGTACCTGTCTTATACGTGTTTCTATAGTTCTAATAAATTCTATAGTAATTCCAACGGCATTTTAATTTGAGTCCCGTAACTCATAACACTATACTTAGAAGAAAATACAGAGAGTATTGGTGCTATTGTATGTGAGCAATGTGAAGCGAATGAGCAAGATAGTGAGCATTTCCGGCTTCCAAGGCCGCTTCTATATCCCATGTTTCTTCCGACGCCTAGCTGCTAACTGTGCGAGCTATCGGTGTCGGTGGTATGCGGGGCGTGGAGAAGTGTGCTCCGGTTGCGCTCTCTGTCTGCAACACTTATTGCTGCCTGTGTATATTATGGGAATACCCATCTAACTTTTAAACTCTATATTGGATAAATAGATAGATGGATATAACACCTTATTGCTCACCAAAATACCAGACCCAATACATTCCTTACAGCAAGCAGGAGTGACTATCGGCAAACCTTCTGTGCGCAACTCATAAAACTTGTTATGTGAAAGTGTTTGTTTTCGTTTGAGGTGGGTATATTGGACGCGGATATCTGCGGGCCCAGCCAGCCGCGCGTGCTCGGCGTCAGGGGCGAACAAGTGCACAACTCGGGCTCCGGGTGGTCGCCAGTTGTACGTATCTCATATTCTACGACGTGTATACCGTATTCAGGGAACTGTGAGACAACTTGTAAACAAACCATGAAAAATATTTTTCATGTAACTATTTATTTAAAAAAATTCAAAAGTTATAAGTCTTTACTTTACAATTATTATTATTCGTCTTTTCTTTTAAATGTACTTGATACTATTACAATGTTTCAAGTCGAAGGGCACAAGATCGATCCTGGCCGCAACGCATGTACTGCTTAAGGGAGTTTTCTGGTCTAATGTGCATATTGTTACAATTACCACGTGCTAACAACGGTGAAGGAAAACATCGTGATGCAACCAGCACATCGAGTTAACCGATGTGTCAAACTTGCCAAGCCGCTTTGGACAAGCGTGGCGGGTATACTGTCCTTTCCCCTACAGCGGGAGATTTATCAGCTGTTATTATATAAAACAAGGTTTATCAAAGACGTTATTAGCAGTAGTAGTGAATCCTGGCAAATCAAACGTCCACCTCTTAGATAGTTTTCTAACTAAATGTACATGTGTTGTTACAATTACCACGTGCTGATGGTAAAGGAAAACGTCGTGATGAAACCTGCACATTAAGATAATTGAGATATCTTACCCGTCAAGCCGTCTTGGACAAGACTGAGTCAGAAACAAGAGAACAGACAGAAAAACGTAAAAAAATGAAAAATTTTAAATAACTTCTATTTCACTTCTTACATTCACCTAACTCGGTTTTTATCAATTTTTTTCATTTAAAAGGAAATTCTACTTCTACAGTTTAATTAAATGTATAGATTTCCTATGTATTTTATTTTCATAATTTCAACTCATTACCATATTGAGTAACAATAGATATATGTAGCAAACACTTCTTTTTTTTCAGTACGTGACGGACAACCTGTCTTTGATGTCCATTGGATTTTTGTTGCAAAGTCCTGATGACGCAGTCATATGGAGAGGGCCCAAGAAAAATGGTAAGAATTAGAATTAGATTTAATTTAAAAAATAAAACAAAAAGGCCTTTATTTCACTGACTGATGTTTTATTATTTTTTCTTTACTCGTTGACAGCAGTCAGATTGAATCTTTACACTTTAGAGTCATCTGGAGTTCCTTCGAGTTCTCGAGATCTTGATCTCAGTTTTTTCGGTTTCCTGAGTTGCTGAGATGCAAATTCGCCTCGGTCAGGCAAGCCTTGGCCTCTGCGTTGTGCTATAATAAGCCTATTTTGCACAGGTGTTATATGCATAGTAACAAATGGCTGCACGGTAGTTAGTATCTCGCAGAAGTATTGCTCAGTGATCTGCAACTTATCACGAGGTCGTGAACTTGGGTTCAGACTATAAATTACAGACACAAATTACATTGAGACCGGAAACGAGTTGGGTGCAAGTTACACAAGTGGGAATTGAACACGTCACAAGACAAGTAATGTACATTAAGCCAACAATAATGTAATGGCTGAACTGTTATTGTTTGTTTGATTTTCAGGTATGATCAAGCAGTTCCTGAGCGAAGTGGATTGGGGTGATTTGGACTATCTCCTAATAGACACACCGCCAGGTATTCTTATTCATATTGACTTACAGTAAGTTTCTAGGCTTCTTTAAGAACCTTAAAGAAGCCTACAAACTTTCTCAGACTGTATTAGATCGTAAAACATTAACCCTATGGAATTTTTATAATAGTAAATATTTTTAACCGAGGAGTTTCTCAATTCGTCGGAATCTTTTTTTTTTTAATGTATGTTCACCGATTACTCCGAAATTTATGATCCGATTTACGTGATTCTTTTTTGTTCGGCGCGGAATAGCTGCCATTTGGTCCCCTAAAAATTTGACATAGTTTGGCCCAGTAGTTTTCATTTTACGAACATTTTCCCTCGTTTCTTGGGAGCTATATTTTTTAAGGAGCGCGGCACCTTTCGTAAGCCTAACCATATATAGCTAAACACTAAAAAGTAATAAATAAAATAAAAAACTTCGTTTAAAAAAACCGACTTCAAAAACTAATAAAAAACTAAAATGTATAAAATAACTTATTTCTAAAGCTATTATTATTCATATATATTATCTAAAACATCTTGAAGTCGGTGCAAAATAAAACATAACATAACAGAAATTAGTATATTTTGAAAATGACTAAGCACCGACTTTATTATTATTTGTATTGTATTATCAGGTACGTCCGACGAACATTTGTCGGCTGTCCAGTACTTGTCCGGGGCGGGCCTGTCGGGCGCCGTGGTGGTGACGACGCCCCAGGAGGTGGCGCTGCTGGACGTCCGGAAGGAGATCCACTTCTGCCAGAAGGTCGGGGTTCGGCTGCTGGGGGTGGTCGAGAACATGTCGCTCTTCGTGTGTCCTAATTGCCAGGTAATTCCAACTCTTGTAACTACCAATGTACTTATTTGTGTGACAGTGGCTGGCGAATGTTGGAGCCGACTCATAATTGTAGTAAATTTTTTTAACCTTTGTTTCACTTCGGATTTAAGAGCATTGATGTACCATATAACTTGTTTATTAAAACTATCAAAACCTCTTAAATAATTTTAAAATGTAACAGTTGACATAAAAAGACCCTTTTGTCATTGATACAAGGGAAAATATGGATAAAACAGATTCGTTCTGTTAGTTGAAACTATGAATAGGAAAACAAAAAATAAATAGAAAATGCAGATGTTCCAGGATCGATTTCTGGCAATGTCAACTTCATAATCAGTCTTTCGGTTTGTAACTATGGTCTGGGTGTCTGGGATCCAGTGTAGTCTGTTGTATGTTACTCATAACTTACATGTGACTTGCTTAATTTGGACAGATACATAATATGTGTAATTGCCAATATGTCTAACCATTATTGTTTTATTTATTTATGATTGTGTACGAACAGGCACGGCAACTACTTTTCTATAATAATAAAGCCTATATACTATACTGAAATAACTGATTTGTCTTTAATTATAATTCTTCCTCTTGTGTATGCTTCTGACAACAGTTTATCATTGACTGATGTAAGCCTCCTTTAAGTTTTTCTATGTTTGTCTATCTCTTACTTTTTGCAACCATAGTTTCCCTGCAGTCTTTGTTATGTCATCTACCCATCATTTGTATCCCCCTTTTCCCCGATGACCCTCTTTGGTATCTTTTCTCTGATCATCAAACTACTTGTATATGTTAGTACAAATAATGACAAACTATGTACATTGTGTTAACAGACAAGGAGTGAAATATTCCCAGCAACAACGGGTGGTGCGGAGCAAATGTGCTCAGAGTTAAATGTGCCCCTTCTGGGCAAACTGCCCCTGGACCCGTTACTGGCCAGGTGCTGTGACCAGGGAAAGGACTTCCTGCAAGAGTTGCCCAGTTCACCAGCGGTACTCGCCTTACACGATATAGTGACCAGTGAGTACTTCATATTTCATTTACATAGTCATCTAGCTGTCACTTAAGATTTTGTAAGTCTTTATGTCATTGAAATGTTTGTCTGTTTTTGGCAAAAAACATGTGTTCACACTCGAAACATGAAAAATTGCTATTTTGGAGAGATTATGATTGGTGTAGTCATTTTGTATAGTTACATTCAGTACAAAATGTTTTCTGTTATTTGCTTTTTTATGGGACAATTATCATCTCTAGTATTCCTCAATACTTCGAGGAACTTTGAGAAAAAATAATGTGAAATAGTTTCTTTTGTTCTCACGAAAGTGTTAGTGCCTATTAAACCGTTAATTTACCACTCTTAATCATATCACTCTTGTAGTATTCATTAAATTTATGGAAAAAATAGGAATGGTTTGTTCCTAAAAGGTGTGATAACTGAAAATGATTTATATTTTTATCTTTTGCAGAAATAGTCACAACTTGTGAAAAAGAAAATTCCAGATGAAAATTCAACTGACTTTTAAGTTTTGATGTGTATAAAAACTAGTGGTAATTATTTTTTTTAGCTTGTTAAAAAATTGTATTTCATCGTTATGAGTGCACATGCAGATGCAGGCTTTGTTCATTATTTTTTAAGGAAATTAAATATATTATTCAAAAACATGAAACGTTTTTCTTTTATGTTTTTCAATTCTTGCCTTTAATGTAAATACAAGTATTTTTTAAACGTTCTTCAGTTTGTTTACAAACATATTTATTTAAATTTTCTTCCTATCGTCAATTCCTTAAGAGTCACTTGTCCCATTTATAAATATTTTATTAAGACTAAATGGTTTCTTGGTATGATCCACAAATCGTCTAAAGCCATTTTTAAAAAGAATGTTATTATCGTATGACAGCAACTTGTCAAAACTGTTTTTGACATCTTAAGCGAAGAAAAACAAATTGTATCCCCCGGGAAAATTTAATACAAGTCGCTATAAAATCGGATATAATTCCTTTAAATTCGTTAAATTAAAAGTGAACTTTTTAGCAATGCAACAACAGGGCTCCAAAAGCGCATAATATTTTTGTGTAGCAGTTTTAATATTGCACAACATCGAGAACGAATTACATGGGTGCTTGTGTAGTAAATAGTGATAATTATGCCTTTACACCGGACAGATGAGGAGGATAAACCTTGTAGAGCGTGTTCCGATTTTAAGACATGGGCCAAGAAACAGAATAAAGCTACTTTCACATCGCCAAACAAACCGGTAAGGTTATGTTTCGTAACAGATAAGACGTATCAGTTTCTAGAATTTACCCTTTAAAAGTACTCTCTTTTCATTTGTCTCATAGTAATGAGAGACTAATAAGGTAAGATCACTTAGTAAGGTAAAGAACCTGGTTGAATTCTGGGAAGCTTGTGACATCGTTTTTTTCAAACAGCAACTAAAATTACCTTGGTAGTAATTGTATGATCAGGATGTTTAATTTATTCATTCATAGAATAAATCTAATTTAGAATGTTTTCTAGTTTATTGTAGACAAAACTGTTCTTAAATCTTTTACTCTGAGTTATTTTAAGGTTTGCATCAGACTATTAAATTGCAACATATGCAACATACTTCATTGCATTTCTTCTTTATTTAGACACCCACAAAAGCGAAAGATTGTCCGCTAGATAAAGATGAGCTTGGCAAATCAACATGGGGCTTTCTTCATACCATGGCATCATATTTCCCTGAGAAGCCAACGAAACAACAGTCGCAGGACATGTCAAAATTTTTCAACATCTTTGCACAATTCTATCCCTGTGAACCTTGTGCATTGGATTTTCAAGAAGAGTAAGTTATATTTTTACTACAGCAATATTAACAATGTAGTGACCAATTTCTCAATCAAGATCTTAAATTCATTATGATAAAAACATATGCTAAATTTCAGTCTGTAAGTAACACCTTAAGAAATTTTGTTTTATTCATTACATGACTTCAGCAGACAGGCAGACAACTCACCTGATGGAAAGCGTTTACCATTGCCTATGGACATTTGCAACACCAAATGTGCTACAAATGCACTACTACTCTCTTAGTGGAGACTGGAACCTGGGCTCAACCCAGAACACAACTCAAGGTTGTTATGGTGACTTACTCTAAGCCAGGAGTGGTAGCCATCCAGTCGGGCAAATGCCCTATCACCTCACTGTGAGTTGTTTTGTCGCCTCTTAACACAGACCACCTGGCCACAGGAAGTTGTATTATACCTCTGTTCCTGCATGGATGGTGTTATACTTTGACTCCACATCATAAAAATAAGTAACTTTCAAGAAGAAGCTTGTGACATCACTTTTATACTTATATATTAATAGGATTAATGAGTAGCTCAGGGACAAGTGACCTAATCCACAAAACAGTAAGAGGTAAAGTTCATACTTCTTAAATTGTGTGCAGATTTTTGAAACAATACTGGCCTAATTTTCTATCACCTATCAAAAATAACCAAATCTGAATTTAAGCCAATGTTTTAAGACTTACAGATAAAGAGACAAATATCTATACAATCTGTAACTGTAAATTTGTGGATTAGGCCACTCTTCAGTTGAGCCAACTAAAATCATTTTAGTGTATTTTTATGAAAGTGACAGCATATTATTCTAGTTCTTTTTATTGTTTCAGCATAAAAAAGAACCCACCAAAAACAAGTTCAAGAGATGAACTAGCAAAATGGTTATGTGATCGCCATAACACAGTCAACATCAAACTGGATAAGCCTGTATTTGACTGTAGCAAGGTTCATGAGAGGTGGCGAGACGGATGGCTGGATGGCTCATGTGATTGACAGTAGATTTAGAAAATTGACAGAGGGAAAATGTTGATACATTGGTTAGATTTTTAAGCAACTGGTTTTTGGATTTCATAATGGCCTGTTTATTTCTAAATGTTATACTACACCAAGAATATGTGTAGTAATTCTTTTTACTATTTGTTTATTGCATGAGTTTAGTAGGCAGACAGCACCTGATGGAGAGCGGCTACCATCGCCTATGGACATTTGAGAACTAATCTGCTGCCACTCTCTAAAGGGAAACTGGACCCTGACCAGCACAGCTGGAACACAACTCAGGGTTGTTATGGTGGCATAATCTAGACCAGGGGTGGTAGCAATCCAGGTGAGCAAATATCCTACCACCTGCCCTTCCTAGTTCTATTTAAAAGAATCCATAGGAAGTTGTGGTTTAAAATAACAACAAATTATTAATTAAAGACTGACAAAAAATGTTACAATAAGGATGAATTATGAAGAATAACATTGTATTAATTCTTTGTATTGCATTGTATTGAAGTTCAAACACACAAGCAACTGTTTATCCAAAATATATTACCAAACTAATATATCCCATGTACAAAAATAAACTTTAAATACATATGTTTTGACAATATACAATCTACTGCATGTTCTATAAAGCTCTCATTGCTTATCATATGTAGAGTTTACTTTGTACAACAGTTCACCTTGTATCAAAGTTTTGTTAGTTAATAATTAGTAATTACTTCCTATATACAATAATTGATTATAGCTGTTCATAGCAAATTCTTTATTAACCTTGACCTACAACTCACAATGCAGAGGATTATGGGACAATAATAAAGAACAGATAATAATAATGAGTTTTTTATATTTTTAAACCATACCCTCAAAATGTCGATTTGCCAAGATCAGTGTTTGATAACTTTTTTCTGTGAAAGAAACAGTTCAAAATATATACCAGCCAATGTTTTTAGCAAGTATTAAGCAATATTTATATTTGTCTAGCATCAATGAAACCAAATGCTTTTATAAGTTTAGTACTTTTGTGATGTGCATGTTTTGTAAGCAGTCACTCACTATAGCAAATGAGTATTTATAATGTGTATATCTTGTGTAAAAATGTATATTGTTGAGTTGTTAAATACTAATATACTCTATTGAGTTATGTTTTTAAGTTTATTTATTAACCCCTTTTCCCTAAAATTTTCAGCAACATTTGTTTTAAGCATATAATCAATGTTATAAAACAAAGTGGTGTTAATATTAGATATATCAACCAAATTAAATCAATTCTATTTAGTTCCACTAGTAGCTCACAACGTCCAAAATGCTCCGTTAGCCGTTCCACAAGGCGACCGCGGTCATTGTGGTCGTGGCGTAAACGCCACTAATGACGTCATTATTTCCAATTACAACGCTCACTACGACCCATGTCAAGAGGTGGGTCAATAACCGTTCCACTTGGGTTAACGATTATAACGGCAGCTATCAAGTGAACGTGGGCGTTGTGAGTCTCTAATGGAATGTAGCCTGAATGTTTTAATTCTGTTTATAACAATCACTGGTTGATTCATTAGAATTGAAAGACAAAAGTGAACCGTTTCATATCACTTCAACCTCTGCCAAAGCTCAGTTGATGCATGATGAGACAGATAATATAGATAAAAATAGATTTCAATAAAATTCAATTATTGATTTGATTTAATGTTTATTTTATCAAAATCGTCGAAAATTACAAAATCACTATGATCTCATAGGAAATAGCTTAAGACTACACAGTTGATAAGACAGTCCATCCTTGCATAACCACTCATTCAGTTTGAGCAAATGAGCCGGCGAAACGCGCGCGCGGCCAGTTCGCTGTTTGGTTGCTCTCATAAGAATTCCATCTCCCTCTCTATGCCAACAAACTTCAGTTGTTCTGTAGGTCCATATCTGAAGGATGATAAAAAACAATTAGTGCTCATATAGTTTTTAGCTAAGCCATTATGGAAAAAACGGAACACATGAAATCGTCATGTTTGTTTGTATGTGTAAATCACTTATTTTCTTACAGGCTAGGTTTTACATGTTTGAAATTTAAAAAAGTGCTGTCTATAAATCTTTTTTTATGTTTTGAAAGAGGCAGAAGGCCCAACTGATGGAAATCAGTTACTGTCAAACCGGGCGTTGCAACATCAGGGATGTCATTAACGCACTGCCGACCTTGAAGAAATTTTATGACTTAAAAAAAACCCTACTACTATAGAAGAGATCACTATAAGCGATAAGGCCGCCCATTGTTCTAATTGTAATATGTTTATATCAAATATCTAGGTTTGAGTTATGGTAAACAATAAAGAGTTTTCATTCATTCATTCATTCATACTATATAGGGTTTTTGCTATGGTAAAACCATGGCTGGGAGCTCATTTCAAATCGCCACGGTGTGCAAGAGAAACGTTCTAGGGAACCGTTCTAGGGATGTGGGAATAAAATGACCACACCATCGTCTCAGTGTGGCTACAACTGGCGAAGAAGATGCGCAAGCGCATCTCACCGCCGGCTGCGTCTGCGCGAGTCGTTCGATTGGCAATGCAGTTCAATGACCTTGTAAGGTGTCACGCGTACACACCGTCTTGCGAATCGGAATATGTTCTTGAATATAATAGAATATAATATTTTCTTAAGTTTTCGCGACTTGTACACATAATAAAACTACGTTTTAACGGTTTTAAGCGCGGTAATTTATTTGATTTAGGTTTATCCGACGTTTCGGCCGCTTTTCAGTGGCCGTGGTCACGGAAGACAAAGATGACATTTGTCAAACGTGTATTGTCAAAGTTTTTATTCAGCCTACCGCCAACTTGTTCATTTTAATTATTTAGTTTTAAATTTTGTTTATGGATATTATTTACTCTATGGGAGCCTAATCTAATTTACCACGGCCGACGTTTCGGCCGCTTTTCAGTGACCACGGCCACTGAAAAGCGGCCGAAACGTCGGATAAACCTAAATCAAATAAATTACCGCGCTTAAAACCGTTAAAACGTAGTTTTATTATAATAGAATATACTTTATTGTACAATAAAATTAATGAAACATTACACAAAAACAGCTTAGAATTGGGTATAAATTGGGTATTGGGGTGGAGAGAGAAATATGGCGATACAAAAGGTAGGTATTGTTGCGCAATATTTAAAAAATTCTACATATAATATAATAATAATATACATATAATTAAATACATGAACTGTAGTAATAAAATGTATATAATAACAAGTTGACATTTACTAATAAAAAATCAACTCCTTATTTGTGAGTGTCATTCGTTGTTCGAAGGCTACTAAACAAAATGATATGTAACATAATAATTGTACTGTTTTTGAATATGTCCTCCTAATAGGTACATCTATAACATGTACCATGTTATTAAGCAAGTCTATAAATTGATTAATTCCGAACAGCCCCTCGGAACACTTCCTATTTTACAGTCGGTAGAATACTCAGAGACGAGAAACCTCTCCAAAGGCCAAGCGTACTTTAGACGGATATATAACACTTTATTTTATACCAATAAAAAAAATGAACTCGCAGACTAAAAGTTTACCTTGTAGTGGAACACTGACAAGCCAGTAGATGACGCTATGATTGCACACCTCGTTTACGACCTCGATCCAATGATTGAGGACCCGGATCCCGACCATGTACAAGGAATATATACAAATTTCCAACTATAATAGATGGACCTCGGCCTGCGAGGCATAACAACAGCCTCGCTGGAAGATTTTCCTTTGAGATACCAACACGGGGCACTTTTTTCAACCGAATTCTGCAGAAAGGGCGGTTTTATCCAACATTGTCTGCGTTTCTAAGTCAAAGTAATTTATTTGTAGGAAACATGGTCATTTTTGCAGATGTTATGCCAAGTCTTGAGTTACACGTTTCACCTTGACAGGCATACAAACTTTTTGTAGTTTCGGTTACAAGCCGTTTGTTGTTTGTTTGTTGTCTTTACGATTACACAGATTTTATGATTATATTATAGATCATGATGATCTTAGTTACAATTAAATTGTCTCTTTTAATTAGTATATTATTTATAGAAAAAATTAAATTAAAATAATGTCATTAACAATTTTATATAATTTAGTCAATTAATTATTAAGTTCTTATTACTCGTCTGTTTAAAATTAAAATATTCTAATAAGAATAATATATAATAAAACTACGTTGTAACGGTTTTAAGCGCGGTAATTTATTTGACTTTGGTTATTCCGACGTTTCTTCCACTTTTCAGTCGCCGTGATCACGGAAGACAAAGATGTCAACGAGTATTGTTAAAGTTTTATTTAGCCTACCGCCAACTTGTTCATTTTAATTATTTAGTTTTAATTTTGTTTATGGTTATTATTTAATTATGGAAGCGTTATTTAAGTTACCATTGTTTCGCAACATGTTGTGGCTTGAAGAGAAGAAGTGGCGCAAGAAACTCTTCAGCAAACATGCCTTGCTCTAATCTTTATATATATATATATATTTCTTGTGTGCGTGTGTATGTCACTGAACTCCTCCTAGACGGCTCGACCGATTTTGATGAAATTTTGAGTGGGTCCCGGGATGGTTTAGATCCACAATTGGAACCGGTAGGTGGCGCTGAGATCGGGTCCTAGACTTTTATTTTTCAGAGCTGAACAACGTCTGCCTGGGCCGCTAGTAAATTTTATATAATATATATATAATACTAAAGTGGGTGGAAGGATATGAGAATCAAATAAATTAACGCGCTTAAAACCGTTACAACGTAGTTTTATTATATATTATTCCCGCAAATTAGTTAGCATCACTGGCCGGCGAGTACGCGTACATATCGAGTTGCGGATGACGTCACGTGAATGTTAATTTGACAAGGTTTTTTTTAAATTTTTCTATTGCAGCAGTTCAACAGACAGGCAGATGACCTACTTGATGGAAAGCGGATGAACATTTGCAACACCAAAGGTGCTACAAATGCTCTCTTAAGGGAGACTGGAACCTGCTCACTAATGCCGGAACACAACTCAAGGTTGTTATGGCGGCATACCCTAGACCAGGGGTGGTAGCCATCCAGTCGGGCGAATGCCCTACCACCTGGCTGTGGGTTGTTTTGTCGCCTCTTACGATAGGCCGCCCGGCCGCAGGAACTTGTATTCTTTCTCCGTTCCTGCACGGATAAAAACCTGCATGGTTCCAGCGCATTAGCAATTCGCGGGGATAATATACACGTGGGGAAATGTTAAGATATGAATAGTTAGCATACCTGTAGTCGAAGAATAGCTCCTCGCCGGGCTGGATGGCCCTCTTGGCGAAGATGCCGATGCGGTGGTCGCCGTTCACCATCATCACCTTCGCGTAGCAGTTGGGGTTGATGGAGTGGTTCGCGAACCGGATCTTGTTCCCCTTGCGGGTCGCGTCCACCACGAAGTCTGACCACGAAACAGACAGATGTGCACATCACGTACACGATAACGTTTCTATATATTTATTAGCTGTACCCGGCAGACGACGTCAGCCATTCCAGCGTCATCTACCGGGACCAAATGTTAATCTAAACTATTCTCAAATCCACTTGAACAAACAAAAAATTTCATCAAAATCAGGCCCAGCGTTTAGGAGTATCGCGGCGCCACCTACTGGGTCCAATCATTTATTTAAACCATTCCGGGACAAACTTCAACGCATACAAGAACAAAAAGAACACCTAAATTCTGGTACCCGATTGCAGCGCCATCTACCTGGTTCAAAATCTAAATCATCCCAGTAGAAAATTACAAAAATACTAATATCGCTATTAAACAAATAGGGGTTGATCGTAGAGGGTTGAAAATTTAGGGTTGTATGTATTTTTTAATGCTGTATCATAAAAAAATAACTAAAAATTATTTAGGGGTATGAAAAATAGATAGTAGCCGACTCTTAGACCTACTGAATATGTACACAAAATTTCATGAGAACCGGTCAAGCCGTTTCGGAGAAGTATGGGAACGAACATTGTGACACGATAATTTTATATATAAGATATATAGTCAAGTTAAATTAGGAACAATTAAGAAGTTAATATTTTGTACTCCCCTGTAGGGCCATTGAGGCCATCCACCGGAGTAGCCATCATCGACGCACCATCCACCACCAATCAACCCTCACATATGTAAAATCCCTATTAAAAATATAACTCTGTCTGTCTGTTCCGTTTTCACGCAGAAACTACTGGACCGATTTGGCTGAAACTCAGTATATATTTTCGATGCCCAGAATGAACATAGGATACATTTTATCCCGAAAAATGGGATAGTTTCCGGGATAAAAATATGTTTGTCACTCTGTTTATCCTTTTCCAGCAAGACTATTGGACCGATTGACTGAAACTCGGTACATATGTAATTTTAATACCGAGTGGGCCAAGGGATACTTTTTAATGGGATAGATTTATGTGAAGGTTATCCCGGAAACTAGGATATGTTGTGTTTTTGTCCATTTCGTCCACTCGGTCCACTGGATCCACTTCGTTCACTGGGTCCATTTGGTCCATGTTAACTATTTTATCATTTATGTACGTTGTGTTTTTGTCCATTACGTCCAGTCGGTCCACTGGATCCACTTCGTTCACTGGGTCCATTTGGTCCATGTTAACTATTTTATCATTTATGTACGTTGTGTTTTTGTCCATTTCGTCCAGTCGGTCCACTGGATCCACTTCGTTCACTGGGTCCATTTGGTCCATGTTAACTATTTTGTCATTTATGTGGTTTACAGATAAATGAGGGACGGTATAGATTGCGATATAATATGAGGTGAATGTTCTTTAAACACGAGACACGCACTCACCGTTGTTGAGGTTGAAGAGGAAGGAGCACATGTACTTGTCGTAGACCTTCCCGCGGCGGTCGGCCTCGTCCTGCGAGATGATCTCGCCGCAGTACTCCGAGATGAACTCGTTCTTGTGCGCAGCCTCCTTCAGGAAGATGCCCCAGCCCGCCACGTCCGACGGCGCCAGCAGCAGGTGCTTGTGCAGCCCCCTGCCCGCCACGACCACCCAATGTCAATCGATACACAGCGCGTTCCACTTGACGACGTCATTAGTGAACGACCGCGATCGCCCTGTGGAACGGCTGACGGGGCATTCTGGTCGTTGTGAGATACAAAAGGAACGCGCCCATATTGTAGTGGATACACTTACGACGTTGTTTATTAAAAAGTTTTTGTACCACTAAAAGATACCAGTTTTAAGATAATTATTATTTTAAAAAAAGTGTCGAGAAAGTATGCTACAACAATGATATTTTAATCTACGCGAGCAACAGCCAGTTCACATATAACAGAAGAGACCTTAAGGGCAACATCTTATCGTCTTATTCTTGAAATATTTTAATTAATAAGTGAGCTATTTGATTTACAAAATCATGATTTCACTCAGCCACTGCTGTTAAACCAGCTTCTATGAGACCAAGTTGTCATATTAAGAACAGAACAGAACTTAATTTAGCCGTTGACAAGTTCCTGGACACCGATAACACTGGCCCACAAAGAAAGACTCACATATTCTTATTATGTTTTTCGATACGCTGAATCCAAATCTAGGGTCAGTTTGGTCCATACAACCTTAAAATTTTGAATGGACCAAATGATCAAATCCAGGGTCAGTTGGTCCACACAGCCTTAAAATTTTGAATGGACCAAAAGATCGAATCTGGGTTTAGTTTGGTCCATACAACCTTAAAATTTTGATAAGATCGAAACTGGTGTCAGTTTGGTTCATACACCCTTAACATTTTAAATGGACCAAATTACCGAATCCGGGGTCAGTTTGGTCCATACAACCTTATAATTTTGAATGGACCAAAAGATCGAATCTGGGGTCAGTTTGGTCCATACAACCTTAAATTTTTTAATAAATCAAAAGATCGAATCTGACGTTAGTTTGGTTCATTTCTAGGGTGTATGAACCAAACTGACCTCAGGTTCGGAATTATCCGGACTCTTAATACTCATACGACATTATGACTTCATTCGGTCACTGGTGTCTAGCCAGCAGCCACCCACGAGAGCATACCTCTGCACGCTGACGTTCTTGCAGTAGACGTGGGGCGCGTGGGGCGCGAGGGGCGCGTGGGGCGCGTGGGGCGCGAGGGGCGCGAGGGGCGCCGCGGCGGCGTGGTGGTGGGGCGCGTCGGCGCCGCACGCGCTGCACAGGTCGGGGTCGCACTCGCGCACGCCCAGGTAGCACGGGCACTGCTTCGTGTTGCACGACGCCTTGCAGCGGCAGCCCGGGAACCGGTTCTGGCCTGCAAGCGACGCATTGTCACAACACGACATAAAACCTTCTTTCCTCTGTTGGTGTTTCATGCGAACTCTTGCAAGTCATTGAACTGACCATTGACGATTTCAAGAGCCAGCGGGCGGCATGCTGCTAGGAGACCATGTCTAATTTAGAAATGGATGAGGGTCAGTCGGTTGGGAAATGCGGCAGTCGTGTTCTGATTGCTAACGAAGCGTTACCTAATGCACTTTCGGAGCGAGTATTTTATAATGACGAATTTCGCGCGTATTATGTGATAACTATTATTCTGCCCCACGGTTTGGTTTTATTGTGTCCGGCTACAGTTGTAAGCACTTTAATTTACGTGTGGTCACTTCTTATAAACTTTGTGATAATTCCAATGGCGTTTTGAGATTCGCATTCTACAAAACCCCAACAATAATTATGTTAGCCCAATTGCAGCCCTCAGTAATAAAAGCTTAGGACTTTGAAAGCATGTTGTAAATAGGAAAACATACGTAAATACATGTTTATTTCAATATGATAGTGTTGCAAAGGTATTCACTTACAATCGCTGCTGCACTGGCAGAACTTCTCGCAGAAGTTCTGCGACTGCAGGCAGGGGCACATGTTGTCGCACGGCTGGTTGGGGTGGTCGCACGGCGTGTAGTTGTAACTGCACACACCAAAACAATACAACACGCGGCCTTATTGCTTCTTTTTCAAAATTCAACTCGATATTATGGACTGTATGTAAATAAATATATAATATATAAATATAGATAAAGAATTACGTATGACATATTATTCGAGAGAGTCGAAAGAGTGCTAAGTAGTAGTAGTGTCCCGCGTACCGTCCGACGCCTAGCTGCTAATTGAGCGAGCAATGGGCGTCGGCGGTATGCGGGGGTGCTCTCTGTCCGCAACAACATTATTACTAGTATTCTTGTCATAATTACTAACAACTAGTTTATAGTTATAATGTACATATTGTGTATATTAAAATGTAAAAAATTAGAGTTGAGGAATTCATCGTCGTCGTCGAGTATAACATACTATTTAGACAGCACTCTTTTAGCTCTTTCAAATTTTCAGTAATATTTACGTGTAACTTGAAAAGCCATATACATCATATATCAATGAGTACAGTACTGGGCAAGAAATAATGCACATCGACCTCTAGAAAGAGACATTCTGCAAATTTCGGCTTTGTAGAGCTTTGTCCCTTTCGCACGAAATTCTCATAGTCCGGTATCTATTGAGAGCTGTTAAAACAATTATTGTGAGTTGCTTATTTTGATTATTCTTTCTATTTATTTATTTATAAAACAATTTTTTTTCTAAAGTGTTGTCCTTCGATTATAGTAAAATAAAAAAACATGTATTTTACGTATTGATTTATTTATTTTGAAAAGTGATACATTCTGACAAAACAATTATAAATCCTCAATCCCCTCCGATTCACTATCAGTGCTCTCAATGAAGTCAATGTCACTGTCGCTATCAGCCGTATTTATTACCAGTCTATCAGTGTAATTATCTAGACTGTGTTGAAATCTTCGAAATTCATTCTCACATTTAATTGCATGATCGCAAACTTTTTTCCACTCTTCAGTCCCAATCATGTTTACTTTTTCTGCCAATAATGTTTTTACTGTAGTTAAATTCATACCCACATTTCTAGAGGCTACATAACCTTTCAGTTGAGACCATATATTTTCAATTGGATTAAAATCCGGATGATAGGGTGGCAATCGCAATACGGTGTGCCCATGTTCAGCAAGTATTTTGTCCACGGAAAACTCTGTATACCTCTCCTTATGCCGACTTAAAATAGCGTAAATCTGGGGTTTTGTCAATTTTGGGTCTACTGGAATTTCATGCCTGTTTAACCAGTTAATCATTTCCTGTTTAATGGTGTTTGAATTGGGGGGTCTTTCAACATATTTATTGTGATAGGGTGCGTTGTCGATAACTAGAACAGAATCACTGGGTATGTTTGGGATTAATTGATTAACCAGCCATTTCTCGTAGTTATCGTTATTCATTTCATTGTGATAATCACCTATAGTGTCCGTGGATTTATACATTAAAAAGGCTCCAGGAACAAAGCCTTTTTCATTTCCCGCGTGAACTATTATCAAACGTTGACCTTTTGAAATCTGCTTTTTTACACCTTTTTTCTTATCATCACTCCAAGATTTTCTTTTAGTGTGTGATGTGTGTATGTAAGTCTCATCTATCATCATCTCATCTATGTAGATTATATTTTTTCCTGTTTCGCGAAATTCGCGTATTTTATCAAGGTATTCCATTCGTTTGAGACTTACATCGTGATTTTCCATTAGAACTTTTCTATTATCTGCCATTTTAGTGAACCGAAATCCCATCTCATGAAGTATTTTTCTCAACGTCTTTTCAGATCCATTGTAATTAATAGCCTCCGATAGTTTCGCTTTTAATGATTTTAATGTAGGCAGTTCATTAAATCGTAAGTGAAAATCATACACCATTCTTCGCACAACATCATAATCAAAATCGTCCATATCTGAACGAAATTGCTTTTTTGGTCTACCTTTTTTCGGGGTACTGAACTTAATTGCACTAGAATCTGTTTCAGTACTGGCTTCCCTTAATATATTGTTCAAAGTTCTTCTTGAAATTCCACTGGCATTTGCAACTGGCTCTTGTACCTTCTTAAAATAGTTACATACGTCTTTATCTTCATGATTTTTAAATTTGTCGGCTTCAGTTAAAAAATATTTATACACATTGTAGACAATTTCGCGTGACTGACCATGTAAAGGCTTCCCTCTTTTTCCTAAAGATGTCATAGTACAATTCAAAATTATTTAAATTTGGGGGTGTTAACAACTCTCTATATATATTTTGAACTGGACGCGACCGTACTCCACCGTATTTGTCGAATGACTGACAAAACGTAACACATGTAGTGTGCGAAAGGGACAATGCTCTACAAAGCCGATATTAGCCGAATGTCTCTTTCTATAGGTCGATGTGCATTATTTCTTGCCCAGTACTGTACTTGAATATTTGGGTCACATATGATTTGATGGAGGCCGGTACTGAAAATCAGCGCTGTCTCAGTTTTTGACACAATGTACTGCTCAGTTACCATCCTTATTGCCGTGAATATTGTGTACATTTTTCAAATGGTTTACACACACACCTATATGTTGTGTAAACTCTATATAACGACACTGAAGTGACTGTGTATTTTATGGCGTTATAGAGAGAAGTCTGTTATTTTTGTCTGACGTCTTTTACTGCACCAGTAATTTTCTTGTATTTTTTACTTATTTTGTTCATAATTATCTTGCGATATTAAGGCATCTTGGTGATAAAGAAAGTACTTAGAAATTTCGGTATGCACGATGCCGACAGTCATGTTTATTACGGGCTAGGATAGTAAAGCGATAAAACAACGTACACAGCTGCACAGCTTTTACTCATTTGGCAACTTAAACGTACTTTTTATAACTTAATTGTTGTCGTTATTGAGAGTACGTGTAATGCTGTATAGAATGTAACATTGTATGGAAGACAAGATAAACCAACCAAAGTCAAGTGATTTCGACGCTTAAGGGAGTTTGTCGTTAAATCGAGTGACGTTACATAAAGTTTACACTGTATATACTGTATAGTAGCTGTGCCCGCGGTTACACCCGCGTGGTGATGGAAAATCGTTAAGTTTTGGATAATTCACACTATATCTTTATAAATTATAGCCTATATGTTATTCTGATGTGTAAGTTATATTATTGGAAAGTTTAATCAAAATCCATTCAGTAGTTTTTGCGTGAAAGAGTAACAAACAAACATCCATTCTTACAAACTTTCACGTTCGTAATATTTATAGAGATTATAGAGATAAACCAACATCCAACCAAAGCACACACACACACACATTTGTATGAATGTATGATGTACATTTGTGTTTAATGTATACAAGTCCTTTTTAGTGTGATGTGAATTTCTTTCTTTCAGAATGGCGGGGAGGGGAGAGGGGGGGGGGGGGCGGTGTCAATGGTGTGAAGTGAGGTCATATTACACGTGGTGCGAGGCGGAGTCCTTCTTGAGCTGGATCTTGCGGCAGTGCACGGACCAGAGGCGGTGCTTCTTCTTCTTCTTGCGGGGCGGCGTCAGCTCCGCCTCCACGCCGCACTCCTCCTGGCCCGTCTTGATCCAGTACGTGTACACCTGCCACACGCGCGCCCTTTCAGTGCTCGAATGCCCACCTGATGGAAAGCCTCATCGCGCCTACATCGTTCGAGGGGTCGGCGGTGGTCAGTGGTATTTTTCTATACCAAAATTATAATGAGGTAAAGTTTGCGAGTTTGTGATGTTGTAGCGGGTAACCTCTGGATTTACTAAACCGATTTTGAAAATTCTTTCACCAGTGAAAAGCTACATTATACCTGTGTGACATAGGGTATATTTTTGATTGTGATTAATAACAAGTAATTTTTAAAAAAAAATCTGATGCCCAGCGACGTGGGCACGTGTCAGTTAGTATTTTATAAAGGTAATAATATGGCATCATTACATTATTGTTCTACTTGGCTAGACTGAAGTTTTTTAAAGATTTTTTTTTTAATTGATGAAAATATTTATTATTTGAGTATATTAATACTTACTTACTATGCCGATCGAAGACAATTCCAAAAACACAAAAATCATAAAAATCCGTCCAGCCGATCTTGAATTATAAGTGGTGTAACTAAGACGACTTAGTTTTATGTATGGATTACCTGTTGACAGGTCTTGGAGAGCATGACCTGCGCGATGGAGCAGTAGTTGGAGGGAAACACCTTATGCAGAGCCCTAAACAAGGATTGGTCGGAGCCAGTCCACTCCGAATCTATATCGCCCACGGTCAACCCTGAAATTTAACAATTTTCTGTGTGAAAAAGGTAGTCAAACAAACAGACGAAAAATAAGTAGTGCGACAAGTTTATAGCTCGACCTAACCTCCATGTAACGTCACTCAATTTATCGATAAACTCCCTTAAGCGTCGAAATCACTTGGCTTTGCTTGGTCTAGCTTGTCTTCCAAACAATGATACACTCTATATAGCATTACACCCACTCTCAATAACGACAACAATTAAGTTATAAAAAGTACCTTTTAAGTTGCCAAAATCAGTAAAAGCAGCTGTGTACGTTCTTTTATCGCTTTACTATCCTAGCCTGTAATAAACTCGACTGTCGGCATCATGCATACCAAAAATTCTAAGATATTCCAAAATTTCTAAGTACTTCCTATATCACCAAGATGCCTCAATATCGCAAGATAAATAAACAAAGTAAAAAAATACAACAAAATTGCAGCAAAAGACGTCAGACAAAAATAACAGGCTTCTCTCCATTTAACGACAACTCTCTATAACGCCATAAAATTCAAAGTCCCTTCAGTGTCGTTATATAGCGTTTACACTGTATATCAAAACTATTTTAACTTAATGCTAATAATTTGCTGATACGATAACCGATCATCGCGTAGACAGCAGGTTGATAAGCAGCAGTATGTCCAACGATTACCGAACTCGGTCCACTCTTTTTTATCGCTGGAGTACAGCAAACAGGCTGATGATCCGCCTCATGGAAGGTGGTACTGACCTCGAAGGTGGCCAGAACATAAGTACACAGGTTTGAATGAATATGACCTCACCGAGCGCATTGTAGGCAGGTTCGGCTGGCGGTTCCCCCACTGGCTTCAGAGGATTGCCAACGGTGCCCCAATTGCTGTTGCTTGAATTACTGTTGCTACCTGAAAAATATGTATTGTTACGATGAGATTTTATTGTTATTCACCTATTCATTAATGACATTTTATTGTTGTTCACCTGTTAATTAATGACACTTAATTATTATTCCTTATTGATTAATGTATTTTTATTGTTATTCACCTATTAATTAATGACGTTTTATTGTTACTAACTTATTTATTAATATCATTTTATTGTTATTCGCCTGTAAATTATTGATATTTTATTCTTATTCAACTATTGATTAATGACGTTTTATTGTTACTAACTTATTTATTAATATCATTTTATTGTTATTCGCCTGTTAACTATTAATATTTTACTGTTATTCAACTCTTCGTTTATGACACTATATTGTTATTCACCTGTTAATTAATGACAGTTAATTGTTATTACTTATTAATTAATGTCTTTTTATTGTTATTCAGGTCATAATGATTTATATTTTATTCTTATTCAACTATTAATTAATGAGATTTTATTGTTACTAACTTATTTATTAATATCATTTTATTGTTATTCATATTGTAAAACCTCATTTAATGTCATAGACAATAATGTAATTAACGTGAGGAATACATTTTAAATTCAAACTTACTTCAATAAAAAATGTCGAACAGCTAACACAATATTTTACTAAAAGATATTTTTCCAATAATTCACCTGTTAATTATTAATATATTACTGTTATTCAACTATTAGTTCATGACATTTTATTATTGTTCACCTGTTAATTAATGGCGCTTTATCGTTATTAACTTATTAATTAATGAGATATCATTGTTATTCACCTGTTAATTAATGACATCTTATTGTGCAATCTAATTGATTACCTTTTTGATATCTGTTACTATCGTTGCTGTCCTCCGAGGAGGCGTCGTTCGGGGAGTCGATCGCGTGCGTCTTCCCTTTGTCCTCTTCGCCGGCCGCCTTCTCGCGGGCCAGCTTCTCACGCATACCCTCCTGTGGTAAGAACAATGTTCTAGAAAATTCTGAAGCAAATAACCTGAGCATGTGCCAAACATGACAATGTTTATATGCATAATCTTTAATATATACTTGCTTAAATCAATTTGCGAAGCTAGAAGGTTGTTATACCTTAATACCGCTCCTTCCGTAATACCGCTGCAGGGGACCCTCCAGCATCTAGGGAGCGGGATTCATCCCCCTGTTGACGAAGTGAGTCTGTCTTGCTTCCCGCGGCACTACGTTCTAAGTGACACGCTCTTCCTACCATAATGCACATGGGAGGAGGGTGGTTTTAGTGGAGTATTGGCCCATGGGTTACCTCTCCACATAGAGCTGAGTTTCCACACATGCCGCCGGCGAGTGACTCTGTTAGCTGCGCTATCTTCAGTAGCTAACTCTCATCGCTTTGGTCTAATCCCTAGCAAAGGACCCGTTGAGCGAAATGCATTTCCCCCGCCTCAAAGAAAAAGGGTGAGACAGGAGGGTTGGTCCTGGGCCTTTATTAATTACCCACAAAAAAATTACTTGTCTTGAGAAATATACTGCGTGTTTGTAAAAATATATCTTACCAACAGCATGTAGCAGCTGGACCCGCACGGCTCGGAGAACGGCTTGAGGTCGGGCCCCTTCCTCTTGGTCAGGTTCGGTCCAGGGTGGCAAGCTTGAAGCCCTGGCATGTTAGTTAGGTTTACAGCTCACACAAACACGGCATACAAAACAAGCAAAACACGCGCAACCGACCGAACACCTATTCAATCCCGAGCACCTTTTCATTGAACATCTTGCATTTCCAATGACCTTAATGTTTCAATTATACAGGTTGAATGTTTTCAAGTGGGCATTCAGGGCCAAATCGTAAACTACGCTAAATGGCGAAAGACACTTAAAGGAGTCTCGAGGCCAATTTTGACGAAAACTATAGTGGCATCATTAGATTTTTGAAAAATCAATGACCTTCACCAATAATCGAATCGGCTGATCATGGAAAAAAGAACACCTGTATTATTATAATTATACCAAATCATAGTGTAGCTAGTAAGGATCAATGTCCGATAGAGTATGCGTATAATTCGAACTTACGAAATATACTTTCCGAATCGAATATTAGTATTCGATTCGAAACTCGCATCCAATAACTCGAATTATTCGAAAGTTCCTTAATAATTCGAAAACAAATCGTCAAATTTCGAAGTAGTATAAATAAGTAAATATCTAGATTTGTTATGTTACTGACAGAAATGAACATATCGAGCCTTTACCGCCATTTTATTGTAAACGACATTTGTACCTAAGTATATTTTTGCTTGTACATGTGTTAAAAACTATTATTTTGTTTAATAATAGTTTGCAACACCTTTAGTTTTCGTCAAAATAGGCCTCGAGACTCCTTTCAATGTTTTTCGCTAATTAGCATAGTTTATGGTTTTGCCCTGAAGGCCCTCTTGAAAAATTCACCTGTATATCATCAAATTTAATAACATATCAACGGTTAACTATCTGTTATTTGGCTCTTTTCATTATTTCATAAAACTAAAATAGTAAGCTAAACTAATTAGCCTGGCAACACTAATATATCAATTTATTCACGCCCAAAGGACTCATTTCCGATTAAAAATTGCGATGGCTTCCTTGTATTGTATTTCGCTTCCCGGGCTTCCGTAATATCTACACACAATACTACATATTTGCCATATTTGCGCCTATATAAAACATTACCTCTTTATAATATTAATATAGATAAGAATTATTGCATTATGTCTACTGCCAAATTCTTGGTAGATTAAGTAAGAATGGATAGTTAACCGTAGATATGGTCAGGCAATAATATTCGAAGAACCAAAGGTTTCCCATGCATCATTTAATTGAAGTCAGATAGACTTATAAATAATCAGCCTGTTAGATATATATTCCCAAATCTACTCCGCATTGCGCGCATTTTAAAATAATAAACGTACATAAATATATCATACGAGATGACGCAGAATCTGTTCGACATATAAAAAATGTTCAATAATGCAAAGTATTTAAATTAATGTCATTTCCTCGTGATTTTGTATGTTTGTATGGAAAAAAATTTACTCGAGAAAAAATTAGTTTTTCGCTATTTTCAACAAAACGGTTAGTTTTATCATAAAAGTACCTCAGACAAAAATTGTATATCATAAAACTATCTATCAAAAATGTATCAATACTTTTTTTCTACGAGCCACCGTCTCTGAGATATTTTACTAATTTTCTATCAGAATAACTGACTTAGACAAATTCTGCGTTTTAAATAAATAAAATACATTTATTCAGTAAATAAATATAAATGTATGAAAATGATGCAAATAAAATAATAATGATATTGGCATTTTCTAAATTTAAACACACAGAAATATACTTGAAATACAGATATATCTATACTACATAGTTGCCTCTCTGTTCATTGCCGATTATTGAAAAAATCTTTTTTTTTTAATTTTCAAGTGTATTCAAAAATCCTCCAAATAATTTAATTTAAATTGGGTAAGTGGATTCGTACAAAGAATAGCAAACAGGTCGAAGATTATCGATAAACCCAACATTTATTTATTAACTACTTTTGGCTGAAATATATAAAAGTGGCGAGTATATAAAACTATGATAGTTAGCATCTAATACTATTATTTGAAAATAGAAACTTGTCGGTGGTTTTAAACACTGGAGTACCTATCTTACTCACTTTTGGCAAGTTAGCAATAATATAGGGCAGGGGTCGGCAACCTTTTAAGTCGGAAGAGTCAAAAATTACAATTTACGAAGTTTCAAAGTTTTTAAAGAGCCACATTTTTTTTCTTGCAAATAATAAAATATTACTTGCATAATTTAAGCGTTTTGATAAAAACAAACAAATATAGTTTATTCATATAAAAGTAGTGTCTTTCACAATAGAAAGATAATATGTATGTGACATTATTAGATAACTAATTATTATTAAATTAAAAAATGAAAACAAACATTAACTTACAACACTAACTTATGCTTCAATAACAAACAATTGGTCAAACAAATTCAATGAAAGCCTTGTCTTTTTTACGTATATAACAAAAGAGCCACATGTGGCTCGCGAGCCGCAGGTTGCTGACCCCTGATATAGGGGGATGAGAGTCACGTGATAGAAAGAATGTTAAACTGCAAGGCTGATGGGTACATCTATCTTAAAGATATACCAGGGCTTCATAACAAATGGGGGTACAGACAAAAGTGCAGTTTTACATAAGGGGCAAAATTGTGAATAAAACAAAACTATATAGTTGATTGTATAAGGCTGAAGTTTGAATAAGAAAATAAAATATTAAGAATACCTTTCTATTTAGGTACACTTGCATACTGGTAAGACATTCTAATTTGTAACACGCAGTTTTTAGGAAACAACAAAAAAATGGTATTTTTTCTTATACGCTTCTATGATATGAAGCCCTCGATATGATGATTTGGTGTGTGACAGAGGAAGTATGTCAGAATAGAGTCTAGAAGTAAAAAGACATATTGTGCCGACCCCAAACAATTGGGAGAAGTTAAAAGAAAAGAAGTAAATGACAATCCATAGACCAGTACAAATATAAGTGAGTTAGTGTGAAATATAGACTTTTTTATTCCTCATAGGTTTGAGAATTATTGTCGTGAAATTTAGTTATATGTACAAATAGTTTGAGGCCAGACTGATTAGACTATTGTGCATTTTCTCAAAAGATGCAAGTGTCCGCACAAGATAGATAGCCAATACACTCCAAACCTAGTCGAAAGTCTTGCTAATGTAGAAAACGTGCTGAAACGTGCCCACTTCACTGGGCGTAAATCATTTTTACATTTTTCATTTAATCACAATCAACAATCAAATATAGCCTATGTCTCTACGGAATTATTTAGCTTTCTACCGGTGAAAGAATTTTCAAAATCGGATCAGTAGTATTGGTGATTACCCCGAACATCCAAACCCACAAACTTTATCTCTTTATAATATTAGTACAGATGAATTATTTATTTTTAATTCGCCTGGCTAGTCTGTCATGAGCCAAGACAGAGATTCTTATTTCCTATTTTTCTCTTAAGAATTTGCGTTTTTTACTTTTCTATGAGTAGATAAATAAGTTTGCGTTATGCTTGTATTCTATTTTAGCTTCTGTAGCTTATATACAAGGACCTTACTATTTATCCCAGCCGGGGTTTTATCTATATATTTATTATTAGATGAACTATTAAACTCACCTATAATAAAAAATTATCAAAAATGTATGGAATAAATAGGCAAAATAATATGAGATGATTGCATGTTAACAATGTGGGTGGTCTGCAACGGCCTTACCTGCCGCCTGACTCCCTGTCGGCCAAACAGAACAAGACAACTAGTCAGCTTGCTACCTTATTTATGTACTTACATAGATATCAATAACACTCGCACTGTACACACATTATATAAAAGCGATCAATACAAATATTTTATATAGAGATTACACACATCACTAAAATTTCAACAAAATGGTATAATATTTTTAACACCTTGTAAGGTGTCCAACATTTCAAACCAAAATCACACAATCCACAAAAATCGTCATCACCACTATAATGCTTATATTAGACGGATCAATCTAATTGAATAAATCAATTCAAATGCACAGAAATGAAAGTACACAACGACAGTGTTCAATATTGAACGATACGAGTTTACGTTTATATAGATCAATTGTGTTCATTCATCCAAATTGAACCGTCTAAGTGTGCATTACAAGATTTCCGTCGCACGACAATAAAGCGCTTCAGCATAATGATGCTGCAGAATTGTAGTATTGTCCTGTTTCGAAAAACTAGTAGTTCGCGCTTTAAATAAGTTTTGAAAAAAATAGGGTAATTATTTTGTCTGTCTCAGTCACTTTTCTCAGAAATTACTGCATGTATACAGATCAAATTTGAGAGGAAGCTGTAGTCTGTATGTGCACAGAACTGGGCAAAATAGTGTTAGGTTATATAAATACACTACTCATAAAAATTAAAAGACCTCATAAAATATCGTCATTTTTTTGGTGATTTTCAACAAGCCGTAACTCAGAGGAAAACGACTGTATAGTAAAAACAACAAACTGCAGCTTTAAGTGTATAGTTTTCGGACCTGACTGTGAAGTTTGTTTAAGGTACTCCAGAGTAATCCTAAGGAAGCTATGTGGGGAAAAAACTTGCTTACGAAATCTATTCTATCTTAATGAAACTTATTTGACGCTGTAGAGCCATGCCGGAATCTCGATTACAGCTCACATGGCCAACTTGACCAGTGTGACTCCTCCTGTCTGATTGCTCTATCCCATACTAAACTAGGGCAACGTATTTGTTTTGGCCCAGCATACGTCTAGACGCTAACCACTTTCCATGAGGTGGACAGTAAGCCTGTTTGCACGCTAATCAATGAATAAAAACATGAATAGCATGTCTTTTTAGTGTTATGTTGTGAAATTTATTGGCAAGCTCTAGCTACGTTTTCAAATTGTACAACTGAATGACATATCTGTGTTATTTGATGAACAATAAAGTTGTTATTCATTCATTCTTTCGTTCGTTCTTTTACAGCCCTACTCTCTCTAGGCAATTATTGCAGAGTCGGCAGGCCACTGACATCAATAGGCTAAGCATCGATCAGCAGTAATTGCCTATAAATACTAAATCTTTTGTAAATTTGTCAGAGTCTTCTGGTAATTAGCTAAAGCTATTCAACTACGGACCTGGTTTCTGCCTGCCGTTTGAATAGCCCTAAACTACATTACCAAACCCGGATCCGGTAGACCTTTTAGGTCCCGTAGTACATAATAAATCTCAGCTCTAGTACTGTAGTGTTTTTTTAAATACACCCTAAGTATCCGGTACTAACAGTTCATTCATTCATTCTTTTGTTCGTTCGTTCCTTCATTCGTACACTCGTTCATTGATTCGTTCAACGATTGTAAGTGATGAACAAGCATACTGACTGTGCAGGAAGCAGTCGTACTTGAAGCAGCGCCTGCAGAAGAGCGTGTGGAAGGAGTGCATGGTCTGCTCGCGCGAGACGGACTCCGCCAGCGGGCCGTCGATGTTGGGCGTGCACTCGGGCGGGAGCGCGTTCGGGTCGCTGCGCGAGGTCAGCTCTATGTACCTTCGACCGCACATATATCATACATACATCAGTAGGTGTAACGTTTGTATCATGAAGGTTTATTGTATACAGTGGTACCTCGACATACGAGTGCCCCAACATACGAGTTTTTTTTAGTTACGAGCGAAATTCGAGATACGAGTTCGGTTCGGTTCGGTAGTAACACGCAGTCGCGCCATCACGATCAGTTAGCAGCGTGCTTCCGCTGTGATGAGTTGGTTTTGAGGAGTCAGAGGAGGAGGTTATTTCTACAAGTGAGATAAAGGAGATCTTAGGAATGTGGAATAGAGTTTCACAGTTCGTGGAAAAAAAACACCCAGAAAAAGTTGCAACTGGTCGTGCATCTGACACCTTTTTAATGACACTTGCCTAACTCATTTCCGGAACATTCTGAGAGGGAGGAAGAAACAAACCTCCTTGGACATGTTTTTTTCTAAACGGCCTACAGGTGAAAGCGAGAAAAATGTAGCGAAAAAGGCAAAGACCAGTGAGGATATTTAATTTATTTCTTTACATTCTCTTTTTTGTTTTTGTGCAATAAATATTTGATATTTATAAATACGTTTTTATTATTCAAAACCACGTAACAAAAATAACTGGGGTGACATTTTGGAGGTTAGAACGGATTAATGGTAGTTCAATTGTTTTGTATGGGGAAATTTGCTTCGAGACACGAGTAATTTAAGATACGAGCAAGGTTGCGGAACGAATTAAATTCGTATGTCGAGGTACCACTGTATTTATAATTAGTTCTTTTGTCATGTTTCGTCATTCGATCAATAACATGTGCAAATCCAAGTCGAGTTAATTTCAGAATATTATACTGGCGACGAGGATGGGATTGTTTAGGACTATAACTTGTTAACTCGAGATGGTACCCTAGTTCACGCACTCACTTCACCGTCTGGTGATGCGTGTAGGATGTGGTTTCCCAACACTCGCCCTCCACCGGGGCACGGAAATTGAGAGCTAACTGACTCCAACAATGAGCAGTCCGGGACACACACATTCTGACCCAGCCAGGACCCAGTAATTTAGTTCAGACTCAAGAACGACCTCATATTTCCGAGCAAAGTTCTGATCCGTCAGTAGACTCGACAGCCCAGAGACCCTATAAGACAATGTCGACTAAGTAAACCGCCTATTTATAAAAGTAGGGTTATTTGTCGGGGAGTTTCTGTGACCGAAAGAACAAATCCTTGAATATACACGTAGTTGTACATAGTGGAAGCAAAACGAATTTTTATAGATTTACAAGAGTAACATTTTATTAAATTAATAGATTTTTCAACAAGATAGAAGGCATTGTCATTAAACAGCTCGTATGGCTTTGGTTTTGTTCAACACAAATCAATTTACAATCCGACGGAACGTGTAACGCTATTAACAAATCCTGTCAGAAACACATTTGCGTCTGTCAAAACAATCCACAGCCAATGCCCGCTTGGATTGTTACTATCACTAATCTAGATTATGGTGCCATGACAATCTTGGGTTCTCCAGCATTAGTGGCCAAGGTTCCGATCTCCATTTAGAGAGCGGCAGCACATTGGTGTAACAAATGTCCATAGATGATGGTAACCGCTTACCATCAGGTGGATTGTCTGCCTGTCTGCTGAACACGTGCAATAAAAAAATATAAAAAGAAACATTGGCAAAATCAGTGCCATTTGCATTGAGGCTGACAACTTACTTTTCTCTCAACTCGTGAGCAGTGCCTTTGTCCGGGAACTGTGAGCTGATCGCTTGGAATATTATGAAAATGGGAAACTGCTTATCATTTATCACTTTCTTATCACCATCCTTGTGGTCGTCCTCTTTCTCTTTTTCCTTTTCTTTTGGCTCTTTGTCTTTCTCTTTCTGAAATCAATTACATAGAACATAAAAGTATATATGTGTATGTATTCTTAAATGATCGGTTTAAATTGGCCAAATTATAAGGCTTTCTGATGTGTCCTACACAATCCGAAGGTGGCTGCACAGATTGTACACTTGCTCTTGCTAGTAGTGGTGAGAGCGCCCCCTTTTTTTGAAGTCGGTTAAAAATCAGAGTATAGGCACAAGTGAATAAGCACTTGTCTTTACTCCTCGAGCAAATGTTGGCGAGGCTTTCTAGTAATTTGTAGGTGTATAAAAAAAACTATAATACACACCTCTTTATCCTCCTTTGAATTCCTTGCTTCCCTGTCCTTCCTCTCCTCGGCCACTTCATCCTTGGTCTGGTAGGTCATAAGCGCGTGAACCAGGTCCACAAACAGCTGGTCATCTATGAAACCACCTTCTTTATCACCTGAATACCATAAAAAATCTATTATTGAGTGCTTGTAAATAATGCTGAGTGGATATAAGTTAAATATGCCTGCAAACTATACCTAAAATAGAGAAAATAACTAAAATGTACATTGAACAAAACATAATATCATTCATCTAGTTTAGGGACTTCCAAACTATTTTGGGCAAGACACCCCCTTTTCAAAATGAACTAGTACCTCAGACCCCCCTAGTTAAATTACTTTAAAAACCTTTGCAGTTGGTTAAATGTGTAAACATGATATCATTTTCTCATCAAAATTTAACAAAATAAATAGACATAAAATTCAGTAAATATAAAGTGTAAGTAATTAATAACTATTAATACAAATTACGTAAAAATACTTAAGTAATTACTTTTTGAAAAAAAAATAGTTGTGTAAACGTGAAAAAATTTACAGGCTTGAGTCTTGAAAACGTCAAATAAGAACTTGTGTTAATTTATAATATAGATTTTTAGACCTCGTCAACGCCCAAGATCAGTTTTCGTTTATGTTGACCCCTGAGAAACCGATTTCGACGACAGGGGGTCGATATCGACCACTTTGGGAATCCCTGATCTAGTTGAATAGGGTATTAATTTTTTTTAATCTTCAGAAGAGCGATTTAATTTTTCCAAATCAATGTTTCCTATTTCTATAATTATTTGGTTAACGTCATATATATATATATATATATATATATATATATATATATATAAAATTATATGACCACTTTCATTTAAGAGATGGTTGATTTTTTTGGTCAAACTGTATTTTTGGTTTATAATCGTATTTCTTAAATAAGACCCTATATATCCAAATAAGTTATGTATTGGAGAATCATTTGGAACCAGACGATACCAAAATACATATAATATTTTTACATAATTTGTCTGTTTGTATGTAGATCACACAGAAATTGCTGGACTAATTTAATAGATCTTAAAAAACACATATCCTTAGTCAGAGAAAAAAAACTATTTACCCAGACATGCTTTCCTGGGAGATAGTAAAGTAATTGCACAAAAATCAAGTTGATAGCACAAATAATTCTAACAATTTCACGGCTCTGTACTGTATTCTTAGTTATTTAGAATATATTTTATATGCTAGTATAGAAGCCGCGAAATATTACATGTTCAGCCAATGACTGTCACATCAAAAGTCAAGGCTATACGCAAACAAGATTTAGTGTGCAGATTCATTAATTAGCATAAATTTAAATATTGCATAGGTTTTTTAGCCTTGCTTTTATATAATCAAATGTTTAACTTTAAGAATCTTAGGAATATTTTGAATGATTCAATAGATGGGGAGTAATTCGCTTCTAAAGTCGTAAAATAATGAAATCCTTTTAGTTATAAAGTGGAAAATGGTAAATCTTAAAAAGATAATTTTCATTACCAATTAGCTTACATAAAATCCTTATTCTTTATATATAATACTAGCGGCTCGACCCGGCTTCGCACGGCTAAGAAGAACTTTTTTATAGCCTGTCAACCGGGGACAGTGCAGCTTGCCAATAGTGAAAGAATTTTTCAAATCGGTTCAGCATTTTCGGAGCCTCTTCAATGCAAACAAAAAAATGTCCTTTGTCCCTTTATAATAGATAGATACATAAAACTATATAACAATGGTGTACAAAGACGAGCTTAACCCTAAAAAGTTTTTTCCAGCAAACCTATGGGTCTAGCGAGAGGTGGAAAACAAGACGTAGGGATGATGTATACACTTAAGCCCTTTTACATAATTACATCATCATATCCGAGCGTTAAATCCCGGTTGCGTTCACTCCGACGCCCAGGGTCCGCTTTCCTACTTTTTCTACTCTATGTTACATAGTTTTTGAAATATAGAGTACCTATTTTTGTTTAAAGGCTTTTACTAATGTTTTTATTATTATTCCACTTTCTCCTCCGTCATTAGTTAAGACCAATTTTTTCTTTGTAATATGTTTGTCTCTATTTTGTCTATAGGGAAGGGGGAAATGGGGGGGGGTCAATAGCCTAATGCGTTTTCCTTTCTTTTCTTTTAAAATCTAAACTTATTACGTAATACATTGTCTTACACGTTTTTACACATAACTTTACTATCGGTTTTTGATGTTATCGTGGTTGGTTGACAACGACAGAATTCTTAAAAGATAATGGGGTAGTTGACACATATCATAATAAATTCTTATGCAATATTCACATAAGAGTGCGTAATCAAATACAATATCTAACATAACTTTAAAAGATCATAATAGAAATGACTTTAATTATACTACAATATTTGACTCATACAAAAGATGTCACAATTTGCTTCGGCATTTTGTAACATGATAAAAAGTCAACTACCCTATTTTCCAGAATGGCTACAGTATGTCAAATAATAAATTACTATTGACCTGTACAATTCTAAATATGATTGTGGATGAAAATGAAGCAGTGATAAGCTTGAAAGGTGTGAGAGCAGTACGCTTATGAAGTGCAACTGCGATATTTGTTTAAAAAACAAACAACTTATTTAAAATTTTAGACTGCGGGCAACCTTAAAAGGTACAAATTATTGTAATAAAAACATTCATAACATAACATAATCTTTGCTGGTTTATGTAATGTAAAAAACTTTTACTAACACACTTTGTGATAATGGCATATTAACCACAGGTGTGTATTTTCATGTCATTATTGGTACAAGAAAGATAATCTGTGTTTATTAATTTAAAAAAAAAACAACATAATTTATGATAAATTATTAACTCCTTTTTTTTGGAAAATAACTACCGACGGTTTTTTAGCCATAATATTTTTTTCATTTATATCAGCTTTCTCAGTGTATCAAAGTAAATTAAACAAGTAGATTAAATAATATATATTTAAGAATAATAAATGTTAACCAATCTGTAATGAATATATGCCCTAGTCAGTCTGGATTTAAAAAGTAAAACAATTTTAAGCATAGATGTGTACGCCACACACCATTGTTAATCATTATGTTTTCGTCTGTGGACAGAGTAAATAAGGCTTTTCTGCTATTTCTGTACACATATCATATAATACAGAAATCTGTTTTGAATATTCTTAAACTTCAAATTACTCATCCACTTCATATTGAAATAATTACAACATTCTGATAAATTAATACATGAAAACTATCACAAAACTTTATAAATTTGATTCTATATTACAGTATAAAATGAATCAAATTAATTGTTTATTATAATATAATAAAACATGCAAATACTCTTGAATTTATTTAGTATATTGTTAAATAATTTTAACATGTAAGAGAACTTACTAAGACACCTAAACCTCAAGAAAAGTTAAGCACAACATTCACATGCACATGTAACCCTGTCCACAAACAAATAAATTATGAACAAGCCGGTGTACCATGCACTTTCCCGTCGTAGTTCTTTATGAGCTCCTCGATGAATGTACCGTCCTGGTCCAGTACTTCGTCGCCCATGTACGGTATGTTATGCAACACTGTCTCGTCTTCCACCATGAAGTTCTTCTGAGTGGGAGCCCAAGTGTACATTGTAGGGATCGGATTGACAGAGTTGATCACACGGATCGGTACTTGCTGTGTTGTCACTACACCTGATGCTGTGAAAGAGATATGTACAATGGAAAAATTAACCTAGTGCCTTAACACCTGATATACCACACAGTTGCACAAGATAATGGATTTGCAATGATAACATCTCTGTTGTTGCAAATGTCCATAGACAATATAATCACTTTTCATCAGGTGAACCATCAGCCCACTTGCTATGAATTTTAGTAATAATAAAAAGTAGTTGTAGCCTATTGCATATGATTTAATAACTCTTTATGGCCTGTATTAAAAAAAAGTTGAGTATGGCTGACCTAGAGTGTGTCTCATGAAAAAAGTCCCAAGAGAAAATTTTTTACTAATCACACAGAATCCCAGAAACTTAACCAGTTTTTTTTTAACTATATTGTGTATCACTTTGTATATGACTCCTGTGTGTAAATTCTTTTTCTTTTTTACCTTATTCCAATTATTTGGAGTGGGCACAATATGTCTGTTCCTTCCATACTTGTCTATTCTGACAAATGTAAATCCTTCTATTTTTTTGTCATTCCTAGTATAAATTCTATTGGTATTAATACCAAATATTCATTGATTTAGTCTACCTTTATATCAGGTATATGAATTCAAGAAAGACATAATCAAATATGTAAAGCAATGTATTCACAAAAAAAAAACTTTGGATACAGGTTAATATGTTATAAATTTAAAAAATAAGTGAAATATTGTTTCTGTAAACAACTACTTTCAGAAACTATATCCAAAACATTCTTTATCCATGAATACATAGCTTTATGGTAATAAGTTAACATTCCATAACACTTGACCAACATAAGTCAAAGTAGTAAAACGTGGACAGTGTCAATGGTCTTGAATATACACCAGAGTTGCCAGACATCCCAATTTCTTTATCAAAATTAAATGCCCGAATGGGAGGGGTGGGGCAGTCAAGCGATGATTATGATACTAGCAAGATGTGTGTAGTACATTCAATGAGTGATATAGTGACTTTGCACCTGTTATTAGATTGTGCAGTTTGTACTGGTTGTATCCAGTTATATTTTTACCTGTTTTATATCTGTTTGTATAGTAATACTTGTACTAATAAATTCTATAGTAATTCCAACAGCATTTAATTCGAGTCCTGGGTAGCTTGTAACAATATTTTATGTGTATGTCTATTTTGTAATAAGGGGTGTGATTTACATATATGTCCCTGTAATCATAAGTAATGAGGGGGGAGGGGGGAGAGGGGGGGGGGAAGGAAAACTTATCCCTTCTGCAACTCCTATGGCGGAAATGTATAGTTCCTGAGTTATTAATGTTTTTCTCAATCTAACCTCACTTCTGTTTTTCACTAATATTTCACTTATATAAGATAAATAGTGAATGGTTACCAGTCGGTTCTGGTGGTCTGCTTTGGTCTACACAAAACCTAACCTAACCCACTTTTTAAAACTCCACATTTTTTAATTTTCGGATACATACAGTCTCCTATTTAAATAAATCTCAAAATGTACACTTTCCGGTGCACAAAAAAACGTCTCAGCAACAAAATTACCAGATCATTGTCGTGATTTTTAAACTTCGATAACTTTGATCATATAAATGTCTAGATCACTCATCAATTGCGCAAAAACAGCCCAAAAAAAGTGCACACCAAATTTGGTGCACTCGCTCCTCACGCGACTCACGCCTGTTAGTGTCGTTTCAACTACTTTACTGGTCAAAGCTCTCGCAAAAAATAACATTATGCCCTCTTACGCCTATTAAAATGTGTCGGAACTATTTTAAAAGAGGAAAGGATTAGGATAAGATGTCATTTCATCGAAAAACTTAACACTTTTGTGATGATTTCTTAATAAAAACATGAAATTTTATTTCAATATTTCCAAGGTTATCGAATTGACTAATGTTGTCAGGTGATAAGTGGAACTTATTTTCCAAAATTTGGGGAATTTGTTACGATTTTTTTTTTAAATATGAACAATTTGAAAAATCCATAGAAAACAGACATGTGATGTTTGTGTGTCCGTCCGATTTTCTTAACCAGTTTATATTACGTTTTAAGTTTCCTATGAATCCAATTGTAGCAAATCGTTGGATAAAAGAAATCTGGGAATCGCAAGATGACCACCACTGGAATCCAAACAAAAGGTCCCTTGTGTTTTCCAATTATTTTGAAGAAAAAGAAATTTGTGTATTTGAAAAAGGGTTTAGAAGAATTAAAAAAGGAGCTGTGTCAAGCAAGGTGTATTGAAATAGCATTATTAATTCAATTATAAGATTAATAGTAATCATGATTCATACACTTCAATAATATTTTCTTCTTATTGGTTTTGGAAATGAACCGATCACCATGAATCTCGACAATACAAACTTATTTTAATACTGCCATATGTATATGTATGTATATATACTTGCGGTGACGGAAATAAACATAATATACTTTTTAAAACAGAAAACACGGGATATTTGAAGTATCATGTTCATGATGATGATGATCAATGATGTTGTATCAAACAAGCACTATTGTTGCAGTAGTGCTTGTTTTTGATGGATAGAAAATTTACAACAATGTTCATACAAAGAGTAAGTTTTTGTTGCTATAAAATTTTAATTTATTTTTACTGTTTAGTTTCTTCTAATGCAATTTTAGTTATCGCTAAAGAGAAGAAGTAGTGAGAGAGAGAATTTAAAAACTTATTTTTTGTGTAGCTTTATTTTATGTTACCTAAAAACATGTTATGAATTTATGGAGATATGGTGTATTGTCATTTTTTAGTAGATTATTGTCATAATTAAGATATTAATTTTGTCTATATTCTGTAACCTGCTTCTCTATTAATTACTAATAAAGTAATAATTTAATATCTCGATATATTAAAAAACAAATTTTAGTTTATAAAATAATCAAACCGAACTAGTTTGAATAAAAACTTTTAGAAATGAATATTTTTATTTTAATAATAGCCCTTTTTTAAGTGGGTTAGTTGCTCTTAAGTCCCTGCACTAAACTTTTCCGTGTACATACCCCATAGTTCCTACTACTACAGACTTATAAAAATGTACTAATATCTGTGTGGACATTTTATTGCAAATTAAAATTACTACATATACTAAAGTGTGTTATGAATTCATTTGTGCATCTATTTTTTTTATGGTTCGTTCCAAAACACAACTTTTATTGCTAATACTTTAATTACAAAAAAATACTAAAACCTCTGAGTAATATTAAATTATAACACATAAAGAGATTAAATCATAATGATCATTTAAATTTTTCACTTAAATAATAATATTTAATTATAAAAAATGGGGTAATATTTTTTAGCTGATAGGTATCCTGAAATCACTCACACATTGATAGTTTTTCGAGAGTGAATATGAGCAACGCTTCGCGTTTTTGATGCCGGTTTTGGTGGTGTTGTTTGTTAGCAATGCTCTCTCTAGACATGTTATAACTCAATGTTCGATAATTAATTGAATATGTATTTTTTCCACTCAAAACCAATTTCAGTTGTTATACATAAGTCTTAAATATATTCCTAAACACATTACCCATTAAAATCACCCAGGAAATTATCCGGGGATATATATGTAAACCCAACCCTTCCTTTTTTAAAGATTACAAGTTTTGCTAAAGTTTAACTAGTGACATTAAACAAACACTAAACTAGTTTGTGATTATTAATACCGTCTGTGCAGGAAACCTCAGCACGTTTCATGAAGCTTTCGTGGTTTGGGCTGGGGGCTGGTGGAGGCCAGAAAGGCTTTTTCCCCGTGTTGACAGAGTCCGTGTCTCGGTTTTCGATTGCCTCAGACATAATCCTTAAATTGCGAGCCCACGCTACTTTAACCTCATCCGCCCTTTTGAATCGCTATGTAAAAAAAGAAAAGTCATAAATTCAACGTTCAAGCAATGAAAAAACATAAAACTTTTATTTAAACCAATGTTTCCTACTTTTACTTGCCGGAGTCTCATGTACTCTGATTTCACTCGTTTTTTCCATTCTGCAGATACTTTGGATTTGCTCATTGTCAAATTGAATACTAAACAATGACACAAAAACAAATATTTTACAAATGTGTGTAATTTTAGATTTATCACAGTTCAGTCAAAGTTTATAAATCATAAGAAATAAGAAAACACCGAGCGAGATCCGATAGCCCGGCGTCGTACAAAATTGTTTGCGTTAGTGAATAGTGATGCAGCGTGCGACTCAAATCATATTATACTCGATATTACCGAAATATATCGGCTAAAATATTAATTCAGAGAAAAAAAATTGTTGGAATCACTTACTAGTTTTAACAAATTAACAGAGCCAGATGACCTAGATCAGTGTTTTTCAACGTGTGGGTCGCGACCCCCTAGGGAGTCGCGAAGCCTCTCTAGGGGGGTCGCGAAGCTTCTATTCATTCATTCATCAGGAGTTGCAAAAGGTTGGGAAAGCTACTGCAGTAAAGTCTGCAATATCCGTAGATTCATCAAATTGCAAAGACACAGAAGTACTTTCTTTTATTGAAGTGAAACTTCTATATAGAGGGGGTCTTACGATTTTTCGCTCACGAAAAAGCGTCACGGTCACGTGGTCTAATTCTTACATTTTCAAACTCGTGATATCTTTCGAATGGAATGTCCAAATTGAATAATTCAAAAAGGTCTTATATAAAGGTATTTAAGCAGTCTTGAATATAAAGTAATTATTATATTATTTTCATAAGGATTAATACCAAGATACAAATAAAGGGCCTTTTCTAGCGGCGGCATTTTAGTTAAAATTTGAAAATAAAAGTACACTTATTGTGGCATATCTATAATAGTTAGATATATAGTGTCGCGAAACTTTTTGTAAATAATGATGTTTTCTTCAAAGTCGTAGTACATTATTTTATTCTAGCATCAATAGTTTTCGCAGTACTCGCGATTTTAGGTATTTTTTACATCTTGGGTTACGTTATTGGAGTTTAAGTAAGAACCCCTGATTTATTTGTAAATATATGTCACCCGGGAATAGTGTAGCTTGCCAACAGTGAAAGAAGTTTTCAAATCGGTTCAGTAGTTTCGGAGCCTCTTCATCAAAACTGAGCAAACGAAATATTATTGAATTATTTTTTTTGGAAATATATTTTTGTTAGCATAATTTGATGTCCGAATGAAGTTGATGACGAAAGATGCGCATTTGTTAATGTCCCGTTGTATGTGTATAATTTTAGAGTAGACTATAAATGTTTTTTTGGTTCCGGATCGAATTCAGTTTTATAGCACGCATGAGGCCCGAGTGCGCGAGCAGGGGCCGTCCCCCCGCTCGTTACTGTTAGAACGCGGGTGAGTGCCGTCCCGCCTCCCCCGCGACTCGAGTAGCGAACGGCCTACGGGCCCTACGGCTGCAAAATTAGTGTTTAACAAGCTCTCGTGCGCATTGCGCGTGCTCAGGAGAGCCGTCCCTCGCGTCGCGAGAGTAAAATGTAAACTTTCACAATGTCAGTGTACCATTATATCGTACAATAAACGTTACTTCTTAAACAAGCCATGTTTCAGTTCCCCCTGACCATAGCTGGCGCCCAACGTTAAATAAAATAGTCAGTGTGGGGAACAATAGTGTTCGTTACGTGCGTGAACTTACAAGTTACGACATGCCATAAGGTGTGTACGCGTGCGTGACCAACAGGACAAAATGGCGTCGCATAACACGAGAAGTAAAACAAAGAATTTTACGGAAGAGGCCACGCAGGGTATGGAACCTTCTGACACCCTGACAGTTACACCGACGCGTATTTTTACCCATGTGACCGATGGGGTCCACACCCCGTTGGAACAACGTGATGACGCAACGGACCACGCCTTTTCCTCTCAAGCGGCAGAATCAAACATGACGTTTTCTCACGAAAACGTTGCTGCAATAATTTCATCGTTGCAGCGATCACAAACAGAAGCGCTAAAAGAACTTATGTCGTCAATAACGCGCGCAAACGCATCAACTCCAATTCAGCAGGTGACCGCCGAAGGTACCCTAACAAAATGTAAGGCCACTTTCTCCGGTAACCCAGATGAAAACGTCGAAGCATTTATAGAAGCCCTGGAAGCCTACAGCGAGTGCGCACAGGTGAATAATAATAACATGGTTCGAGGTATATCTTACTTATTACACGGTCAGGCTGCGACATGGTGGCAAGGCATCAGAGATAGCATAAATTCCTGGTCACAGATAAAAGAAAATTTGGTTAATGCCTTTGGAGACCGCCGACCGCCGTACCGGATATACTTATTATATTTAAAAATCCTCAACAAAATGAATCTACGGATATCTTCGTGTCACGCATCCGTGCACTATTTGCTAAATTACCCAAAGGTGATCTAAATGAGAAAGTTATGTTGGACATGACGTACGGACTCCTAAGTTGCCGTATAAGAGAAAAACTGCGGAGAACAGATTTTCAGACATTCGCAGAGTTACTCTGCCATGCGCGGAACGCCGAAGATGCAATTATAGAAAGCAAACGACAACATTTACCACGCATGTCGCAAGTGTGTACTGTGCCTACGACACGTGCATTGCACGCTCCGAGTGTCGCGCCAAACGCGCCAAGCGCGCCGGAGCCTGCGCCGAAGCCCCCGCCGCCATCCCAGGCGATGAAACAGCACGTTGCGCCCACGACTCAGAGTACGAGTTTCGGTTCCGATCCTGCCTCTCCGCGGAACACATCGAGGGATCGGCCGTTTTGTGCATATTGTAAAAGGTATGGCCATACAAGGGAGCAGTGCCGTAAATTAATAAACCGGGGTGAGTTTCAAACAAATTCTAATACAGTTGTTGATAAGTGCAAACCACAAAGTTTTTGTTGTGTCGAATTACAAAAACAAGTATATTCACCGAAATCTAAATCCCGTAAATCGCGGAAGTGTTTGAAAAACATAGTGATATAAATATTCCCAAAAACTTGTGTGTTTCTAAGAACGATAGTATGTATACAAACAATGTATGTATAAATAAAAACGACGACTGTGCACTCTGCCCGGTCGCTTTAGGCAACGTTACAGAATTAAATACGAAAAAGACTGTGGGCAACGTTCACGATTACGATCACGATTTTTTCTGTAATAAAAACGTACCATACAATAATGATAGTTCCCAAAATCATTTTTATCGCAATACGAATGGTATTAATAATGACTGTCGTGAATGTAAACGTGGTAACAGCCATTTTTCACAAAATTTATTAAATATTAAAAATGATAAGATGTTTTTGCAAAACTGCTCTAATAATTACTGTCGTGAATGTAAACGTGGTAACAGCCATTTTTCACAAGATTTATTAAATATTAGAGATGACAACATTTTTTCAGAAAATTGTTCTAAGCATGATTTATGTATATCGAGTGATGACGACATCATTCCAACTGTGTGTAATAATAATTCTCACTGCAGTAGTATTAATTTTGAAAATAAAAACGAGCATACTATGATTTACAATAATCCTGATTATTGCAACAATAATAATTATGTAAATGATGACGTCATTCCGGTTTTATATAATAAACCTGATGTTTCGCATTTGTGTCCAAATGTTGAAAAGGATAGCGTTCATCCGAGAAACTATAATAAGGATATAATTTTAAATGAATGTAATAAAAACGATTTGCAATTACGAAATGTTGATAATAATTCAAATATTTTTTTTTGTAATGACGCCCCTGAGGTAAAACGGGGTAAGTGTGAAAATAATAATTTTCATTTAGGGAATTGTAATAAAAATAATATTTCAAATAATTTTTTTGTTAATGACAATGACGCCCCTGAGGTAAAACGGGGTGCAAATTGTGTAAAAAGTATTTTCAGTATAATATTAAGGAAAAATTGTCATATTGTAATAATTGTATGTCGAATAATAATAGTGATGATGTTTTAGTATGTAGCCTCCACGATAGGCCCGTCACGCGCCGAGACTTACGTCCCATATTTAATATTGAAATCTTGGGCGTAAAAGGTACAGCTCTCATTGATACGGCTGCGAAACATTGTATTGCGGGACATACGCTATATGCTCTCCTCCGGCTTAAAAACCATCCATTAATGTCTTCAACGAGGAAAATAAAACTCGCTGATGGTTACGTACGCCAGATGAACGTACTCACTACCACACTACAGGTACGATTAGAACATGTTTTTATTTCTATTCCATTTTTAATTTTCCCCGAGTCCGATAATAACGAGACATTACTCGGAATCGATTTTCTTTTGGCTACGGGTGTTGTTTTAGATTTTTATAATGATTTATGGTATTTTGGAAGTCAGAATACTACTAAATACGTATTAAGTTTTGAACCAGATTCTAGCAATATTAAATGTGCTTCAACAAACGTACTTAGGGATGACGAGGGATCTCATCTTAACCCAGCTGAGCGTGATCAGCTGACCCAGATTCTCGTTAGGCACGCACATATTTTCGGAATAGGGGGAGGACCTACACCTTTTGCAAAACATAGCATTGACACTGGTAACCACCCCCCCGATAGCAGTGCCTCCATACCGTCTAAATCCTGCTAAAAAAGAGCTTATGAAGAAAGAAATAGATAAAATGTTACAGGAAGATATAATTGAAGAATGCGAATCCGCATGGTGCGCGCCGGCCTTGATGGTGCCCAAGGCTCGTGGTGGCATTAGGTTCTGCGTAGATTACAGACGCCTGAATGCCGTCACCAGGTCGGATGCTTACCCCATGCCACAAATTGATGAACTGCTACAGTCAACGAAGAGGAACTGTTTTATGAGTACTCTTGACCTCCGGTCTGGCTATTGGCAGGTGAGCGTAAGGGAAGAGGATAGAGACAAGACAGCATTCATATCCCCCCTAGGAATTTACCGCTTCAAGCGAATGCCCTTCGGGCTGAAAAATGCCCCGGCCACCTTCCAGCGGCTCATCGATCGTTTTCGCTCCTGTTCATCATTAAAAGACGTAACAATTTTAGCTTACCTTGATGATCTTCTAATTATATCAGAAGGTTTCCAACAACATCTTCGTGATCTGGAGACAGTTTTTAGACGCCTTAATGAGTTCAACCTCCACGTTAACCGGGAGAAGTGTGTCTTCGCAAGGGAAGAAGTAAAGTACCTTGGACATAAGTTGACTCAAGAAGGAATTTCAATCGACCCGGAAAAGGTTAGTGCTGTCTTGGAGATGAAGGAACCTACTAATTTAAAACATATGCGAACGTTCCTGCAGACGTGTTTAGGAAATTTATTCCTAATTTTTCCCAAGTGGCCGAACCACTAACACGTTTAACAAGGAAAAAGGAAGTTTGGCTTTGGGGACCAAGTCAATCCGAAGCCTTCAACACATAGAAGACGCGCCTTGTTTCTGCTCCTATACTAATTCAAGCGGACTTTAATCGTCCTTTCATTTTGCAGACCGATGCAAGCAACTATGCATTAGGAGCGGTTTTACTCCAGGGGGAGGACAAAGAAGAAAGACCTATTGAGTACGCGAGTCGTCTTCTTACCTCTGCAGAACGCAACTACACGACTACAGAGTGCGAGGGCTTGGCAGTGGTGTGGGCTGTGGAGCGTTTCCGGTCTTACCTCGATGGACAACCTGTCATAATAGGCAGCGATCATCAACCCCTCCGCTGGCTGTTGACTTTGAAATCACCTACAGGTCGCCTTGTACGATGGGCTCTCAAACTACAATAATTTGATATTAGATTTGAATACACCCCAGGTAAAGCAAACGTCGTGGCTGACACTCTTAGTAGACCAGTCTGTTCAGAAGAATCACGCGAACAATGCGGAGTTTGCTCTGTTATAATTGACTTACCTGCGAAGAAGCCTGATCAACTGAGGCAAGAACAGCTAGAAGACCCAGAACTGAAGAAGATAATCATAGAAATTGAAGGTACTGATGAAGTCGCAGCGCAACGCTGGACGGAGAGAGGTTACCTAACGAATCAAGGAGTACTGTACAGATATAACCCAGACTCCGATAGTGAATCACCACAACTAGTAGTTCCCGTTGCTCAACAGTCCGAAGTTCTAAAGGAATGCCATGACTCACCTCTGGCCGGACACCCGGGCATCGATAGAACCTACCATAAATTATCTCAGCTATACTATTTCACTGGTATGCGGAGGATAGTCACGAACTATATCAAAGCCTGTGTAAAGTGTCAGCGATATAAAGCCACTAATAACAAACCCCCCGGTCTTCTCCAAACACCACTGATGAACCAGCGCAATGAGGTGTTGGCCATAGATCTGTTTGGCCCATTACCAGAGGGAAACGAGGGCGAACGATGGATATTGCTAATATAAGACACCGCCACGAGATGGGTAGAGTTATTTGCCCTTAATGACGCTACAGCGGAAGCGTGTGCGCGTGTATTAATCGAAGAATATTTTATGCGGTTTGGGTTACCCCGCCGAGTGATATCGGATAATGGTGTCCAATTCATATCGGCAGTCATGCGACAATGCATGTCCGTCCTAGGTGTAAAACAGAATTTAGTACCTCTTTACCACCCAGAAGCTAACCCCGCCGAGAGAAAGAACCGAGATCTAAAGGTACAAATTGCACAGTTGGTGGAAGATGATCACACTTCATGGCCAATGAAGTTACCAGTCATTCGTTTTGCTCTGAATAGTGCCCGGTGTCGAATAACTGGCAAGACACCAGCTTACTTAGCGTTCGGAAGAGAAATGAGATCACCTACCGAGATAATTCATGACCAACGTGCTATTCTAAATAAAGAAAACTTTATTGCTCAAATCACACCATATCTTCAAAAGTTTATTAATTCCCTATCAGCTGTTCGAGAGCGTGTTGAGAAGCAACAAGATAAATGCAAGGAGTATGCAGATCAATGACGCCGAACAGGAGAAACTTTTCAGGTTGGCGATAGAGTCCTACTCAAGTCACACGTGCTCAGCAAGGGATCGAAGGCTATAACCTCAAAATTTGTGCCACGACGGGATGGCCCGTATCAAATTGCGCAAAAGATTAGTCCAACAACATATAGTATTTCGCGTGTAGAAAAACCTGACGAGATTCTGGGAAAGTATCATGTCCAGGATCTTACCCGTTTCGTGGGAAACGATGAAGTCCCTCCCCAACCCGTGATTCCCGTTAAAAAACGAGGTCGTCCCAAAAAGGTTTCTGATCAGCTAGTCCAGGTACGAGGGCGTTCACCTGGTCTAGAGGGGGAGTATATAGCACGCATGAGGCCCGAGCGCGCGAGCAGGGGCCGTCCCCCCGCTCGTTACTGTTAGGACGCGGGTGAGTGCCGTCCCGCCTCCCCCGCGACTCGAGTAGCGAACGGCCTACGGCTGCAAAATTAGTGTTTAACAAGCTCTCGTGCGCATTGCGCGTGCTCAGGAGAGCCGTCCCTCGCGTCGCGAGAGTAAAATGTAAACTTTCACAATGTCAGTGTACCATTATATCGTACAATAAACGTTACTTCTTAAACAAGCCATGTTTCAGTTCCCCCTGACCATAGTTTTTTGTTTGATAAAATAAAATATGTTTAAATAAAAAATGCATTTATTAAAATGTACCTAACCTAACCAAATCATAATTTGCAGTAAACCTGCGAAAAATCGAAATATGTGCTGGGACACATATTAGAAGTGAAACTTCAAGGGACAAGTTGAAAAATAATTCGCAACGCACAAGTGGAAAAACGAATCGCAACGTACAAGTGGAAAAACTTCAACTGACATGTGACAAAATGAATCGCAACAAAATTTTAACTTGAAGTTTTACGGGCAGGTTTTCAAATTGGACAAGTACATTAACAATCTACCCGTAAAACTTCAAGTTAAAATTTTGTTACTATTCATTTTGTCACTTGTCAGTTGAAGTTTTTCCACTTGTACGTTGCGATTCGTTTTTCCACTTGTCCGTTGCGATTTATTTTTCAACTAGTCCGTTGAAGTTTCACTTCTAATATGTGTCCCAGCACACATTTCGATTTTTTTCTATGACTTGATCACGAACATCAGTCGCCATATCGCTTATCCTGCGTTGAATGGTACTGCCAGACAGAGGTATACTTTTAAGTTTTTCGACCTCTTGTTTCCCAAACATAATCTCGGCTATATCTAAAGCCGCTGGTAAAATCAAACTTTCGGCAATAGTATTAGGTTTTTCTGCTTTAGATACACGAAGAGCTACTCGATAGCAAAGCTTTCTCATTTATGCGGGGCGGGAGCGGGGCGGCTGGCATCGGACGTGGTCATACGTCTGCGCGTAAATTGCGTTATCTATTGGCGATGCATTCGATGTAAAAAATGAAAAATCATATGTTGCACAACACATAAGTATCGCCATACAGCATGGTAATGCAGTCAGCCTTCTGGGCACACTCCCCGCTGGCAGTGATCTGCTACATAATACAATTTAGTTTCAATGTCTTTGTTTTTTTAACACGCTTTTATTAGCTTCACCTGTATGTATGTATGTGTGTTTGTAACCGACCCCTTTGAGCTCGATTTTGTCCTACTTTGAGCGATCAGATTTAATTCAAACTTTGCACAACTGTCAAACGTCGATGACAATGCAATAATATAGTACCATGGAGCTGATCTGATGATGGAGTAGGAAGGTGGCCATAGGAACTCCTGTACTAAACAAGATAGACCCTTCGTGTTTGGGCTCGTATGTTTATATCGCGTTATAATGCAATAATATGGTACCATGGAGCTGATCTGATGATGGAGTCGGAAGGTGGCCATAGGAACTCCTGTACTAAACAAGATAGACCCGTCGTGTTTGGGCTCGTTTTACTTGTCTTGGCTAGCACTCTGCTGCTTCATGATATGCAGGATCTCAAAAGCTTGTATTTAAAAACATTAAAAAAAACATCAACTAAAAAATGAAAAATAAATAATAGTTTAAAAAAAACACGCTTTCACAAAAAATCCAACTAAAAAACAGAAAATAAAATTTAATAAATTTGGTTTCTGATGAATGGGGTCTTACCGTGGAGTGCAAAAAAGACATAATTAATCAATTTGATTAAGTACAATGTAAAAAAAATGAATGTACATTATTGTAAAACCCAGTTATTGTAAAGACCCCATTCATCAGAAACCAAATTTATTAAATTTTATTTTCTGTTTTTTAGTTGGATTTTTTATGAAAGCGTGTTTTTTTAGTTTTTTTTAACTATTATTTTTATTAATGTATTTAAATTATGAAATTGAATAAATATGTTATTGAATATTTATCACGAAATAAAATATATGAAAAAAAGCAACGGGTAGGATCGCGAAATATTTCTTCATACTAAAGGGGTCGCGTCATGAAAAAGGTTGAAAAACACTGACCTAGATGCACTTTAGACTCTCACTCGATCACTGTAGGCGTTGTTGTGTAATTGATGATTTATCAGCATTTACAAACTTAAATTATTGATTAAGGAATGGGTTTTTGTAAATAATATATTTGGCACATAAATTTACTAATATCATGGAAAAATAATGCTATTCTTTTTCCATAGAAAATATAAAGATAGAAGAAGATTAACCATTCATTCACAAAATAAAAAAAATAGAATTCTAGCCTAAAACTGACAGATAATTTGGCCAAGTTAGCTTTAGCCTTAGACCATCTAAGGCTTTAGCCGAAGAAAAGCTCGAAAATATTAACACTAGTCATATTTCATTCACTTTATCCAAGAGAAGTTTAGTGTACTTTAATAAATGTTGAATTTGATTTTCACAAACAATGGTCCTTTTGGGTAGTTGCTTTTATTTTTATACTTATCTTCAACCCGTCTAAATAACACATTCAAATATAGTGACAACGAATCGAATAAGCTTCATAATCGAGTTACTAAAGAGTCATCATTTTACAGTAGCCAGAGAATTAGTGACTCAGCCAGTCGAATGGTGACATGTAAAATTAAAAAAAAATCGAATGTTCATCACGCTTATAAACCAAGTGACACTGACAGTAACAGCCGATAGCTGTGGTACGTTTTTTTTTATATCTTGGTTTCAAAACCATACAAAATTTGCTCAAAATAGTAAAAAATTATAAAACTTAATTTAATTTATATCAAAAACAAAAAAAACGTGCAAAATAAATACCTTGTTTTTTTTTTTAATGTTAAAGACAAGTAGTTCCTGGGGATGTTTATAACACCAATGTGACCGCGGCATCCGCTGAATAACTGAGGATGATATTCTCACCAATGTGCTTTTTAACAATAATACCAGGTACACATTGAACAATACAATGCAAAAAAGGGAGTTATGGATCTTTCGTCGCACTATCAAATATTTGGAATCCTTTTCGACAAATAATCGATGATTCAATGTTTACAATACGATATGAAAAATAATAAATTAACGATACGTTCATAATAGGAATAGAATTAGATCGTTTTCTTGCAGTTAACGATCTACAGCAACGGAATAGAATGAATTCATTGGGCATCGTTAGGGCTGTTTGTACGCGACCTTATAGTAAAATCAATGACAACGGTTCTATTTCTTTAATCTTGTTTTAGTCTATCCTAGTAGTGTGGTCTATATTGTTTATGGTCTTGTGAAGCGATTGTGTGTCGCTGCCATTTTTACGAATTGATTTGTAGGAAAAGCGAAATCTAATAAGGTGAGCATGTTTTCAGAGGTACACGTGATCTTTCTTTTTTACAATCATTGTCTGTTCACCTAAAATGCATGTCCCATGATGTTTCTTCCATAAAAGTTGTTCGTATTACGTAATTTGTTGTTCCTTACCATAGAATTATTTACTGTGGTACACGTTCGATGCACAAGGGTACATACGAGCGAAGTGCATAGAGTTGTTGTCTACACCGAAAAGTTATTCTGTTTGTAGGTGTGTGCGCACCTACAAACTGCTCCAGGTTATGCGAGGGGACTCGTTTAAGTATGTCCTCGTATCGCGGCGCATGGGATGGCGGCCCGCCGGGCGCAGAGGCGGAGTACGCGGGCCACGCTGGCTCCGCGCCTGCCTACGCCCCGCCCCCGCCTGCGTCAGCCCCGCATCCGACCACCGACCCGTGGACTGGAGCCAGCTACTCACAATATCCACAGCCCGCTTATGACTACCAGGTCTACGGGGCGCCATCCTACGGCTACAACTACGACGCCAACTACTACCAGCATCAACATGCAGATTACTATCCCAAGTATCCACCTGATACCAGGAGTTACCCACAACAGGGTTATGAGTATCCCTCTAGACAAGATCGTCCTAAGACACCAACTGACTCCCGTGGTTACAGCCGTAGGCAGTCATATAGATCTGATTCCAGAAGTATATCACCATATAAGACACGTGAGAGAGCATATTCCAGAAAAAGAGATAGCAGCTATGAGCAGGACAGACATAGATCTTCTAGTAAATCACCAAGACATAAAAAGTATACCTCAAGTGATAGGTCTAAGTCTAGCTCTCGTTCCAGGTCTTATTCAAGATCATCTAAAAGAGTTAGAAGTAGGAAAGCTAGATCAACAGAATCTTCTAAATCTGATAGTTCTTACAAAAAGAAGTCTAGTAAAAGTAGAGGTCGAGATCTTTCAGTCACACCTCCAAAAAGAAACAAGAGCTCCTCACGTACACACAAAAAATCTAAATCTAGAGGAACACATAGTGTAGATAGATCTGCTAGTAAATCCTCATCTATTGATGAAAAGACATATAAAAATGCTAAAAAATCTAAAGATAAAAAAAGAGATATTACTACACCGCCTAGGAAGCGCCAAGAATCTTTAAGTCCACCCAGAAAGTCAGTGACTCCTCCAAAGAAGTATAAAAAATCAGAAAGGTCAACAACTCCACCCAGAACCAAAACTAGAGATTCAAAAAATATTACTACCCCCAAGAAGGATAGGGAGAGCTCTTTGACACCACCTAAAAACTATGCTAGAAAAGCTTCATCATCAAGTTCTAAATCTAGATCCAGGTCATCAACCCCTAAGCATTCCAAGCTCAAGCACTCCAAGTCTCGTCGTAAACATTCATACAGTAGATCAAGATCTTCATCTAGAAGTTCTCGATCTAAGTCTAAGCGTAGATCAAAGAAATCTGTATCAAGACACAGAACAAGGTCCAGAAGCCGTTCGAAACGACGCTCTAATAGCAGATCGTCTAGAAAATCAATTTCAAAGTCTAGAAGTAATAGAAAACGTTCATCCACACCTAAGTCTTCGAAATCACGATCACGCAGTCGTAGGCGTAGCAATACGCCAAGCGATGACGATCGCCGTGGACATTTTACTGTACAGGATAGAAAGAGATTCTGGCACTTGCATCGGAGCAGGCAAGAGGAGAAGACTCCCCCGAAAGAAGTAAAACCGCCGCCAGGCGCGGTGGAACCGACACATATTGACGATATACAGTATGGAGATCCACCTGAAGTGGAAGGTCCTAATTTCGCAGAGTTATTACATCCACCAAATGCAAGTCAAGTTTTGCATTGTGCATCGACATCTAAAAAACCCATTCCAATACCAATTAAGAATGATGGTAGTTTCTTGGAAATGTTTAAGAAAATGCAGGAGGAGACCAAAAAAGTTGAAGAAAAGAAAGCTGAGATTAAAAAACCAGCGATGCCTTTTATTGGTAAAAGACGAGGTGGCAGAGTTCTCAAGACTGGTTTGGTGAAGAAGGCAAAAGCTATTGATGAACAAACTGTGGATAACACCCCTAAAGATGCTTGGTCTTTATACATGCAAGAAGTGAAGAAATATAGGGAAACATCATGTGAAGAGGAAAGGAAAACGCGACCTCTTGTTAAATAAAACATATAGGCAATAAGATTTTTATTGTATTGACTTGTACTGTAACTAGTAACGTCATTATTTTTTTTATTTTATATCCTGATTAGAGTTCATTGTATTATATGTCTCACTCATATTATTATAATGGTTAATTTTGAATAAAGGTTATGTCATACAATTTCAATTTGAATTTCCTTTGTATTTCGTTGCAGCATAATGCCAGAGATGATCAAATCGCCCGCTGACATCAAAACTGCACCTTTCGACCCGCGCTTTCCTAATCAGAACCAGACAAGGTAATGCATAGTTTTCAGTTAGTACAGGTTATCCACGAGAGGTTGATCTACTAACAGCAAAGAAGGGAGTGCAGATTAATTTGTATACAACTGGACTACTTTCTCCAATACCTTATCAGCGACACGACATTTGATATAGATTGGAAATGATAAGCTCAAAATAATAACGTATATTTGGAAGTTCATTTTTAGACTAACAATGTCGACCATACGGTATCCTGCATTAAGATACATTAGTTTTGTTAAAATGTCATTGATTTGCAATTTCCACTTAACAGAATTTATAAAATAGAAATATATGTATTGATTGTATAAATATTTCTAGATAATTTTTATATACTCATGTTGTCTCGATGAAACTAAAATGTTACCTACATAGTTCTAGCGTATATGTAAACCAAATTTCATCAAAATTTGTTCAACGCAAGGCCGCGAAGAGAACAAAATATGAAAAGGAGTTTCTTTGGTCTATTCCAACATCTTTATTTTTTATTTCTAACAGATTTATTATAATATTTTTACATATAAATAATTATAATTTTACTTCTAAAATATTATAGAAATAATTTTAATTACTGTTTAAACAATAATGTTTCTTAATTAGACTCTTTATTCGTACCTACTTATGACTTCATAAGTATGGCATTCATAAATAAGAGGCTGCGATGTTCTGTTAGTTTATAAAAAGGGGCATTCCATGAATTACGTCACATGTACAGGGAGGGGTCGACGGAGTATGACAAGGGGGGGGGGAGTTGTCCTGAATTTCATGACACATTTCGAAATCAAATATTATTAAGCTTTAAAACACGAAATTTAAGTTATTAAGGAAAAACTTCAAAATATTTCCAATTCTATTGTATGAGCAGTGTTTAAATTATAATAATAAATTATAATTACGGAACTGCTGTTCTAATTTAATAATTTCTTGAAGTAAAATTGGAATGATGTTACTCGCAGGGAGGAGTACAAATGAGACAAGGATGGGGGAGGGGTCAAAATGATGAAATGTGACGGAATTTGTATATGGCTCCTTGTGACGTCATAAGTAGGTACGCTCGTACAAAATCCACAAGGCAGCCATGTTCTGTACGTTTATAAAACGAATACAGTTGCTTTGACTGCCCGTTGCCCTATTGTAGAGATGCAATGATAAAATCAGAGTGGCGCCTGCATTTGGACCAGTCTGACGAGTTATTTATTTGTCAGGCACTGCTACCAGAGCTACTTGGACTTCCACCGGTGCCAGAAGGTCCGCGGCGAGTCGTACGAGCCATGCCAGTACTTCAAGCGAGTGTACAGGTCGCTTTGCCCCAACGAATGGGTCGATAAATGGGACAACCAGCGCTCCGAGGGAACCTTTGCAGGAAGAATTTAATCCCAAAGCCATTAACCATCGTTATTTATGCTTGTTTATGTTAACTTAGGACATTGTGATTTAGGAAAATAAATGGTGTAATTCCAATTAAGTATATCGTGTCATTAATTTATTTACTTTATTAAACTTTACACTGGTGTACTATACAATCGGTCATGTCTTATTAAAGTAGGTATAAATAAATAAAATATTTATGTACCTTCTGTTAGCAACTAGGTTTCCTTACGCCCCTACTTCGCCTGTTGTTGACTGTGTCCAAATGCATCTTATAGAGGTTAAATAACCCATTAACGGTCAGACTACATAAGTAATATTAAAATGTACAAGTTAGAGGTTGGCTAAGTAAAACTTTAACAATACTCATTGATATCTTTGTCTTCCGTGACCACGGCCACTGAAAAATGGCTGAAATGTCGGAATAACAAAAATCAAAACCGTTAAAACGTAATTTTATTATGTATACAAGTCGCGAAAACTTAGAAAATATTAGAATGTGTATTCTAATATGTAAGTGTTTAAAATGTAGCTTTGAAAGTTGCACCCATGACTGAAAAATTGAGAGGAAGAAAACTAAGTTGATATGTGCATACAATGAGGAGGGATGGAAATCACGTGACAGGAAGAATGTTAAACTACAAGATGGATGGGTACAGATGTAAAGGTAGACCAAAACAAAGATGGCTGGATTGCGTGAAGGATGATATAATTATTATTTGCCAGAAGATGTATGTCAGAAAGAGGAGTGTCGAACGCAATTAATTGGGATATGGTAAAAGAAAAGAGAGAGAAGTGTTTAAAATGTCGCATCACGGATAACGCATTAAGCCCTTTACCATATCCGCATTAGGTTTATTAATGCGCTAGTTAAAAAAATACGGCACAGGTGTAGCAGGCAGGCATTACAGCAATCTCATTAATCTTTAATCATACCGTACCTATTAAGACAACATATTCCATTATCAAAAGATCTCTTAATTGAAGACATGAGTGGATGAAGGTGATAAGTCGCATAATTCCAATTCTGAGTAAATCGAGATAAAAGTTTTACTTTTATTTGAAACTGAACTGAACTTAACACCTTTAGCAACGTTTTATTTCTTAAATATGCCTTATATCTAAGGTCTGTAGTAATTTGGTATCGACTTATAACATTCATCTACGCAAAAAAACCGAATATGCGACATATCACCTTCATCCATTCACGTCTTCAATTATTAATTCCTGATGAATCAAAGACAGCGTTATTAAATAAAATATATATTATCGAAAAGAACAGTCACGTGCAATTCAAATAGGTCCAGGGAAGGCCCCCTTTTCGCGCAATTCATTCCAGTGCTCTATCCAGAAGTTCGGGCAAAGAGTTTCGAAGTACCGTTTGAATATCCTGCAGTCGTCCGCCTCGCCGAGCAGCCGGATGCATTTCCAATAGTCGCAATAATTGTCGTAGCATGCCCTATTGTTATAAATGAACATTATATACATCGCCAGATGAGGAAATCATTTATTAAGTTAGGCTGCCTGGAGAGACTGCTTTAATAATAATTTATTTCAGACACAAAGATCCATAATTAGAACAAATTTTATATAGATTGATAACACTTTATTGCTCTCCAAATATACAATTTCAAAAATACACAATTACAATATTGTCATGGTAGAAACAATAGACGGCCTTATCGCTGAAAGCAATCTGTTCCAGGCAACCTAACTTAAGGAATAGGTTAACCTAATCTGGCGATATAGGTGGTGCAGATTATTGGGTATATTTTTTTATTTGCAGGAGGTCAGCAGACGGGCAGACGGCCCACTTGATGGAAAGCGGTTACCATCGCCTATGGATATTTGCAACACCAAAGGTGCTACAAATGCGCTGCTGCTCTCTTAAGGAAGACTGGAACCTGGTCACTAATGCCGGAACACAAATCAAGGTTGTTATGGCGACATACTATATATTTTATACCTAAATTAAATATATATGTATATATATAGATATACTAGAGTTTACCCTCTTAACCTCTAGTGCGTGTCTCTTGTTTATAAAGCAAGTGCTACAGGTTATATTACATTTTTATGTATTTGCCCACGGAAGATTCACTTCATTTTATATCGCTAATTATACCATCCCCCGTCTATCTGTCAAAAAAATAAATTACAAAACTTGACCAAAAAGGCCAAAATGGTCTAAATGACTAAAAGACCACAGTGACCGACATGGCCTAAATGACGGAATAGGCAAAAACGACCATAAAAGGCCAAAATAATCAAATAGGCCAAAATGACCAAAAAGGCCAAAATGACCAAACAGGAAAAATTACCAAATAGGCCAAAATGACCAAAAAGGCCAAAATGGAAATTATCCCTTGTCCATCCTCAGTATTTAATTTACATACGTGCCGAATTTCAGCCAAATCGGCCCATTAGTTCTGTCGTAAAAGCATAACAAACTGAAAGACAAATATATTTTTATCCCGGAAACTATCCCACTTTTCGGGATAAAAAGTATCCTATGTTCATTCCCGGTATCGTAAACATATATATATATATATATATATATATATATATATATATATATATATATATATATATATATATATATATATATAATGAGTTTCAGCCAAATCGGTCCAGTAGTTTTTACGTGAAAACGGAACAGACAGACAGATAGAGTTACTTTCGCATTTATAATATTAATAGGGATGTATACATACAGGGTGGAATTTTTTAATGCCATCTGGAGGGAAAGTATTCTAAATAATAGAGATTTACTCTAAAGAAACATTTCTTTATTTTTCAAAAATAATAAAACTACATTCAAAGATTTTCGAAAATTCTCTTGCTTCACCCGGGAATCAAACAAACTAAAATCTAATTTTATTGCATCGATCGTTAGGGTATAAGATTATAATTATTTAAGGAAAAGTAGTGTTTTCTGAGTGCGTTCTTAAATGTAGGCGATGTTTTGGCCTCTCTGACAGTTAGACTAGTAAACAAGTGCCTTTTGGACCAACTTTTTTCAGCAGTCTCCGAAAATTATAAATGAGGTGTCATTCGATTCGGAATGGCATCTAGATGATTTTTGAAAAAAATGAAGTTCCGCTTGCAAAAATTGTAAAAGTTATTAAAAATTAACTAAAAAAAAGGGGGTTTAGTTTTTTGCAAATATCTCAAAAAGTAATAAGGATTTTTCAAATTTGAAAAAAAATTCGAAATTTCCTAAAAAAAGTCTCGACTCCTGAAACTGTAAGATCAATATTTATAATTTTCCCAAAGGGATGAAAATACGGCCGAAAACGGGTACTCTGGCTTACGCAAGCCACACCCACATCGGCCCTTTAATGAATAAATATTATTTAAACATACTAAATATGAAAATAAAAAATTGAAAAAATTCAGGCACTAACTGAATAGATGAATGAACAATAATCTGCTTGAAAATTTTTTTTATAACAATTTTTCATTTAGTTCTTCAATAGTTAATTAATCTTTTTTTTTTCCTTGAACATGATGATGAACATTGCAAGTGTGATAATTGTTAAACTATAAATTTAAGATTTTTTTCCTTTCTTGGAGCAATTCTTGAAAGGCTTTAGAATAGAACCCCGTTGGAAAAATTAGGAAATGTTTATTTTTCATTTTTTTATTAATAATTTTCGTTGTTTGAAACTTTTAATTTTGTAACAACGAAAATACAAATTTGAAAAATCTTTATTACTTTTTGAGATATTTGCAAAAAACGAAACCCCTCTTTTTTAGTTAATTGTTAATAACTTTTACAATTTTTACAAGCGGAACTTCATTTTTTTCAAAAATCATCTAGATGACATTCCGAATCGAATGACACCTCATTTATAATTTTCGGAGACTGCCTAAAAATGTTGGTCCGAAAGGCACTTGTTTACTAGTCTAAGTAAGAAGCGGCGCATTCCAAAGCTTTGACAGCCTGCATTGTAAAAGAGTTATCATAAAAGGATGAAGTGTGTGCAGGTTTAGGGAATTTTATACATTGTTATTATTAAATTAAATCATAAAAGTTAATAAATGTCCATCAGTCAGTCTTTTATCGAAGCATTTCATTAACATATATTTTACATAAATTAATTATTCTATACAGCAATCTGCAACCAGTCCCAATACATTTTTGTTTAGTGTAGCCTGCTAGCAATGGCAGCAATCATGCCGTTTCTACATTTCAACCCTGGTCAAGAAATTTGCAATGCGACTTCTCCGAATAGCACAACACGTATTCAATCCAGCCTCAAGAAACATAGTCGAGGCACTACTGTATCTTTTAAATCCCATTAGGTGTCGAAATATGTTATCATGTTGAACACGTATGCCATCCAGAGAACGCCTTTAATCGATAAGGTCGCCTATTGTTTCTACCATGACAATATTGTAATCGTGCATTTTTGTAATTGTATACTGGTGAGCAAAAAATAATGTTTTAAACGGTTTTTCATAACACAGTATCAAGTAGAAATATTAAGGCAATATGTTGTGTTACAATTTATGGGATACAGGCAAACGGCCCGCTTGATGGTTACCATCGCCTCTGGACGTCTGCCACAACAGGGGCGTTGCCGGGCTCTATGAAATTTTATAATGCTCTTAAAGAACCCCATGTTATAGGGCAGAAGAAAAACGTCGGCGGGTAATTCCCTTGGGATCATTGTGCTACGTGAAGGGTGGGACAAACATTCTAAAGAACGTGGAAGCTCAAGGGAATGAGGGTAAATATCATGTCGATGGCGAGTTGTAAAATTGAGGCATAATGTACTTGATATTGCGGTTCTATCAGTTACAGCCGACTGATATCTGTAGATAAATATGTGATAATGAAATGGCCAAAAACGATCCCATACTAGGTTCGGACCTTCCGTATATAGGTTAACGGGTATGCCCGGCACGCCTGTTCAAGGCGGCTTGGCGAGTTTCACACATCGGCTACCTCGACGCGCAGATTTCATCACGATGTTTTCCACTGCCTTCACCCGGTAGCATCATAAAAGTGCTTAAGTGGTGAATTTTTTCCGGCCAGGATTCGAATTCACGCCTTTGGCGACTGTTTATTATAAACCAGCCATACTCAACCTTTTCCTTACAAGGGCCACATAGACGTATTAGATAAGCTGCTGCAGGCTACAATATTAATTCATTTCGGTGTTTTTGAAGTGAAATTTCTATATAGGCGGGGGGATTATTAGGATATTTCTCTCACGAAAAATCGTTACGGCCGTGGTGAAAGGCGGCATAATGTTAGAGTAGACTATGGATGTTTTCATTGGTTCCGGATCGAATCAGTTTTGTTTGTTTTTTATTGTTAAGAGTAGGTACAGCAAGTACGTTTGCGGCCCACCTGATGGAAAGTTACCAATGTCATTGTACGACTATCAGTATGTCAGACGTGCCACTTACAAAAGCTCTGCGGGCCGTGGGTTGACGCCGCGCAAGGTTGAGAATGTCAGAGTAAAAACGCATTATATTAGTACACACAGGACGATTTTTTCGCTAGCAATACATCTTAGAGACAATTCGCGAAATGTTGTGGAAACTGATGTGTGAAGAAACAACGAAGGAGCACCTAAGAATGACCATTTATTTACTGATTTAAGATTGTTTTACTCACTTCGTTTGATTTGTAAAAGGATATCTTGGATCTATGCGTAGAGTTCTGAATTCTTGGTCACACATTATAAGCCAGTAATACAATAATATAAAACAAATCAAAACTATAAAATAAATAGGGAGTATATTAAAATTGGCAAATGGATTTCGAAAAAGGAATAATAATGACAATGTCAGATTGTTTATTTTATTAAAAATAATGATTTAAATAACACCTACTTTATAACTTAAGCAGTTTTCACACTATCAAAGTACGTTTGGACAGAAACCACTCTACTCCAGCCATAATCAACCTTTTTTCTAAGGGGGCCACAAAGTGTATCAGATGATGTGCCACAGGCCGCAACATCATTTTCAACTATTCGACAAAAATATGTTTTTTACTACTAGAATACACAGAAAACAGGCTTACAGCACACCAGGGGGCCAAATTCTGCTATTTCTATTTCGTCAAAACCGCCAGACAAAATATCATCTCAATCGTGGGTTAGCCTAATTTCGGTATTCTGTTAATTGTAATAACGCGCGTACTTTTGAAATCGGTTTTTTTTACTACTCTTTAAGTTACGCAAATACTTTGAATACCTTTAGAACCAAAATAAAATACACGTTATACGTGTCTATAATATTCGAGAGTAGCTCTCGATATACCTCAGGAGTATATTCTTTCGAATAAAAAAATATTTCAAAAATCAATCCACAATTGACGAAAAACTCCGGTAACAAACATACAAAAGAAAAAATTGAGAACCACTTCCTTTTGGAAACTTGTTAACAAGGTATGTATTTTTAATATATAACTAGTAAGTCTTGAAGATGTTTCAATGATGATCATCGGAATTCCTGGAGATGCTCAACGTTGCGTACTGTTGTTGCCTATGTAAAATGCCCAAGCATTGTAGGAGGCATTGCATACTCGCCGCTGAAGTCGCCTGAAAATGTAAATATTTATTAAATTACAATTATTTCTGTTTTCATAATAACTCTTTCACCGTCCAAGCTTTGCGTCTCTGGAATGAGTTACCTATTGCTATAAGACAGGGGTCACCAATTACTTTCGCTCAGGGTCCGTATTACGAAATAAAATGACCATCGCGGTCCGCACAACATTTTATAGAAAAAATATTTATTAAATTAATAAATATTTTTTGTAATTACGGATTTAGCGTAATTACGGATATAACAAAGGTATTTTTTACATATCAATGCGAAAAATGACCGTTTTTGTTGCGGACTATATTCCTAAAGTATGGAGTTAAATTGGTGCAAGCAAGTTGAATCCTGGAGATGTTTATCAGTAAGTCGAGATCGAAATTTATTCTGAATGAAGTTCATCTTCGAAAATGCTGCTTCACAAATATATGTCGACCCAAAGAGAGTAAGAAGTGTTTGTGTTTTAAAACTGTGTTTTCTTGGAAATCGATAATTTCGTCCATTATTAGATTACGTACTCTGTAATGCAAGTTGCTGTGTCCTCGCGGCCCGCACAAAATGGGTCGGCGGTCCGGATGCGGACCGCGGTCCACCATTTGGCGACCCCTGGTATATACATTCATATTATGCATTTAGTAAAAACTCTTATTGGAAGAAGAAATTTCTTATTGGACGAAAACTAACGACGACAGTCAAGTAATTTAAATAAAAATGGCCCCCTAATAAATATGCAAAGACATTAAAATTCTCAAACTTGTACCTAATGCATTAATGCAAAACAATATGAATTCTAAGAATTTTCAACCTAATTAACAATCGTCGTCAGCCAATCACCATCCATTGCTGGACGTAGGCCTCCTCCAGTCGCCACTCATCACGGTCCTTCGCCTTATGTTTAATACTTCTTTAAGTAATAATTTCTTGTGTACTGTAATTATTTTAATTATAAAAGAAAATTGCACATACGGAATATATTGATGATTTTTAATAGTAACAGGGGGAAAAAACGGATAAAAAAACAAAATAACATCTATGTTCTAAATTTAAACAATATACTATGTGGCCAGTACTATGCCGCATTAAATTAATAAAAACTATTTGATGGAGATTCCAACAAATTCCACTATACAAGATAAAAGTATTCATTATCCCATCTATCGAAACTATCAAATATATAGTCTACATGAACAGTGTACCAAATTTAAAAAAAAAAAACAATTTTTGTAGTGACTTCACTTACTTTTAAAAGTAACAAGTCCGGGTCCGTGTGTGGGAATGGCAAATCTGATGATTCAATACATCTGGCAAGAGCTGCATCACTGAAATTTTAATTAACATATTTATTCATCAGAGTATAACTAGTATTTGAATATTTACAGGACTTCTAAACTTGAAATTTAAATTTCCTTCACATTTAGTATTAAAAATTATGTTTAATATTAATATTTATTATTTAAAATACGTAATATTTTTTATACTGGGAATCCCGCGGGTATTTGTGAGTGGTTTGTGGTTGTTCGGGTGCATAAAAATTCGCATATACCGACGTAGTTTTCACAAAATTGATAGCTTATATACTTTTAGAAATGCAATGGTACTTTGTGTCCCGGGAATCCCGCGGGAATTTCAAGTAAAGCGTGGATGAAGTCGCAGGCATATCCTAGTTGGATATATAAATTGTTCATTCATTGTTTTTGTAACAACTATTATGGTAGATAGAAAGGCTTTTTTTTACCTTTATCTTAATTAAGTCATTAATGAGAAGTGATATAAATACCTAAGTTCAGTGGCTTGTAGTTGTTGTCTGGCAGATGCCATTGCATCGTGTACTGCTAATTGCTCCCTAGGTTGCAGTAGAGGATTAGCACCCATTGCCTGTATATGATATGGATGTATAAGAACATTAGCATTAGTGGCATTACATGTCTGTTATCAACAAAATGTACATTTGTATGTACATATTAATATTGGTCTCACTTATCTTCACTTACTTATAGATAATTTATGAAAGAAACTTAGTTTGGACATGTGTTTCCTTAGAACAATATTAACAACCATAATATGGACACGTTAATTTTTTATTTATTTAAGTCACTAAGCAGATTACAATAATTACAATAATACATTATGACAACATTATAAACTTATAGAACTAATCATAATACATGGATATATTAGCATTATAATTATATAATACAGGAGTGTGTTGAAAATAAGTTTTGTTTAAATATTAGATTGAAAATTAAATTTTATATAAGAAAATTATTGTTTGTCTGTACGTCCTTTATAGAATCGTAAACTATACATCCGATTTTCATGAAAATTTGTGTGTGTTTGAGTGGGTCCCGGGATGGTTTAGATTCACAATTAGAACCGGTAGATGAGATCGGATTCTAGAATCCTCCTAATCACCTGGAGCGATTTTCTTTTTGTGTCATAGAAAAGTGTTTTAGGAATTCAGAAAATAGGTGGTACAAAATTCGCCAGATCAGTTAATTATAAAAATAAGGAGTCACGATCAGTAAATGCCAGAAATGTTTATTGAGTATATCATTTGCTTGATTTGTTGAGGTTGGGATTAACATATCTAGAGAAGAGTTAGCTACCAGCTGATTGAGTAAACAACACACTCTAGTTAATGGGTTAAAATATGACATGTTATTTTTGTAAGCCTGCAAAAGGAGGTGGGTTAGTCGCATGTAAAGTATGTTAATATTGAGATGGTTCTAAATCGTTGGACAGTTAATGGAGAAATGTAGTATTTCATGCAAATAAGTAACATTAATGTGCTGCCTACATGATGATAGTGGCAGTAAATTAAATTTGCTAAGTCTATTGTCATAATTGCCTAAAAATCTTCACATATATGGTGTCTATAAGTTGCTATTTTAGGGCATTTCTTCTAAATGCCTTCTATTCTATCGTTATGAATAATAATAATCGGCAGACAAACACACATATTGCATGTCCCCGAATTAAGCAAGTTACGCTTGTGTTATGGGTAATATACAACGCACTACACTGGGGCCGATCCCAGACACCCAGACCATAGTAAATAACAGAGAAAATATGTTTCTGAAATGTACTATACCAGGAATCGAACCCGGAGCCTCTGTGTTGCCGTGAGGTAGGCCGGCAAAGGCTTAGGCCGCTCAACCACAAAGGCCTTCATGCAAATATCAAAATCATGTAAATGGGTGACCATATAGGACTCCAATACTCAAGCAGTGACATAATACAACTTATGAATTGGACATATAAGACTGCTGGGATTTTTGAAACACTTAGTTGTTCTAGTCATAAGACCAAGCAGTTGATAGCCTTTCGTAACTGTGGTAAAATTGGTTTCTAAATGAGAGATTATCATCCAGATAGATGTCGAGATCTTTGGCTATTCTTTTCCGGCTATCCCATCATAAACTCACAACAGATTCCCAAAACACAAGGACTTGTTCTTGCCTGTCTGGATTATTGATACTCTTCTATAATCTAATTTGAATGTTAGGACCTGAAACTAGTTTAAACTCTAAAACATCGAGGCTAAGGAACTATTTATGATCTTAGTATAAGCATGAATAACAACAACAAGCCTATTCTTAAATAGGATGTGGTATAGTCATAGACTGCATTTATTTAATATATAGTGAATTTTGGGTGGTTATAGAAAAACATAACCATGACCTATATTAAAAAAGTTCAGATCTGTTCATAGTAAATAAATGAGCCCTACAACTATACCCCACCCCTTAAATATACCTTTGTATGAATTTCAGCAATAGCTCTCAACCCATTTACCCACTCCTGTCTGGCTCTAGCATCCGTTGCCCTGAGCTTAAGCATGTCTCCAGAAGCACAGTTGATAGTGAATGTTCTAGAATCTTCATCGCTCGGACAGATCACAGCTGCTGCTAGATGAGCCTTGAAAAGTAAATTATACTCCACTATATCGTTTCCAATTGTCGTACAATCCTTTACACAGGAGACTTTATGTAGAATAATTAAAATGTATCTTACAGCAGTATGAAACTTACCTCCCCCCTTGCCGGCTGTCCAGGTTGTATGTAGTCGCCAGGTCCATCGAATAGATAGTAAGACAACAGTCCTGTTTCTGGATCTACCGCAAACCAACGTTGTTGCCAACCTTTCACTACATTTGTATATTTATAAAGCTGCCCAGATAACGGCCTATGAGATCCTAAATTAGTTGTTTTCATCATTTTTAAAACCTTATTTACATTAAAGTTTTAGAGTAACATTTTTTTTAATAATGGTACAACTGCAATGCCAATGCCATGCCATTTATGCATTGATTAATGATTTTGCCAATGCGTGTGTACAAATAATTTGCTATTGACAGATTGACAGTGTCACTCTGTGTCACATACACTATGGCTACGTACCACTTGAATCACAACACAACCACGCTTTCCCCCTTTGCATTTGCTTGCGGGCGTTACAATCATAAACTAAGTCAAATGGATTATTCGACCCACCTCTTGACGTGAGTCGTTGTGGGCGCTGCGTGGGTGAAAATTATGACGTTATTAGTGAAGTTTTCATGGCGACGATAAAGTCCGTGGTCGCTATGAGGAACGGTTGTGGCTCTCGCCAGTTCCACCTCTCTAGCCCTGAACGTTTTACGCATTTCCTCGAAATATTTATTTTTAAAACATTATTTTTTTCAACTACCATCAAAAATATCACAAATGAAATTAAACTTAAAAACCAATTTAATAATATTTTTAAACAACACATTCCTTTAAAATTAATAGAAACATTTACTTTATTATTATTTATTTAAAACATTGGAAACAATCATAATAGTCCTGATTAACCTAAAGGTCTATTATAAGGTAATGAATATATATATATTTTCACTAAAACTCAGATCCACAGATTTTTTTTATAAAATATAAACACCTATTTTGTTAAGTATGCTATTGTTGGCACTATTGCTTGGACACACACAAACAAATACCTCGAACATTTATTTGGATACACCGCTTTATAGTAAAGGTGGGCGATTAGACTTATTTATATAATCAAATTACTTTGAATTACTAATCTTGATAATCGATTTTGAAATTTGTTTCCAAAATCAAATGATGTTACTAATATCAGTACTACTAATGAAATCGTTGAAAAAAGTTGAAACATCAAGTAATGTTGGTATTAGTAACATCCAATACCAACATTTCAATGTCTGAACTTTTTTCAAGGATTTGATTAGTAGTACTAATATTAGTTGTAATACCATTCAATACTATTAGTAACATTCCAACTACAGTGAGTCGTTCTTTGCGTCGTCTCATTTTCGGTGGTGCGAGTGGCTAGCATATTTGTTTTTGGTGAAGTTTTATAACGGTAAATTTACATGTATGTGTATGTAATTTTCTCGAACACTTACCTATTTACAAAAATAAAAGTCTCAGTACTCATAACTAAATTAGTAACTACGTATCTGACATAAGGGAGATATCTCGAATATCTCATATTCGCACACCGCTACTTTATAGGAAGGCGATACGTTTTAAGATTGGGTACTTAGTACTTAAAATAGTACCCTAGGCGTTTATTCGATGAAATTCGATTTGGTTTATTCACTTTTTCATTTAAGTATTTTTTTAAGGACTTTAGGCGCTATCCACAGCTAGCCATGGCTTACACCATTCAATTGGTTGAATGGTCTAAGAGCCATGGTAGTCTGTGATACATAGATAAATTTAAATATTTGAGTTTTTGGCGGGAACTGAAAGGAGACGTTGTGCTGTGCAGTTTTATTTTCTAAAAATGTGTAAAATTACTCTAAAATGAACAATAGTTGTAGGATATTGATAGTTTTTGGGTAGTATTTATGTGTTTTTTGTAAGAAATGTGAACTGCATAGTCAAATGTGGCCTTTTGAGTTGTCACAAGAACTCCGCTGAATGGCACTAGCTGATTACCTACAGTTCAGCTGTGCTACAAATAGGCTTAAGAAAATGAAGAAGCTATATTGTAAACTAAGCACTGGCTTAAAGGCCTAGTTGCCAAGCCATAAACCTAAATAAATAAATAATAAATTTAAATATTACTTTTACCATAGAGTATATTGAATATATGGAGAACTTTTACTTTTTATCATTTTTAATATGGCGGTGATCTAATAATAATATAATTATGTTTTCGTTAGTAAGAGTGCAATTTTATCATGAATGAAGTGTTATTTTGTGTTTTATAATTGTCTGTTCTTTCTATAGTTAAGAGTGAAGTTAAAATGACGTTTAAATTGGTTCGAGTAGATTCAACAGAACCGCTGAAAATAAAGCTGCCTGTTGGTAAACATGTCATAGGACGAGGAAATTTCTTTAACATTGTTAGTACATTTCTTTTTAATAGTAGCCTACTCCCTATTATCTGCTTAATGTAATGTGTCTTATGTTGAATGTATGATACAATTTACAATTCCTACGAACCACTTAAATAACAAAATGATTAAATCATGAATAAGATTTATTGATAAAACTAATCATCTATACAATAATTGGTATATCTGTGCCAAACTGTCCAAAGCATTGAGTATATAATCACCGTGTTTCGCATTGATAATATACCAAACCAAATCTAAGTTACTTTAGTAGTTTATCATTTGGTGTTGCAGTATTGTTTTATTTCTTGCATAATGTTACTCCATGTTTCTGTTTCAGGATAATATAAGGGATAAAAGAGTATCGAGGAAGCATGCGGAGTTAGAAGTTACAAACGATATAATCACAATAAAATCGGTATATAATTTTTATTTAATTTTAACAAAAGTTAGAGTTGTCTTGTCAATGCCTTTCGGGATTTTCCATGTTAGAAAAAAAAACAGGAAGGCAGATTTAGTATATAAATACACTATGGATATTTTTAAAGTTGCTACACACTAACAGGCCCAATTTAACAATTAAGCAAGTTAATAGAACATAACTTTGGATGAAATCTACAAAACTGAAAGCCAGTAATAATTTATTTACTTGAAAATATACATCACTATTTCATTGGTGCATTATATAAGCATTACAGAACATATTTCAATTACTTTTTTCATCCAAAAAACAAACTACTATGCACTTGTTCTTCCCCATATCAAATGATTTATTTGCTCAAAATCATGGTAAATACAACCATTACATGACAATATATTCTTTTATCTATCACATATTTTTGCCCTTTCAGATATGCAAATAATAAAATTAAATAAATGTCTTTAATTATAATAATGGTAACAATTTTTTTTTTATCCATGCAGGAATGGAGAAAAAATACAATTTCCTGAGGCCATGGCCTGTCATAAGAGGTGACAAAAGAACCCATAGCCAGGTGGTAGGGCATTTGCTCGACTGGATGGCTACCACCCCTGGTCTAAAGTATGTTGCTATAACAATTTTGGGTTGTGTTCCGGCAGTAGTGACCAGGTTCCAATCTCCCTTAAGAGAGCAGCAGTACACCTTTGGTGTTGCAAATGTCCATAGACAATGGTAACTGCTTTCCATCAAGTGGGACGTCTGCCTGTCTGCTGAACTCCTGCAATAAAATAAAAAAATTAATAATGTTTTTATTAACAGCTTCATCAAAACCCATGTTTCTATATAAAGAAGAACATAGATACCACCGTAATATTAAAACAAAATGATATGTCAACTCTTAGTAATGGTGATAAATTTGGTATATTGCCACAAACATATTGGTATGAAGTGATATACTGCACTATGGATGATGAAGATGATACTGCAGCAGAAAGAGACAGCTGTGTTGATGCCAATTCAGAATCAACAGACATTGTTGATGAAAGGGCCGAGAATGCTGATATAACTGATTGTGATTTGAGTGAGGATAACCAGTCTTCTCCATCTGTACTTGGTGAGTATGAATGCAATGCAGTATGTTATATGTAAAAAAAAAAAATTTCCAGGTAATGACGAGAATTTGAAGTGGTTTGAAGTATTTTTACATTTATTTATTTAGGGCAACGATCAATTACACCACTAAGAAAATTAAATAAAATACAAACTATAGGCAAATATTACTCGTGGCGCAACCAGCAATGTTACCCACAAATATAATAGAAAAAATAAGAAATAAATCCGCCTGTCTGTCTGTCTGTCAGTAAGTTACTACCTACAGAATTACAAATTGTTTGAAAGATTTGGTATACAGTTGTCAATAGATGTAAAATTCACTACAGTTATGTAGTTATGTACTGAAGTAATTTTGAATGCATAAAAATTAGCTTATTCAGACACAGTTTCCACTAAATAATGCAAAAAATATTTTTTGAATGCTGCAATACTTTGGTGCCCGGGAATCACACGGGAATTTCTGGTCAAACTTGGACGAAGTTGCGGGCATATCATAGTAATATTATAACATTCTAAACATTTTTTTATTTTATTATATTTATGGCTTGGCAACTAGGCCAGATCTAGCCAGATCTTAGTTTATAATATACATTTAAGTTTCTTCATTTTCTTAAGCCTATGTGTAGCACAGCTGAACTGTAGGTAATCAGCTAGTGCCATTCAACGGAGTTCTTGTGACAACTCAAAAGGCCACATTTGACTATACAGTTCACATTTCTCACAAAACACATAATCACTACTCAAAAACTATCAATATCCTACAACTATTGTTCATTTTAGAGTAATTTTACACATTTTTAGAAAATAACACTGCACAGCACAACATCACCTTTCAGTTCCCGCCAAAAAACTCAACATTCTAAACATGCCGTGTTTGTAAAGTAGTGATGCGCAAACTAAATCACCAATGAGATCAGTGATTTATAAATCTTTTTCCTTGAAAGATTTAAATCTTAAAATCACTCTTTTAAATCTTTGGTTTCGAATGACATAATTCATTCATTTGACCGGGTTTAAGCTTTAAAATAATGCTAGAGAGTCTAATTTACTGTGTATCATCATTGTATTTCTTAGAGTGTGCATGTTATCTCATTTCAATTCACAATATCCTGTATCGACTGTCTCAAACTACATCAAAGTATCTGATTTGTTAGTTTTCATCATTCCATGTGACTAAAATTAATCTTAACGTAGTGAGTTATGTATTTCTAAAATCAAAGATTTAAAGAGTGTTTTCGAATTTTGAAAGATTATACATCTTTTAAATCAATCACTCCTGAGTAACACATCTTTGTTGTAAAGTAAAGCTGTTAAAAAAAATCAACTGACTACAAATGATGTAGAACATGATGCAATTTTTTTTTAATTTCTTGTGAATTTTTCGGGATTCACATAAAAACTACTGGGCCGATTTCAATGTGGTTTTGGCTATTCGCCAGTTCATTCTTAGATTTAAACTCTGCGCTACTTTGTATCTTGGGAATCCAGCAGGAATTTTTTTGGGAATGATTTAAAATTAGATTTAAAAAAAACGAATTTCAGTGTGATTTTTTTACTGATAAATAACAAATTTAATGTAATAAATTGTGGGATATTTTTTATCCCGCTTCATTTACATTGCCGTGTTGCTTGACGTTTTTGTTAGTAAATTACAACAATGGCTCTAAAGAAAATGTAACCACAGCCATATTATTATTTCAACTATATTCACCTATCTCACAGCAAACACATTATATACATCTTATTCGAATAGAATCCAATAGAAGTGTAGACCCGGGATTAAGTTGCAATAGCTATAGGGATATAAACTCTATCCTGTTTATTTATATACATTCAGTGGATTAAAAAAAATGTGAGTACCATCTTTTCGACTGTATTAGTCTATGGAAGTGGCATTATTTATTAATAAAAGTATATCTTCAGTGTTGACCTGACATATTATAGAATATTCTGCAGGTAGTATGGGTATTTGAAATTCTACATTTAAGATTGTATAATTCTATTCTATCTTAAACAGCTCCAGAACAACCCCTAGCAATCAATCAGGATCAAACACCAACAGTTGATGCACAAGTTTCATCAACATCGGATCAAACTCCAAACAAAAGGTTACACAGTGAAGATAATGATGAAGATGCTAGTAAAAGAGTGAAAACAGAATCTCCAGATGCTGTGAAAACAGAACCATTAATTGCTGTGGTTAAGGATGAACCCGCCAATGGAGCTGATGGAGCTACGGCTGGACCAAGTAACAATCAAGGGGTGAGTAAATTATTACAGTAATTCCGATATGATAAATAAATAATTGGCACCCAGACCATAGATAATGGAGAAAATATGTTTCCTAAATTTACTAATACCAAGAATCGAACTCGGAGGCTCTGCATTGCAGTGAGGCAGGCATAGGCTTAAGCTCAACACAGGCCATTGATAAAAAAAAGCAACCATATTTAACTCTTTTTATAGTGACGAGACTAAACCATATTTAATTGCAGGCTGCATCAAATGATAATGTAAACAACAACACAACGGCAAGTCCACCAGCAAAACAGGCTCCGCCTCGCGAGAGGTGTATATACGGCGCTAATTGTTACAGGTATAAATTTTACTAATATAAAAAAAAAAAATAGAACCGTATTTTCGATTATCAACCAATTGAAAGATATAGTATAAAATATAACAAGAGTAAATTACAAATGACAGTTGCATGAATGAATGAAAACTCTTTATTGTTCACTATTTACTGCAACAATAACATGAATAAAACAGTTGAATGGTTGTACATTTCAGATTTGTCAGGTCATAATTTACTCAACTAATAACTTTTAGCTAATGATTGAAAAATTTGCCCTCATTAAAATATAAATCAAGCTGAATTTTTAAATCTTTGTAGACAAAAATACTGGAGAATCACTATAAAAGATAATTTTTAACACATTGCAATCATAGTCGATATCCTTAGTCTGTTATAGTTATTATAGAAAATTTAATTCAATGACTTATTATTTGAAACTAATCTTTTAAATTAAAATCAATGATAAATTGAAAGTCTTTATTAGCTTCTTTTCAATTTTGTAAACATAAATTTGTGACAGTGAACAGGATCATATCTATGCCCCCACTGTCCCACTGCTGGACATGGGACTCCCACTATAGGGAAACGGACAGTGTCTCAGTCAACATCAGTAACGGCCACACTTATCCAAGGCAGCTTTTAGGTTTGACACATATATTCAATGTGCAGGTTTCATCACTGTTGTTAGCTTTTGGTAGTTTTAACAATATGCACATTGTTTAGAAAAGTGCCTAAGTGGTGCATGTGTTCCAAGGCGTCGATATGATTTCAGACGCAATCCGCAGCACAAGGCGCAGCTGAGCCACCCCGGCGACCCCGACTGGGGCAGCGGGGCCAGGGGCACGTGCCCCTACGGCAGGGACTGCCGCAAGCGAGACCCGCGCCACTGGCTGCACCACGAGCACCCGCCGGGGGTGCAACCGCCCCCCAACGCGCCACCGCCAGGTATAACACTACATTGCTGTACATACTGTATGTCAATGTCAATGTCAATCAATGTCACCATTTATAAAAAAAAAAAAAAAAAAATTTAGACACTGGTAACCTGTAAGAGACATCATATAACTCATTATTAATGTATATGTAATAGTTATGACTGTTTATTAAAATACCCAAAACGCTTTAGTTTTTTTTTACATATTTAAGCATGAAACAGTTGTAAAGTTTAGTTACACTACTAACTTTTATTTCACTAGGGTAGACCCTACTAGAAAAAAACCAAAATAAAATGATATATCAGGATAAATTATAATTACAATGTGTAATAATATTTCGAAAACTATTCAGATGTTTAATATAAACTCGACATATAAAGAACTAGCTGTGCCCTGCGGTTTTACCCGTGTGGTGATGGACAATCGTTATATGTTGGATAACTGAAATTATACCTTTATAATATAATATTATAAACATTTAGTGTGTAATATTATAGCCTATGTGTTATTCTGATGTGTAAGCTATATTATTGTAAAGTTTCATCAAAATACATTCAGTAGTTTTTGTGTGAAAGAGTAACATACATACACTCTTACAAACATTAACGTTTATAATATTAGTAGGATTGAATTAATTATTACAAATTGTACCCACAACTATAAGTGTTAATATATTATTTATTATAAATCAAAACAATCATCTAATTATACATACATTGGTTTCATGAATTTTCCTTATTTTGACAGTGGCAATTTATGGATTATGTATATGAAAATATATTTTACACTTTTGTAAAAGTGATAAGCAGTGAATTAAAAATATATTATTCGCTTTATATATGAGAATAACTTAACTAAAAACTTAAAAATAAACTAAATTATAAATAAATTAATATAAAGTATGTAACAAATCGCTGCCAGAGGGACGCGTGCCCAGAAGGCTGGCTGCATTGCCACGCTGCATGGCAATGCTGATTCGTTGGGCGTAATACGAACCAGCCTTCTGATCACGGGTGGTATCAGAGAGTTTCTTACAAATTTCTTTGAAGAAACCCTTTTGCCGATGGACCCCACGGACCTAATTAATTTAGTTATTATGAAAATAGTAAATGTATAATATTTTTTTTAATTTCCAACAGGTATGCGAGTGGTAGAGAAACATGGCAACATTTTCTACATAAATGCAAATAATGTCAATTTCTATGATGATCATTTTGAAGTGGAAGACAGCGAAGGAGACAGTGTTGATTATGATTACGAGTTTTAATATTAGAAAATAGTGAAAACATTGTTATTTAATTCAAAATATAATTATGATATATATTTTTCCAGTTAACTTTGAATATAATAAAGCTTGTACAGTGTTTTTAAACGAGAAAAAAATTGAGTGCCATTGTTTTCGTAATTCCTTTTGACGATAGACAATAATCAGCGTTTGCCAAATGGACATTTGACAGGTGACAAGTGGGACACTGCCTATCATTTGTCTTGAAACTGTCAAAGAAGTATTTAATCTAAAATACTTAGATTTTATATTGCTAAAATCAGGGTACGTGATCATTCTCTGTGGGAACGCGGTCTTGCTGAAGGTTCTCTGGAACAAATATTTTTTACTATCCATCTTCACCCCTAATGATATTCTGCCCTATGATATCCCTCGCCCAATAATTAATATTAATTTCCTTCTGACTTTAGTTTCTAGTAAGCATTTATTGATTATATGTAAATTTTTATTACTTAACAATATATTCCTATAAAGTAGTTAGTCTAACATAACTGTTTGTGCTGTCTTACCCTCAGGTTTCTGGACAAAAGATTGTCGGTTTTTTTTAACTGCTGGCTGCAATGCCGTTTATGCATTGATTTTGCCAAGATTGTCGGTTACCAAATTTCTTAATTTTGTCAGCCATATTATTAGCCCCTGCCTCTTTTACTATGACATTGGCAAAATCAATGTCAAAGGCGTTGGAGCCAGCAACAACAAAGATATAATAGAATAATAGTCGTATTCTAATAATGTTATTTTTTTATATCTTCACGGATATAGATCAAACTATTTGATGTTGAAAGTATTTGTGAAAACTTACCGAGGTTTCACCTCGTAGAAAAATTATGAGGGGAACCATTGATATATAATTTTTTTTTAAGACGATCAAAGAACAACTTCAGGGTTTTTTTTTAGTCCGTTTCCCGCACAACTCTGGTGAAAACAACTGTTCTACATTTTCCTGAAAACTTTTTCAGGCTTCAATTACACATTATGGTAGCCATCTACAATAATTTTTAAAAAATTCACTATAACATTGCGTATATTACTTACTACCGTATATCGCATTCTAGTTATAACTATTCTAGTTTTATGTCTCACGACGACTCATGCTATACATATTTGAGCAGGTAGAAACAAGAAGCATAGAGCCGTAAAGAGAAAAGCTAATTCATCGGATACTGAAGAAGAGCTCGAAACGAATGTGGTAGTAACTGGGAAAAGATCTAGAAAGACGTTAGTTAGAGATCAGTGGTGTGATTCGGAATCAGAAAATGAAGACCCTTACGCTACCGATGAGTCTGAAGAATGGCAACCAAGCAGTGGTTTTACGGAGACTCAAGATTATTGAATTATTAAAATGTTACACAATATAAATTGTTGTTTTATTATTTGATTTATTTAATACAGTAGTTAATAAGCTGATTTTTAATAACTTGTAAAGAATTGAGTGAACTTGGCTGGAGTGAACTGGCTAAAAAGTAAGTTAGAATTGCTGCCAAAAGGCTTATGTTGCTAGATTCCAATAAAAAATTAAGTCATACTACTGACATTCAGTGATAGTCAATTAATTTTTTTCAAGTGATGTAGGGATGTCAGCCTCGTTTATGTTAATGTCTAAACATCGATCCTAGTTTATATGGTTTGTGATCGTAATAATACATTGACTATAAATGAATATAATATTTTATATTTAGGTATTAAGTTTAAAAAACTAAATATCCTATTATTACCAGCGCGATAATATTAGTGAATAAAAACAATTGGTATTCCTTTTTTATACGACATTAGTTTAAATTATATTTTTATATTAACATGTTAGTACGACTGCTATCTGGGATAATGTTGTATTAATGGACCCTTTCCTGTAGATATTATTATTAATTGTTAATGACGTAAATATTGACAGATAACATAACTATGACTTTATATAGGTATATAAACTAATGTAATTATACGTCAGCGTCGTTATCTTTCACGCTGTAAATAAGACGCTTTTGACTACTGTTTAAGACCACAGTCAATAACTATTACAGTATTGCATAGTAACGAAAATTCTTGTGATCTTAACTGTATTAAAGATCTACGAAGATATTGTAATATGGTCCTTGTTGGTCCGCCAAGTTTTACGGTTGCTCTTAAAAACACATGGCTACGAAATCGATGCTTTTTTCACTCAGATTCTGACATGCGTAACCTTGTATGGTTAATCTGGAGTACAAGAGAATACTAACTTCAATCACCTGCTAAAAAGTAACGCCGCACTCCTGCAACACATTTAGCTACACAATTTTTTCTTGCGTCCGTTCTTGTTTTTACCTTTTCTTAATCGATGTAGAATCTGACAGTAGTATACTGTATACATTAACATACACAATACACATCCCTATTTGTGATTTGGCTTCGGTGGAGTTCGAACGATAAAAAAATAGATTAATAAAACAGGTAAATTACTAAAGTACATTATGCAAAAGGAAAAAATCAAATCAAATAATCATGTATTTAGTTTAAATGTGTTTATTTCTTTAGGAATTCGCGTTGACTGCCCAGAGTCCGCGGATTTCTTATCAAGTGTCGCTATCAAACCGGGCGTGTCGTTTCAGTTTCTAACAGGCAGAACTGAATAAATTGGTAAATATTTGAAATTATTATATTATGTTAGAGTATATTTAAAATAAAAGTTGTTTAAAATAGGACTATTTTGATTTTAGGTTGGGAGAATGTCGCAAACATTGACTTTCGGTGACTCATGTGCGCCAATAACATGCCATGCATGGAATAAGGATAGAACTAGTAAGTTTTAATTAAATATACTATCACTGCTATTTATTATAAATTCAATATTAAGCTGTAATATGAGTAAACAACATTAGTAACAGATGAAGTGACATTTAATAATCTTGCCAAAAATTGCATATAATAATATAATTCTTATTGGTCTTATATCTGATAAAATAAATTTCGGGTATATTTATAGTGCGCATTTATTTATTATGAATTACTATGAATAGATCCAAACTATTTTTTTAATATAGGTTAGAGGGCTAAGGCGGGAGCTCTAATTCACTTAAGAGTTCTGTTGCGGCGGCGGTGCTGGATTTTGCGATAAGCGAACCGTGTCAAATTTGCAGGATAAAAAGTGTGGGACAATTTTGATGGGAATTCGAGAACGAGCACGCACTTACCTGATTAATGAGAATGAAATGGAGCTGCTTCTCTGTTCCTGAGTCCACTTCACTTCACTTTATTGTACTTTTATATATATATGTTTAAAGTATTTAATTTTATGTGCGTATATTTAGTTTATTTTAATATATTTTACATTTACGGTGCGGAGCGATTATTTATATTTATGTAGAGCGGGCGCGGTATATTTTAAGTATTTTGTGATATATATTATTTATTAAAAAGCGTAACGATTTATTTAATTTTAATGATATGACATGAGTGATTTAAGTGACGTGCGAAAGGGGATTGCGCCGTCACATTTGAAGGAAGAATTTAAAATGTCGAAGAAAAGTATTAATAGGTTGAAAGAAGGTTTATATGGCGGTACTAAGTTCTGTGTATTATATAATTGTATACATATACAATTTCTTTCCACATTCCCTTTTACAACAGTTCCCTTAGACTTTTTTTTATAACCACTCTAAATTCACTTTATATCTTAAATACTAAATTAATGCGCCCTATAAGTATACCACACCCAGTAAACCCTAATAACATGACAGTTTATTAAGTGATGTTCAAATGTTCATGCGAGACCAAACAGTTTTTATAATTTTTCTATGTATATGTTTATATACAAATGTTTTAGTGTTTGAGGTAAATACTAAAATTTACACTAGATATATCAACAAGCAAATTATTATATTTCAGAAATTGCTTTTTCACCTAACAACAATGAGGTGCATATATATCAGAAAGAGGGAAATGACTGGAAGCAAACCAACAACCTGGTTGAACACGATCTCAGGGTAATGGGTATTGATTGGGCCCCAAACACAAACCGTATAGTCACATGTTCAGTTGATCGTAATGCCTATGTGTGGACTCAAGGCGAAGACGGAAAGTGGAGTACAACGTTAGTCCTATTACGTATCAACCGTGCAGCAACTTGTGTAAAATGGTCCCCAATGGAGAACAAGTTCGCTGTTGGTTCTGGTGCAAGATTGATTTCAATTTGTTATTTTGAAAAGGAAAATAACTGGTGGGTATCAAAGCATATTAAGAAACCTATACGTTCAACTGTAACATCATTGGATTGGCATCCAGACAATATCCTCTTGGTTGCTGGTTCTGCCGATTTTAAAGTCAGAGTTTTCTCTGCATATATAAAGGATATTGAAGATCAGCCAGGACCTAATGTGTGGGGTTCAAAGTTACCTCTTGGGCAATTATTAGCGGAGTTCCCGAATTCTCCTTCAGGTGGTGGTTGGGTGCATAATGTGTCATTCTCTGCGGATGGTAACAAGGTGGCCTGGATTGGACACGATAGTTCAATCAACATAGCTGACGTTACTCAAGGCAGAGCGGTGATCAAACGTAAGACTGAATACTTGCCATTTTTAGGCTGCAGCTGGATAACAAACAGCTCTCTAATTGTGGCCGGCCATAGCTGCATTCCATTATTGTACTGTCATAAAGATGATGAGATCAAATTTGTTGCGAAACTTGACAATACTCAACGGAAAGAATCTGGTGGTCTTTCTGCTATGAAAAAGTTCCAGTCCTTAGATCGTCACGCCCGTATCGAAACCAGTGACACCCTTTTGGATTCTATTCATCAGAACGCAATTACCAGTATTAATATATTCAAAGGCACGAAGGCAGATGCTAAGAAATTCAGCACTTCAGGATTGGATGGACAACTAGTCATTTGGGACTTGGATTCACTGGAGAGGTCTATTGAAGGGTTGAAAATAGTTTAAGTGCAATATTGTCTAAAAAAATTTTATATAAAAGATCATTTTGGTCCACTTTATTGATAAATGTAACATTTAGGTTATAAAAATAGTTTGAAAAAGAGAATAAATCATGTTAAACAAAGCATGAATGTACTTTTTTCCTCCTTTATGCAGTTTTATGAATTTTTTTAAGTGGATTTCATTGGACTACATTATTTCACTAGCTGATACCGGCCCGCTTCGAGTGCCGTAACATCCGTTCTTAGCTGACCTCTACTAGGCGAAAGGAAGGTCCATGCCAAAGTATAATAGTTCCCGAGATACTATATACATGAATTTAAATTATATATATACTAGCTTCTGCCCGCGTGGTAAGTTTTTTAACTATCCCATGGGAACTTTAATTTTTCGGGATCAAAAGTATCCTATATGTTGACCAGGAATATAGGCCACCAGCATACTAAATTTCATTTAAATCGGTCAAGTCGTTTCGGAGATTAGCCGGTACAAACAAAGAAACAAAAAATTAGAAAAAAATCTATATTAGTTCTATTTCACATCCCCTGACTTGGTTTTTAGCATTTTTTTTCATTGTACAGAAATTCGACCTCTACAGTTTTATTATACGTATAGATTGGTTAATAAAACAAAGTTAATGTTTAATGATTTTTATTTAAAGGAATAATAATATAATCAGTTGCGTGCGAGTTCTGAAGTCACTCAAAAATGATTAAAAAACATGAAAAGCCTGTGGAAAAATAAGTGTTGCGATCACAGTTCTATCAGTCTGGCTATGAAAGAGACGAAGCGTTGCGTGAGTGAGTTCAGTTCCCATACAGTTTAAACCTTTTCAAATATACAGAATATAATAAACTATCAATATTTTCATTTAGGTACAACTTCTATTTTCATTTTAAAATATACAATTTCAATTTTAACTCTTAGGCTCCGACTATACTTGCAATTTTTAATTTTGTAAAGGCTGATTGCGTTATTAATCTTCATACACGACAATTGAATAAGTGAATTCAAATCACCCATGCTTCATGGCTTCCAGTTTAGCAACAGAAGGCTGCAATACCTATGTTTATATGAAAATCCGTCTTAGAAGCAGACATCAATATCTACAACCACTGTTTTTTTTTAATATTGCAGGAGTTTAGCAGACGGCCCACTTGATGGAAAGCGGTTACCATCGCCTATGGACATTTGCAACACCAAAGGTGCTACAAATGCGCTGCTGCTCTCTTGAGGGAGACTGGAACCTGGTCCCTAATGCCGGAACACAACCCAAGGTTGTTATGGCGGCATACCCTAGACCAGGGGTGGTAGTCATCCAGTCGGGCATATGCCCTATACCACCTGGCTGTGGGTTATTTTGTAGTAGTGTTAGATATAAAGTCTTGAATATAAGTAAACTATTGGGTAGAACCTGGGTTACATGGTTAAAAGTTGAAAGTATATTCGAAGCATTAATGAACAATCAAATTAATTAATAATTTATATAAATTAAACTTGTAAACTACTCCTACACAATAGATCACTTTTAATACTACTGAAGTACTGATCGCTGTCAATATGTTTTACATTAAATTTTAAGGAATAAACAACAGTGTAATTTTTTAATTTTAACGTATTACCGTGAAATGTGGTTTTACTCCTAGACATTTTTACTCTACTCGAAATGTAGGTAGTTATTACAAAATGCATGACATGGAATTACTGAAGTTTTTTACATACAATTAATTTTTTGTCAAATTAAATTCATATCAAAGAGTGTGCAGATGTTATTATTAATAGGTACTTAATAATATTAAAATACAAGGGAAATTCAAAATCTAAAACGCTACTTAAATAATGACATAAAGCACACATTCAGATTGTAAAAAGGCACATACAAGTATTTACTAAGTATTTTTATAACTCTATTGTTGTTTGTTAGCTTCCCTCCTTGCAACCAAGATGATGGTATTAAGATAAAACCTGATTGCAGATTTAGAATAATTTTAATGCTACATTACATAAAATTTTGATCATAGTTCTATTTAGATAATATACAGTGGACACCTCTGAAGTCAATGCCAAACATCCAGACAATAGTAAATAACCCAACATAAAGGTCTTTTACATAAAATTTTCCATACCAGGAATTGAATCGGCGGGCAAAGGCTTGGAACGGTTTTTCAATCTGTGGTTCGCGACCTCTAGGGAGGTCGCCGGCAAAAGGCAGACCGGCAGACAAACATACACATTGTATATCCCCAAATTAAGCAAGTTACGCTTGTGTTATGGGTAATATACAACGGACTACACTGGGGCCAAACTCAGACATCCAGACTTTGGTAAATAACGGAGAAAATACGTTTCCGAAATTTACTATACCAGGAATCGAACCCGGGGCCTCTCCGTTGCAGTGAGATAGGCCGGCAAAGGCTTAGCCCGCTCAACCACAGAGGCCGTTAAAAGGGAAAAGGCAATTTAAATTTCAACCTTTCACTTAAAACGGGGTACTTTCTAAGCTCAGCAGCTTTCTGCATAGTATAAGGCCCTAATAATGAATATGAGTAACAAAATTGAGAGAAAACATAAATGTAGTCTTAAATTATCAACTTTTCGCCAACATTTTTCAGCCTGTAAAGGGGTCGCGTATTCAAAGACTAAAAAGCACTTGCTTAGAACATTCATCTACAAAAGTGTTTTTTTTATATATTTATGGCTTGGCAACTAAGTGAAAATATTATTTCTTGTCTAGAGTTGACAAGAGCTATGAATGTCAAAGAAGCAAGTGAGGTGTGTAAGAATAAGTCTGAATGGCGCTCTGTTGTTCGTGCCTACCTCGCAATGGACCTGGCGTGAAGTTATGTATGTAAGTGTCGCAGAGGGCATTAGTTGTGTTCGTAGTGTCATCACTAGATGGCGCTATCTAATAATCAAACATGCTATGGTTTGTAAAACATATTTGGTTAACATCCTTTGTAATTGTCGCATAAGTTCAGTTCAGTTCAATAACCCAGTTCACTCCAAGTAAGTGTTTTATTTAGTGATTTTTGTGCTAGTGCTTAGGTCATCCAGGACAGTAAATGTCGAGTTGTAGATTAAAACCACATTTCGGGCATAGATAAACCTAGTACATCTATAAGGCCATAGTGTCGCGGGTGGTCGGGGCTAGTGCGCGGCGACGATGTTGAACACCGGCCCGATCCGGATGAAGACGCGCCTCAACACCGTGCGCAGCTCCGGCTTCAGGTCGAAGCACGTGATCTCACAGAGCAGTGGGTAGTAACTCGAAACGTGCGCCGCAAACTGAAACATCAGTCAATATTGTTACCTAGATAGCTTAACCTCCCGATAAAGACAAATTCCACGAAGCACGCTATTAGCTGTCGGCATTTGAACCAGTTGTAATAAACCTTTATGATTGTCCTCTTTTGTTTACTTATTTATTGGCTATTGTACTCGTTTATGGCCGTTTGCAGGCATAGTTAACTAGGTGGGCGGATTACGATTTCTAGGAAATTAAGTCGACGATACGGGCACGGGAAGGCACACTTATATTTGTGAAGTATATAACGACGGCAGGATGGAGAGAGAAGGGCAGTCAAGCGAGGATTACGATACGAGCAAGACGTACATTCGACAAGCTATATAGTGACGGACTTTACGCGTGTTATTGAATTGTGCAGTTTGTAGGTACTGGTTGCATTTAGTTATACTATATTTGTACCTGTGTAATTTTTGTGTAGTAATTCCAACGGAATTTTAATTCGAGTCCTATAGCTCATAACAATATGTTATAACCAAGTACTCTTAGTCTAAAAGAAATGTATCGGGGCGATTTACAGATTGGCCAGAGATGTATAGATTTCATTACAATTTGGAGCTCCATCCCGACACGCCATCCGTGTGCAAAAAGGCACCACCAGGGGCCCAATTCTGCCATTTCAATACCTTGGCGTTGTGAGGATTATAATATGAAGTACGAGTCCATTATGATAGTATCAAAAACTCGTATTCTACTATAAATCCACAATATAATAGTAGGAAAAATTGGTATTACCATTAGCGGAAATGGTGCTAAAGTATATTGAAATCTACCAACATTTTAAACATGTATTTCGTGATTGATCACTTATAAATATTTATGAAGAAAGGCCATTGAAATTAAATGAATACTGAAATCAGGCCAATCTACGATTGAGACGATAGTGTCGGGCGATTTTGACGAGATAGTAACAGCAGAATTGGGCCCCAGGTTCTGTCTGTACCCATATGTGATACAATTATATCGATTTTGTTCTTTAAGATATCACAAATAATTTTGCATTTTCTTAACTGAATAAATATCATTGTCTAGTTCCAGCTATCAATGGTCATGTAATAATTTTAGTTATATTAAGTATAAACATTTTTTTTTATTGCATGAGTTCAGGAGACAGGCAGACGACCTACTTGATGCAAAGCGGTTACCACCGCCTATGCACATTTGCAACGCCAAACGTGCTACAAATGTGCTACTGCTCTCTTAAGGGACTGGAACCTGGTCACTAATGCTGGAATACAACTCAAGGTTGTTATGGCGGTATACTCTAGACCAGGGATGGTAGTCATCTAGTCGGGCAAACACCCTACCACCTGGCTGTGGGTTGTTTTGTCGCCTCTTACGACAGGTCTCCCGGCCGCAGGCAAAGCGTGTACCAAGCATGCACTCAAATATCTGTTGTTTCTGACAAATAATTCAATTTCATTGCATTGTTAAGATTATTATTAGGTTAATTACCCCAAAAATTCAAAAGCTTGTATTGAAACTAAGTTCTGCTGAAGAATATTTAACAGCAAAATTAAGTCCTACTATGGTTATTCACAATGGTCCACAGCTGTTGTTGCTCTTTTAAAATACATCAAGAACCTCTTCAGCAACATAAATAAACAAAGATATTTAATTTAATCTTTGTATATCCTTTTTCATTACGAGATCTGATTTCAGACTCATTCTTAAATGAAAACTAGGATTGAGATGGTACTGATAACCTAGGCGATAAGAGCTTTTAGCACTTCAAAAGCGCTTTCACTGTGCAGTTTGGTTTTCTAAAATTTAAAATATTCACTAAAAATTAACAATATTTGTAAGATATTGATACCAATTTAAAATATAATGAACATGTTTCTCAGTCTTATAGCCTGTTTCTTCAAAATGTATTCCAAAGATTTGGATCAATCACTTAAAACAATAATTATTTTTGTTACCACTACAAGATAATGTTTAAAAAAGATATAATCTATTACAGTTTAAAGGCATTAGTGTATCTAATGCAGAGATAAAACATTTCAAATAGTTTTCATTTCTACACAAAGTGTTAATAATAAAATATATCAGTATATATGAAAAATGTATTTGACTAGTTTTCCATGCAACTTTATTCCTATATATCCAGTGATGACATTCCTATTTCCAGATATAAAGAGTTACGAAATCCATCCTATTGGTATTAATATTGTAAGTACTAAAATCCGCGCAAGAATGGAGAAATAATACAATTTTCTGTGTTGGGGCAGCCTCGTACGAGGAGACAAAACAACCTAATGCCAGGTGGTAAGGCTTTTCCCCTTTGGATGGCTACCACTCCTGGTCAAGAGTATGCCGCCATAACAACCCTGGCCTGTGTTCTGGCATTAGTGACCAGGTACCAGCGTCCCTTTAAAGAACAGTAGCGGATTTGTAGCACCTTTGGTGTTGCGAATGTCCATAGGCGATGGTAACCGCTTTCCACCAGAGGGCAGTCTGTCTGCTGAACTCACGCAATAAAGAAAACTAATTACTACCAAGGCAGTGAAAAGAAACTAAACACTTATTCTCGTCATTCTAAAATATAATGGCAAAGGAATACTCACTCTTTCGTCCGGCATTTTAAGTATTCTCGTGAGAATCAATAGCAAAATGGAGGTCCAAGCGTCCCGGTGCGCTTCGCTCGTGACTCCGGCGAAGTACTCGAGCGCCTCGCAGCAGATGGTGATGAGGCTCTTCTGCACGGCAGGCCAGTGGTCCCGCCGCGCGTCGTCGCTATACATCTTGAACAGTATCCGCAAAACGCAGGCCAATGACTGCGTCTCTTGCTTCAACATGTTCGGCTTCACTGATCCTTTGAAATTCGCTTTCCACAGTACATTCCTTTGCGCATTGTTCGTGTTGAATGTTTTAGAGAAGCGGTGACTGCACATCAAACACTCCACGAGTCGCAGAAGATGCGGTGAACTCAGCAGTCTGTACATGCCTTGCTCTTCACGCTGACATTCCTGTTCCGTTCCGGGCGTGCCGCCCGTTAACTCGGCTGCAGCTAGCGCCAAGGTCTCGGCGTCCTCTTTTCTCGATGTCGCCGGATAGAAGACTATGTTGTCGATCGTTTGAATAAGCTCCAGTTGTACCACACACTTGATCAGCAAACTATTGAAAACTCTGCTCGAGGATTTGACATCATCCCCCATTTGCGGTTTCTTCAATATTCCGTGCCGAACATGAGGCATCTCGCCGTCATCGTTCTCATCCGGCTTCCAAGTGAGTAGTGTTGTAGGTAGTGTACTATTGAATATATCCACCATGATCTGACAAGTCTTATTCCATGTATCTTCATTGAACTTCATTCCGTTTGATATGACTAGATTCTCCAAGCAGTTGGTGCCAGACCTGGCTAATTGCTCGTTGTCCTGTTGGACGCACCAGTGCAGCTGCGCATAAAGTTGTTCCAATAAAAGAGAGCCAAGAATGTCAAAGAACTGCGAGAAGACGTCGACTATTGCGTACAACGCGTGGTTGCATGTCGTAGTCATCCACTCGTTTTTCTCCAATTGGTGTTCAGGTAGCTTCATATTATCAAATATTCTGAACAGAATATTAAATAAATCTCTCCACCAATGTGGACGGAACGATTCGCCGTGTGTTTTAATAATCTCGAAGAGGACAGTGAGTCCTCGCGTGCGTACGTCCAACTTGCATCGGCTGACTACGCACGAAAGAGAGAAGAGTAAGGGAAACCATCCCCTCAGCCACACTCTATCTTCTTCGGGGGCACCTGGCTCTCCCTCTAAGCCAGCATGCTCAGCAAATAGCTGCGGCGAAGCGCCGACTGCTGTAGCGCAAGACCTAACGAGCCTTATGGCCTCCATTGACGTGTCAGGGAACTTTGCATTACAAGCAAATTCTGATAGACATTTAACAGCATCTTGGAATGAATCAATCATGGCTGGAAATTGTCTATCATATAATTCACTGATAATCTTTCCCGTAGTCTGAAATGCTAGATCGACAATAGCTTCGTCTTGATCGCTTGCAGCCAAATGGAACACCGAAAATATATTCTTCCAGCCAGACTTAATGTTCGGTGCTTGCGAATTTACCATTTGTGCTATACATCTTACCACCATATCTCTGATAGTAGGTGAACTGTTTTTTTTCATTATATGCTCAAACGGTCGCAAGAAATCTTTTTGAAACTTAAAGTTTGCGAACTCTCCTTTCTCTATAAACTTCATTGAGAGTTGACGTAAAGAATCCACTGCAAAGAATGAAATGTCTTCATTGTTGTTACAACCGACTTTATTAAAATGTTCGCCCAATACTTGCCATATTCGAGACCATTGCAAACGGATACGACCCATATTGTAATAAGATATTTCGACGATCTTCTGTAGTGAAAACATTCGTGGATTTGTCGGGTGACTCAGTTCATCCATTGATACTTGACACAAAGCTTTTACAAAGTCTACGATTGCATCACCATCCAATCTGGTTGAACCCGTAAATATTCTATCGACTGCTACGACGACGCTTTGGGAACTTGTCTCCCCAATATGTTCTTTAACACTCGGATCTAAAGCCATTAGACTAAACTTCAGTGAATCTGGTTGGGGTTTAATACCAGAACCAGATAGAAACTGTGGCCGCACCCCAGTCCCAATAAGTTGCGCTAGTTCCAACTGTGAAATACATTTCACAACATCTAGCCAACTTGTTCCTAAGTAATTACCATCTGTGTGAGCTACAGTTATTAAAGTCTTTATTGTGTCAATATTTTTGGCCTTCATTTCAGTGATTGGAGAGTTAGCTGTAAGTAATGTGAATCGTGCTAAGGCTTGTACATAAGCATCTCTTTCCAAAGACATATGAAAAATGCAGGCAATCCTAATTGCGCAGCGTATGCCATCCAAGCAAAGAGACGCGATTTCTGGGTCATCACAGTCTTGAAGACCCACAGAAAATGCAGCAAGGAATGGAGTCCAAGCCATTTTAAACATTGGCCTCACATGTTCCACATGTTTTGCAGTTGTAAAAGGTGTTTGTACATGAGACACTGATTCCATTAAGTTTTTAGCCGCTGTTGAGATCTGTTCCATTTCCATATTCCATATAAGTTTACGTTTCTTCTCATTTGCTATCATATGTTTGCCAGGCTTGGATGTATTTTTCATTTTAATCTCGTGACCGGCTATTTCGTCATAAATCTGTGACAAATATTCACGTGGCAAGTCATTGTTGTCACTTATACCACTATTCAGTTTAATATATTGTTCTTTTGTCATTTTGTTCTTGACTTGCGGCGAATGTAAATCAGTTGTGAGCATTATTATGGAAAATGCCAACACGTAAACAGTATCGGCACTGATAAATAAAGTGTTATTTGGATTACATTCACAGTAGCGTGACGCGAACTTTTCCATTAGTCGGTCGATTTTTTGCGCCTCTCCTGGCAATCTGAAGCCTTCCAAAAAATGTCTTAGTGCGGCAACGATATCCATATTTGAAAACTTCATTGTATCAACATAAGAATACATGACTTCTTTGGAATGATCATCATTTTCCCCTAAATATTCTCCAACAAACGTTTTATCCAGTCTTTCATCTGTTAATAACCACTCAGCAATTTCTTTTGTAGACATTCCCAATAAACCTTGCTCTTGAAGGAATGCCACGCCCTTTTTAGGTTTTCTATTAAATAAATCAATACCAGTCTCCCAAACTTCTTTTTGTTGTTTTAATACTTCAAATTGTTCCGGCGAGTCTAAAGTCTCTCTGTTGCCAATATTGCTAGATCCCATAGACACTAGACTTAGACTAGATCCTCCATGTGATTTGATGCTATGATGGTCATTATCCTCTTTTACAGGCTTTTCTCCTAATGTAGTTTGTAGATTGGGATTTATGTAGAGTTCTTTACTCCATTCAACCATACATTTCAGTATTGAGACTAAACATTCTAAGCCTCGTATACGCATTGATTTTTCTTGGTTGGGCGTTGCGCCTAACTCCAATGCTTGTCTTCCTTGTGCAATTTTAGAAACATCATTTACTAAACGTTGAAAAAGATTAGCAGCTGACAAATCGCAATCGTAATTAACGTATATATCAACTACACTTTGGGCATCTCCACAGATTCTAGTTAAAGCCTGAATAACCATCCATTTATGTTCAAATGAAGAACTGGAAGTCTCTAAGATGTTCATGAAAATTTCTTTGAAGAATACCTCGATCTGCTTCTTTAGGTGGACTTTGAAATTTTGTAATAAAGCTAAGAATATAGCTAATGATAACTCAAATACTTCTGGAACGGAACTGACGCCATTTTTTGATAAAGCCACACATAAATACTGCTTGATAGCAGTTATAAACATTTCGTTATTTCTAAATACTGGTCCAGCATTTTGTAAGATGGACAGGAGAAGGTGTAATGATAGAATTTTTGACCGAAGTTCATGAGATTTAGGATCGGGTGTACCTTCTGGCAGGGGTTTCATTGACAGTTTACAAAGTGCTCTAAATACTAAAAAGGCGTCTTTTTGTAAAATGTGGGTGAATTTTGCTGTAACAGAGTTGTCATTTTCAGAAGCGACATCTACACTTTCCTGTGATGGTATTCTTTGCATTGTCGATTCCGTAGTAATTTGACCATTACTTTCTGGAGACAGATTGCCAGTATCTTGTAAATCTGAAGGGTTTTCAATATTGTCGGGGACACTTGGTAATACCGTACGGGCGTCGAAGAGAATGTCATTTGCTTTCTTTCTAGTCGCAATGTTTATGGCATTATCAATAACAGAATCAACTATTTGCTTAGCTATAATCTTAGCTTCTAACAATTCATCTACTTGTTCATCTTGCGGTGATTCTGGTTCTTTTTCGTCGTTTGCTTGGCTGCTGGAATCTTCATTAATCACATTGCCATTTAGAAGTTTAAGTTGTTCATTATTAATATTATTTTCAGACTCTATAGCTTGATTCTCCATTTTAGTGAATATGACATTAAGCATTTGTGTAAGAGTAGCTCTGGCTGTGGTTTGGTTAATAAGATTTCTGCTGGCCAAGTAAATGTTGTAGCATGTTCTGACTGCAAGTAAAACAGTACCTTCATGAACCTCAACATGCTGACTTGTGATGACAGTGAGTAAAGCTTTAATAATCTGCAGTTGAACCCCCTCATCTGTTTGTGGACCTGTGAAACAACTACATATAGTTTCAACTATCCTATCAATGAGTAATTTTCGAGGTGTAGTGGAATCAGGAATGTTGCCAGTAAGATGTCCATATGCAATGAGTTTTTGTAGACAGTCCAAAGCAGTGACAACTATCCTGGAGGCTTTACTCTGGCATGCCAGTTCAAATGGTAAAAAATATTTTTCTGCTGTAATAATGTTTGAAGCATCATTTTTGGGTAATGGTAGAGTCCCTGAGGATGGGCTTTCTGAAGATTCTGGCTGACCTCCATTTTTAAGCTCCGTTTTTATTTCCTCTGTAACAAAACAAACACATGTTAATGGATAAATGATAAAAAATATAATTTGAGTACTTGTTGGTGTGTGGGACATAAAATAAAGAAGGTAAGTAGATAAATGCATGGCCGGCGGGAATATATTGATATGTTTAAAACAAGATGGCTGCAATTTTAAATTATGGCATCTTGTATAAAATCGAGTTATTTGTTATATTTATGTGTTGTGATATAAGCATAATTTTATGCAGTACCTTGAATTACGATCGAAAATAAGGTAAAATAGTGTTCAAAGTTTGCAATATTAACTGTCTTAAAAAGAGAAAGTATACTAAGATGTCAATGTATTCCCGGCAGACAGGAAATATTTTTTTGTTATTTTGGTTTAATAATTTACATATAATTATGACACAATTTATTCTACAGTATGTTATGTTCACATGCTTTATTTTATTTCTATTTGACATCATTAGATATCCATTGATCATCTTTGTTATCTTTTTATTACTATCAGTCATAACTGTAGAACAAGTTTTGGATACAAATAAAATGTGGATATGATGTCTTGTGCAATTTATTTTCGAAAAATAGTCAAATTGTGATTAAATTTATATAAGACACTCCTTCTTGTACTTGTATATTCACTCTAGTTTCTAAATACAGTGTAAACTCTGTCTTACGACACTGATGGGACTGTGCATTTTATGATGTTATAGAGAATTGTTATTAAATGGATAGAAGTCTGTAATTTTTGTATCATGACTTTTGCTGCACCAGTAATTTTGTTGTATTTTTAACTTATTCTATTCATTTCTCGCGATATTGACGCATCTTTATGGTAAATGAAGTACTTAGAAATTTTGGTATGCACGATGCTGACAGTAGAGTTTATTAAGGGATAGGATAATAAAGCAATAAAAGAATATACACAGCTCCACAGCTTTTACTAATTGTATATTTAACAACTAGTAGTGCCAGTGTGTTTTGAATTGCAATGGCGGCATGAAAATATGGAACTAGTATAAGAATAGTAATGAGAGGTACATATTTCCTGTTTTGGACCAATAAGCAAAACTAATCAAAGACCAATAAGAAAATTTAAAACATAAAAATAATTGTATTTATAGATAATAGAAATACAGTAGAAGGCATAGACCCAACTAATACCTAATCTAAGAATTTTTAATTTATTATTGTAAAATAGGACAAAATATTTGGCAACAAACAGTGGCGTGAGGTGGAAATTCAGCTACGGTAACAATAAACAACATTATGCGAGCAGATTACACCGCTGTTGAAAAACCATCTAACTCACATTATATTTTTAATTTTGCAATCTTACGGCACATTTAAAATTAAAAACAAGGCCGTTATCAGTTGCTATTTCATCCACGTGTGCAAAACCGCCAAGAGATATAAGAATAAGATAAGAGATATTAATACAGTAACAACATATGCACAAACAAAAAACGTAAGCACCAATAAATTCATAGCGGTTTCGACCTTTTGGTCAGTAGTTTTATAAAGGTAGGCTATGGGGAATCAACTTGTAGAAAGTCCACACCACTACTGCACATAACTTCTATGTCAGAAGCGCACATGTTTTTCTTCCATTTCTATATAACTAGATAAAATATAAAAATAAAACTAAATAAGTAATTAATATTATTTTTTTACTGAATGTAAAGTAAATAAAAGTTTGCTACTTTGAACATATTAACAAACAAAAAAACTGTCTATTGACAAAATCCACAATCTCTTAGTTGCCAATCCAATAGTATGGGCTATGGCACGGTCCACCCATACAAATGGTGATGATGATGATGGAATATGGTGATTGATATAAATGACTGATATAAAATATACAGACACATCAATGCTTTTAGTTCAGAATATACAACTCCATACTTTGATGTATTATTTTCACTATAAGGAAAATGTACTCATTTCAGTAGTAACTTATCAATGCAAAGATAAACTACAGGTTTTGAATATTTCACAAACTAGAACTACTACTAGCAGGAAAAAAATAATACAAGTTTGTCCAGTTTTGCCACATCAAAAGACTATGTAAATAACATGTTATTTTTAGTTATTTTGTGAATGGAATTATTAAAAGTTGCAGACCGAACTTAAGTAACTATACTATTCATCAGCAAGTATTTAACAGTACATTGAAATAAATTTGATAGCTGTCATAATTTTCAAATTTATAAAGATTTCAACATTTTATATTACAATTAAATAGGCATAAATTACCATTGTTTTATAGAACTAAGTTGAATAGAATAAATTATAACTTTCACTGTGTTGCATAATTGGTTCTTTTACTGTATGCAATAGGTTTTAAGACACATATCCCTAAAATTCAACTTTACGCAGATATTCCTTACATACTATTCATACGAGAATCCCAATTTTTATTTGTTTTAATAACTTTCAGTGTATTAAAGATGTAAATAAAGTCAAATAATGGCATTTCTGTTCCTATTTTAACAAAGAAAAAATACATTTAAAGTAAAATAATACAAGATATGCAAAATCACAATGATATACTCATTGTATTTAGTTAATTGGAAATTAAAGAACTAGAAATGATATCAATATTGAGAGTTACTACTCAAATAAATAATTCTAATGACTGTAATTAGTAAATTATTGCTGCGGCCCACTATTAAATATAATGTAAGTATTTAAGCCATAAATTGTAAATTATTTACCCATCTCACTGTAAGTAACAACTAACTAAATAAAACTAAAAGCTTTTAGATTCACTATTTAAACTTGTATGAAGATTAAGTTAGATATGAGTATAGTCAGTCTTTCTGTAAAATAAATAATATATTAACAAGAAATACAATATAATTCACATACAAGATTGATATCTCTATTATATGATTTGAAAGGGTAAGTAAGTAAATAAAGTGAATTGCACCACTGTTAAGATAAGCTAAGGCAAGGCATTACATCAAGGTCAAAACATTCACTCTATAGTTATCAATATATCATACATATTGACTGCTTAACCTAATTAGGGGCTATACTCCGAAATGGCACGGCTTTATAAAGTCCAGACGCATTAACATAACTATACTACTTCACGTAGATATGACGAACTCACCTAGAGCAACCTCGCAGGACTTTTTCAGCTGACTGTGATAGGATCTCTTTATATCCTTATCCGCCAATATCTTTTCTAAAGCTCTGACTATAAACATTTCTTTAGTCTTCAGGTTGGTTTGCATCGTTAATAAATATAAAAGTCACTCCATTCGTCCGTAATAGGAGCCGACTTACTTGCGCGACGATTTATATATCATTTATAATTATTATTTAGGCACTGTTGTATTGTTATCGTAAATTTATATTTTTCGTACTATAATAACACGAATATTGCATCACAAAACTTTATGGAACTTTTGGTTTAACTGAAATCATTTTCTGCGGAAAAGGGACTTCTTTTACGATTCACACCTCATCACAAACATGTCAACCGTCAAATTGCGTTCAGTTTTAAAGTTTTTAAAATCTATTTTGCGGTGATTTAATTACTTCAGGTATTTTGGTTTGACAAACTAAGAAAATACAATGACATTAAATTGTTACAGAAGTTAGTTGAACTCATAATAATTCATCAATAATTTTGTGGTAAATATTTATTAATATTGAACGCATAAAAAACACGTTTTGTTTGTGTTTCTCATACTATGTTCATGAGTAAGTTGTGAATTTCTCATTTCTTGTTTTAAAATGTTTTAGTAATAGCAAAAAAAATATTTCTTACTTTTAAGAAGCTTTATTATTGATATACCAAAAATATTTTAAATTAAATGGTTTTGGGTTTAGAAGTTTAAACTTCCATTAATCATATTGAACGTTTGCCACTGCCAACAATCTAATTCTATACGTAAGAAAAGACAAATGTTCAAATGTCAGCTGTCGCTGTGAGTTTTTGGCGGGAACTGAAAGGGGGGGACGTTGCGCTGTGGTTTTATTTTCTAAAAATGTGTAAAAATACTCTAAAATGAACAATAGTTGTAGAGTCTGGCCACGCTAACTCTGCATAAGTAAGAAAATTATGGAATTTGAAAATCTATAGATGGTAACACCGTCTATACTACGAAAATCTAATTTGATACTAGGTGTTTTTTTTATTTATTGTAGCCAAGTTATTTTATATTCAGATTTTTTCTTGATAAAGAATAGTCATGATTTTCAGCTTAGCACGATTCATTATGGATTTGATACAGTTTTTGAGGTAGAGCATAAGTAGGTACGATACAGGTTATAATAATTCTAGAACCTAACTTTTAAAAATCTACTGAGGCTATTGTTTATCTACACATTGATAATACTTTAGCCTTTACTTTAACTCTGAAACTACTCAAGGACAGTAAATAAATAATGATAGATTTTTGAATGTTAAACATCATTTATTTTTTTGTTATATTATTTCGTATAACACGAAATAATTTACAAATTACAAATGAAACCATAGCAAACACTCAATCACTCATCAAAATCAGAGTCTAAATATTCAATGCCTTCAAATTCAACGGGCTCATCATCTATATTACTATCATCACTGTCAGATTCTTGTAGGTTTATTATAAATGGAATAGCATCATCCAGTAACCTGTCTTTTATTTTATGCTCCTCTTCTTACCGTTTCACATGTCCAGCATGTTTTTTCCAATCATCCGCTGTGACTGATGCAAATACTTCATTTTTTTTATCATTTCTTCCGGAGTGCTTTTTTTCGGCAATTTTTCTTTCTACTTGGCTCCATATCAGCTCAATGGGGTTTAAATGGCAATACGGTGGCAATCTCAAAACTTCGTGGCCGTGTTTTTTTAACAATTCATCTATGAAGTATATTGGATCAGGTTTGTTCCTTTTCACCAAACAAACAGTTCTACTTTTGTGAACTCGTGTGACCATGTATTATTACTAGTCAGCCAATCGCTAATATCTTGTTTCCTCCACCATTTTGGAGGTAGATGGTTTTTGACAACTTTTTTTGGGTTTATAATTCAAGTGCACATAGGTTTCATCAAGATATACAATAGGTTTTCTCGTTTCTACAGGCTCGTTTCTTGATAACAAAATTTTTCTTTTGTATCTATGCCTTCATGCCGCCACATCATGTTTTTCCATAAGGACTGTCCGTTCTTCATGATTTTTTTAAAATTCAAAGCCCATGTTTAATAATATTTCGCGTAAGGTTTCCCTGCAGCCAGTAAAATCGATTGATTGCCTCAATTCAAGTAGTAATTTACGCAGAGTAGGCACTTCCTTTCAGGTCAAATAATAATGATTTATTGTATTTCGTATTGGTCAAAATTGTCAATATTAACTTTCGTTGCCTGTGCTACACGCTTTTTGGCAGGAGTCCTCCAGATTCCTTGATTATTTTGGCCCTCATTTTAAATCTTACAGTTCGTTCGCTGACTCCTGTATAAATAAATATAAATTTATAATAAATTATAATAAAAAATTAATTTGAACTTGTATTAAATGCAATACGTATTGGATGTATGTTGTACCTACTTACATAATCTAACGAAAATTGTATAAAATAAATACGTAAGTAATAGATTCTTACCAGACATTGAAGCGATCTTTTTTATATACTGGTTCTCACTATTGATGGTAAGTTCTTCAAGAGCCTTTAGCTTCTGTAGGTTTTAATTCATCACTTATACCACCTGGAATGTCCAAAAATAAATACTTGTTAAGAGTTAACTATCTATAATTTATGTAATAGTGACATAAGACCCATACAATTAATGTCAAAATCCTAGGAAGGAAGGAACGAAGCTCTGCAGGAAGCAAATCTAATAGATTAGGTATCTAGATAGATACGTTATTGAAATTGGACGTTAATTTGACACGAGCTTCTTGTCAGCATTATGAACCAGCTATGAGTATTCGAAAAAATGTTCTTAGATACATCTAATGGTAAAATAAAAAGGTGAAGTATCAAAATCAATAGGTTTACTTACACGTCAACTTTTCGATATCTTGTAAACATTGTCATTTTTGGCTAAGGGCGACATCATGCTGTTCCTTCACATTTTGGAATTTACTTATCATGTTATATAATAACTCCCACACTCCACTTTTAATAGGTTTAACCATTTTTCTTTAAAATATATGAACAATAACAAACAGCGTAAGCAATCTGACAGCTCACGTACCACGAAAGTGACATCAGAAAAAGTATACCATATAAAAAAATTTTTGGGGCTGCCCATTTATTTCATTGCAGAGTTAGCGTGGCCAGACTCTAGGATATTGATAGTTTTTGAGTAATAATTATGTGTTTTTGAGAGAGTGAGAAATGTGAACTGTATAGTCAAATGTGGCCTTTCGAGTTTTCACAAGAACTCCGTTGAATGGCGTGTGTTGTAGTTGTTGTACAACTGCGCTACTATACGAAGATTTATACATCAGACTTGGCTGTATGGACTAAGATTCCTTTGCCTGCCTTTGTGGCGAAGTCGAACTTTACTCAGCTGTCGCTGTTGTAGGCCAGCTGTCAAATTCGTTCGATGTCTTTAAATTTAACCTGGACGGTTGTTTTTGGATAACCAAATCGTTTTAATAATTTAATTTATCCACAGTTCATCAGTTAAATCGTTTATAAATTTAATTTTGTTTCATTTTTTTACCTCATTTAATCAATATTTAACAAAATTGCGTCTACAATGACAGTTACGCGGGTAGCGGAGTCCCGCACTGAATTTAAATTAAAAAGCCTTCCCGAGGACGCTATATCAAGTGTGAAATTTGCACCAAAATCAAACCAATTCCTCCTTGTATCGTCCTGGGACTGTTCAGTAAGGCTGTATGATGTATCAGCAAACATTGAACGGCACAAATACACTCATGAACTGCCGGTGCTCGATGTTTGTTTTCGGGTAAGATGTGCTCTGAACTTCTTCTCAATGTATGATTGCATCTTATAATACAGAATGTGAAAGATAGACAGACTTCCATACTAGTAGACACTATTATTTTATCAGACGTTTATTGGTAATAAAGGTTTTAACTATCCATATACTAGTTTTAATTATGTGATTGTTTGGATATTTGTTTGCTCCTTTATTGTATTGTGGCTTTGGGTATGAATTAATTAGAATGTAATATGGTAAATATTTTGCTTTAAAGACTAAAAAAGGACAGGATACTTTTTCTTCAAATGAATGTGCCAGTTGCTACAGTTGAAGTAGGCAAAAGAAGCTATTCAAGTGATTCTAACAATGTATGGCTGTATATTTAAGATTTTGGGTGTGGTATATTTATAAGGTGCATTTATTTATTATTTGAGATATAAAATATACACATAATTTATATTTGTATATATAGTATAGTTATACATTTATTATTAAAATGTAAGTAATCATACAATAATTATGTATACCACCATTGCCACCCCTAATCAGAATATTCTTGCCACGGGTTGTCTGGAAGAGATCACTTTTTAGTGATAAGACCACCCTTTGTACCCAACTAGAATAAAATACTAGTTCATAAGTTTTTCTGTAAAGGTGTACAATAAAGTGTTATCTATCTATCTATCCATTATTATATATGGTGTAGGTGTCTGGAAACAGTCCCAGAGTTGTTTGTTTTATCTTACTCATAACACAAGTGAAACATGCTTAGCTTTGGTTTATGCAATATGTGTGTTTTGTCTTCCACTTACAGAAAAATATATCAGCATCTTTCCACCAGACATGTATATTTGATATTATGATTGCAGGATGCAGTCCACTCATATAGTGGAGGACTTGACCAGACCCTCAAGATGTATGATTTAAATGCAAGCACAGAAACAACTCTCGGTGACCACAAGGGTGCTATCCGGTGTGTGGAATTTTCATCAGAAGTAAATGTTGTATTGACTGGCAGCTGGGATGGAACAGTTAAGATGTGGGACAGCAGATTACCAAACTGTGTTGGCACCTACAACCAGGGCAATGAGCGGGTATTTGTCTTTTTTATTAAAAAATATACTAGTTGTGCTTTAGTCCTGTTTTGATTATTCTATTCTATTTTGGTTGGGGATGGCTCTGACACTTTAAGTGCGTTGATTTTGCCAGTGTTGGAGTGACATGACATAAAAATGACAGGTGATCAGCAATTAATTTATAATGACAATTTTGAACAGTTGAGGATGTTTTCTGTGACCTGAGGACAACATAAAACTTTGATTATATTAGACTAACTATGTTATGAGTATATATTATTAGTATATGAAAATACATATAGTATATATGAATTTAGAATGGACATGAGTTAGGTAATGGACATTCACAGGAGGATTACAATTGGAAGGTAAAATGTAAATATGTGGTAATTTTGGGACAGTGACCGAATATAAGTTTTGTTAGTTATTATTAAGACAAATACCATTTATTACTAAGAAAACATAGTTCACTACTAGTTTTAAGTCCCATAAATCACACAAATACATATCTTTTACTTATTTTTCTTTGCAATTCATAATAAAATTAATTTGTTTCCATGAAACAATTTTTAATACAGTGACAATGAATTTTGGGCTTAAACCAACACTTCCTAAGATACTTTTCTAATTGACCATATCACATCTTCATATCCATACAATCCATATGTGTCATTTCTAATCGGTAGATTAGAAATGAAAAAGGTATTTTCACTACATTTACCTTCAAATTTATTTCTTGACTTCATAAGCTATACACGTTAAGCTTGTGTGTACACAACACCCTCCACCCTGTCGCCATATTGTGGACTGGGTAGTACCACAACGTCTCCGCGCCGACATTGCACTTTCACTGTTGCTCAGATGCATATACAGAAAAATCTCTGTCTCTTCCTTCCCGAACCTTCTGTTCGGGAACTTTCGTTTATACATCTATCCCTTTCTAACATCTGTCTATCTCTTTCTTTCGGTCATCGTCTATCCCTTTCTAACATCTATCTATCGCTTTCTTTCGTTTATCGTCTATCTCTTTCTAAATATATCCGTCCTTGTCTTTTCCTTCCAGAAATTTCTAGTTCTTTCTAAAGTTCTAAAACTGATTTACGCTGCTGGGCAGTTCCACCCTCGGTCGCCACATTATATTTACTACAAAATAAGTATTGTTATTTGTTTTATAATGATTTCATGAAGAGGGATACTGGAAACTGTATGTGTGTGAAGTAGATGGAACCATGATTTAACTCTAGGCTGAGATACTACATTTACTACAAAATAAGTGTTGTTACTTATTTCATAATGGTTTCATAGAGAGGGAGACTGGAAACTGTATGTGTGTGAAGGGGATGGAAACATGATTTAATTCTAGCCTGAGATACTACATGTACTAATGAATAAAAATTGTTATTAATTTCAGGTATACACAATGAGTATAGTTGGTGAGAAATTTGTTGTAGGCACATCTGGACGTAAAATATTTGTATGGGACGTCCGCAACATGGGCCATGTGAACCAAAGACGTGAATCATCCCTCAAGTACCAGACCCGTTGCATACGAGTCTTCCCAAACAAGCAGGGTTATGTGTTGAGCTCTATCGAGGGGAGAGTAGCTGTGGAATACTTAGACAGTAATCCTGAAGTGCAAAAAAAGAAATATGCCTTCAAGTGTCACAGAATTAAAGATGGTGGTGAGTATCAGCCATGTTTCCAAGGGCTCTGTGTGGATAGACATGTGCAAAGAAAGTTTCCATAAAGGTGATGAATGTCTACTTTTACCTACTTACTACTATTTGATATATTCTAATATATGAAAATGTTATCTCACAGTGTTTGTGGTAAAACTCCTCTGAACGGCTTAACAGATTTTAATGAGTTTTTTTATATCTGGTAGGTAGGAGTAAAGATCGTAAAGTATTTTTAACCGACTTCGAAAAAAGGAGGAGGTTCTCAATTCGTCGGGATCTTTTTTTTTTTTTTTGCTTTTTTTTATGTATGTTCGCCGATTACTCCGTGATTTATGATCCGATTTACGTGATTCTTTTTTTTGTTCGACGCGGAATAGTTTCCAATTGGTCCCCTAAAAATTTTACATAGTTTGGTCCAGTAGTTTTCATTTTATGAACATTTTTCATGGAAATAATTTTCACTTCGTTCCATATATACACCGATTACTCCGTGATTTATGATCCGATTTACGCGATTCTTTTTTTGTTCGACGCGGAATAGCTTCTAATTGGTTCCCTAAAAATTGTACATAGTTTGGCCCAGTAGTTTTCATTTTACCTACATTTTTTTGTTCCCAGTTCTTGGAACCTATATTGTTTAAGAAGCGCCGCACCATTCGTATGTCCTCCCATACATAGCTAGACACTAAAAAGTAACAAATAAAAAATAAAACTTCGTTTAAAAAAACCGACTTCAAAAACTAAAATGTATAAAATAACTTATTTCTAAAGCTATTATTATTAATATATATTATCTAAAACATCTTGAAGTCGGTGCAAAGTAAAACATAAAAATTACTATATTTTGAAAATTACTAAGCACCGACTTTAAGATGTCTTAGATAATATATATTAATAATAATAGCTTTAGAAATAAGTTATTTTATACATTTTAGTTTTTTAGTTTTTGAAGTCGGTTTTTTTAAACGAAGTTTTATTTTTTTTCACCCTCCCATGAGTGTTTTTTATTTTTATGGCAAAACAACATTTGCCGGATCAGCTAGTATATTATAATAACAACAGCATATAATTATGTGTCCCACTGCTCAGTTCCGGCCTCCCATTTCATAGGGGAACAGATAGTATACTCGCTATGCTCCAAGGCGGATTGGTGCTTTGACACATTGGTTATCTTGATGTGCAGGTCTCGTCATGATGTTTTCCTTCATCATTAGCATGTGGTAGTCATAACAATATGCACATTAGGCCGGGAAACTGTCCAAGTGGTGCATGCATTCCGGCCAGGATTCGGATATCAAAAATATCATGTCTCAAAGTCTCAAACAGTCATCGTTCATACAATACATCCATCTCACCCTTATATGCATTAATCTACACTCTTCTCGTTTGATTTTTGTCTTTCCTTATTACATAAACGCCAAGTTGTTAGAAGTGGTGTGATACCTTTATTTTGGCAAATTTTGATCCCTCACCAACTTTCTTCAATATTTTAGTAAGTCATCTTCACATCTTTTTTTCTGGTATCCCCCTCCTTTTTTATCCATCGCATGGGTACCTATTATGGACGTAATTGGTCCATTTTTTATTTAATCACACATTACATGACTAGTCTACCTTCACTGATTTAAATTATACTCACGCATGATATTAATTACAAAACCCAAAAACTACGATATTCATTTTTAACCGACTTCGAAAAAGGAGGAGGTTCTCAATTCGTCGGTTTTTTTTTTTTTTTTTTTGCTTTTTTTTTTAATTTGGGTCGTGTTTTTCTTTTAATTTTACTTTTATTCTGTCTGTACACTAACCTCGAGGCATCGCGAGGCATGACGACTGCGAGAGGTCCACTCGCCTCGTTTGCTATTAGAGAGCACTCGGGGAGAGTGTACTTCCAGCATTATTTTCCGAGCTAGCTTTGTGGTATATAAACAAGCTTTGTTAACTATTTAATAATGGTTCGTTTAATTGTTTTAGGTCTAGAAAAAATCTATCCAGTGAATGCAATCAGCTTCCATTCTGTTTACAATACATTTGCAACGGGCGGCTCTGATGGCTATGTCAACATCTGGGATGGATTCAATAAAAAGCGACTCTGTCAGTTCCACAGGTACACATTGTATCTCTCTGTCTCTTTTCTTTCACCTTCTCCCAATTATTTCGGCTCGGCACAATATGTCTTTTCCTTACACACTCCTCTATTCTGACACAACATGTCCTCTGTCACACCACAAATCATCATATCATCCTTCACACAATTCTTTCATCTCTTTTTTTCTACCTTTACATTTGTACCTTGCAGTTTAACACTCTTTTAGTTCACATAACTTTCTTCGCTCATTAAAATTAAAATTCAAAAGTTTTTATTCAAAATAAGTTCCACTGGAGAACACTTTTTGAAGGTCATACGTAAGGTTAAAATTTAATTTTACTTCCTAGTCTATGTACACCGCTTCGCAACGTGTTATTGCTGTTAAGGAGAAGAAGCGGCAAGAAACTCCCCAGCAACATGTCTAGCTAAAAATTGTTTTGCTTTATATTTATTTCTTATTCTATTTATATCTCACTCTCTGCTTTATATTTAGTTCTTTTTTTTAATAAGTTTTATACAGAAGTATGTTATACAGAAAGACTTTTGAAGAATTAATGAAGTTGTAGCCAACAGTGCATATTCAATAAGACAGGGACACAATAAAAGTAAAGAAAAATATTACTATAGTTATACTAAAAACTATGTACTACATTTTTTTTTTGCTGCAACATATCTCCATAAATTCCTTACTCATTACATGCCTGTACCACCTTAATCTTCTTTTCAGTATGTATCTATACTAATGAGATTGAAGTTTCTGTGTGTAATTGTATGCTAAAAGGCAAAACTTTTATGTTGCCGAATCATTTTTGGCACTCTTGTCTGGAAGTCTCCCTAAAAGTTCATCTTCAATGAGGGCCAATGTGCAAATTGACAACTTTTCAATAGAGGCTCTCAAACTTTCAATTTGATATATTTTTTTATCCTTCACCTGATGTTTGTGTATCTGCATACTTACTATGACAGATATGTTCGTTATTTTAGCTGAGACAATTATTTTTATAAGTTTTTTAATTAATGCAGATATACCTATACACGTGATTTATTTTTATAATATTAAAAAAAAAAACTAGTAAAAAGGCAAAAGTATCACTTTGGCCTACAATACATCTTCTTCTGCGAGCGGGCGGTTTCCGCAATTCGACGACAAAGCGTCTATTTTGCGTGCGAGGGTGGATGAGGGTTTACTCCATCCAGGCCAGCTCCTCCAGGAAGTCCACCAGCTTCTTGACGTTGCTGAAGAATTCTCGGAGGCTACCTAGGGCGTCCAGATACTTCGCCCTTATTGAGTCTTCAGTACATTATTAATATTGTATTTAATTAATAATTTTCATCTGGCGATTGAAAATTTATGCCCTTAATGTTTAACTTATTTGTAGCACATTGAAAAAGTGTTTTCCAATGGAACTTATTGAATAGAATTGAATTTAATCAAATCAAAATCAAATCATTTTTATTGCGAACTAAGTATTACATAAATGGTACATAGGTCTTATTAAATATATGAGAACTTATTACTTAGTTGGTCTTTCATAGCATCGCAATATAAACTCACTTAAATATTCAAGTCATTTATTTTATTGAATACAACACAATATCTTCATAATTATCTCTCATTTAAATATTCTTGACACTCGAATATTTTTTGTTTGAACATTTTAATATTATTTTCTTGCATGCATTGCATGGTAACTTCTAATATATAAAATTCTCGTGTCACAGTTTTCGTTTCCATACTCCTCCGAAACGGCTTGACCGATTTTGATGAAATTTTTTGTGCTTATCCGGTATCTATGAGAATCGGCCAACATCTATTTTTCATCCCCCTAAATGTTAGGGGTAGTCCACCCCTAAATTTTTTTATTTATTTTTTAGACAAATTTTTTAATTTCTATTTTTTTATGATACAACATACAAAGATACATACAACCCTAAATTTTCAACCCTCTACGATCCACCCCTATTTTTTAATAGCGATATTAGTATTTTTATAATTTTCTACTGGGATGATTTATATTTTAATTTGAACCAGATAGATGGCGCTGCAATCGGGTACCAGAATTTAGGTGTTCTTTTTGTTGTTGTGTGTGTTGAAGTTTGTCTCGGAATGGTTTAAATAAACGATTGGACCCAGTAGGTGGCGCCGCGATACTCCTAAACACTGGGCCTGATTTTGATGAAATTTTTTGTTTGTTCAAGTGGATTTCAAAATAGTTTAGATTAACATTTGGACCCGGTAGATGACGCTGGAATCGGGATCTAGATTTTTGTTTTTTAAAGGCAGGACAACGTCTGCCGGGCACAGCTAGTATTATATATTCTTGGTGCCATCCCACATACGCTTTTATCATAAATGCAGTGGTATGCGGAGGCATACAAATTTTGTTAAAATATCGGACACTTCTATAATTTTCAAATAAGGTTGGGTTGTTTTTGATTAACATGATAATTTCAAGAATATACAAACAAGGAAATGTCAATATCTTAAAATCTATAAAAATGGTTTACATGTATCCGTTTGTTTTAAATGAAATATGGATCTAAGGCATTTCTTCTGTGCTTTAAATATTGTTACGTACGAGCGGGGTACGCACTTATGGATTGGAAGAAAACACCAGTTTCAAATTTAAAAGCTTTTATTAACTTACACAGCCGCACGTAGTACCTCTCTGCAGGGTTGCCCCTATACGCACGACCAACGATGCACAGTCCCGACGATAAGTTGCCACACCCTCAATACCGTCGCCGATATTGCGCGGACCACCTCCAATATTATCGCGTGTAGCTCGCCTCTGGTTCCTCTCTCGAACTACGCTACACACCTCCTTCGCGTATCTGTCCACCAAACTTGTCACTAAATTCACCACTTAATCCGTCTCTGTACTCTATTAACCTTCTCTGATAACCCTTTAGTATCGCACTTGTCGTTTCACCGTCTTGGACTGAACTCAACTTTAAACTCAACTCTCAACTCTAAAAACTGCCCGGTAGGCGCGCCTTACGCTGTTTATATACCCGGAAGAATTTTCTAGAACCCCTCTATCTATCTCTGTCTCTTCCTTCCCGAACCTTCTGTTCGGGAACTTTCGTTTATACATCTATCCCTTTCTAACATCTATCTATCTCTTTCTTTCGGTCATCGTCTATCCCTTTCTAACATCTATCTATCTCTTTCTTTCGTTTATCGTCTATCTCTTTCTAAATATATCCGTCCTTGTCTTTTTCTTCCAGAAATGTCTAGTTCTTTCTAAAAGTTCTAAAACTGATTTACGCTGCTGGGGAGTTCCACCCTCGGTCGCCACAATATTCTCTCTTTGTCTCTGTTTAATTTTGAGTGTGATTTTATATACATTGAAGGTACAACACAGCCGTCTCATCGTTGAGCTTCTCGCACGATGGGTCGGCGCTGGCCATCGCCTGTTCCCAACTGGACGAAACCCAGAACGAAGACCCCAAGCCAGAGGACACCATATACATCAGATATGTCACCGACCAGGAGACGAAGCCAAAATGAGTGTAGATTACACGATTTATTTCATAGTTGTGACTGGTTTCTGTTTATTATTTAAATTTGTGATATTTTCATATTTTGAGAGGGTTTTGAAATTTATTTAAAAACGGATTTAACCCTTCGCATTTACTGGTGTAAGTTTGAAAAGTTTTTTATTGCATAAGTTCAGCAGACAGACACACAGGCACAGACCTGATGGAAAGCGGTTACCATCGCTTACCTAGCAGCAAAGGTGCTACTAATGTGCTGCCGCTCTATATAGGGAGAGTGGAACCTGGCTATTAATGCCGGAACACAACTCAAACTTATGCCGGTGTAATGGAACACTTATAAGCCAACAGATGGCGCTGTACAATAATTGAGGTCGCAAACGATTCCCAAAACATACAAAAAATATACAAATTTCCATCAGTAATAGATGGGCCTGCGAGGAACAACAATGATCTTCCTTTGGGAGCATTCCATCTCGCTTCTCCATCTAGTCGTGTCATCCCTAAAGCGGCATACTCTGGACCAGGGGTGGTAGCCATCCAACGGGTAAATACGCTACCATCTGGCTGTGGTTTGTTTTGTCGCCTCCTACGACAGGCCGAATTGCATTATTTCTTTGTTCCTGCATCGATTAAATTATTAAGCTCTGTATAGGTTGCAACTATTTAAATTACAAATTAGTCACAACTTTAATAAATCAATTAATTTATAAGTAATTAAGTTTGTCAATAAAATAGATATAAGCTACGTAATAAAACATTTTTGGATTTTTCAAATATGTGTTTTATTTTTGTTGATTGTTTTTAGAATTCCGTTGTTAACAAGGTGATAACTGACAGAATGCGTTTTTAGATCATTTTCTCAACCATTTTTACAGTAGTTATACACACTTTATTGCGGTGAAAAAAATATATGTCAATCTTGATCATATTTCTGACGTAAACTTTGTACTCAGAACGCATTTACGATAAATTTTCTCGATAGAAAATAATTGCAAAGTAACCTCTAAACGAGTTATTCAATCTTGGTTATTGTTATTACTGTTAATCGTACATCGCTAAAATAAATAACAGTAACATATTATATTATAACAAATTCAATTATAGATCTTTTATTGGGTTACTTAACTTAATTTGGAAGTAATTAATTATTTTATTAAAAATGACTGCAAAAATCCCGCCTGCCGGTCCCAATGTATGGAATTTATCATAACGCCCGAGGCTTTCGTCTAAACTGCACGCGCTGCTCTGCTCCGCGACCGCCATTGAAAAATAATTTTAAATAAACGAAGGAGCAATAATAACAAGAATTTTGAAGCGGTCGCGCTATACTTGTTTGGCGTATACGGTAGAGGTCTGGTCTAAATCACTAGCTGTGTGGGTTCGAACCCTACTAGTTTCACTTGATCTAGAAGATTTTTTTATTTTGATATGAAAGTTGATAAAATGCTCTTTTTCTCTTCCTAAATAATTTTATAAAAATGCAATAAAAATACTTTTCTAAATTTTTATATTTCATTTCATCTGGTCTTTTATACTATTGACAATAAAACGTATTTAAATCAATCTTACCGGTAACATTAAAATTCGAAAGCGCCATCTATGATTCTTCATAGAAAATTACGTTGACACGTGGATAAGTAGAGTTATAAATATTACAAAACTTTCAATACTTTCTCCAATGTTATTGTGGTAGAGTGAGTTGATACTAGTACACGTACGATTAGAGTTCATGGTTCGAGTGCTCATTTCATTTTTCTGTCTAATTTTTTTATGTTTTATCTTTTATCTATTATAATTTATTTTAAAGTTCTTATCTATACAGATAAACAAATGGTTTGTTTGTAATGTCAAAATAAAAACTAAAAAATTGGACCAGGAGATTCCAAAAACGCAAAGTGCCTGTTTGAAATCTCAAAATAAATTAAAAAAAAATCGGACCAGGAGATTCCGAAAATGCTATTTATAGAATTTTTGTCAGTCTGTCTGTGTGTCTGGATGTTCCGGATAATCTCGGACACAGCTGGATCGATTTTGACGTAATTTTAAATGGCAGATAGCTGATGTTATAAGAAGTACCTTAGGCTACGTTTTTAGGGTTCCGCGAGAAAAAATCCAAAAGCATATTTGTCTTTCTGTTTGTTATCCTTTTATGGACAGACTATTGAACCGATTTGGATGAAACTGGGTACATAATTATGTTATTTTAATATCGAGGGTGGCCAAGAACTACTTTTCATCCCGAAAAATGAGATAGTTTCCAATATGAAAATATATTTGGCCGACCGGGCCTAAATGATCAAACGGCTGAATGACACAAGTGGTCGAATTGACCGAAACGACTGAAATGGCTGAAATGGCCGAAATGGCTGAAATGACTGAAATGGCCCTAATGACCGAAATGGCTGAAATGAATGAAATGGCTGAAATTGCCCAAATGGCCGAAATAGCTGAATCGACTGAAATGGCCGAAATGGTTTAAATGGCCCAAATGACCGAAATGGCCGAAATGGCCTAAAAGACCCAAATGGCCGAAATGACCGAAATGGCCTAAATGGCCAAAATGACGGAAATGGCCCAAATGGCTGAAATAGCTGAAATGGCTGAAATGGCCGAAATGACCAAAATGGCCGAAATGACCAAAATGGCCGAAATGGCCTAAATGGCCGAAATGGCCTAAATGGTTGAAATGGCTGAAATGGCCTAAATGGTTGAAATGACTGAAATGGCTGAAATGGCCGAAATTACCGAAATGGCTTAAATGGCCAAAATGACTGAAATGGCCCAAATGGCTGAAATGACCGAAATAGCTGAAATGACTAAAATGGCCGAAATGGCCTAAATGGCCTAAAAGGCCCAAATGGCCGAAATGACCGAAATGGCCTAAATGGCCAAAATGACTGAAATGGCTGAAATGACCGAAGTGGCTGAAATGGCCTAAATGGCCAAAATGACTGAAATGGCCCAAATGGCTGAAATGACCGAAATGACCCAAATGGCCCTAATGGCCGAAATGACCAAAATGGCCCAAATGACCGAAATGGCTGATATGGCCCAAATGGCCGAAATGACTGAAATAGCTGAAATGGCTGAAATGACTGAAATGGCCCAAATGGGTGAAATTACTGAAATGGCCCAAATGGCTGAAATGACCGAAATGGCTGAAATGGCCCAAATGACCGAAATGGCCCAAATGACCGAAATGGCTGAAATGGCCCAAATGGTTGAAATGACTGAAATGGCTGAAATGGCCAAAATTACTGCAATGGCCTAAATGGCCAAAATGACTGAAATGGCCCAAATGGCTGAAATGACCGAAATGACCCAAATGGCCCTAATGGCCGAAATGACCAAAATGGCCCAAATGACCGAAATGGCTGATATGGCCCAAATGGCCGAAATGACTGAAATAGCTGAAATGGCTGAAATGACTGAAATGGCCCAAATGGGTGAAATTACTGAAATGGCCCAAATGGCTGAAATGACCGAAATGGCTGAAATGGCCCAAATGACCGAAATGGCCCAAATGACCGAAATGGACGAAATGACTGAAATGGCCCTAATGACCGAAATGGCTGAAATGAATGAAATGGTTGAAACTGCCCAAATGGCCGATATAGCTGAATTGACTGAAATGGCTAAAATGGCCGAAATAGTTCAAATGGCCCAAATGACCGAAATGGCCGAAATGGGTGAAATTACTGAAATGGCCCAAATGGCCAAAATGACTGAAATGCCCCAAATGGCCGAAATGGTTGAAATGACCAAAATGGCCGAAATGGCTGAAATGGCCGAAATGACCAAAATGGCCGAAATGGCCAAAATGACTGAAATGACTGAAATGGCCCAAATGGCCGAAATGACCAAAATGGCCGAAATGGCCCAAATGGCCTAAATGGCCAAAATGACTGAAATGGCCCAAATGGCTGAAATGGCCGAAATGGCTGAAATAGCCCTAATGGCCGAAATGACCAAAATGGCCCAAATGGCTGAAATGGCCCAAATGGTTGAAATGACTGAAATGGCTGAAATGGCTGAAATGGCCGAAATTACCGAAATGGCCTAAATGGCCAAAATGACTGAAATGGCCTAAATGGCTGAAATGACCGAAATGGCTAAATGACTGAAATGGCCCAAATGGTTGAAATGACTGAAATGGCTGCAATGACCAAAATGGAAAATCACAAAAAACCTACCCCATTTTTTGGGATAACCCATAATATTGATTACATAAATCCATTATACCGAATTTTAACTAAATCGGTTCGGTAGTTTTTCCGTAAAAGGATAACAAACAAAAAAAGACAAATATATTTTTATCCCGGAAACTATTCCATATTTCGGGATAAAAGCATCCTATGTTCATTCTCAGCATCGAAAATATATATCAAATGAATTTCAGCCAAATCGGTCCAGTAGTTTTTCCGTGAAAACGGAACAAACAGACAGACAGTTACTTTCGCATTTATAATATCAATAGGGATAATATGAATTCATTGTTGTTCCATAATACAATGAAATGATTTTTATAACATTTACATCTAAAAACTAATATCATTAGAATAAAGTTTAACTGTATCAAAATTAGTTACAAAAAGAGAAAAAAAAAACCACCTGTGTGCGGGATCGAGTCTTCAACCTCCTCACTACCTTAGTATTAGAAAACTACTAGACCAAACATGTTTAGTACCTCGTGTTGAATTTTCAATACCTATTATCCACGTGAACTTCTCTCACTTTATCATGTTTTGTCTCGCTTCCTCTTGTTCTCAGCCGCATGAATAGTGTGATATCGGTGCCGTGCAATGTTCGTTAGCTACGTATACACCTATTTATGTTATGTAGCGTATGTTCGGTGATATACAATATTTTACCACACGCACGCACGCCTTAAATTGGCGCTGTCCCATCGAAGTAAACATTGGTTGCGCGGGGGTAAACTATGTGAAACACCGATTTGAATTAGTAGTATACAGGCTCTTAAATGGTTGAAATATTGAAATTTTGTCATGGCCACCTGGCTGTGTGTCCTAGTTTTTTTTTTAGTAACGCCTGTTTGAATACTGGAAAGGCGTATGTTTTATGTATCTGTGGCGGCACTATTTTCACAACACTAGTTGCGCATCACTCGATAACCACGAGGAAAACATATGTCAGATTTTGACATTCTAACACTGAGTTCAGTTTTCGGAGGTCAGTTTTTCTTCCCGGCAATAATTTTGTATTGACAGAATCAATTATGTGGAATCAATACCAAGGGCGTTGGAGCCATTAACCTAAAAAAAGAAAAATTGTGAATATGGATTTTCTTCATCTCCAGCCGACGACCCGGACATGCCTGTGATAGCAGAAAATAAATAAAAATGAAATCTGAAAAATATTAATCAAAAGTTCATTACACTAGTCACTAGACTTATTACAATATTAATACAGCACAATAATACACAGAAATATTAAGACAACTCCAAGAGTTGTCTCCACGCTTGTCAGATGTCGAGCATCAATTTGCTCTTAAAGAATACTGCCATTATCGAACAGTAATTATCGACCACAATCAATATACTATGGGCCCCTTGCCTAACAGAGCTTTCGCTCTGTTCTACCGTCGTGGTAGGTTCCTGGTTGAAGACTAGTCGTGGACTTGTTGTAGACTGGTTGACTGTCGCTTGTAGACTAGCCCCCCTCTGCCCGAACACCGAGTATTTATAATATCATCGTAGTGCGTCTGCAGTGACACCACCCTGTAATACTTTGGCGCCACTTCACTTCCGTCGTAACACCGACTTCCGCTATCCGTATAACTTCCAACTTTCGGTTACTCCATTTTCGATATCCATTGGCTTGATAATAAATGCTTCTTCGTTGACATCCGGTTATACGACTTCCGGTTACTACATTAATGAATACTCTACCCGGTTATTGACTACTTCCGTCATATGGTTACTTTACAATAATAAATATGATTCTAACACCTGCAACGTCCACATATCTCTCTAATACTCTACGCTCTGTTAATTGTTGGTTCTTATATCTTACTGACAGCTCATTTGCCTTACTATCGGTTAAAATTTGACATAAGCTCCATACACGTAATGTCAAAAATCAATCAATGGTATGAATAGTCATATCAATGCGATTATTGTCTAAGGTATATGGCCTACGAAAATGGTATACGACCCTGCCCCAAACTTGCAATAAACTCTCCATGTAAATGGCCCTTATGTCAAGTGAATTAATAGTAAGATATACGAACCGGTCATCATGCTGGGGCTTCATCTGCGTTATTGTTAATGGTTTAGGCTGTGACCGAATGCGTCTTATTTAAAGCCTTAAAAACTAACGTTGTTGACGCATAGCCACATTAGTGTAGGTATACACCTACGTTATCTGTCAATATTTACCGTCATTAACAATGTTTCTCCATTTGTGCAACATGATATGACACATATATTTTATGATACATCATTAAAAAATACATACAACCCTAAATTTTCAACCCTCTATGATCAACCCCTATTTTTAATAGCGATATTAGTATTTTTATAATTTTCTACTGGGTTGATTTAGATTTTAATTTGAACGAGGTAGATGGCACTGCAAACGGGTACCAGAATTTAGGTGTTCTTTTTGTTGTTGTATGTGTTGAAATTTGTCCCGGAATGGTTTAAATAAACGATTGGAACCAGTAGGTGGCGCCGCGATACTCCTCCTAAACGCTGGGCCTGATTTTGATGAAATTTTTTGATTGTTCAAGTGTATTTTTTTTAATTTTTTTATTTAAGGAACAACAAACAGCTACAATATAAAATATGAAATAAAAAAAAGTTACAAGACAATGTGATAATAATACTGAAGCCAACGACGTTGTCCACATGAAAACATTTACAAAATTAATAAAAACACAAGAGGTACAAACACAATACAAAATTAGTTCACAAACATATTACAAAAAAAAAAAAAAAAAATAATGTAAGATTATTCATTAATGAGAAGAGATGTGTCAAAGTTAGAATAATAAATAAATAAATATTTTTTTTTTTTTATTCTAGCTCAAGTGTACTATTAAAGTCAGTTAATGCAAGCAAAATAGACCTTTTAAATTTGGCAAGAGAACATGTAAAAATATCAATATTTATAAATAAAGAATTATATGTATCAATCATGCGACGTACTGGACAACGTAATCCTGAGTTAGTGCGACATTTGCCTAATGCAAACAGCTTCTTTGATCGGATCTCACGTTGATGGACACTTCTAGGTACGACGTAACATAGTTTATTCACTAACTCAATACAATCAAAATGGTTATTCACAATGTTGTACAATGTCACGGCTTCTAAGTACTTACGCCTAGATGAGAGACTCAGGAGATTTTATTTAGATAGTAGCTCTTTGTATGGGAGATATGATTTATGTAATTTATAATTTATGTTTCGTAAAAACTTTCGTTGCAGTTTCTCAATTGCACTAGTATAAGTTTTATAAAAAGGATTCCAAATGGGAACGGCAAATTCGAGTTGCGAACGGACAAGAGTTTTGTATAAATATAAATAGGTGCTGGTTTGTTTGAATTCAGTTGCGGCTCTGAGTAGGAAGCCAAACATTTTGAAAGCTTTATTAACAATACTATCAATATGCATATCTAAACATAATTCACTGTCTAGTATAACACCTAGGTCGCGCAGTGACTTCGTTTTAATAAGTGGCATGTTACAAAGGTGATATTGAAAGTTAATTATGTTCTTATTCTTAGTGAACGTAATGTATTGGCATTTTGGCAAACTAAGTTGGGGTTTGTTAATATCACAGTAAGTACTTAATCTATTGAGGTCTTGTTGAAATAGAATGCAATCATCAATACTTTTTATGGATTTATATACTTTGAGATCATCTGCATATAGGAGGTAGTTAGTATTCTGAAAACATTCGTTAATGTCATTAATACATAATATAAATAATAAAGGACCTAATATGGACCCTTGGGGAACCCCAGAGGTAACATACTCAATATTGGACTGATAGCCATTTACCACAACTTTTTGGGATCTGTTCGAAATGTAAGACATGAACCAGCGTAATAAATTACCGTGGATGCCGTTAAAAGCTAGTTTCTTTAGTAGAAGAAAATGGTCGACTTTGTCGAACGCTTTCTTAAAGTCCGTATAAACTGCATCGACTTGAGTCCTGTTATCTAGGTTTTCAAACAGGTAATCTGAAAAAGTAATTAAATTTGAAGTGGTAGACCTTCGTTTTACAAAGCCATGTTGTTGAAGAACAATAATATTATGGAAAGCTGGATAAATTTCATTGTTCACGAGTCTCTCAAAAAGCTTAGACAAGGTTGAAAGGATGGAGATAGGACGATATTGTTCAATATCAGATTTAGGGCCATGTTTGTGTACTGGAGTTATATTGGCACATTTCCAAGAAGATGGAAAAACTCCTTCAGATATGCACTTATTGTATATAATTTTTAAGGGCATAGAGATGGATACAGCTACTTTCTTTAAGAAAATTGGTGGAATACCATCAGGACCAGGTCCTTTAGATGAATCTAGCAACTTTAATTCTTTAAGGATCTGGATTTCGTCAAAATGAAGTTTGGAGAAGAGAATGTCGTTACCATCAGATTCTAATGGTAGCGTGCACAGATCCGGGCTTAGAGAACTAGGCTCGAATACAGATTTAAAAAAGTCGGAAAACATATTGCATATAACAGTGGGATCATTGGACCTAACATCTTTGTATTGCATTGTGGCAGGATAACAAAATTTATTTTTGCGGTTAGAGACATAAGTCCAGAAGTGTTTTACGTTACATTTAATATTGCTTTCAATTGAATCTAAGTACTCATTGTAACAAGCCTTACACTTATCCTTAAAAATGGCTCTGTAATCAGAATAGACTGCATAATCAGAATTATTCCTAAACTTCTTCCACTTAATCCAAGCCTTTTGTTTCTTATTGTGTAAGTTTATAAGAGTGCGTGAAAACCAAATTGGAAATTTCGATGACTTTGGTCTTTGGTCTTTTTGCAACTGGTACAAATTTCTTAATAATACCATTCACTTCATTGTAAAACATTTTAACGGCATTCTCGGCAGGCAAACTATTTAATAGAACATTCCAGTTTACATCAGATATTTTTTGGTTAATTTGCTCATAGTCACCCTTATGGAATTGAAATTTAAATAATTGCTTTGTGGTCATACTATTGTCAGGCAAAGGCATGGAAAATAATGCAAGTAATGGTAGATGATGAGCGTCTGGTGGAACGAGTACATCAACTGGAGCTTGCACTGTACAATTAAAATTAGCGAAGATAAGGTCAAGTAGTCTTCCATTATGGTTGAATACAGAGTTGTATTGAAACATATTAAGCATGTGCATAAAGTTACGAAGTATCATACCGCGAACAGTTAAATCTGTGCATGTCATACCATCCATACCTAAAGTATCTGAAGTATTATTATTGTAAGACCAGGATATGTCAGACATGTTATAATCACCAAGGACACAAATACTCAAATTATTTGGGTCATTTAGTATGTCTGAAAGAGTGTTAAAATGATGTTCATAATCGCCTGTCTTAGCCCAAGGCGGAATGTATACGGCACTAATTATGTTACGTTTGTTTGATACTTGCAGGAATTTCAATGACAAGATGTTCGATATGCGAGAGAGGTAATAATTTAGGGGAGATAAAATCAATAGGATGCATGCTTTTCAGTAATGCAACTAGGATACCGCCGCCGTCAAGTTTATTTGTTGCCTCACGATCACGATCCCTTCTAAAAACAACGTATCGTTCATCAATAATTCATTATTACAGATTTCAGGAATTAACCATGTTTCTGTTAACACAATGACGTCGTATGAATGTGACAAAATATTAATGTAAAGAGTGTTCAGCTTTGTTCTAATGCCTCTGCAATTTTGGTAGTAAATAGATAATTGTTGATTAACATCCATTGGTAACGATTATAAAAATTAAATTCATAGTAACATGTGCACGATTATATAACTGTATAAATAATATATAACTGTATAAAATATTTTATGGTTAGTCCGTGGTCCATTAATGAAAAAGAATAAAATACTAATTGTAAATTTTACGAGCCAGAATACATTAGTTAATAAATGAAGTAGTTTATGAAAAGGTCTTTTTTTAATAATAAGTAGAAATTCACTCCTGAGCCTTTTCATAAAATACATTATAACAATAGGAAGAAAACAAAAAACACAAAACAGTATGAAAGCTATTTCTGCATGTCTAAATAATCGACCAAAAATGCAGAAGTAGTACTTAAAATATATACAATAAAGTTGTTGACAAACTATAATATACAAAACGAAAAGAATTGATATTACAACAAGGTGAAAATATTTAAGTAAGATTATGAGGTTTAATTTTCTCCAAGTCCTTATCTGAGCGAACAACGAATGCAGCTGAGTCATCTTTTTCTCTAACAAGGATGCTAGAGTTTCTGACCCATACATGTTTGTAGTTATGTAGTTTAGCAAGTTCACGACATTTACGAAACAACTGTTTGTTTTTTAAAGTAAGATGCTCATTCAAAAATATCTTTTGCGGAGTTCCGGGTATATTCAGCTGGTCAGAATTTAAAGTTTTTACTTTTCGAAATGCTGCTAAAACATTATCACGCAAAATGCGGGTAGTGAACTTAATTATAATATTTTTAGGCCGTATAGTATTTTGTTGAGCGTGAGGGACTCTGTGTACTGAGACAACGTCTTGTCTTTGAAATTGAACTTTAAGAAGGATACCTAAAGTTTCCACTAGCACAGTAAATTCTCACTGCGTTTTTCAGGCACGTTGCTCAGCTCTATGTTGCATTGCCTAGCTTGCTGCTCAATAGAATTGATCTTATTTTCAAGGTTGACTATATCCGGTGTTGTATCCTTGCTACGATAGACAAGCTCATCCACACGCACCTTTAATTCATCTTGTTCACCATGGTAAAACTGTAACGAGTCTTTTAGATCAGAGACATCTTGTGTTACGGCAGATAAGTGTGCTTTCAAAGCTATATTGTCAGCTTTAATGGACTTTATCTCTTCACGTATTTCAGATAAGGCACATTTAATATCATCGCAGATACTCATCATATTATTATTGCTCTCCACATGAAATTCGTGCAATTTGGCTTGTAGGGATAAAGCAAACGTACCAAAATCCATATCATTTATAGGCTTAGACTTTTCTTCAGTGAAAGTTTGCGAAAGATCTTTAGAGGTAAACGAAATGTCCATGGAGTCGTCAATATTAGTAGGTAGTTGATTACTACGCACGGGGGTGTTCTGGTTGGACCAAGTACGCTTAGTTATATTACTACATACAGGGCATCTCCAGTTCTTTATGTACTCCTTGGTTAAAATAGAAAATTGGTCATTTTTAACCGACTTCGAAAAAAGGAGGAGGTTCTCAATTCGTCGGGATCTTTAATGTTTAAACATGGTAGTATCCATCCACGCAAGCACAACATTTCATATAATTACCATTAGCCGATATAAGTTTTCTACATCCATTACAATTCATATTTATTTATGACTTCGAGATTTTAAGACGGATTCGTTAACTTAATAACTTTGAGCGCCACCTGGCGACAAATGCTAAGCACTGATTGCGTGTTATAGGGCTGTGTGCGCACGATTTTGTTCTCTTATGTGCGCAAAGATAGTTACATCGATATAGATCAACAGATGGCACTTAATTTCATGCGAGTCTGTGATCATTTAATTATTTTTCTTCAGATAGGGTAGTTTTATAATGACTGTTTTCGTAGTTAAAATTCAATCCTGGTTAACAATTTATACAAAATAATAGCACTTTTGTTTCACAAAAAGAACATTAGGCATTGTAGTTTACTATTTATCACTGCACAGGGTTTTAAATTTATCGAGACTTCCAATATAATTATGACAAATTAGTGCTAGTAAATTCCGTGATCTTCTAATTTCAAGGCTTCCAAAGGTTTCCGAAGGTGCGTATTAGTTCACAACACAGATTAGCACATATTCTAACTTTTTACATACAACAGATACGTTATTTTAACAAAATAATCAAACAAATTAATTATTAACAGTGGAACATTAACAAGATAAACTGTTTAGTTAGCGCCCTCTTGTAGGAATGAAAGAAATGAAAAAGAAATAAAAAGTGTATTTGAGAACAGTTTAGATTAACATTTGGTCCCGGTAGATGACGCTGGAATCGGGTGTTAGATTTTTATTTTTTAAAAGCAAGACAACGTCTGCCGGGTAGAGCTAGTATTAAAATAGAGATGAAGCCGCACCATTAAAGAAGTTGTAACGCCTATCAAAAATATTTCAGCAATGTTTTACTCACCGCAGATATGACTCATCTCATTTTAATCCGAAACGTAATATAATGTGAAACCTTTTAAACATTCTAAATGGGTACGGGTGAGGAATTTGCTTACCATATACAGGCCGCATTAAAACATGAATACCATACGCTACTAATTAACACATGCGCGAATACACATCGCTTGCGCCCGCGCAATATTCCGCAATTAAAATTTAAGAGCATTTCACCTTGTTATTTTCCGTTTGAACCATTTCTATGTTTATAGACATATGGTAGAAAATCGTGTAATTGAACCGCACGAATGCTTGGTAAATATAAAAGCTTGGTCGGCCTAAATTGGCAGTCAAACAAAACGATGTTTGCGACCACCTAAAGTTTTTAGTGACTTCTTAGAGGTGTGGGGCTTAAAGCAGTTTTGTTTGCGATAGTCGTTTACTTGGACACGTAATTATGTTCTAGTATTAGGCAGATGGGCTCGCTAATTGAGGAACTAATCAGCTTCTGTATCTACGATAGTTAAATGCTTGTGTACTTTATGGAATACCTTTTCCGTTATGTGGTAACATTCTTGTTCCTTTTATGGTAAAAGAGATAACTCGTTAGCGAAAAGATGAAACGTGCTTTTTGAGTAAGTACCTACTACTTATCATATTTGTCGTTATATATATATATATATGATACACGTATGTATTTAAAATGATAGAATAAATATATCACGCCGGGGTCACTATTTGTGGGGGTTGTTAAATTGTGTGGTGAGTCAATGATAGTAACCCGTAGTTCCCGTAGAATGGGATGACACACTACTGACGAGAGCCCATGGCTCAATCGGTCAAGAGGAGAGTACAAAATAAGACAATTAATTGTTGTACTTGTGTAGTATATGGTTTTCTTAATTTTTCCTAAAGTATACATAGTCTAAGTTAAATTATTTAAGTTAGACTATGTATACTTTTTTTATGGCATGACAACTAGGCCTTTAAGCCAGAGACTATGTATACAAATTCTTATCGTCCACATGATGTGCACACCAATATTGTAATCATTATTAAAATTATATTTAAACGTGTGATTGGACATATTTGATGACTAACTGTGCCCGCGACGGCGTCCGCGTGGAATTTGTTTTCAAAACCCCCCGATTTTGAAATATTTTTCATCGGTGCTCCATTTCTATTGGTCTTAGCGTGATGATATATAGCTTATAGGCTTTCTCGATAAATGTACTATCCAACACTTAAAGAATTTTTCAAATCGGACCAGCGGTTCCTGAGATTAGCGCGTTCAAACAAACAAAGAAACAAACAAACTCTTCAGCTTTACAATATTAGTATAAAATGATATGGACAAATGCCAAATCTTATTGGCAGTGCTAATACCGGTGCTAATCTATTATCTGTATTTACATAGCATCACGTTTATATATTGACCATAGTCTAACTGTGCTAAATTATATATCAATAAATTGGTGGATAATACGTGAGATAATACCTATTAATTAAGTTTTTAGGTATTTTAAGAAAAAAAATTAAGTAAATCTCTTGCTCGTCTTTTTTTTAGAATTCTCTCAAAAATTTTCCCTTGCGTCGTTTGATATTACTATTTATTTAGGATTATTTATGACTTGGCAGTAAGGTCTTTAACCCAGATCTTAGATTACAATACAGTTTCTTCATTTTATTAAGCCTATGTATTGTTCAACTGAACTGTACGTTATCAACTGAATTCTTGTGACAACTCGAAAGGCCACATTTGACTATACAGTTCGCATTTCTCACAAAAACACATAATTACCACTCAAAAACTATCAATATCCTACAACTACTGTTCATTTTAGAGTAATTTTACATATTTTTAGAAGATAAAACTGCACAGCACAACATTTCTCTTCAGTTCCCGCCAAAACTACCGTCGATTGATAATATAGTTCACACAGATTATTATTATTTCAAGCAACTAGATATTAACCATTTATTGATCTAGGCATTATTTTGTGTCATTCATAATACTGGGACTTATCTTATTTAAATTTCAGCCAAGTATGGATTTAAAGAGTTGTTTGTTTCTTCTTCACAGCTGTTGGCATCACCAACAAACTATTAATTTTTTGACTTTGTCACATAAAAATTTCCTTCAACATGTAATGGTGCAAATTTAGTATATTAATTAAATACACTGACGGACTCATAAACTGCGTCAAAGTAATAGACGACTTTGAAATAAATATTTTAACCAAGTATTCAAACTTTCTATACAGATATAAATTGAAACCTCTAGATTGGTTTGTGAACTTTAAAACAGCGTAGGGACATATCCTTAAGTTTAAGTTTGTGTACTGGAAAGGACCTTAAGACCTTTTTTTGAAGAAAAAACAGAAATTTAAGGAAAATTGGTTTAATTAAAAAATTGGTTTTAACAATAGACACAAACTTTATGCAAGGGTTTATTTATATTTTAATGAGGTGTATTACCTCCACGTGCCCTTATTACGGATTCTAATCGGTTCCGCATAAATTTTATTAGGGTTATTACAAGATCTTGCGGAATATTGTCCCATTCTTCTGAAAGTGCTGTTCTTAGTGCTGCCACTGTCGTGGGCAAAGGGTTTGTCGCATATACAGCTCTTTTTAAATTGTCCCAAACATGCTCAATGGGATTAAGATCCGGGCTGCGTGCTGTCCAATTCATTGTACGTATCCCAACCTCTTCGCAATATTGTCGAACTTGTGCAGCAGCGTGCGGCCGGGCATTATCCTGCATTAAAGTAAAATTTTCGCCTATGAATCCCATGTAAGGCACCACGTGATCTTCTAAGATCTCTGTTATGTAGCGATGTGCAGTCAAACCCCCTCTATTACCGTTTTGACGGACCATGTCTATGAACACAAGTTCTGTTCGCCCGTTCATCGATATGCCACCCCAGACCATACACGAACCGCCTCCAAAAGGAACACGCTCTTCAATGCAACTTTGAGCATATCGCTCCCCACGTCGACGATAGACTCTTCTGCGACCATCTGCACCATATAAATATGTCCTACACACGTCCGTGAACAATACGGAGGTCCATTGCTCTTCTGTCCAATTCAGGTGATCACGCGCAAATCTTAAGCGAGCTTGTCTGTGAGCTACAGACAACTTTGGACCATTTGCTGGTCTAAAAGTGGTGATATCCGCTTCCTTTAACCTTCTTCTTATTGTTCGTGCACTCACGTTTACTCCACGCACTTCATTAAGTTCTGTTTTGATGTTAACAGACGTGAGGAAACGATTTCGCAGGGAAGTTGTAACAATAAATCGGTCATCACGACCGGTGGTTGCTCGAGTCCTGCCTGTACCACGTCTCCTTCTGTAAGAACCTGTCTCCACAAACCTTCTGTATATTCTAGAAACCGTAGACTGGTTTAAATTTAAATTTCTACCAATCGTTCGTTGATCCAAGCCCTCCCGCACCAATGCTACAATTTGAGCCGCTTGTTCGGACGAAGTATCCATATTATGGTTGTTGTATTTATAAAAATTGAAGGTGTAATATTTAAATATTGAATGATGTGTAGTTTGTAAAGCTTTGGAAGATAGTTTGTTAAACTGGTGTATTTATACTATTGGGAGATATGAAATAAAACCATTCAAAGAGCCAGTTACGTTGTCTTTATTTTGATCTCCTTATGGCACAACCCCCCAATCTCTGGAGTATAATATCTCCGTTAAAAAGATTACAAATTAAATAGTTACAATAGTATAACTTAAATAACACCTCCCGGATGACGTTCCAAAACTTTTCTTAATAATAATAATAAATAATGAGGATCTCAGGGATGGAGTCCGTCTAAGACCATCAACGTATGGATTCGCTTGCGATAACTTTAAGAGACAATACCTTCAGAACTGCTTTTAATTATATGGTTGGTAATTGGATGTTTGAGCGCCACTGGTTGTAGAAAGATAGGCCGGCAACCAGTCCAGCCAAGGTATAACTCGTCTGATCTGGAGACTCGTAGAGGGGTCGCCTACTGTTCGGAAGACCAGCGTAACCTTTGGGCCCCGTACGTTGCTCCCACTGGAATGTGCGTGAAATAACGTTGTAATGAACGCGTACTAAAATACGGGACGGTCGGCGACGGGTGGCGATGCCAAGGCGAGTCAAAGCTCGTCTCCAGGTGACCTGATGGAAGAGTACAAACCAGGGTCCGCTTTCCCAGTCGCCCTGGTTTGTGATCCACGAGCCTAGTGCTCGTGTCACGTGCAACTGGCGTGATACATTGGACAATCTAACTTTACTAATTTGAATATTGGAAACTAATATAACTACAACTTTACTAACCTATGGGGAACTTAAACGAAGGCGTGAGGATCGCCTAGGTTTCCGAAGAGTGCCCTGCACGCGAACCACGCGTTTCTGCGATGGTACACCATTCTGCAAAGAATGCAGATCTAAACTATTGGAAGATACATCCGATGCTAAGATCTTGGAAAGAAAGAACTAAGGCTACATACCTTAAGATGAGATGCACTGAATTTAAAACGATGCTACTATGCACCACTAAAAAAACCAAGTTATGTTCGACCGTCTATTGAGAACTCTAAAGTAGGAATGACACGACGCCGATCGAATTCTCCTGCGTAGTCATCTGCCTTTCATTTCGAGTAGCAGCCATTTGTGTCGTCACATCCTCCGCGTTTTGCATTCTAGATGTTCTAAAATGGCGATCAATTCTAACGACTTGTGAACGTCAGATGTCGTGGCTGTACTTCCTTTTCTCCTTAGACCGTACTTGCATTTTTCTAAGGTATCCAACCTGGAACCTCTACACACGTCTGCAAATTGGATACTATTGAAGTATTTCTCCGTTGGAGATAGAATTTAATATTGGAGTTTCAAAAGCTTAAAAACAACGACCTCTGACGACACACTAATGCAGATGGTAGTTGCATTTCTTATACGACGATATGACTATCGAACGAGAGGTGGCTAGTAATACGCCAACACGCAACAGATGGCAGTACCTGTTTTCAAAACGCTATAGAGTGTGTATTTTATACGTAACATGGTTCAAAAACTCTCGATGAGTTAAAAAACTAACCCAACTATTCTGCTGGTAACAATAATTCAATTGACAAAAGAATAAAAAATCAATGAGAATCAATTTAAAACTTTGATATAAATAACACGCAAATCTGATACTACGAGTAATTTTTTTTTCCCCGGCTATATTCATCTGTTTTACTGCAGTTCTATTTTTAAATTTTCCTTTTTTTTGAGATTAAGAGCCAGTCTCTCCATATTTATATAATTTAATCTAAAAAGTTTGCATACTTATTGAAAAAAATCATTTCAAAGTAATCCTGAACTTTGATGCATTTTATGAGTCCGTCAGTTTATGTTATCTCTCGTGGTTCAATTTCCACCAACAACTTTTGATGGATTTTTGACAAACCACAAGTTTTGATTTAATCATATGGTGCTTCGAGCCAGATTAGTAAATAAATTAAAGATCTCTCGTGGTACAATTTCTACCCTTTACTTACTAGTTTTGAGTTAATCAACAGCAGATACTTATTCACTTGTGACTTGATTGAAGACATAAAAAATGTAATTGTCCGGTAAAACATACTACGGCAAATTATTTCACTCTTCGGCAATGCACGGCTTGGTTCTGACTCGTGGTGTTACCACCATGTAACGGTGGCACAAACTGGTGAAACCAGCTCGTGTAATACTAAGGAAATGTGTCCGGTAGAATAGAAATAGCCCTACAACCTTGGGTCTATGCTCTAGACTCTGAGATCGAGCATTAAAAAGGCGGTCATTGCCAATCAGCTTCCTGGCTCTTTTCTGAATTCATTCCAACGTCTCTAACTGGTATATGGCTGAGTCGTCCTAAAGATGAGAACAGTACTCCATGGACATGTTCAGCAGTTGTTCCGACGTGAGGTATTGTATCACCGTGTCCTCACACGCAGCTTTTTGGTTTTGGTTTGGTTACTTTAAATCCTGTTATTTGACTTACTTCCCGCAGTCAGTTATTATCTACTTAACCAAGCCAAGCTTCGTATTCACCATAACATTACATACTTATATCACACAAGTGTAGAGATTAAGCGATTCATTTAAATGTATTAATTAACGTTCGGATACGATGGAACTGTTGGGTGGGCTCAACATCCATTTGAGAAGCCCTTGAGGCATAGACGATAATTTCAGTCACTCCAGAATTCTCTATGACGATGGAGGAAGGTTGTGTTTTTGTGTTATCTGTAGTTGAAACAATCTTGTAAATACGTGTGGGTGGAACGTTCGTAGACATGTATGGACATAAGATGTCGGTCATTAAATGTATTCCATTTTAATCGCTAACAAATTAACAGAGAGAATAATTATTTGATATGTATTCATATAATCGTAGTTTGTAATTTTCACGCCCTTTGTTTTTTTATGATTCAATTAATTGGTAAATCGTTTTATCTATGCCCGTAGCTATTATGGACTAAACTTATTATGTGATGATTATATATAATAATAATAATATTTATTAACACCAAAATTAAAACTGATTTGATTTTAGGAATTCGTAGTCAAATGACAAAATTGTCGTCTGATCTAAGGTAAGGAGGTATCATACTTTTAAACTGAAAAAAATAATAATCAAAATTACTACAAATCAGTTAGCAACAAAATAAAAAAATAGTTAGAAATCGGTTGTGCCACTCGCTGACCGCTGCACAAAAACATTAATATCTCAAGAATGATACATTTTCTTGGCATAGAGTTCCAGAAGGGTTAAGTATACCTTCCCCGTCCACCTCCCTACACACCTCTTATTACTTAAAATAAAGGTGCCTTATATCTATACCACACCCTCAACGTTTTTCGCGTAAATATAATCATAAATTACCACAAATACAGTCCGCTCCAGCAGCTATCCCGAGATTGGGGATTGCACAGAGAGTAAACTTATTTCTTAGCTTAGGTATTGGGTATGATTTTCAAAAATGTTCTTCAGGTGATCTCAGTTTGAGTAAAACTTTGAGTTTTTTATACACTGTAGCCGTTTTAATAAGTCATAAATATTGAACACACTATATTTAATAAAATACTATTCACAAAAGCAATATACGAGCAGGTGCTTCTTGTTGTCATATTTATCAGCAAGATAATAAAACCATATAACTCCGGTCCCATTGATTGCGGAGATCGGGTGCCGCGCCCATCTTGGTGGAAGCTCGCGAAAACCTTAACGGTACTAAGTGATTTATTCGAATCTTTTATTTTATCTTTATATTATCTGTGCGGGGTCACACAACTACATTGGCCGCTGTGCTCGGAAAGACGGACTTAGAACGTAAATTTGTAAAAAAAAAAATATAGCTCTTCACGATTTGTGTATTTAGCCAGTGCCAGTATGTTGATAGTGTCAACTGTTTAGTGGAATATCCTCTTTAGTTATAATAAAGCTCGTTGGCGTTAGCCAAAGATGTACAACGTGATTGTGACATCATCTATATTTACTTAGGTTAAATTTTCCCCTGGTATTTGTTTGTATCCATTTATCCATTACATATTTTAAAACTTGAAGATTCAAGAACATTTGGTACTGGCTAGGTACATCTATCATGTAGAGCCATATTTAAACAAGAACATTAATATTGGCTTTGGTGATATTCTACGTTTATTAACATTAAATAACTGTAAATGTTTCGAGTTCATATATCTACAAATACCATCTCGGTTTCCAGTTTCTCAAGTAGCCTTGTAAATAATGGGGGAATTTAATTTTATTTAGATATTTTTATTGCGCGAGTGTAGCAGACATGCAGAATGCCCACCTGATAGAAAGTGACTACTATCGCATATGGACATTTACAACACCAAAGGTGTTACAAATGCGCTGCCGCTCTCTTAAATACATAAATGTACTTATAATAACTTAATGAGATTTGTAAATAAAAAGGTAAAAATTCTAAAAGGGATAGAAAACATACGAACCTAAAATATTGTCAAGTTATTTAAAAAATAAAAATCTAATAAACCTAAGTAGGTACTTAAAAAATTATAAGTCTGTAAATAAGAAAAAGATGTATATAGATGGCATAAAAATGTAAAACAGTTGATTATTCTAGTAAGGCGACATATTACTACATAATATGTTGCCTTACTAGAATAATCAACAAATAAATCCCGATGAAGATAGGGAGAGACAGATGATTTAAAATAAAACAATAAAAAAGGGATAGCTTCAGTGTCTATATCTATCTTTGTTAATTTCTCTAAAAAACAATTTATTTTATGTTAACTTACTTTTGGCTTAACATGGTTTGAATATTTAGCCAATGTAAAAAATATTGTATTCAACACAACGTTACATTCTCAGTCGATAACGTGTGGCGTGGGCGGGCGACCTGTGACTTCGCTCGGCCCCTCCCGCCATACCTATAGCACCTGTACGGTCGCAGCGCGTCTCGTACACCTAGGTCTATTGCTCGTGTTCTAGAACAGCATTCATACGCAAGCCCTCGCTTGATTGATATATTTTAAATTAAACTTAATTAAAATTAACAATTTAAAAGTTATTTTCGAATTGATTAGGCGTCATGGTCGCGGGATTCTCTATTTTTCTTTTATTACCGCTTAATTCAGTTTCGGAGCTAGTTTTATTCTAGTGTTAGCAGTGCCCGGTCTTAGTATGGTATATTCTTATCTTCCGCACAAAAACATAAAAGGAAAACTAAAGTACAATTGTTATAAACGCTAAACACTTTATTGAAGACGGTTGACTTTTTCAGTCTTTTCAAGACAAATTTTTAAACAGACAGAGATAAATATTTTGAAAATGGTTAATTGTATCTAATTAGTTAAGCCACGTAAATTTTGTTGGTGTAGAAGATATTATAAACACTATTCATAAACATACATTGGTTAACAAAAAAAAAATATTATTAATTTATAGTTTTAACAACAAATAAAAATGGATTGGGACCAATATTTTATTTATAAGTATGCCCTTTCTTTTTTAAATTTATATTTTATTTAGTTCTAGTATTTAATATAGGGTTTCTTTTTGATAGTGTACCTTATTTTTTTAAAAAATAATTTCAGAATATATACCACTGGCTATGTACGTAAATAGTCCAAAACTATAATAAATTAAAATTAAAAATGTGTGATACTCGTAGACAGAGAAACCTATGAAACTTAGTTTGAATGACAACTTGAATTAAATTTAGAATTTCGTTTCGTTAAAATGTCTTAAGTTTATTGTAATACATTAATTGTGATATCTCTGAAATATAAATCTGGATATTGTATAACGCACTTTTTCATATTTCAAATCCTATCGTCTTTATTAGTGAAGTACCTATCTAAAAAGCTTTAATAAAACACACGCTCGCAGTCGGCCGGCGCACTAGCGCTTTAATTACGTTGATTATAGCTTTTATCGGTGAAATACATTGGTGTTAGTGTTTTAATGATGATAAACACATACTAATATACATACTTTAAGCGGGAAATGGGTTTCAATTAAGAAGTAACTTTGCTCTAAGTCCAGTTTGCGAACAACGCACTCTGCATTTGTAAATGTCGGGCAAATTGACAGTACGATGCGCTGGTTTTAATTCAGCGCCTACGCAGTGCTCTGATAATTTATCCTTATCTAACAATCAGGTGATTGTGATAATATTTGTACAATAGAATCTTATGGAGCTATGCTCTAAAGTTTTTTTATCGTATTTCACATGATTTTTAGAAAATGATGGTACAGGTTTGTGTTTGACCAACATTGCACGTTTTAGTATATTTTTTTGTTTTTTATTTTTTGTATAATGTAATAACAGACCATAAATGTCCCACTGCTGGGCTCGGGCCTCCCATTATTGGGAACAGACAGTATACCCACGTTTGTCCAAGCCGACTTGGCATGTTGGACACATCGGTTATCTCGATATGCAGGTTGCATCACGATGTTTTCCTTCACCGTTGTTAGCACGTGGTGATTATAACAATATGCACATTAGGTCAGAAAACGGCCTAAGTGGTGCATACTTTCCGGCCAGGATCGAACCCGCGCCCTTTGAGTATGGGACGCGTGCGCTAGCCATTACGCTACCACGACTTATTGTGTGTTATATATAGACTATATATCTCAGCCACAGAAGATACGTTGGCGCTCTAAGCGTGTTGTACCGTCTGTACAACGAGGAGTGCTCCGATGAGCTATTTGATTTGGTGCCTACGTCCATTTTATCATCGCAACACTCGCCGGCGATTGGGAGTTCATCCACACTTCCTGGACATTTGGAAGCCCTCCACGATACGTGGCGGACGCTCCTTCATGCCATATGTGTCCGGGGTATGGAATGAACTACCTCCCGCGGATTTCCCAGAGCGCTACAATATAGAGCTTCTCAAAAAGGGCGCGAAAAGACACCTAAAGTCTCCGGTCCAGTCTCAGTACCAAGTAGGCAACGCATCGGCTCCCTTAGTGTTGCAGATGTCCATGGGCGACGGTAGCCACCCATCACCAGGTGATCCGTTTGCCAGTTTGCCTACATAGTAGTACAATAGCAAACATAAAAAATATCGCACGAAAACTATAGACGAAAGGCGTTTGAGAGGAAGGTAGATGTCTGGTAAAAATGCAGATGGAGCACGCTTACCTAAAACCTAAGCTTACCTAACGCTTCAGGCGAGACTTGAAGGAAAACAGACGACGGTAAGGAGTTCAACTTCTCAGCGGTACGTATTATAAAGTAGAAGCATAGCGCTTCCCGCTTGGTTGGTACTTCTTCCTTAAATCGAAGGCGTGAGCTCGTGCTTCTACTTGTCCGATGGTAAAAAGGATATAATTCGTGCAATTCTGCAGCACACTCGCCGAAGTGTAAACGACCCAAAGTGAGTCTTGGCCTCCGAAACGAGAGCATGCAATTTTTCTCTGTCCTGCCTAGTTTCTTGCCAATTATTGGCTCGTAGCTCCGACAGGTTATATATACACTCTGTTCTTCCAACGATACTTCGGACGCCGACCGGACGCCGACCTACGGGCCGTCCCAATTATGCTTTCCCCACGCTGCGACCCTCTCCCATCCATTTTACGAGAGCCAGCGGAAGCGGTGAGCTTTTGTTTTTCCTATTATGTTAGGCTCGGCCACGAAATTTGCTTCTTCTAATGGCGCTGAACTTTGAAGGTCATACATATATATATATAATAAATTTACTTCATATCCTATGTACACCACGCTTCCCAACGTGTTATTGCTGTTAAGGGGAAGAAGCGGCAAAAAATTCCCCAGCAACACGTCTAGCTAAAAATTGTTTTTCTTCTTATTTATCAATCTCAAACTTTTTTTAAGGAGATTGGTACAAAACTACGTCTAACGATCTGCAACTGCTGTAGGCATACAGCCCTGGGTGCAGGCTGCTCTTTCCACTCTATGCGCAAATTGACGATCCTTCACGGTAAGATGAGAGGACCCTCGCCCTTGCCAAGTTCGTGGCGCTAAGCTGTTTTAGTCGGGGTGCAGTAGTCGCCGCGAGTCTCACGCTATTTCACTATCTGTCCCTGAGTCTGTGCAGAAAGCATTTCCACCTTGCAACAAAAAAAAAACGGTTATATGAAAGAAGGAGAACTCTTGGCTTAAAAATTAATGAAATTAAAAATGTAATAGACATTAGCAACTTATCCATAGAGCACAGACCATTGATTATTTCTAAACCGTGAGTGACTATCAATAATATCAACAACACTTCAAATTAGTGGGCATGAAATTTTAATTTTACATTGTTTGTTTTTAATAGTAAGTTTGCAGTGTCATTGTGAGTAAAACTAATTGGTAGTATAATAAAAAACAAGTAAAAGTAACACACTTACTTGACGGCACGGTTTGACGGCAACACATGCAACTTAACTCAGTGTTTACAGTAATAAAAAATATTACAAAAATCTTATTTATTAGATGTGAAAATACTTATTTGTAAAATTAAATAAGGTATAAAATAAGAATTGGATTTCCAAATTTAATCTATTTAATGTAAATTAAAATATTGTTACGACCGACAAAGACCAATTCACACCTGCAGTTTACTATCTTTTCCGCATTTGGACATCTTTTGTTTACTTTGTTTTTAAAATTTGTAATTAGAAAAATAGGTCATTGTGTAAATGTAATGTTTATGATAGTCATTAGCCAGGTGTGATTCTTGGAATTAATTGTTATGCGGTCGAGTATTGTGTCGAGACATATTATATTGGTGCAGTATAAAACAATGTCCCAACTGAGAGACGAGGCAGTCCAGCGATGGTCACAAGCGAGACAAGACGTGTGTACATACGATAAGCTATATAGTGACGGACTTTGCGCGTGTTATTGAATCGTTTATTACGTTTGTACTGGCTGTGTCCAGTTATATTTGTACATGTGTTATACGTGTTTGTATAGTTCTAATAGATTCCATAGTAATTCCAACGGCAGTTTAATACGAGTTCTGCAACTCGTATTACTATTAAAGTCGTTCTATCGTTAGATAAACCCTCGATCATATGATGCAATCTTTTTTAGGAATCTTTTATTATTCTATGCTCGCGCTATTTGCATTTTTATATTTATCATATTTATTAAGCTGTTAATTCGACGTCTTTGCGTAACGTACATTAGTGGGTTGTTAATTTGCATTAAAGGCATTGTATAATGCGCAAACAGAGTAATGTCGACATCCGTTAAGGACTTGTTATATTTAGTAGCGATTAATCTCTTGTCAGTTTAAGGATTTTAGAAAGCTAATGATCTTATTTATATTCTTACATGCCGACAAAGGTCAATGCACATCTTTCTGTCATAAAGCTCAGTTTATTCCCTTTCCAGCATTTGGACTTCTTTTGTTTACTTTGTGTTTAAAATTTGTAATTAGACGATAGCCTATTGTTACTGTATTTGTTTTATGGCCGTCATTAGGCAGGTGTCTCGAACTAATCGTTGTTGTTATTGTTTTGCATCGAGGCATATTGTATTTGTTACTAAATAAAAGGGATGCCCGTAGAAGGGAGGGGTGGGGCAGTCTAGCGAGAACCACGATCAAAGCAAGACGACTACTTTCGATAAGCGATATAGTGACGGACTTTGGGCATGTTATGGAATCGTGCAGTTTGTACTGGTTGTATCTAGTTATATTTGTACCGGTTTTATACGTGTTTGTATAGTTTTAATAAATTCTATAGTAATTCCAACGGCATTTTAATTCGAGTCCTTTAGCTCGTAACAATATTGAGTTAGAGGCAGGCAGGCAGCCTGTTGTTAAATTGACCAACCAATTGATGGCTTTGAAGATGAAAAATCTGCGTTTACGGTATCTAAATTGTGTAGACAATGTTGCTTACGAGATGTGTGGTGGTGAAGTGACGACATTTTTATTATGATAGTCAGTTTCATAGTCATTATATATTAATAATAGTTCTCTTCTATTGCATCGGTTATATAGATTATAGTTTCTTATTATAGCTGATATTAGTTTTAAAATTCTTCGCTTCGCAACATGAGCTACTAAATCAGAAAACATAAAATTTACAGTTTGATTAATGTTGACAAATATTAAAGATTTTCAATGACAAATTATAGAGATTACAAAACAAATTAGAATAAGAGAAATTTTAAGATGAACGGCTTAATTAGGGCGGTACGATAGTGCCAGACAATCGGAGAGCCTTTGTAGCCACAGTGGTAGCAGTGATGGGGTAGCATTATCGATGAGGTAGCACATTGTGCAGTGCTACTAGCCCCAGTCAGCTGGGCTGCTGTCCTGTCCCGAGAAGGGTTAACGTCAGGTAAGCCCAGTAAAGCCCAATCTAAATATGTCTTATAGGAATTATATAACGAGTGCAAAGCCAGGGCGTATCCTGTTGATGGATGGATTTTGCGAAGAATGATATGATGATTAGTGGTGTGTAATGCTTGCAACAGCTCAGAAGGATTTATGGTAATAAAAGAAAAGCAGCTGGTCACTATACTTATAATCAGAGAACCTTTCTGTTTTAATACAATTCATACACTGGCTCTACACAAACATTTTTTTGAACGCCTCGCCATCCCTCCAACAGTTTTATCGTATATGAAATTTAGTAAATTGCCCAACCGATAGCGGATTGAAGTCATTGATAAAATATTTTAATTAAAACGGTTATTTATAACCATACATGACAAGAATTTAATACATTATTGCTTGGAAATTCATCATCATAGATAATGATATTAGAAATAAATATTGTTACATAAAATTATGGTAAATTAGGGAGAACTACTCTATACAAAACAGGCAAGAATCACAGAGTAAATAAAAATATAACATTATTGTTCAATTGAGGAAACGGCCGATTGTATCGTTTAGAGATAAGAGGGTACATAAGAAAATAAATATGATATATCAGAATAGAGGAGTATGAAAGGAGAGACATATTGCCAAAGTCAAATCATTGGGATGAAAGAACGAGAGGTGTATACTGCGATAAGTTTGGTAATTCCTTAAGTAAGTGCGTGTGTTATTGTAACTGGGATTATTCGACAATACCGAGACACTGGATAGAGACAAAAACAACAATTGTTCAATATTCAAGTGCTTTAAAGGTGACTATGAGTTCGGTCAAAGGCCAATTAAGTATCGACCCGTAATCAGAAGAAGACAATTAAACACATGCCTTTGACACGTTGAATTGACTGTTAGAAGCAAATTATCTTATTTAAAAGCATATTAAGTAAATAAAAGCTTTTAGGAAAATAAAATATCACTACTGATACTAATTTTCGCCCATTGGTCGAAATTCGACCATAATAAATTTAAATTATAAGTTTGAACATTATTAAGGTACTGTTGTCAAAGACTATACTTCTATAATCACAGATTTCGCCAAGGCTAAGCTGTTAATTTGACTTTAACAATAAACAAAAGAGTATATATGCGTGTGAGTCAAATACATGGTAGTGTGTGTAATGTGTATTTTTATTGATTTAATGTATTTTTTATGCATAATTTTCAAAAAATACTAGCTTTCTGCACTCCTTCTCTATATAAACTATAAGTGTGCGAAATTTCATGCTCCTTCGTCCAAACAATTTTCGCAAAAAGGGGAACAAAGTTTTTGCTTCATGTATTAATATATAGATAAAATACAACAATATATCCTCGATATAAAGGTTTCATAGTCACCATAGCAGATGTCCAGTCGAGTCGAGTCATCTCGTCTGGGAATCGCAGTTATTATTCAAGATCGATCTCGAACCGCCACTCGAAGATCTCGAAACAGTACTATTTGTTGAATCAGCCACTCGTCACAACCAAGGTGCTACGTGTGGTGTTGCAAGAGCGAGAAAAAAACGCGACGAGGTAAGTTATGATTTTGCCTGCATGGGGAGGGCTATTTTTTAAAATTTTTGGAACGAAGTTCCTTATCGCGCGTTGCGAAAGGGGGATAGACGGAAAAAATTAAGACCAAAAGTTGTGACGACACTTTTTGCTATAGTTGTAAGCCGTGCGGCGTTATCAATGCGTATGTTTTTAGCAAGCCGTGCGTGTTACCTATACGCTGTTGTGTTTACGAAGTCGAGAGAGTATATATATATATATACACACACTCTGTTGTGTTTACAAAGTCCCGCGCATCTATCACGTGTACGAAAGAATAGACAGACAGAGTGCATATATATATATATATATATATATATATATATATATATATATATATATATGTGTGTGTGTGTGTGTGTGTGTGTGTGTAACTTCGTTTCATCCGGGTGTCCCTTGACACCTCTCAAGTTTTTCTTTATTTTTGGAGTTTCATCACTGAAGTGAAAAAACGCGATATCTTACTTGGGGGAGATGTTCAATGTAATAAAGCTAGATAAAATGTTGAGGAGTGTCTCTTAAATGTCTGCAGTCCATTAGATAGGAACACTAAATAAAAGATGACTTAAGAAGGCCGAGAAAGAGAACTATTGAATGCTCAAGTGACTACCTTACGCCATAATGAAACCGCTTCAGATAACTCTTACTACCATTGTTTTATAATTTGGTTTGGTCGCGAAGGTATCACTTATACAATAAACCGCAGTACACATGTCACCATCAATTTATTTCCGGCTGCACCAGCTTCGTCAACATCCAAAGGAATTTCTTCTTTGTATAATCAATGTCCGTTGCTGGATGTAAGCCTCCTTAACTTTGCGCCATATACCCCGCTCTCTCACCTACCTCATCCAGCCTCTGCCAGCGGCTTTGCACAGGTCGTCGGCTGGAGGGCGTCTTACGCTACCTATGGCAGGATGCAAACTCTACTTGAGGACAAGTTTGCTCCATTGGCCTACGGTATTGCGACAAACGTAACGGCCCCCTGCCACTTCAACTTACTAATTTGCACCAGCTTAAGCCCTTATGCTGAGACATAACCATCCTTCCCTGTATTTTTTTATTTATGAAAACAACGAAAAATAATGGAAATAAATTAATTTAATTAAGCATAGATAAAAATGAAAACTTTTGTGAATATTAGTGGTAAGGCTTGCCTGCATTCATAAACCGTAAATGCAGGGAAGAATTTCTTTTTTTTAAATTTCGCCCTGGCAACCTAGTTGCCTTTGATAAACCACGCCCCCCGCTCGTCACAGACTTTCCCAATATACAGGCTGGAGTATCTAAAGTGGTGAATTTTTAATGATCACTTCACACTAAAAATATAATGACATGTTGTTAGATAGCTTTGATATTGTTTTGAGGGTACCCAACGTATTGGAATGTGATAGTAGGGCTATTGAAATAGAGTATTACACTATGCTACAAAATATCTCCAGAGTGTCTGGAAGAAATCACTGTCAGAGATAAGACCATTGATTTTACTAATCAGAAATCTGAAATCTTTTATTCATAACAAAGTTACACGTCAATTTCTACATTACTTACTTATGGTCATAAATAAAATTAAAATTAGATCATATATAGGGCATAAACTCCTCATGACTTTGAAAGGTGTTTTCAACTAAATATTTCCTGAGCCGTGTTTTAAATGAGCCGGCGGACGGTGACTCCGTTATCCTACTTGGATTTACTATTCTCTGATTTTTAATTACCTGGAATGAAATGACAGCTGCCATCGACCTTTTATTCATTCATAACTGAGTTGTGTGACTAGAATCAACAACTCCCTTCTGTGAGTTGAATTTTACAAAATTTCTATTTGCAATTCTATAGGATTCAACTCCCCATAGTGAGCTTTTTTTATCGCTTTCTCCTCTATTGTAGGGTAAATGGATATTACTATTGTTTTTTGTTTTCTTTCTTTAATTTTTCTTTTAATGGGATAAATAAAGGGCCCCTCCCTTTACTTATCCCATGAAAGGGGAAATATCTTTTATTTTATAGTGAGTTGCCGCAAGCTTGCAACATAAAAAAAGTTCGAACATAGCTGTCATTTAAGCCCAAGTAATTAAAAAATCACAGAACAGTTGAAATATTTTAATTCTAAATATACTGCTCGTATACAGCAGAATTAACATATTTCAACTGTAATTATACCTTGTGTGCAATAAAAAATATTATTATGAAATAAGTAATATATAATATTAAGTATTGTCAAAATTAATAAAGTAAGATTAACTGTAATGGATTGCAAGGATTGTGTGTGTGAGTGATGAACCAGAATTGATTCTAAGGAAAAACAATGCGGATATTTTTCCGCGTGTATTGTAATCCTGCGGCCTACTGGGTGGTACGGCCATAATCCGTAACTGATACTTTATATCGTTCACAATAAACCACTTTCTCACATTCGATGACAAATTACAAGTGAATTAATACCAACCAACTCTAGTACTTATAAATCAATGCTTGCGGATCGCGCAGCGGGCACTTTTTAATCCTACCTTTCATTTACATTCATATACAACGTTATTAAGAAACCAAATAAAGCTGAAAATTGCTTGCTTCTGCTCCAATCGTATCTTTGTCAAAGTTTGGAACAGCAAGTTTAGAACGCTTTTAAAAGCAAGTTAACAAATCTTTATTTCTTTCACTTTAAGGTCGTTAATAGCTCAATCTAGTTGCACCAATATCGTGGTCTTTACAATACCACACAAGTTTAAGTTTGCAGTAATATTAGTTCTTATTAAAATACAGATAAGGTTGTAAATGGCGTGTTTCATTAAGTTAACGGATTAAGTGTTAAATACGTGTCCGTCTCAGGATGTTATATCTCAGTGTCCTAGGAGTTGTAGTGATGGGAAATGATTCTAGATAACAAAATTTGTCATGTCCTTTAGGTGTTCAGTCGCATTAAGCTTCTTTTTGCACGATATTTGTGGGTCTTGAAGTTGCTATGAAAAACAAAACTAGGAATGTGTTGCCCAGTAAAAGATGTAATGGATGTGGATGTCCATCTGTGCAGGAACGGAGAAAGAATACAATTTACTGCGGCCGGGCGGCCTGTCGTAAGAGGCGACATAACAACCCACAGCCTGGTGGTAGGGCATTTGCCCGACTGGATGGCTACCACCCCTGGTCTAAAGTATGTCGCCATAAGTGGCCAGCGTTAGTGGCCAAGTTCCAGTCTCCCTTAAGAGAGACAACCAATACCTTTGGTGTTGCAAATGTCCATAGGCGATGATAGCCGCTTTCCATCCAGTGGGCCATCTGCCTGTCTCCTGAAGTCCTGCAATAAAATAGAAAAAATGTAACTCTGGATAGATAATTACATCAATAGATGGCGGCAGAGATGATTTCTAACTCGATTTTTGAAATCAATCCAAAGTAGAAATGAATGAAATTTTTAATAACTTTCTATTCATGCTAAACAGCTCATGTACACCTTAAAATGCCACTGACTTTTTATTTATTGCCCGAAGCAGGCAAACAGGCAGATGGCTCACGTTTAAATTTTTCACTGTTTTAGTCCAGACAATATTATTATCAGTTTTATTTCGATCAAAATTGTATCTGTGTTTAATCAACGGTGTTAGTGACTAACTTATCTGTGCTGCACAATGTAAAAGTCGAATCTCATTCTCTCGCAGGTTTAGTCCTATGGATTTATATATTTCTCTTTTTGGTGTCGCTTTTTCGTTTCAAATCGCGTTCCATGTTTTATGTTCCTGAATAAAGATCTTTTTAGTTTTATAAATAACATAATTTGTTTTATATAAGTTTGTCCTGTGATACATTTAGTTCTTATAATTTTAGCATTCCCTTTTTTATAGCGTAAGTAATGGACTGGGGCTCTCAAGTAGCTCAAGTAGCCTCAACATCAACAATTGATCGACCTACTGCATCACAAAATGACATCATCCAATGTCCACATTGTTCACAGCCCCGCTTCTTTAAAGGAAACCACGGCCTCAAAATTCATTGTGGCAAAAAGCACAGAATCAACAGTAATAACTCAGCACCGACTATAAACCCAAGCATTTCTCAAAATTCACCAGTTACCGAAGAACATTTTTTGGAACTACTATCAAAATTAAAAAAACAGCACCCAATTCTAAAAAGAATCCCTCGTGGCGCACGCTTAACGGTATGTTACACCCTATCAAAATTGATTAGATATGTTTTGAGTCAAAACTCCGTTTCAAGCTGGGAGCAATTATTAATCTTTCCATACCTCATACTACATATAAATAGAAAGCAAAACGAAAATATATCTTTAACACAGAAAATAAAAAATAATTGTGCATTATTAGATCCAAACTCCGAAAATATTAATATACCTAACCCTCAAAGCTGCTCCTCGAATTATCCCCGCAAAGATTCGTCTATTTATCATATCGTAGAAAGAAAGATTAGCGACGGGGATATCAGAGGAGCAGCCCGTTTACTATTTTCTACGGATGCAGTAGCGCCAAATTCTAACGATACACTCACTGCTCTTCATGACAAACATCCACCTTCCTCACCAAACACTGTTTTACCAGATCCACCGAATTCGGAGAATACTCTGACTGTCACCGTGGAGGATGTCAGCAGTGCTATTGGGTCCTTCCAGAGTGGCTCTGCAGGGGGTCTGGATAGCTTGACGCCTCAACATCTCAAAGATTTAATAGGTGGGGGCAGTGGCGAAGCTGGGGAGTCACTTTTGAAGGATGGCATTAATAAATTTTATGCTTGCAGTTGAAGTTATTAATGAATTAACTGGCATCCTTTATGGTGCCAATCTCTGCGCCTTAAAAAAAAAAGATGGGGGCATAAGGCCCATTGCCGTTCGAACGGTTTACCGCCGTCTCGCAGCCAAATGCTGTTGTGAAAAGAAGGCGGATAGTCTAAAAACATATTTTCAGCCAAATCAACTAGGCTTTGGTTCGCGGGGAGGTCGTGAGGCCGCTGTCCACGCTTTGCGGTCATTCCTCCGTCACAATGGTGGAGATTTGGTGCTGAAGGTGTATATCAAAAATGCCTTCAACTCAATTGATCGGTCCGCCTTACCTTGCCTTGACAAAATTCCTGATTGTTACCACTTTCTTTGGCAGTGTTACAGTCAAAATTCAAAAATAATTTTTCAAGACAATTTATTATATTCTCAAACTGGTTGTCAGCAAGGCGACCCCTTAGGGCCAGCCATTTTTAGCTTAGCTATCCACCCAATCATTACCCGTTTGAAATCTAAATTCAACGTTTGGTATCTGGATGATGGCACTCTGGGAGGCGAAGTGAATACGGTTTTAGACGATTTAATTAATTTAAAAACAGATCTACAGAATATAGGCCTGGAAATAAACTTTGATAAATGTGAATTGTACATAAATAAAATAGACAGCGGAAAAGAAATACTGTCAAAAATACAAGCAATAGCTCCCAAAATTAAAATGGTTAACATGTCTTCACTTCGTCTCCTAGGCGCGCCAATCTTCGACGAGGCCCTACCGGGTTTCGTCGAAGAAAATTTTCAAAATTTTCGTAATACTTCAGATCGTTTATTCAAAATTAATACCCATATGGCATTCACTATTGTGGCGACCGAGGGTGGAACTGCCCAGCAGCGTAAATCAGCTTTAGAACTTTTAGAAAATACTAGACATTTCTGGAAGGAAAAGACAAGGACGGATAGATGTTAGAAAGGGATAGACGATAAAAGAAAGAAAGAGATAGATAGATGTTAGAAAGAGATGGACAATGAACGAAAGAAAGAGATAGATAGATGTTAGAAAGGGATAGATGTATAAACGAAAGTTCCCGAACAGAAGGTTCGGGAAAGAAGAGACAGAGATAGATATATGGTTTCTAGAAAATTCTTCCGGGTATATAAACAGCGTAAGGCGCGCCTACCGGGCAGTTTTTAGAGTTGAAAGTTGCAGTTTAAAGTTGAGTTCAGTCCAAGACAGTGAAACGATAAGTGCGATACTATAAAGTTATTAGAGGAGGTTAATAGAGGACAGAGACGAATTAAGTGGTGAATTTAGTGTCGAGTTTGGTTGACAGATACGTGAAGGAGGTGTGTAGCGTAGTTCGAGAGAGGAACCAGAGGCGAGCTACACGCGATAATATCGGAGGTGGTCCGCGCAATATCGGCGACGGTATTGAGGGTGTGACAACTTATCGTCGGGACTGTGCATCGTGGGTCGTGTGTTTAAGGACAGCAACCCTACAGGGAGGTACTGCGCGCGGCTTTGTAAGTCAATAAAAGCTTTTAAATTAAAAACTGGTGTTTTCTTCCAATCCATAAGTGCGTACCCCCGCTCGTACGTAACACTATCATCCGATACTGCCTTTTCGTCCCTAAATTTACGTATGCCCTCCGGTGCTGCCAACTTTTTAAGGAAACTCTGCTTTTAACTACGCTGGATAGCACCGTGAGGGATACCCTCATATCCATATTAAATTTTGACATGGACGACCGAACGTGGTTACAATGCTCACTACCGATAAGGCTAGGTGGCCTAGGCGTCCGCAAAATTTCCAGTATTGCTCTACCAGCTTTTTTGTCATCGGTTTATAGTACAAGTGATTTAGTATTAAATTTTTTAGAAAAAAGCAATTTAGATTACGAAATTCCATATTTGACCGATGCCAAAAAAGCCTGGACAATGGCCTGCCCTAACTCTACCCTGCCCACTGTTCCGACTTCCCAACGAGCTTGGGACGAGCCGCTCTGCGAACTGACACGGGAAAGTCTCCTACAAACGTGCTCCAGTTCGACAGAGCGAGCTCGCCTTTTGGCCGTTGCTACTTGGAAGTCAGAACAGTGGCTGCAGGCACACCCATCCTTCAATACAGGCACACCCTTAGATGAGGCTACTTTTCGTTTTGCTGCGAGCCTTCGCTTGGGGGCCCCATGTTGTGTACCACATCGTTGCCAGTGTGGGAGTGTGGTGGACCCATTTGGACACTACGGATTAGCATGTTTACATAGTGTTGGTCGAAGATCTCGCCTTGCCAGCCTCAATGACATCATCCGCCGGGCTCTTGTCAGCGTCGGCGTACCGGCCGTATTAGAACCGAATGGCTTGGTACGCGACGATGGCAAGAGGCCGGATGGTATGTCACTTATTCCTTGGAAGATGGGTCGGCCGCTTGTTTGGGACGCGACATGTGTAGACACTCTAGCGCCCTCACATCTTCCAATGACTGAGTTAGAGGCTGGCAATGCTGCTTTAAAAGCTGAAGGCCTCAAACGGCGCAAATATGAAACCTTAGGAAGGGGTTACATATTTGTGCCGTTTGGAGTTGAAACATTAGGTCCGTGGGGTCCATCGGCAAAGAGATCTGTAAGAAACTCTTTGATGCCACCCGTGATCAGAAGGCTGGCTCATATTTCGCCCAGCAAATAAGCATCGCCATACAGCGCGGCAATGCAGCCAGCCTTCTGGGCACGCTCCCATCTGGCAGCGATTTGTTACACAGTCTATAATCGCTTGTATTTTATAACTTAGTTTATTTTAGTTTTTACTTTAGCTTAAATTTTCTGCATTATTATAATACCTGAATAAATAGGTATTTGTGCTGGTACAACACTAGTTTGCAAAACTAAACATTACTTTTCACGATCGAAATAAACTATAACATCAATTTTATTAATGGTTCTGTTAATTACTGTAGGTTTTTTTAAATAGTTTCAAATACCATTTGCATCATCAACCTTTAATAGAAGGACATTGATAACGTTTAAATATAACGATGTTGAGCAGAATTAAACCAATATTTATTTTTATGTATTTACGTATTCGCGAGCAAAGCTTATCTGCTCTTTGAAAGTTTTTTTTAAAATAATAATCGGCAGACCGACACACATTGTATATCTTCAAGCTAAGCAGGTTATGTTTGTGTGGCAGGGCTTGAAATACCGGTAAAAAATAAATATCGTTATAAAAATTACCGTTATTTCTAGCCATTTTACCGTTAAAAATAAAACGTTAATACTATTCTCATCGGTAATTTTACTGTTATAACTATGTTTTGTTACCATCTTCGCTTTCTTTGACTCGCAAAGATTATCAAACAGCACTGTGCTAAGAGCCCGTAGTGTTTAGAGTTGTGTAGAGTAACATGCAGTCGTAATAAAACCAATTCTTAAAAATGGCAACGTCGCTTGAAATAACGTAAAAATTACCGATACGTAAGTATAACGTCATACATTAAAATCATAAAAGTTACCAAGTAACGGTAGAAAAATATACCCATATGGCAGTATCTTGTTTGAAAATACCGGTAATTACCTATATTTTAAAAATTACTCTTTTCTTAAATTTCAATTTACAAGATAACACATTAATGAAGCAAAGAGGCGAATTATCTCCCTGAAAGAGACAATCTCCCTAATAGTTCATTAAAAAACCCTTATGTCTATATATATCTTAAAATCTGAAAATGTAACATGATAGACATTTTTTATATATATTTTATTAAATGTCTACATACATATGTATGCATGTATATAAATTTTAATAAAAAAAATATCAACGAACAAGTTGAAAAACGAATGACAAGAGATGAGTGGAAAAACGAATCGCAACGGACAAGTGGAAAAACGAATGGCAACGGACAAGTGGAAAATTGAATTGCAACGGACAAGTGGAAAAACGAATGGCAACGGACAAGTGGAAAATACTCAACTGACATGTGACAAAATGAATCGCAAAAAATTTTACTTGAAGTTTTACGGGCAGGTTTTCAAATTGAAAAGTACATTAACAACCTGCCCGTAACACTTCAAGGTAAAATTTTGTTGCGATTCATTTTGTCACATGTCAGTTAAAGATTTTCCACTTGTCCGTTGCCATTCGTTTTTCCACTTGTTCGTTGCAATTCATTTTTCCACTTGTCCGTTGCCATTCGTTTTTCCACTTGTCCGTTGTGATTCGTTTTTCCACTTATACGTTGCCATTAGCTTTTCCACTTGTCCGTTGCGATTCGTTTTTCCACTCATCTGTTGCCATTCATTTTTCAACTTGTTCGTTGAGATTCGTTTTTCCACTTGTCCTTTGAAGTTTCACTTCTAATATGTGTCCCAGCACACATTTCGATTTTCGCAGGTTTACTGCTAATTATGATTTGGTTAGGTTGGGTACATTTTAATGGTGTAATACGCTACACACGCACTGAACATTTTTTTACGTCAACACTTTTGTTGTTGGTTGTCGTTCACTTTTGTTGTGACTTTCGAAAAACTGAAGCGTTGGCAAAGTTTTCTTGTTGTTAATTTGTTTCCTTAACAAACTCTCTATTTATTTATTTAATAATATTTTTGCAAAAAGACCACAAAAAGAGGTAGTTATACGCAGCCACGTGGACAGTAGAGGTATAGGTAGTTTGATGCAAACTTAAGTTTGCCTCTATTAATGGCTGCTCGGAAAATCGCACTTTCCAATACGCAAAACGCGATTTTAGGTATTAGAGCGACGAGGTCTTCAGAGGACGAGGTATATCCTCATTGGCTCTCTCGCTCGCTTTCTCGTTTACGGGACTTCCCCGGCGTTCGGCTCACCAAGCTTACCGCTTTAGCGCTTTCGAACTAGATATAGCGCTTTTTAGGGCAACCTAGCTCCCAATTTTATTAAACAACTTCCAGCACAAAATCTTGCGCTTTTTATAATATGCAAATATCTAATTAATTTTATAATAAATATATATGAATATCTATACTAATATTATAAAGAGGAAAGATTAGATTGTTTGTTTGCATTCAAGAGGCTTTGCAACCACTGAATCGATTTAAAAAATTCTTTCACTGTTGGCAAGCTACACTATCCCCGAGTGATATAGGCTATATTATATTTACAAAAAAAATAGGGATCCTTACTAAAACTTTTAAAATGTACACCAAGGTGTGAAAAAATACCTAAAATCGCGTGCGCTGCGAAAACTATTGATGATAGAATAAAATAATGTACTACAACTTTGCAGAACACATCATTATTTACAAAAAGTGTCGCGACACTATTTATCTAGCTATTATAGTTATGACACAATAAGAGTTTTTTTATTTTAAATATTTAATTAAAATGTCGCCTCTAGAAAATGCTCTTTATTCGTATCTTGGTATTCATCCTTATCAAAATAAATTATTTCATATTCAAGAGTGCTTCAATACCTTTATATAACTTTTTGAATGATTCAATTCGGACATTCCATTCGAAAGATATCACGAGTTTAAAAACGTAAGAATTAGACCACGTGACTGTGACACTTTTTCGTGAGCGAAAAATCGTAAGACCCCCCCTCTATATAGAAGTTTCACTTCAAAATTGCATTCATTCTGCAGACAGGCCGAAGGCCCTGGTGGAAAACAATGTGCTGCTCTCTAAAGGGAAACCACCTGGCCGCGAATACCGGAACACAACTCATAGTTGTTATGGCAGCATACTTCAGAGCTAGGGTGGTAGCTATCCACACGGGCACATACCCTACCGCCTGGCTGCCGGTTGTTTTGTCCCCTCTTCCAGATAGCCTATCCAAAATGTTTCTTTTTTTGGATAATCGACAATGTACAGACTTGTTATGTTTATATGACGATAGATTAGAATATAATGCTGAAAATATTCTCGGAATGTAATACATTAAGTAAGTCGGAACAAACAGTGATTTTTTATTAGAGTCGACGATGGATCGGAGTTCGTATTAATAGCCGCCATAAACCGAAAGGTGTCACATGCAAGCTCTAATTAGTTATATTGCATGTATGCTGTCACCGTTGACCACTACCATCGATTCTCGCCCTGTTATAATCGAAGATGTACTCGAAGTGAGAACATAAAATTAAGCCCCTGTCCATCGTCCATCCAAAGGTTGCCTGTAAGAGATTGCTTTAAGCAATAAGGCCGCCCATTGTACTACTATTTTCTAATTTTAGAACACGAAAATGTATTACTGTTTTTATGTTGAAAAAAAATAATTTGTATACTTTGATTGATACAAAATAAAAGTAAAACAAAGTTGCTTTCCGCGTCTATCTGTATGTCTGTATATCCAATAAATCCTAAACCTCGCTATAGATTCTTAAACGGTTTGCACCATCCGTTAGATAATTTTTCACTGAAGGTTTATATATACAAAAACCTAATTAAGATTTCATGTAAGCAAAACAGAGCTTACCTTAGGGTTTGATCCGTGGCGTAGCGGCTGGTGAAACAGCAACATATAAAAAAGATAAAAATGAATTAAAAGTGTTTTAGCCAAAGTTGTTGCTGGGCACTTTCTTGCTGCTTCTTCTTATACATCAATAACACGTCGCGAAGCGGTATATATAGAGTAAGAAGTATATTTAATTTTTAACTCATATGTATGACCTTCAGAAAATATTCCCCAGTGGAACTTTGTTTTTTTCAAATAAAATAAAAAATAATTAATTAGAAAAAGTAAAAACTTGAGATAGGCTACTTGTTTAGTATTATTTGTTATTATGCAGTATCTTCTGACAATTCTAAACTCAGCTTTTCGCCATTGAGTCTCTTTAAGCAGCTAAAATCCACTATTCCAAACACATATTGGTCTGTCCTTGCACACAAAGATATTTTAAAAGATAAATTAATTATTTTAAATTTTATGACGTTAGGTATTAGTGATCTTTTATAATTTGTAATTATTAGTTGTCATTGATATATAACATACATTACTGAGATACGATTAGGGTTCCTAGGCGTACTCTCATAGTATCATACTATATTTTAACCAATTGTAGTATATATAATAACAAATTATATAGTACCAAATGTACTATGTAATGTATGTATTTTCATCGCTTATTCAATTGTCGCGCTTTTTGTTAAGATTCTCATGATTATTTTAAATCTAATAGATCTTTGCGAGTCAAAGCAAAAGTAAGTAATGTAAATACACATGGAAAATTTAATAACGAAACAAATTAAATATATAATAATTAATATAAAGGTGTACTATTTTATTTTTACTAGTAAAAAACAAAAATACTTTATTCCATTCAAAAAGCTGGCAACCCTATTTATGATGTTTTTTGACAATTAATTTAACAAGATTGGGTCATTTTGGTATAACACCAAAAATAATGTTTGTAAATTAAAACTAAAATCACTGTTGTGTCGGATATGAATCCGGCACAGAAATATGCTGAGTGCAAACCTTGTTTGCTGAAAATGCCGTGAAAATTTTACAAATATGATCTGTGTATAATAATGTATAAGGAATGTAATTACGTCGCTATTTCTTCAAACAAAGTTTTACTTTCTTACTTTGTTGTTCAATAAAAAAAATTAAATACTTTTTTATAAATATAAACAAGTGGTAGGGGCGAACAACGTCACACTTATACTGCGATATACACAATAAAATATTAATTCAATTTGTGAGTCTGTACTTACGCCCAGGCACGGCGAGCGGCGACTAAAACGCATTTAATTATACCAGTAGTAAAGGCCGATACCTCAATAAACTCCAATACGCGTTTCCGGAAGAAATATTAATATTTATACCTAATAAAATATTAATTAATGACAAACTATCAATTAAAGATGCTCCAATAACGGAGATATTATTCAGGGCACTTTTTATACGTGTTTTTTTTATTAACTCAACCAGCGTGTTAATAAATCATAACATTCTTTTTTATTATTTTATAATATGTTTTTAATTTACTGTTCTGTGTACGGAATTTGTTTTTATTTTTTAACTAGCTATGCCCGCGACTTTGTTCGCGCGGAACTTGGACTGTAAGAGAAATTAGTCAAAATATACGTATATTATGTATATAATTCAGCCTAATTTCGTCATGTGAAGAAACCTCGTAAAAGAAATTTTAGAAATAAAGAAAATTTGCAATAGAATACGGCCTCTGTGGTTGAGCGGGCTAAAGGCGCGTTCTCACTATGTCGTAACGGTTAATTTATCGTTGGACGACAGTCGTCTCTAGCTGTTCCCATTATAACGATTGTTTGTTGTCAATTTTTTTTATCGTTTAGTGACTATCGTATCTAGCTGTTCCCATTGGATCGCGACGACATTTTATCGTTTCACGGCAGTCGCTTTGTCGTTTACACATCATTAGCAAGCTACAAATCTACAGTCGCGAGGGGGGCGGGAAAACACGTGTAAACGACGAGACGATACTTTTATCCTGGCTACGATAGATTTGCCGTCATGATTTAGTCTCAACGATTTTTTATCATTCTACAACTGTCGTGATAGCCGTTCCCACTGTCATGACAATCTGTCGTCACTGCAAAAAATGTCGTAGACGACAGTAAGTCGTGTCGTTCTATATGTGAACACCTCCATTTAAACATATGAACCACGACACTTAAAACTATACGATTGTCTGTCGTCCCGACAAAGTCGGAACGCGCCCTAAGGACTTTGGCGACTTACCTCACTGCAACGCAGAGGCTTCGGGTTCGGTCTTGCTGAAGAAGAATTGTATGTTACCCATAACAAGCGTAACGTGCTTAATTTGAGGTTATACAATAAGTGTATTTGTCTGCCGATTATTATTATTATACTTTATTTCTTTGAAGACCATAGGCCATAAAAATGGCCCGGACTTTTGAAGGGCTTGCGTGGGGCCACGGGGAGGCCAACACGTAGAGGCCCCTTGACAAATTTAATGTAAATGTGGCGTGACACTGACCGGCGACTATCCCTGTCTACGCCATATAATAATAATAATAATTATATATCCCGCAGGGGGGCTTTGTGGCGAAGCCTTAGGTGAGTGGCGACACCTCGTACCTGACTCCGGGGGCCAAGACAAGGCCCCCGCCTCCGTGCTTGCCTTAGCCAGCCGGCACGGAGTGGAGATCGCTAGAGCTAAGACTCAAGCTCCAGGGGTGGAAGTGATAAATGGCCTAACGTCAGAAGTAGCTTCAGTGAACCTGCAGCCCACCTCTCTACACCCCTTAGCCACTCACACCTATGTTGGCTAAGGTCCATGCAGGGAGTGGCGAGTCACCGTCTGCCCATTTTTCCATGTTCCCCGAACATTGCGACGGGCAGACGCCATAGTCCCCATATTCCCAGACCGCTAGTACCACTAATAGTTAACCCCAATAGCCCGGTACTTTTTGTCTTCATTTCCCACAACAGTCCTACACTGGCCGGGGCTTGTCCTTGGGTGCATTATTGTATGGTGTAGACAGGGATAATCGCCGGTCAGTGTCACGCCACATATTTACATTAAATTTGTCAAGGGGCCTCTACGTGTTGGCCTCCCCATGGCCCCACGCAGGCCCTCCAAAAGTCCGGGCCATTTTTATGGCCCGTGGTCTTGAAAGACATACATTTATAATTATATATTATTTAACGGGCACATTGCCAGAATCCATGTTGCTGCTATAAATTTCCTAATAGAGTTAGATCTGAATCGATTTTGGTTACAGAAACTGAAATATACTTTGTCGCTTATTGCTTGTAGCAGGCAAAGATGAAGACGGCTTGATGGAAGGTGGTAAGTGTGGCCTATGGACGTCTGCAACACCTGGGGTTAGTGTGGACGTCTGCAGCACTGCAACACCAACAGTTGGAGGTAGGCTAAATAAAACTTTAACAATACTCGTTGACACTTGACATCTTTGTCTTACGTGATCATGACCACTGAAAAGTGGCCGAAACGTCGGAATAACCAAAATCAAATAACTACCGCGCTTAAAACAGTTAAATCGTAGTTTTGTTATGTATACTAGTAGCGAAAACTTCAGAAAATACTAATGATATCATTATAGTTTTCGTCAAAATCGGCCTCGAGAATTCTTTGACTATTTGTCGCTATTAATAGTTTACGATTTGGCCCTGAAGGTTCACTTGAAAAATCCACTAATCCGTATATTTTGTGAAATTCCAATGTCCATTGTGATACCTGTTAGTTCATTATTCAAGATCTGAATAATCTGACACGTTTAATAATGTAAACAAACAAGTCGAGGGCGTGTCATGCGGTTGTTATAAATTTATTAACACGAATATGGTAGATTAAGACGGATTGCAACAAAGACAAAGATTTGCCAAAAATACTTACAAAGAATATGGTTATGTTTCTAATTCTTATTACCGTACCGTGTAATTCATTCCATGTCTGTCTCGTTGTGTGTTTACTAAATAAACGTATTTTCTTTCTTTCTTTCTTTATGTATTTGGATTATTTTTCAGTCGTAAAATAAACAAATAATCCTTGAATATGAAAGAAAGAAAAAGTTTGTAAGTATAGATGTGCGTTTGTGAAAACTTTACAATAATGTGACGTCGTAAGGTTTGGTGATTTTTTTCTTAAAATAACTATAGAAAAATTACGAAAAAACCAAGACACGTCTCATATAGTGAAGATTTATGATATTTTTTTGGTAAATTATTGATCAGTAATTACCAACGAAAAGTTGTTTCGATCTTTTGCGGCATCAGGCGCCTTAAATAAATATATTATGAACGTATAAACAAAACGCAACTCATTCGATGTTAATATATTATTTTGTGAATTTTACATCAACAAAAACTTTATTATTGTCACCTTTTAAAGGTTAAGGTGTTTGTGCATCAGAAGGATATTTTTTCATGACCACAAAAATTAGTGCGATATGTACCTATGTGCTTGACGAATATTGGACGATTGACTTGGGCGTTATTAGTTCGTTTGTATGTTACCTATAAGTTATTTAGACATGTTAATTATAATACAATTTTAGTTATTGGTTTGCACACTTTAACCGAGTGTTTTTTAATTAAAATAATATAAAACTTTTTTCTTGCAGGAGTTCTGGAGACAGGCAGGCGGCCCACTTACTGGAAAGCGGCTACCATCGCCTATGGACATTTGCAACACCAAAGGTGCTACAAATGCGCTTCTGCTCTCTTAAGGGAGACTGGAACCAGGTCAATAATGCCGGAACACAACTTAAGGTTGTATATAGCGACATACTTTACACCAGGGGTGGTAGGCATTCAGTCGGGCAAATGCCCTACCACCTGGCTGTGGGTTGTTTTGTCGCCTCTTACGACAAGCCGCCCGGCCGCAGGAAATTGTATTCATTCTCTGTTCCTGCACGGAGAACGTAATGTGTTTTTAATTAATTATTAATTATAATTTTAATTAATTGTTAATTTATTATTATTATGAATGTTTTTTTTTAAATATTAATGTACCTAATATTAGTACTGACAGAATCAATGAGAGTTGTGTACAACATTTTGCACGCCCTAGAGGCAAACACATGTGAAACTATGAAACAATCCTACCATCTTTTTTATGTACCATGTTTTATGCATTAAATGATGATTTGATTTGATTAAAATAATGCATTTTTGCAAAAATTTTCAATTGCAAATTAAAGGTTGAAATAATAAGCTTGTATCCCTTCGGTACAAAAGACGAGATACCATCAACTATTTGAACCCAATAATCTACCTATATACCATAATAATATTATTAACAGGAAAGGTTTGTATTTTTGTGACCAAATGCTTTAAAAGAATAAATTCAGATTTACTTACGACAAAAACATTTACAATATGGGCTTCTTCAGAATATGCGTACCTAGTTATTTAAATTTTCGACGAGGTAGGCAACGCCTCGGGTCATTTGGTGTTGCAGGCGTGTATTGGCGACGGTAATCACTTACCATCAAGTGGCCCATTTGTCTATTTATCTGTAATCAAACAGATTCCTCAGATTCCCTCAAGTGTATTTATTACAACTGGGTTTTTTAAAATATTGTACTAAGATATTATGACTGCGACTTCGTCCACGATTGTTATGAATTTCTCGTGGTATTCCCGGGACACAAAGAAAGAAATGTAAACAGAATGTAAGCTATCGTTTTAGTGAAAATTGTATTGGAATAAGCAAATTTTTATGCAACCGAACAACTACAAACCGCTTCTGGGAAAATTCCCACAGGATTCTCGGGATAAAAAATATCACATATTTTATAACATAAAATTTGCTATCAACCAGTGAACACCGCATCGAAATCGACCCATTAGTTTTTACGTGAATCCCGAACAAACAGACAAGAAATCAAAAAAACATCATCGTGTTCTCCGTTGTTTATATAGACTATTCCAGTTGTTTTTTTTAATATAGGCTGGAAACTGGAACTGAAAATCAGCGCTGTGTCATCTATTGTCGCAGCATAACGCTGAGTTCAATTTGAGTTCAATGTATAGTTATTAAATTATATTTTTTTCTTTTCTGTGTGCACATACATTTGCTATAATAAACATTTTCTTTCTTTAATAACTTCAATGTACAGGCACGGCATATTTTGGATTTTATAATATTATAGATAGGTTCGCGTTTGACCGACATTGCGCCTGATGTCAGGTGGAAATGCAGTCTAAGGCGGAGCACGCCTACCTAGAAGATACCTTATCACGCGAGACTTGAACACACCTAAGTTGTGTTTTTTAGGAAAAACAGACGACGGTAGTCTCACTCTTTAGCGGTACGTTTGGTAACAGTGGCAGCAGAGCGCTTCGTCCACTTTGTTGGTATTTCCATAGATAGATAACACTTTATTGTTCACCATTACAGAAAACACAGAAAACTTATAGCCTAAATTTTTTCTAAATGTGCACAATGGGCGGTTTTATCGCTAAGAAGCGATCTCTGCCAGACAACCCGTGGCAGGAATAATATAAATATTAAAGGATATGCAGTTACTTACATATATTATATTCATATATCGGATTTTGTCATATTGTAACAGCCTAAGGCGCCGACAAAGAAAAATTCCATGTACAGATTTGTGGAAGCACATTTATTACCTGTCGGCATTTAAACTAATTGTAATTGTCTTTTATGATCGTCTTCTTTTGTTTACTTATTGATTGAACTAATTTTCTAGAGAACAGCCCATTGTTTTACTGTACTCATTCGCTTGCGGCCGACTCATTAGCCAGGTTTTTCAGATTCCGTCAACTACGATACGAACACACTGCATTTGTGCAGTATAAAACGATGGCTTGATTGAGGGAGGGGACAGTCGAGCGAGAACTGCGATCAAAGCAAGATGTGTGATCGTGAGAAGATGTGAAAGCAAGATCAAAGAAGAGTGTACTACAATCGGGAATCTAATATTGACGGACTTTGCGCGTTTTATTGAATTACGACCTTCTGCACTACGTTTGGCTCTGTTGTGTGCGGTTATATTTGTCCTTGTGTTATACGTGTTTGTATAGTTCTAATAAACTCTATAATAATTCTAAGGGCATTTTAATTCGAGTCCCGCAACTCGTAACAATATTTCTACCTTAAATAATTCTACGAATGCCTAAAAGTTTTATCGAACGCTTGTTTTAAGTCATAAAAAGTAAGATTAAACAAAAGGCCATATTAAATTAAGACTTTCACAAAAAATGCTCAAAAGACCGTGCTTGAACAATTTTAAAAGTCATTGCTTATGAATATGGTGTACTTGTTTTTTGCTGAACTGAAGTCAAATTAAGGTTTAAGTGGGTTAAGTGCAGGTTAGTGTATTTAGAATGAGCGGAACGAATGAAGGACGCGAGCTGTGATTAATTTTCCAACATGAATTTGAGACGTGGAATCTAATAATGGCGTAGCAATCGTTCTATTCTATAATAAAATATATTTTTAATTTTTTTATTGCATGAGCTAAGCTGACAGGCAGACGGCCTACTTGATGGAAAGCGGATACCATCGCCTATGGACATTTGCAACACCAAAGGTGCTACAAATGCGCTGCTGCTCTCTTAAGGAGACTGGAACCTGGTCACTAATGCCGGAACACAAAGGTTGTTAAGGCGGCATACTCTAGACCAGGGGAGGGAGCCGTCTAGTGTAGCAAATACCCTACCACCTGGCTGTGGGTTGTTTTGTAGCCTCTTACGACAGACCACCCGGCCGCAGGAAATTGTCTTTTTTTTCCGTTCCTACACGGATGCACTTTACACATATAAGAACTATCTCTATAGCACACAAGCACACTACACAAGTTTACATATAAAACTCATCATTGCATTCTAATGACATTTAATAAGTAATTCTAACATATAATACGTTTGATATTAAGCGAATTGATTTTCCTAATAACATTTCAGATTGATTTATGAATTAATACACCATATAAGGACTTGTGCAATATAATATCCATGTTTTAACCATTCGAAATGATGTTTTTCTTGTTTATCATTCATATTAGGTCATGAAAGATATATAACATATAGAAGTGTGCACGTATTTAACCGACGCTACAAATAAAATAATAGCCATATAGTTTTATATTATTGTTACATGCCGTCAAAGAAATGCGCACACCTGCATGTCGTAAAACAAGTTTATTACCTTTCCTGCATTAGGATACTTCAATCTCATTTATTGGTATACATCTCTTGTGTCTATTTGCTTCAATACATTTATATGAAGATTGTGGGAGCTACATACGTCTAGTCATCGCAGTGGACAATGAACTACTGTCTAGCGCAACGCGGAAGCGCACATATTAATAGTTGCTCTATCTCGCTCCTACATCATCTATCCCGCTCACACATTGTGCTATTATGTATTGCACTGGCTGTACGACTTGTTAATATTTGTACTTAAGATTACCTTTTCCAAAATTAGTTCACATCAGAAATCGACAGTGTATACTGCTCTCTGTCATCTGAAGTATGATATAACCATTTCTCGCTGCTACAAGGTAAATGAAAAACAGAATTCAATTATTAAATAATTGACACACCCACACACAATCGCAGATAAAGCTTGCGTGAAAAGTTTTCCCACAATAACACATATGATTGAGATTAAAGCGGTACATACGTGAAAAGATATAAGATTGGAGTTTAAATTTATTTATGGAGACGGCTGTGACCCGGGTCAGCCGCAACAAAGGCGCCCACGCGTATCGACAGACCTACATTATATAAAAATTTGGTATTAGTTAAAATCAATTTGACCAACCACTATAAAATAATCTATTAATACTTACAAAAGGTGAAAGCACCACATAAAATGTGGCTTTGAGTTAACACTTTCGATGCTGTATGGGGTCGTATTTGATCCTTAGAGTGCAGGAAACGAGAAAGAATACTAATTCAAACATACATAATTTAAACATACCACAGAAATAATACTTCCTTAATTTTCCCGATTTTTATACATAATAAAATTACGTTGTAACGTAAGCACGGTAATAATTTCTTTTATTTTTCCTTCCACCCATTTTGATGTTATATAAAAAAAAACTAAAACTAGGCATGTTTGCTGAAGAGTTTCTTACGCCGCTTTTGTTCTTCTTCTCTTTAAGCCATAATATGTTGCGAAGGGGTGATAAATTAGATTAGGCTTCCATAGAGTAAATACTAACCATAAACAAAATTAAAACTAAATAATTAAAACGAACAAGTTGGCGGTAGGCTAAATAAAATTTTAATAATACTCGTTGACACTTGACATCTTTCTTCCGTGATCACTGAAAACTATTCAAAATCAAATATATTACTGCGCTTAAAACCGTTAAAACGTAGTTTTTTAGTTATAAAATGTGTATTGTATCTGTTTGCTGTTCTCATAAATAAACTAAAAAAAATATTAAAAATACCGAAAAACATGGACATTATTGTAACCCTATTAACGTTTGTATATTTACAAAAATAGCCAGGCCTTTTGGACCTTATACATAATAAATAGTATAAGTATATTAAAGCTAATGCAGTAAACGTGTTAAATGACGATTTTTGTCTATGGGACATAACTATATGCCCTTTTTGTAGCTGCGATACTGATATCTTAAAATGGAATAAATATATCTAAAATATCAGTGATTTCATCATGTTTGACACGGAGTGCATTTAATGCCTATTTTTTATTCGTGCAGGAACTGAGAAAGAATACAATTGTTCTTTCTCCGTTCTTCCACGGATAAAAACTGAATTTAATATTGACTATTATTGTATATATTTATGTAAATTATATATAATAATAATGATAACAGTCCATAAACGTCCCACTGCTGGGCTCGGGCCTCCCACTATAGGGGAACAGACAGTATACCTGCCACGCTTGTCCAAGGCGGCTTGGCAGGTTTGACACATCGGTTATCTCGATACATAACGAGATTTTCCTTCACCGCTGTTAGCACGTGGTAACTGTAACAATATCTACATTAGGTCAGAAAACTGCCTAAGTGGTGGATGCGTTCCAGCCGGGATCGAACCCACGTCCTTTGAGTTTGAGACACGTATGCTAGCCATTACGCTACCACGACTTAAAGAAAGGTAAAGTATATACAATACTAAACTAAAATAATAAATTTATTGCAACAACTTATATCCGTGTAGGGATGGAGAAAGAATACAAAATCCTGCGGCCGGGTGGCCTGTCGTAACAGGTGTCAAAACAACCCACTACCAGGCGGTAGGGCATTTGTCCGACTGGATGGCTACCACCCCTGGTCTAAAGTATGTCGCCATAATAACCTTGAGTTGTGTTCCGGCATAAGTGGCCAGGTTCTAGTCTCCCTTAAGAGAGCAACAGCGCATTTGTATCACCTTTGGTGTTGCAAACGTCCATAGGCGATGGTAACCGTTGTCTATCCAATGGGCCTTGTGCCTGTTGAACTCCTGCAATTAAGAAACATATATAAGCCTCATGCAGAAGTTTTGCCGATGACTATTTACTAATTTTTTTTTTTTTAACAACTCTACGGACTCGAGTTCCGTACCCTTTTTTATAACTTAATTTCTAGATTTATTTTTTTAATTTAACACGCTAATTGGTTATTTTGGTTGGTGTGACATTAATTTAGTGATTTTTGTGTTGAGGTTTATGTGTGTGTATCTTACGAATAACTTATTATATTAATTTATTCTAATTTTAATACTAAACTTATACTAATGTAGAGTGTATCTGTTACATGCTGGTGTTGTGAGAAGGTGCATGTGCAGTGCGGGCCTTATGTCTATACTTATATATTATCCTATATAGTGCCGTGTGTGTTGTTTTTTCCTTTCTGTGTCTGGGTTATGAATTTTTAGGCTCTTTGTGTGTCTTGGATTGGTTGTGAAGTGTGCGTGTAATGCAATGCGGTGGTAGTTAGTTAGATACTATTATTGTATAAGTGACTATTATTTTATGTACTTATGTAAATTATATACAATAATAAACTGAAATAACAAATTTATTGCAACAATTATTTATGTAACCTTTTGTGTCAAGCCTACTGACCATCGACGCGTGACATCATGAGGCTAGCGGCAAACCTTCTGCGCACGGGTAGTATAAACACGTATTGTGGAAAACCTACGTAATCTACGATAAGAAATATGTGAAGTACTTCATCCAGCAACCTGTGTTCTTATCTCTTGAGATTATAAGTATGAATAATATATTTATGTGTGGAATAAAGTAACGAAACTAACTTTTCAACTTCAACGACGGGAACATTGTAAATTGTGCACATTTATTGAGCCTATGCAGGCGCCTTGGGTGGCGGTTTTACAAACTTAATATACCTCTACAATATCTATCTTTGTATCCCTTATGATGTAATACATAATGTCGAAATTCCTTTATCATCTGACTCTTTAACTTATAAATGTAAAGTTGTCTTACTATATATTTCAGAAATACCACTTGCTGTTATAAAATTACTATAAACTCTTATTTCAAATGAATAAGGATGATATTCGTGTAACATGTCGTTGGATAGGTCTAGTATTAAGTTTGTTATTACTATAAGTTTCAGAACGCGTTATGGCCCTACTAAATCAATCGTTTTGCTAATGACTCGAGTCACATATTAAATCTTTTTTATCTTTTTTTATTGGTGGAATAATCCAATCGAATATGCTACAGCTTTCAGACATTTAATTTTTGACAGATTTAGTCTAAAAATTAGTTAATACGTGTAGTAATTTTTTTTGATGTAATGTTTCAGTGAAATGGATAATGTATAATCCGTGCAGTTTAACATGGCACCTGGCTCGAATAAATTACGTTTAAAGTACTTGGTGCAAAAAAGTTTTGAATTTTATTTTAGTTCTTTGAATATCATCATTTATTTTGCGCTAAATAGTTTATCTTATTATACTACTTTACGATGCTTTAAACGTTACAGTACAAAGCAGCGGGAGGAGGGTTGTATTCGAGCCAGGTGCCATGTTAATGCGCACGGGTTGTAAAGACATTTTTTGTAGTAATAATTATGAACATTTAACAATAATAAATTATGATGAGTTTTACTTATATATATATTCAGAATTATTCGAGTTGAATTGACTTTCTGTTCTTCCTTTGTAACATATACCTATGTAAATTCGGTTAGAAAACTAAGTATAATATTGTTACGTGCGAGCGGGGGTACGCACGTAGAATTGAAAGGAAACACCAGTTCTTTTAATTAAACGCTTTTATTGACTTATACAGCCGTACGTGATTCCTCTCCGCAGGGTCGCCCCTACACGCACAACTCACTCACAATACCGTCGCCGGTATTGCGTAGACCTCCTTCTGCTACTGCGGTGTTCACCCCCGAATTTACCGCGCGTAGCTTCTTTCTGAATCTTCTCTCAAACTACTCTATACTCCACCTTCACTGAACTGTTCACTAAACTTTTCAATAAATTCACCACTAAACTCGTCACTGTTTTCTATTAAACTTCTCATCCAACTGTCTCGTATTGCATTTGTCGCTTGGCCGTCTCCAACTGAACTGAACTACTCGGTAGGCGCGCTTTACGATGCTTATATACCCGGAAGAACCTTCTAGAACTCATAATTACGAATTTTTTTATTCATTATCTATCCGTTTCTAACATCTATCTATCTCTATCTTTTCCTTCCCGAACCTTCTATTCTAGAACTTTCATTTTTCTTTCTAAAATGTATCGGTCCTTCCAGAATCTTCTACCTTTTTCTTAAAGTCTTGAGACCGGCTTACGGTGCCAGAAAGTTCTACCCTCGGTCGCCACAATAAAATAATATAATATGAGTATGGTTCACGACTAGGTTGTGAACCCATGTCCTTTTGAAATAGTACTTTTTGACTCGGAAGCGTTATCTACTAAGCTACCACGGCTATTCTTATCTCATAGTATTAGGAAGTTATTAATATTTAAAATATTAATACGCTATACTTCATGAAAGGTTTCATAAAATGACAAAAATTACTTATCGCAGTCTTTAAAGCCTCGCCCTCTGAAGAGATGCCACATTACTTGTAGCAAGTAATGAAGTTGTAAAATACTATGATCATAATGATAGTCATAATATTCCTTGTAAAGTAACGTGACCTGTGATCATTATACTGGTACCTTAGAATATTGTTATAACTTAGGTCCCGACAAAAATAAAATCCATCTGGAAATCTGAAACAAAGCACATATATATATTTCCCGTCCACATTTAAACTAATAACATTAAAACTATTGTAATTCTTTTATGATCGCCTTTTTTTTTGTTTACTTATTGGCATACAGCCTATTGTTGTATTGTAATCATTAGCCAGGTGTTACGGATTTTAAAGTACAAGCTGATTCTAGGAAATTCAGCTCACGTTGCCGGGCGGATATATTGCATTTGTGCAGTATAAAACAATTACCCGATGGAGAGAGGAGGCAGTCGAGCGAGAACCATAATCAAGGTGACACGTGTGTATATTCGGTGTTTTGTGGTTATATGAATTGAAATGTCTGTTGCGATCTTAATAATATATTTTATGGATTTCACAAGTTTTATTTGGTTTTAGATTTTATACAATTAATATTTGTTGTTGATGGTTAGACGTATGTAAGGCGAGTGACATGAGTGATTTTTAATAATATAATGTTTTGATGTAATGAGGTTTTATGGAATGAAGTAGTTGCGTTAATCGCAAACATATTCCCGAACACAGGGAAATATGTACAACCATAACTTATAGTCCAGTCAAAAATTACAGTAGTTATTTGGTACATCCATATATTATGTTGTGACAAAGCAATAAACAAGGAAAAGAAAAGATAATTAGAAATGCACTTAGTGGCGAAAATTAAAATAAAAACAACTCAAAGGACCATTATAATAATATAAATTAATGTAGATAAGATGTGGATGTTTATAGTAAATGTAGTAAAATAAACTTGTGTTTAAACTAAGAAACCGTTGATAGGCTGACAATAATAAATGAAGAATAATTAATACACGAAAATGTAGTATTTACAATTGAACAAGTATTAATTACACCACTAAAATCTTTGCCAACATGCATAAAAGCGCACTAAACTCTCTTGAATTCGACAGTGCTGCAAAATGTTGGCCTTGATGTTATCTTTAGTGTGTGCCCAATTAAAGAAGAGTATGTTGTTGATAAGTGAGAGTACTGAGGATGTATGTAGAGAGAGTAGCGATCAGTGTGATATGTGTGTATATGTGTACACGGTAGTGTGAGTCTCACTAGGTATGTGTGTGATTAGATATGAATGATTGTATTCAATATACAAACCTTCCTCCGACACGACAAGGGAGGTGGCTATACAACCAATTTTATCTAATTGGCAAGTTAATATTGCAGTGTCGCTATATTTTTATATAAGGATTTTGTAGCTCCTAGTTGCTGATACGTTGATTTTGAGGGTGTATAAAGGGCTGTGGATGTTAGAGGTGCATCGTTACTAGTTGATGGCGAAGGTTGAACATTATTAGTGGCAATATTTGATGTCAAAGATGAATGAAATATATTGGCTTTCCTGGGTGGACAATCCATATGCAGTAGAGAATGGTGTCGAAGGCGACATGTGACACATTTGTGCTTTGAACATTTGTGATTTTCTTTATATAGTTTGAGGCAATTAAAGCAGAGATGATTATGTTTTACGTACTCGTTTCGTTCTTCAGGAGTACATTTTAAGAATTCCGGGCATTTGTATATTAAATGGTTTTCTTTGCATAATACACAAATATTTTGATTTTCAACAACTGTTTCCGTATATGAGGCTTTTCGTTTGATGGGAGATGACATGTTGAAATCTTTACATCTGTCATTGATTAAATCGATAGCTGTCGTCCGCATGTTCAAAAATTGCATTAGTTCAGTGAAGGTTGGTAAAGATGTGTCTTTTCGGCTTAATTCCCATGAAGATCTGAGAGAGTTGTCCAGTTTCTGAGTGACTAAGTAAACCAGAAGTAAATCCCAGCTGTATGTGTCGATGTCCATTGCGTTTAGCGAATCTATGCTTTGTTGTAGCGTAATAAGAAAGTCTTGAAGGTTGCAGCTAGTTATATGCGGAAAATTTAGAAATGATTTCAAATAATGGTTTACAATTATGACCTTATTCTCGTACCTGGTTGTTAATATGTCCCAAGCTTTGGTATAGTTGTCCTCAGTGATAAGTAGGGAGCTTACCAGTGCAGCTGCTTCACCTTTCAATGATGATTTAAGATAAACTAGTTTCTGTATTGTCGGGATGTTAGCGTCGTCGATGGTAAGCATAAATATGTTCTTGAAGCTAGTCCATTCCTGCAGCTTGCCGTCAAAAGATGGTAGTTCGAGTTGTGGCAGTTTAATGTGATGTATACTTTCCCTATTGTAGTGGGCTATGCGCTGCGTAGTCGCCTGGGAGTCTAGGATACGGCTATAGGCTGCCCTGCTGGCGTAGTATATGTCTTCGACGGCTTGCCGGTCCTGCTGATGTGCTTGTTCGTCGTCTTCTAGTTCTTCTATTGAGGATTGAATTTTATCATATTGGTCGAATATTTTTTCTAAATCGTTGTATCTGCTTTGAATTTGATATATGTCGTAGCTTTCTTGTAAAATGTAGTTATGAAGTCGAGTAAGCTTTCCTGTTATTGTTGCACGTTTTGTTTTATATTGTGAAATCGACATTGTAGCGTGTTGATTCGTCAAAAATAAATGAATCGGTAGTCACTGGTTTAATCCGGGTCGATTGGGGCCAAATGTTTTGTGGTTATATGAATTGAAATGTCTGTTGCGATCTTAATAATATATTTTATGGATTTCACAAGTTTTATTTGGTTTTAGATTTTATACAATTAATATTTGTTGTTGATGGTTAGACGTATGTAAGGCGAGTGACATGAGTGATTTTTAATAATATAATGTTTTGATGTAATGAGGTTTTATGGAATGAAGTAGTTGCGTTAATCGCAAACATTCGGTAATCGATTAGTGACGGACTTTGCGCATTTTGCTGAATTACGACCTTCTGCAATACGTTTGGATTTGTTGTGTTGGGTTATATTTGTACCTGTGTAATACGTGTTTGTATGGTTCTAATAAACTCTATAGTAATTCTAACGGCATTTTAATTCGAGTCCCGCAACTCGTAACCCTCGTCGCTGTGGCCAACTCTCGACTCCATCATCAGATCAGCTTCGTGGTAGCATACATGTTACGCCATATATATATGTGTACAAAATTTCAGCTCAATCGGAAAACGGGAAGTTGCAATATTCCACCCGAACTTACATACATACATAGGTACCTCCATTGCAAGTTAATATTATTGATTATGAAATTCGGCGGAATATAAAATTTATCTTCAATCTGAAGCAAAGAAGTGCAATAAATATACGCCATGTCGTATCATCATAAAGTCTCCTGACGTGAATAGCTAAGAGCTCAACCCCCGTTTGATCTAGCTATAAAACTGAATAGACTGTACAAACAGTACATTTAGTGGCCGTTTGATAGCCAACTGCTCTATAAATACTGTGAAATAAGGGCCATTAATCATTTTATAAGGTGATCGTGGCTGCTAAACGTTTTTTGATAACGACACCTTGATTTACTGCCGGTGAGCGGGGCCGGTGGAAACTTAAGTAGATTGCCCCTATACAATGTTGTTTATGATGCATTAAGCTGTGTTTGCACTAAGTTGCATTGTGATCCTCGCACGCGCTTCATTTAAACTCTTAAATGAAAATAAATATAATAAATAAAGCTTAAATGTCAGGAGCCTTAAAAACAGACGAGCGTACATGACAAGAGCTATGAATGTCAAAGAAGCAAGTGAGGTGTGTAAGAATAAGCCTAAATGGCGCTCTGTTGCTCGTGCCTACCCCGCAAGTGACCTGGCGTGAAGTTATGTATGTATGTATTTCAAAGTAGTATTTTGACGTGGTCAAGGCATTCTGGAATCAAAGCAAGCTTGATTACAGCAAGCAGGGCTGGCTCGAATGGTGTTATACACTCACAGAATTTTGGTGTGAAACGAATGCCTTGAACTAATCGTGTTTCGTGCGTCGAGTGGGGGTTTCAACGACGGACTTCTTCGGTATGAAGGTTGGCAATGCCTTAACTTCGCCATTGTTGGTGCAAATGCCTGTAGATGATACTGTATCCTCTATATGGTGGAAGAATTTTTGAAATCGGTCCAGTACACTACTGAATACTTGCAACAACTCAGAATATTTTAAAGTAGTAAAAGAGCAGCAACTGATCACAATACTTTGTAATCAGAGAACCTTACGGTTTTAACATATGTTTTATACTTACTTTTTAATTTTAAAGATGGCGAGGTGTTGTAAATTTTTAGAACACCTCCTCATCCCTCCAACAATTTAACACTTTTAGAAACTTAGCATATTGGCACAACCGATAGCGGATTGAATTCATTGATAAACTATTTTACTTAAAGTGTTATGAATGAAAATAATTTAATACATTACTGTTTGGAAAATCCAGATAATGTTTTATACAAGATATATAAAATATTATACTTAAAGTTTTACATGTAATAAAACAAACCGAACACAGTACAAATCTATCGCGTCTGCCAACATGAAAACCAAATGTAGCGATAACCGTATATATACAATTGAGAGATTATTAATTATAATTTGTACACAAAATTATAGACAACTACTTTATACAAAACAGGCGCCAATCACAACAAATAAAAACACAACATTATTATTCAATTAAGGAAATGGCCGATTGTATCGTTTAGAAATAAGAGGGTACAAAATTAATTATTAACTTTAAACGGAAAGATGACAAAAACAACTATGCTACTAAATAACTGTAACTGTAGTCTTTGAGTTTATTCGTTATAAACATACAAATCTTTCCGTATCAGCTTTTGGATTGGTACGAATTTGTGTTTGCCCGCCAAGCCGCTGCAGTGAAGATAGAGATTGAAGGCATTCTTGGCTGTCAGGCAACTAACATACCGAACTTAAAGCAATACGTAATATGTTAATAATTACAGATTAATGAGAAAAATTATGAATATTATAATATAGAAATGAAACATAACACCTTTCGCCCCGCGGCGACACTCGATATCCCCAATTCATTACCTTTACCTAAAGCTCATTAAATGTAACTGTGAATATTTAAGTTATGGCCTCGAATATAAATCTATGGCTCGTTAACGGAGCGATGGACACGCGACCATATCTATGTATTAGTACGTTTTGAGGTACTATCATATAAAGAATTAAGGCTTGGCACGAATGGTGCGTTATTTGTCTGCGCTGTTAGTAAATTCTTTAAGTTTATTTTTATTTTTTATTTATTTATTGTAGGAGTTCAGCAGATAGACAGACGGTCAACTTGATGGAAAGCGGTTACCATCTCCTATGGACATTTACAACATCTAGTTTAAGAAAGGAAACTGGTACTTTTTGGTCAAAGAAATATAATGAGTTGCGATATAAAATGGAAAACATCAGGTCTAAAATTTATTTGGAAGCCGAAAAATCTTAAAAATAAGGTCACGAATGAAATAAGCCATTGATGACTATAATCGATAAATGTGAATGAATTTCAATACTTGATAATGTGAAATCACACTGTAACGAACCCCCTTTTTGAGTCTAATGACTATGGAATACTCAAGCCGAAGCATAGAGTGAGAAATAAAAGAATTTATAAAATAGAAATTAATAAAATTTATTCATAGAATAAATCATGTAATATTGGCCATAAATCGTAATCATCTAGTAGCAGGAACCCTCGTCGCAATACCGTTAACCCTATGTTCACAAGGTAGGTTATATAAGAGTGTCGATCAGAGGACAGGAAGACTATCAGAAGTTGATGTAAAATATATATATATAATATTGTAGTAGTATGTTGTAAGTGTAAAATGCTATGCATTTTATGAATTATGATAAATGTATTACTCATGATATAAGCTCATCACCTGAGTACGCCCGTGCCTTTATTTTGCCAAAAGATATTCTAATGTAGATTCATAACAAATTATATATTTTTGTGTAAGGCACCCCTCCTAACCACCTCTCTGTTATGCCACCGCATTAGCTATCAGTAAAAGAGCTCATATCGAGATAAAAGAAGAACCTCCAATTTTTTAATTAATATTTATTGAATCAATTATAAACATTATCTAAAACTAGCGTCGGTTCACAACGTACTATTGCTGGCGAGAAGAGCCGACAAGAAACTCCCAGCAGTACGATCTATCCATTTAAAAGAAACCCATTTGGAGTGCCTTGTGTGTAAGATGAGTTGGAAAAGCCAAAAGACTTAAGTGAACATTTCATCTTAAAGTCACCTTTCCAAAATATCAAATAATATTGTCAATATGAGGAACGTCACCTCAGAGACCTCCCCTGATGCAGTAATAAGAATATCACAGTAAATTAAAGATAAAGGTTAATTGAAGTTTAAATAGTGATACTCTCTACATCTCGTAAGATTCCCATCCCTAAATTGTCAGAGTAAGAGTTTCAGAATGTCTCTCTATGAATTGTAAGTAAATTTTAAATTAAAGTTTGGCGAGAGACAACTTCACTCATATTATAGATTCCCTTGTCAAAGACAGGTTTCAGGTTTGCCGTGAAGGTTAAAATGAAATTGAAAGTTAAAGTAAATTGGCAAAACCCTACATCCGTCTAATGACCCTAGCACCCAAGAGATGAGAGCATAGTACTGTAAAAGTAAGTTTTTTATTGAAATTCCCTTGTCAAAGACAGGTTTCAGGTTTGCTGTGAAAGTTAAAATGAAATTGAAAGTTAAAGTAAATTAGCAAAACCTTACATCCATCTAATGACCCTAGCACCCAAGAGATGAGAGCATAGCACCGTAAAAGTAAAGTTTAAGTTGAATTTAACGTAAAATGGTGATACTCTGCATCAAAGATGCCTTCCTTGGTAACAATACTCAAATGTAAGTATTTTTTAATCATCCTTTCCAATTCAGTCAAGTCCACTTGGCCTAACTACATCTAAGACTCTTATGAAGTCACATATCGTGAAAGAAAATAAATTTTGATACGATTGATCCTCCTGCAACACGGTAGCTCATCCCCCTAACCAGCTAGGGCGTCATCGAGGTGCCCACGCGCCTCCAGGCTGATCCGCGACTTAACTAGTTCTTAACCTTCAGTTACCAATTCAGTTAATCTTAATATGTGAAATCATTTTAGTCTCGTGAATACACATATTATAAAAAAACAAACTAAATTTGCTTAAAAGCTGTACGCGCGGTAATCCTTGATAATTGTCGAAATTATCCAAGGGAACGTTGCCACAATAAACAAGTGGGTCGTGAATCCCTTTGTCCAAGGTTGCAGAGCTCATAAAACCCGGTCCTAATCTGAATCTTCATAGAAACTTTCAATATGTGCTTTCACCCGATCTCGTCACTTCAGTTTGTAATAATATTTAAATGCCTATTTTATACACATTTGGTAACAGTAGAGCTGCTTGTTTAAGAAAATATAATTAATCAAAAGAAACCTTTAATAAAAATTTAAATTGTAATCAACAACTCCTTTGCACCAAACAAAGCCAAATGCCTAAGTAGACTCTCTCAACAAGAAAGTATTTAAAATATTAAAATTCAATAAAAACTAAATAAACTTTAAATTTTCTAAAGTCAATTAGCCTTCCCATATAGAATGCATGATTGTTGTATAGTGTAATGTTATCATGTAATGTTATAAAACCATATATAAATATATACACATATAAAAATAGACTAATTAATAAATTATAAATCAAGACTCCGACTTCACAGCCATAGGTCAATAATAGTCCCTTCGATATCAGAACCAATGAAAACTCATTACGCAGGCTGACTCCAAGCTCACTGAAACAGAAATAATCGGACAATAACAATCAACGCTCCAGTTCTAATCAGCAAACACAACAAGTAAGAGTCCATAATCAGGTCCAACAACGTGTGTGCAACAGCAAGACAAGAACTCCTATAAGTCTCCATTGACATATAATGAATCTCCCATAGCAAAGTAACTAATAATCATATTACTTGAAAGAATCATCAAAATCTCCCAATAGTTCCCGGCTATGAAGAAGTAATATTATTTAATTAAGTTTCCTAAGACAATATTATATTTAAGGATCCTTAAATGAAATTACGATTAATATATTTTATCCGCAAGAGACTATGTATCATAACTCCTAAGTAATGTTTTAGCTCACTGAGGCTTTATAGATAACCCTTAGTCATTTAGTTAACTATGAAACTAAAACAATGTACAAACAATTCTTATCTGTTAATAACGCACAAGTCAATTAAGACATACTTTAAATTATTTTACCCTTATATAGCTCGTTCTCCATATAATATATAAATTAAGGACAGTAATTAATTAAGTTCTAAAATATATAGGACAGTAGATAGTAAACGAGCCTTCCTATCTTTACATAAGATTATGTAAGATTTCATATTAAAGAATTATGTATTTCTATAGCATTTATGCCTAGACAAATTATAGAAACGTTCCTATAATATTATAGTTTTGAAGAAACGGATCTAAGGAACCCTAATTCGTCTAAAGACTACCAGCTAAGTGTAACAAAATCAATGTTACTTATAATATGTACTACTAAGAATAGAAGTTATTTGTAACTACACATTACTAATCAGGCTTTTAAGATTAATTCAAATCGTATGCATACGAACAATTATTATTAAACTACTAATACATTACAAAAGACAAGAATGCGTGGTCACGTTAGAAGAACGTCTGAAAACATAACAAGCAAGATATCAGGTAAGTCTACATGGTTAATATAACTATTAAATAAAGCTTGAAGACTTAGCTTGGCTCTTTGGCGAAATTTATAACAACCACATCCGACGTATACATATTGAACTTTGATTGTTTTGTTATTAATAGCGATTAGTTTATCCATTTAAATCTCAATTAGACTTTCTCCATCTGAAAATATATAAAACACAAATTTTTCCGAGAATAATCTTTTCATTGTCTTTTCTCTGTCAAATACCACGAATATCCAAGTCCTGTCTTTTCTCTGTCAAAGTTTCAAACTAAGAAAAATTCGATTGTATCATACAAAGAGATTAGTAGTAAATACATATATTATGCGAAATAAAGGAGGGAATACATTATATGGAGAACAGCCATTCCTTTATAAATAAATAAAAATTAATAGGTGAGAAAATAATAAATACATGATGATGCGTACCGTCACAACACCATACTATTAATTCACTTAAAATAACCCACTACTACAATTATAACAAAATATAAAAATAATGTAAAAGAATAAAATTAACCTTTTACAATCTAGGCGTAACAATTTACTAAAGCTGACCGTCTCTTTTTTACTCTATTTTTTTTGTTTTCCTTCACTATTGTCAGCACGTGGTAATTGTAACAATTCCAGTCCAGGACTCGAACCTGCGCCCTTTGAGCTCGGGACGCGTGCGCAAGCCATTACGATACCACGACTTTCTTATACACTATGAATGAACATTGTAAAAATATGGCCTCTTCACCTCGACAACTTCACACAACATCTTGAAATTTGAAATTTTAGAAAAGAGTTTTTTTAACGTTTGAATTATCGTTGTATCGAGACGAAGAACTTTTTTCTCTTAATCTACGAATATAATGTGTTTTATAAAATACCACGTCATTCATTTCGATACAATACCTTTTTAAGGGTTAACTGAGCTCTCTTCTAAAGTTCCATTTTTCAGGATTACACTGTTATATATAGTCAAGGTAGTGAAGTTTGTCAATGGGGTTAGTCCATACACCGCTCATTTTATGACTTGTTTAATTAAATTTATAATTGAAATATTTAAACGGAAGTTTAATGCCAACTAAAATTCGAAAACAGAATTCAAGGATGTCTTTGATTCACTGATTGATTTGTGGTCCTCTAACTATCAAACGCGATACTAATGACAGGTAACCATATATAGAATATATTATTACATAGAAGCCTAGCCTAGTTTCTTTGCTTCTATATAACATTATTACATAGCAAACAGGCGATGTATGTGTAGTGGATACACTTACCACGTCCATAGTTGTAGATATTTTTTATATGGTTTACTTTGCCGAATATACCACAATTCTGGTTACCACGCGCTCGGTTTTCAACTCAATTTTTTGCTTATACATCTATCTATCTATGACAAACTTTCTTGATAAAACTTGTATTTAACTATAATTCTCTTATAAAAAAGTAAATAAAGTTAAAGTTCAATCTTTTGGCATTTAATTTTGACATTTGGCTTTTGACGTTTGACAAGTGCTGCCTTAAGAAAAACATAGCAACAAAATCTTTTGATCTACGCTATTTATTATTCATGTATAATCATAATTTCTTATCATAAAATAAATTATATGTAACCATCTACTTCAAATTTCTTATTTATTTATTTAAATTTAATTTGTCATTTACATAATAATCCTCTTTTTGTTATGGTTAATCAACGCCTATATAGCTGTGTTAGTCAGGACGTAAGGATATGACTAACCAATGAGAGTCGTGCATAAAACTCGCTCCCATTGGTACATACATACATACATACATAACTTCACGCCAGGTCCCTTGCGGGGTAGGCACGAACAACAGAGCGCCATTCAGGCTTATTCTTACACACTTCACTTGCTTCTTTGACATTCAAAGCTTTTGTCATGCATTGGTAGGAGTTCAAAAATGTAAAAAAAGACACCGGTTTTGAATTCAGTTAGCAGAGAGACTTTGTACTACTGAAAGATAGTATGAGTGAAAATAAAAACCAGTTTAAGGTCGAAGTAAAAATTATTCAAAACCTTACATCACGTACAACATTTTAGCAACTCTCTTCATATGTATGTACGTAGAGAATGTTTGCAAGGTGGTTCGGGCCTTATATCAATAAACGTATACACGGCTGCCATAAAGCAATGGGAGGTCGGCTAATTGTTGATGATATGCAAATATAAGTTTTAAAAGCGTGATATATTCCGTCATGATGGGACCAAAACTATGGGAATATTATATCGAATGCATTTAAGGGGATATATTGAATTCATTTGGCCTTAATTTCGATGCTTATGGTGAAATCAAATGTTTATATATAATGTTTTGTTGACACGTCTTGACACCACACGCAGGCTTGTGTCATGTATTTCTCATAGGAACATGCCGGCGATGAGAACTGAATTAATTCATTAGCTTTTGAAAATTTTTATTTATAGTTTTTCTATAATTACTATTTTTAGAGGATTATTTATCTCTGACTAAGACGATCATTGTAGGTATGTTACAAATGTAAAAGAATAAAAGCCATAAATGTCATTACACAACATCAACATACGAAATATGTAAGTGTATGTATTCTAAGCACTAAAACGTGAAATATTTTTTTTATTGCATGGGTTCAGTCGTGTGCAATCGTGCATTAAGTTTGGACTAGTTGTGTACAGTTATATTTTTACCTGTGTTATAAGTGTTTGTTTAGTTCTAATAAATTCTATAATAATTCCAACGTCATTTTAATTCGAGTCCTGTAACTCGTAACAATACTGATTAGATTCGATTATTCAGCTTGTTTATCTTCTTAATGTGAATGAAACTCTTTGGTGAAATTCTGAAAGTTCTTAAGTTTTAAATTTTGAACAATGTATACAGGCTTCGTTAATGCATTTTTTAGCACATGTGTTGAAAAATATTATTTGTTATTCTTAAATAGATAAGTATAAGATTTATTGTCATTAATTTCGGAAGATTTGTATATATTAAAAAAAAACATACTATTACATTAATGATAATGAGACATAAAAATTAACATTACAATTTATTTTCCACATAAAACCTGTTAACTGAAAAGACAAGCTGTTAAGATTTCTAACACAGGTAATTAAGACGTTGTTATTAGTCTTATAAAAATAATTCCTTTATTAAACGTAATTTGATTAGTAAAGCAGATAAAGAATAATGAAATGAAAGCTAGTAATAAAAATACAAATAAACTTAGATTATTACATATTATTTATGTAACTTGTGATATATTACATTACACACGTAGTTACATTGATAATCTAATCTAAAAATAATATTTATAAAGTAGCCGGTAGACAATAATTTATATTAATAGTAGCCGGTAGACAATAGTCCACGAGACTTGTCAAAATTAAAATTAAAATTTAGTCGAGAAAAATCGGCATGGCGTTATTTTTTTTATTACAGGAGTTTAACAGACAGGCATACGGCCCAGTTGATGGAGAGCGGTTACCATTGTCGATGGACATTTGCAAAACCAAACGTGCACAAATGTACTGCTGCTCTCATAAGGGAGACTGGGACCTGGTCACTAATCCCGGAATTCAACTATGCACTAGTGATGCTAGTTGACGATAATGCCCACCAAATCTAATCAAACGATACTACTAGAATCTAGAGGCATTAGCAGCAATCTCAATAAAATATGTATATCTCTATTAATATTATAAATGCGAAAGTAACTCTGTCTGTCTGTCTGTTCCGTTTTCACGGAAAAACTACTGGACCGATTTGGCTGAAACTCAGTATATATATTTTCGATGCCGAGGAAGAACATAGGATACTTTTTATCCCGAAAAATGGGAGAGTTTCCGGGATAAAAATATATTTGTCTGTTTGTTTGTTATGCTTTTACGGAAAAACTACTGGACCGATTTGTCTGAAAATCGGTGTATATGTAATTTTCATACCGAGGGTGGACAAAAGATATTTTTCATCCCGGATAATGGGATAGATTTTGGGATACATTTATGTAAAGGTTTGAACTATTTGTCCATTTTGCTCTTTTTATTCATTTATTGTATTTTATTGCATGAGTTCAGCAGACAGGCAGACGGCCTACTTGATGGAAAGCGGTTACCATCGCCTATGGACATTTGCAACACCAAAAGTGTTACAAATGCGCTGCTTTTTGCTGTTTTGCTCTTTATTTGTCCTTATTGTCCATTTTGCTCTTTTTCGCTTATTGCTCTTTTTTCTCCTTTTTACCTATTTTGCTGTTTTTGCTCTTTTTGTCCATTTTGCTCTTTCGCTGTTTGGTTAGGCGCCTTACGCCTTATATTACCTACCTTTCCCCTCCTTCCCGCAAATCCGCACGCTGGATAGAGACAGGTGGTGCCACCTGTCGGCCAACCATGATTCGTGCCGATGGGCGGCCAGTACGCCGATGACCTCGCGATCACCGCACGCGCATTAAGTGCAATCATAAGAACGCTTTTACCTGTAAACCCGCTCCAGTTGTTGGTGTGAATAATACACAAATTTCGGAAGACTGCTGAACGTGCTATTCTAAGGAACGAGGATTGGGAATCCGCAGGTGAGTGCCGCTTTATCTACCCAGCTGTGGATTTTGCCTCTTTCCAACACCAACAAATTCTTACCTTTGTCACCCGCACCACCACTGTTTTTGCTCTTTTGTCGTTTTTGTCCATTTTGCTCTTTTTGCTCTTTATGCTATTTTTTTGTTCTTTTTGTCCATCTTGCTCTTTTTGTTCATTTTGATCTTTTTCTCCTTTGCTCCTTTTGCTTTTTTTGCTCTTTTTGTCCTTTTAGCTCTTTGTGTCCTTTTTGATTTTTTGTCCTTTTTCTGTTTTTGTCCTTTTTGTAGTTTTCATAAATAAATAAAACTAGGACGGTATGAAATAGAGGATGAAAGTTTGGATGAGACCAATCATTTCTCAAGTTCTTAGATATTAAAATTCATCGTCTATAAAAATGCGATAGTAACTCGATATGTCTTTCTTTTAACTTTTCGGAAAACACTGGGAACACTGGATCGTTTTTATTGTAATTTTGTTTAAATGTAGTTTTAATGCCGAAAATGGACATATGTACTCATGTCAAGAAATCGGATAGTTTGCGATATAATATTAAGTAAATTTTTCGGGTGCAAATGGCACTAACATAAAAATGTTGTACAATATAACCTGTATTTAACGCCTGCTCTTTAAACAAGAAGCAGGAACTAGAGGTTAACCCGCGGCGCAGCCGCTAACAGCCGCGTTAACAGTCTCTCTAGTGTGAAAATAAAACAAGACCTTTATTATATCTTATATATAATGTATGTTATATATCATACACTGAACACATTATTTTGAAATTAATTCATCTTCGACAAACTACTCATTAAATCTCGTGAAACTCAAATAGTTTACAATGCTACGTAATTTACATATTACGTAAATGCCAATTTTGAATAAACGTCCGTTAAGAGATGATATTATTTTATTTATTTGGAAATCATCAATTTTTATTTATTTTATTTTTAAATACCAAATACTAAGAGCGGTCTGGCACTAGATCTTATACTTTAATTTTAGTTTAATATGCAGTATGTTTTTAGTTTAATATATAGTATAGGTTAATTTTTACGCCTTTTTTGGAACCATTATAATATCATATTGTTATGAGCTAGACGCCGGCAAAAACGAATTCACTCCTGAATACCTGTAGAAAAAACATTTTATTACCTTTCGGCATTTGGACTTCTTTTGTTTACTTATTTATTGGCATGCGCTTACTAATTATTGTAGAGAACAGTCCATTGTTTTATTGTACTCGTATAAGACCGTTGCGGTCGACTCATTAGCCAGGTGTCTCAAATTTAAAGTGCAAATTGATCCTATGAAATTTGGTACACGCAGACGGGCAGAAATATTGCATCTGTGCAGTATAAAGCAATGCCCCAATTCAGGGACGAGGCAGTCGAGCGATAACCACTAGCGAAGCGAGACGTGTGTTCTACTATCGGGAATCTTTTAGTGACGGACTTTGCTCGTTTATTGAATTAAGACCTTCTGCATTATGTTTGGACTTTAATAAACTCTATAGTAATTCTAACGGCATTTAAATTCGAGTCTTGCGGCTCGTAACAATATAAATTTTCGAAAATGTTACTAATAACAATTAATAGTTATATTTAAAAAATATTTCCAAATGTGCCTTAGAACCTTAGCCACATTATATGTTTAGATCATCGCAACATTGGTTTTAAAAACTATTAAAATTTTAACAAAAAAGGCTAACATACAAATGTATATGTATACGTACGACAAAATGTCCAGTAGGATATTTATCACCATTGATATTATGTAGTACGACGATTATCCGTCATTTTAGCGGCAACAGTGTGATACTGATATAATTCCAAAGCTAGGCTACATTTATGTGGTTTAAGAGTTATTTTATAACTGTTGTATAATAATTTTGTTGTTGCAAAGGTAATGAGGCCTATTGATGATGATTGCTGCGCTCGCCTTGACCCCTCCCCTCCCCTCCCACCCCTCGTGATCCCCCAGCGCCGTCTACGTCCGTAGTTTAATCGAGTGCGTGCAAAAGACATCAACGCGCTTAGGGACGAAGGGTACGGTTATATTGATTTGGAGCAAAATCCTTTGTTTCTTGGGATGAGGATAGGATACATTTTATCCTGAAAAATGTGATAGTTTTAATGGGTTGTTTGATGTTGCCTGCGGCTTCGCTCGCGTAGATAAAAAACAGGCGCAATTTGAGCAAAATTTCAACAACTTTTTAACCAACATAGGGACCAAAAATGCCGACATAGATGTACATTTATTTCTAACCAGAAGCAAATGTATAAAATTTCACGCTTTTTACTTTAAATAAGACGTATTTTGATACAGACTTTCATCCCCATTTGTATAAAATTTCAAGAATTTTCAAAAATATTATCTTAGTGCGAATCTATAGTATTGTTACGAGTTGCGAAGGACTCGAATTAAAATGCCGTTGGAATTATTATAGAGTTTATTAGAACTATACAAACACGTATAACATAAGTACAAATATAACCGAACACAACAAGTCCAAACGTAATACAGAAAGTTGTATTTCAGTAAAACGCGCAAAGTCTGTCACTATTAGATTCCCTATTGTAGTACACAGGCCTTTCTTCGATCGCTGCCTGCTCCTTCAATCAAGCAGTCGTTTTATACTGCATTAATGCATTGCGCCCGTATTGTAGTCGACCTAATCCGTAACACCTGGTTAATGACCACAGCCGCAAACGGCTGTAAACGATTACGATAGAACAATGGACTGGACCAATAAATAAGTAAACAAAAGAACACGATCATAAAAGAATCACAATAGTTTCAATGTTATTAGTTCTAATGCCGACGAGTAATAAATATGTTTCTACAAATCTGTTCGTGGAATTTGTCTTTGTCGGCGCCTAGGTTGTAACAATATTATTGCCCCACGCTGGCCCTCACGGCGTATGGGGAGCGTTCCCTGGGTGGCAGAAAGGCCGATGGTTTGTTACGAAACCGAAAAAGCCGATAAAGCGATCTGATCCCATTATATAAGTCTTTCATATTTCAATATAGATTACTAATTGCGCTAATTATTTAAATAAAAGTCTGCCATACCTTCTTATATATAAAAAGGAATGTTTGTCTGTATGTCCTTTATAGAATCGCAAACTATACATTTGATCATGTGATGATGTGTAGCAAAGTTGTTGTGCATGAGCCAGAGAAGGTTTCTGAGTTGGTTTACAATTGGACCCGGTAGGTGGCGCTGCTGTCGGCATATCGAATGAAGCTTTTCCAGGGAGGACGACGTCTGCCGGGACAGCTAGTTTAAAATATAGATTACTAATTGCGCTATTTTGAAATACCATTTTGAAATGTACATTTTATTATGTAATTTACATGAAAAGGCAACTTTGGTATGAGACGAAGCGGTGTTGCCAGCGTAGCGAGGTCTCATATCATAGCACACGTATCCCAATAATGAGTACAACGACTATTTTAATAACATAACACCAAGCCTCGTTCCATCACCTCCCATTTTATTAACCAATTAAAATCGACGCCTACGCACAGACTCATTTGCATATATTTGGTTTTATACAATATTTATGTGAATAATTTTATATATTATATATTGTAATATCGTATTTTTAATATGCTTTTGTGTTTGAGTGGTTTGATGAATGCTGGACTGTTTGATAGATGTTTTTATTTTAGAACTAGCTGCGCCCGCTGCTTGGTTCGCGTGAGGTTTTATCAAGGAGTGAAAGGTTATTTATCAAACAATGTTTTGGAAACGTGTCACAAAAGTTTAAATTATCCAATGGTTTTTATTCCTGAAATACAGCACGCAGGATGATGACCTATTTGATGGATGGTGGTGACCGTCGCTTATGAACGTTACTCACACCAGAGGGGTCTTACCACCAGGTAAGATTTACACTCCGGAGAAATCACTGTTGGGGGCTCTTTTTAAAGTGCTTAGTGGCACAATCTTCAGAACCGTTGCGTACATGATAATTTTATCCGTGCAGTAACGGAGAAAGAATACTATTTCCTGCTGTCGGGCGGCTTGTCGTAAGAGGCGACAAAAACACCTCCAAAACCAGGGTCTAGAGTGTGCCGCTGTAGTGACCAGGTTCCAGTCTCCGTTTAGAGAACGGCAGCGCATTGGTAGCACCTTTGGTGTTACAAATGTCCATAGGAGATGGTAACCGCTTTCCATCAGGTGGACCGTCTGCCCTTCTGCTGACCTTATGCATTTTTTTAAATCGTAACGATTGAGATGCGGTTTTCGCTGTAAAAAAATTTTTGACTACTAGAAATCTAGGCTACTGATTATCCCGGGAATTTTACCGGGAACAGTTCGAAGTTATTTGGGTGCATAAAAATTGGCTTATTCCGGACACAGTGTTCACTAAAACGATAGCTAACATTATTTTTGAAATGCGATACTTTGTGTCCTGGGAATTTCGCGGGAGCTTTCCCGGGAGTCGTTTAAAGTCGTTAGTATGCATAAAGTTCAGCTGATTTAAATACGACTAAAACAATAATATACGTTTTTTTTTCAAATTTTCAAACTATGAAATCCATCGACCTGTAGAAAAAACACCCTCTGACTAATATTTTCTTCAGCTTTCGCGATTAGTATGCATAATAAAACTACGTTTTAACGGTTTTGCGCGCGGTAATTTATTTCATTTTTATTATTCCGACGTTGCGGCCACTTTTCTGTAGCCTTGATCAGCGAAGACAAAGATGTCAAGTGAGTATTGTTCAAGTTTTTTTGAGCCTACCGCCAACTTGTTCATTTTAATTACTTAGTTAACAAGTTGGCGTTAAAACGTAGTTTTATTATTGTACCCTTTGTATTATAAATATTGGCAAAATAACTGTAATCTTCGTCACCCGTCCGACGTAAACAAAGTCGCGGGCATATCTATATGTAAATAGTGTACTTCAATGCAAAAGTCGTGAGGTGTGAAATATCAATATAATCTAAGAAAAAACAAGGTATCTTTTTATATGTACGTACAGGCATTTTTATTCTTGTATGTTTCCATTGGACATATTAACATTATGACCTCCATTGGTGTTAGAACGGTGTTAGAGTATAAAACAAGATGCGTCGGTAATATTAGAACGCAATCTGGTGTCGCAACGGCCGATGTCAAAGTTCGATGCAGTGTTCATTCACGTAAAAGCATACAGATAGAAACAGAATGGTCATTCGGTGCACAATTGATGTGTACGGTTTGTATACCTGGGCTACAATCCTCCAAATTTTTTATGGTAGCAAAGCACAATATGTATTGAGATTTCTTAATGATTTGAATAAAGTAATAGGTTTGCAATCATTGGATGGAGAGGATGAGGATGGATAGTGTCAACAATGGTATAGCCCTATTTCGTTCTGAAGTATTGATTTAATTTTTTTATACGAATATTTCGCATTTCCATAAAAATAAAATATATTTTTATGGAAATGATTCAGTAAGAGCAGTTCCAATTTCACTTCTTTCTGTCTACACTTGGGTGGGAGGCGGAAGACATTTTAGTTTGAAGCTCTAACATGTCAATCGTACTTGCTAGCGTAACTGCTCTACGCTCACGTTTGTGTATACAGTACATGCTCTTTATTCCCGGGGTATATGTTCCATAAATATGTCGCGAATACAGAAACCGTGAATACGGAATGGTAATTTATATGGGATTATAGGGGATACGTTCCTAGGTGCCAAAAAAAAGAACAAATGTATATAAAAAAAACAATTTAATTGAAGTTTATGAACATTTTGATTAATTATCTTAAGGCTTAAGCAATATTTTGAAGAATTTTGTGATTTTCTCTTACTTGGCAGTTTTGAAACCAGCTTTCATTCTGTTTGTTTACATTCTCAAAAACACCGATCACGGTGAAGGTGGCTTATGTCAAAGTCCTCGGTCATATTATTTAAAAACATACTTTAGGCAAGGTTGTAACAAGATCTATTTTACTTTTTTATTAGTCCATTTAACGGCATTTACACAGGATATTGGTTTGGATACCTATTGGAATCCTTTTATTATTATGTATGCACTTATTAGATCCGCGAATAAAGAAATTTTTAGCCGCGAATATAGGAATTGGGTCGCATTTTTTAAATCCGCGAATAGCGAAAACGCGAATGAAGGAAGCGCGAATGAGGAGCATTTACTGTATTGCTTTTATTACAGTAGTTTGTACCGACTGAATCTTCTGCTGCCTTTTATGTAGTGTGTCACAAGAGTGCATAATATAAAGCGACAAATGACGACGTTACTCAAGTCGGTACTTTATTAACTTGCTTTATTAAAAAATATAATCTCTACAGAGTTAACATATAAAGTGCATACATTGCGGAGACTGCAATAGACTATAATATTAGTAGGCAATATTAGGAGGTAGAATAGAACAGAATGAAGTATTGCGACAGAAAATTAATAAAGTCATTCATGGTATGATATTATTTAATTTTTTAATCCTTCTTGATCTCTTCTTATGTCTCTGCTTAGTGAACATGTAAATTGTGTTATAAACTAGCATTAAAAGCCTACTAATATTATAGTTACTGGTTGCGAGACTCGAATTAAAATGCCGTTGGAATTATTCTAGAGTTTATTCGAACTATAGAAACACGTATAACGACGTTATACAGGTACAAATATAACCGAACATAACAAGTCCAAACATAGTGCAGAAGGTCGTAATTCAATAAAACGCGCAAATTCCGTCACCTTGGTTCCCGATTGTAGTACACACGTCTCGCTTCGTTCGTGGTTCTCGCTCGACTGCCTCCTCACTCCATCAGGTCTTTGTTTTATACTGCACAAATGCAATATGCCAGCCAGGCAACGTGGACCGAATTTCCTAGAATCAGCTTTTACTTTAAAATCCGTAACACCTGGCTAATGCTTAAAATACAACAATAGGCCGTATTCAAATCCGTAAACAAAAGAAGACGACCATAAGAGAATTTCAATGTTATTAATTCAAATGCCGACGGGTAATAAATGTGCTTTGTTGAAGATATGCAGCTGGGTTTTGTTTTTTTCGATGCCTAAGTTGTAACAGTATAAACGCGAAAGTTTGTGAGTATGGATGTATGTTTCTTACTCTTTCACGTAAAAACTACTGAATGGGTTTTGATGAAATTATACAATTATATAGCTAACACATGAGAATAACACATAGGCTTATAATTTATAAAAATAAAATATGTCGATTTTCCATGAGTACGCGGGTAAGACCGCGGGGCGCAGCTACTGTTTAATAAGTACCTTGTTTTGTATTTTCGATATTACTACTGATATTTGGAAATCAAATACACATTTGGACTTATGATAATTTTTATGCCCGCACTCGCAGAATTTTCGAAGATATGCGGATTTAAAATTAACACGAGTGAAGTGGTAAAGCTTTATTAATTTAAGTGTTTGAGAATTATGATGTAATACCACACACACGCGCAGAGACACTTTTGTATAGCCATTCACTTTTAATGTTCATTATCACTAAAAAAATTAAAATAATGTATATTTGCAGAGGCTAAAGGAAAATCTAATGTAAATGTGGCATGACACTAACCGGCGATTATCCCTGTCTACACCATATAATAATGCACCCAAGGACAAGCGCCGGCCAGTGTAGGACTATTATGGGAAATGAGAACAAAAAGTTGGCAAATGGGGCTATTGAGGCGAATTGCTAGTGGTACTTATACCCTAGCCTTTATCATCATAGCTGTTAGCCTTCCTAATCAAGTAAATAAATAAAATAAAGTATAGCAAGTTATTGAGTTGCTCAGTCTTCGGTTCTAACTGGAAGAAGAATGATACATAAACCGTGTTTGTTACCAGCCATACAAAATATATATCATTTTATATATCATCATACAGAATGTTAAAAATATTATACATTGCATCTTATCCGTGCGGCCTGTCGTAAGAGGGGACAACACAACCCACAGCCAGCTGGTAAGGTATTTGTCCGTCGGGATGGCTACCACCCCTGGTCTAGAGTATTCCGCCATAACAACCTTAAGTTGTGTCCCGGCATTAGTGGCCAGGTTCCAGTTCCCCTTTAAGAGAGCAGCAGCCCATTTGTAGAACTTTTGGTGTTGCAAATGTCCATAGCCGATGGTAACCGCTTTCCATCAAGTAGGCCTTCTGCCTGTCTGCTGAATTCATTCAATAAATAAAAATAGTATGGTAATACTAAAATACGAGCACTAGAGTTTGGCTAAGGAAAGTAGAAATGATTGTTTTGTATGAATTCCAAATTGAAGAGAAATAAACAGAAGAAAGACGCTAAATAAAAAAAACTATATAGTTTACGATACGTATAAATACTCTATGATAATTAAGAGTTGCTATACTGATATATTTTTAATTTGTCGCGCTTTTCTAGTGTCTACTTTCATAAGCCCGACTCTCCTTTGTAGCAATTAGTGTACAAAATAAAAATTAAATAAAGAATTCGTTGAACATTGTTCAGTGTATTAGCCGATTGCATCGGGGTACGGACATTCTGGCAGGCACATATAACGTAATCGCGTCCTCGCGGGGAAATTCGAGATTCATTCGAAAATGTCACGTTGGAAATAATCGTGTTCATTACTAAACATTTAAAACGCGCATTAGGCACGCCGGGTGCCGGCGCCTGAGATCCGTATCGACTCGGCCCGCCACTATCCTTAAATCTAACAGGCTGTTTACACGATCTGATTCAAAGACTCTTTCCTATGGTAATAAATATTCTGTTTACAGAAAATAGTATGACATATATACTTATGTCGTCGAGTATGTCGCCATAACAACCTTGAGTTGTGTTGCGGCATTAGTGACCGTGTTCCAATCTCCCTTAAGAGAGCAGTAGCGCATGTAGCACCTTTGGTGCCGCAGATGTCCATAGGTGATGGTAACCGCTTTTCACAAGGTCCGCCGTCAACCTGTTTGTTATTCCAGCAATAAAAAAAGTTTTTAAATACAAGCTTTTGAGATCCTGTATATCATGTAGCAGCAGGGTGCTAGCCATAACAAGTAAAACGAGCCCAAACACGACGGGTCTATCTTGTTTAGTACAGGAGTTCCTATGGCCACCTTCCGACTCCATCATCAGATCAGAACCATAGTATATATATATATGTGCAAAATTTCAGCTCAATCGGAAACCGGGTAGTTGGTCAAATTTAACTTGCAAGATTCCATCCGAACTTACTACATACATTCTTATATACATACCTACTTACATACATTGCAAGTTAAATAAAAGCTTGTAAAACACTCTTGCCTTTGAAGACGTTTTTGTCTCTGAAAGACCTCATAACTACATCTTTTGGGAAATCTTTTTTTCTTTAAAATTGTTATATATAGTCAAGGTAGAGAAGTCCGTCTATGGGGTAAGTTAATACACCGCTTGTTTTTTAACTTTTTCAAACGGAATTTAACGTCAACTACAATTCGAAGACAGAAATCGATGGTGTCTTGCCTTCGCTGACTGATTTGTTGTCGTCGTAAATATTCAAACACGCAAATAATGAGAGGTGTATGGAGTTACCCCACTGACCTACTTCGCCACCTTGACTATATACATGTTAGACCCATGTAACAATTTTGACGGAACAATAATGTCACTTCATTGACGCCGAAGAAGTTTTGATTTGTTCATGAGAATTTTCGCAAATAGCAACCACACAAATTGGGACGTGTGTAAAGTCTCTAAAGAGTGAGACAAGAATATTACTTATAGGGAATAGAGAGGTACGACCGCGATAATATCGATGAAAGCTAAGTACTAATTAATAGACTGTTTCGATGAGTTCAAAAGATCTTAGTAATTTTAGGTTTGCTATCGGATACACTCTGGAGAGTGTGCAGCTGAGCTCTTCGATCTGATCCTGCCGTCTCCCTTCCATCATCGGACAACCACACCGAAGCGCTCTGCATCTACAATCCCAAAAGAGTGGAACTCCTTGCCGCAGTCTGTATTTCACTATAAAATGAAATGAAATGAAAGGCTTTATTTGTCTGAAACATGGATGGATTTTCTCTCATACCAATTTTTCTTAAAAACGAATATGATTACGGTTAAGTGTCATCATCTTTTATTTAATAGTCGTTAATAATAATTTTGTTACGAGTGGTACTACTCGACTTAAAATGCCGTTGGAATTATAGTTTATTAGAACTATATAAACACGTATAACACAGGTACAAATATAAACGAACACAACAAGTCTAAACGTTATGCAGAAGGTCATAATTCAATAACACGCGCAAAGTCCGTCACTAAATAGATTACTGAATGTACACAAGTCTTGCTTCGCTCGTGGTTATCGCTCGATTGTCCGTCCCTCAATTGGGGCATTGCCTTATACTGGACAGATGTAATATGTCTGCCCGGTCGCATGGACAGAATTTCCTAGAATCAGTTTGTACTTTAAATCCGAACCTGGCTTATAATCACAATACAACAATGGGCTGTTTTCTAATCACAAATTTTGAACACAAAGTCAACAAAAGAAGTCGAAATGCCGAAAAGTAATAAAATGTGTTTTTATAGGTATGCAGATGTGAATTTGTTTTTGTCGGGACCAGAGTCGTAACAATATTATTTTATTGCTGAAAATATTTCTTTATTCCTGCACGGATAGCACTTTATAACATTTAAATCTTGCAAAATACTGAAATAAACACAGAAACGTTATAACAAAATTCCTATTTTAATATCTTATTCACTAAAATCCGTTGAACTGTTTTGGAGCTTATTAAAGACATACGTTCAGAGGTATTGACTGACAAAAAATCTAAGTGTTTATTTATAATAAGATGCATCTTATAAATAACAGTGACATCTACGTTTTGACATTTATTTTGGAATCGTAGACAGACATAACAATTTTATGTCTTTTTATTGTTGTATGTTATATTTTGAAGTAGTTAGTTTATAACAAAAAATATACATACATTTTATAAGGAATTCATTAATATAGTTAATGTATTATTGATATATGTACGTACGTTATTACGTATATATTTATAATAATAATAATAATGACCCATGAACGTCCCACTGCTGGGCTAGGGCTCCCACTAAAGGGGAACGGACAGTATACCCGCCACGCTTGTCCAAGGCGGTTTGACACATCGGTTATCTCGATGTGCAGGTTGAATCACGATGTTTTCCTTCATCGTAATTAGCCAGGTGATAATTGTAACAATATGCCCATTAGATCAGAAAACTGCCAAGTGGTTCATGCGTTCCGACCAGGACCGAACCCACGCGCTAGCCATTACGCTACTACGAATGTAATATGTACGTATTGTTAAGCCTGTTTCCCATAGGGGTAGGCTGTGGCAATGGAATGTCGAAATATAAAAAAAAATAGATTTCTTCTTAACATAGTACACAATAAAGTCGCTATTGTGATCGTTGATGATAGATATAATTATTTTTACCGAAAATATCCTGCTTTTGGATTATTTTAATATATATTAACTTAATAATTACGACAATGGATATTTAAGACGTGTGTATCTCTCAATAATTTAAATAAACCAAAACTTTGACATAAAAAATTACATTCAAAAACGCTGTTCTATAACACAAAATAGGTCTAATCTAATTCTATAAGCACGAGACTCCAACAGTCACTTTCCGAGTCTATATGTCTATATATGTTAACTCGTCCTAAATCACGAAACAGATTTTTAGGCGCTTTTCATCATTAGTTAGATAATTTTTTTTTCTTTTGCGGGAGTTGAGCAGACAGGCAGACGACCCACTTAATGGAAAGCGGTTACCATCGCCTATGGACATTTGCAACACCAAAGGTGCTACAAATGCGCTGCTGCTCTCTTAAGGGAGACTGGAACCTGGTCACTAATGCCGGAACACAACTTAAGGCTGTTTTGGCGACATACTCTTGGCCAGTGGTAGCGATCAATTTTCAAGGAAGCTTCTGACCGCGGCTTACATAGAAAAGTCTATTTAAGCTTTTATCGGTTTATTTTATTTTACGCCGCCATCGGCAATTGTTACACATTTGCGGCGTTTGGAGTGGAAACTCTGGGTCCCTGGGGTCCTAACGCTCTAAAACTTTATCGAGATGTCGCCGAACGCCTAATAGACCTCTCACGCGACCAAAAGGCTGGCGTCTATTTTGCTCAAAGGGTAAGCATTGCTATTCAGCGTGGTAACGCCGCCAGTCTTTTGGGAACGTTCCCGGTAAGTGACAGTGGATTGGGACCAATATTTTATTTATAATTTTGCTCTCTTTTTATTTTATTTAGTTTTAGCATTTAATTTTAGTTTTCTATCCTGTAGTTTAGTGTAATTTTTATAATAAAAATTATACCAGTTTTTATCTAAGTAAAATAGAAAAACACTAGGCAAAATATGCGCAAGTTCTCTTCTATAACGCTCTGTTCTTATTATATGTTCGTGTAACACAGTTGAAAAGTCTAAAAGATTATCGGTTTTCTCGGTTGATTGACCAGTTAAGGCTCAGCAGATCTATTACGACAATTAAAACTAATAATGACATAATATTATGACAATCGCATATCAAATCGATTAATTATTGTATAGTTAAAGAATCGATTAGAATTTAAATTGGTTTCGAGTGCCCGACAGTGGCCCCGCCGCGACCTAATTGGTGATAATACTTTTAATTGGTGATATTACATTTAATTGATGTTCGCTTGTTCTTATTGATTGAAATTATTTGTTATGTCACCATTTGATTTCAGAATTTATTATTACTTTATCGAATAACTTTAATTTATTATTTTTGGTTGAGCAACTGACATGACACTCCCTAACATAGTTTGACGTAACTTTACAAGGAGAATAATGACGACATCGGACGCGTTCATTTTCGCGTCTTTCGATTCTATAGAAATTTGACATATAAAATTAAAAAAAAACCACAATATTTTTATTTTATTTTATTTATTTGGACAATAAAGCAATATTATGAATTTTATACATAAGTAGTTTCACTTGATACAACATCAACATAATTTGCCACATATTGAGTAATTGAGATTATACTAGCTACCGTAAGTAAAAGAGAGAGAAAGAGAGAAAAAACAAAGTTTGGTATACAATATCTATAAAGAAGAAGAAGAAAGGGGAGACCTCACCCGAACGCAGAGCCGGAGCTAAGATCACAGCGAATGCCTGCCGCCAGCCGCAAGGAGGACGCTAATTGCCAGAAATACAGTGAAACCTGGTTAAGTGAGACATCAAGGGACCTGCAATGTGATGTTACTTATAGAGGTACTCTCAGACTGTAGACACTTAAAAAAAAATATAACAAATAAATTAAGAAAAAATAAAGTAACATTTTATTTGTCTGCAAAGCGACTTAGTTAAAAATTTAATACATTATATGCTACATTTCCATCAAATGAAAAATAAAATTTCACTTTATAATAATTAAAAACCCAGTTTCTCAGATATACAGGTTTAAATAATTATCTGTCTCATTTACAGAGGGTTCCATTAATACAGGTCAAGTAAAGGTTATTTCAGTTACAGAGGTGAGATTATAAAATAAAATAATTTTTCTACAAATTGCTTTGAAAACTATACCGTTTGATTTTTTTAAAATCCTTCTAGCCAACAACTGCTGCTACAAAAGTATTTGCAGGTAGAAAAAGAATAAGTAAGTAAACAATAACGATGTTATCTCAGTTACAGAGGTCTATAAAACTCACTCGCTGTCTCAGTTATACAGGTAATTATGATGATAAATCGAAAGAACGAATCCCAGATACAGGGGTTTGCTTCGTCCCACTAACAGGGGTAATTCAGTGCCAAAGTGTTGGGACCTCAGCATGAGTTCCAGTTATGGAGGTTTCTCACTGATCCAGGTCCCACTTAATCAAGTTTCACTGTACTTGATATATGGTTACTTGTTTTTCAAACATTCAAGGATCATTTGTTAAAAAGGGTCTCATAGCTGACTTATTTAACTACCAACTGATATTATAAACGGTCTCAAGAAAACTCACTGTAGTCTTAAAAAAGTTGCTGAACAAGGAGTGTTTCTATACAAAAATATAAAAAGTGCTTGTCGTTATTATCTATATCGAAAATCGTAGTGATCTATATGTTTATTACCAAAGCTTAATTGTCATTTTTCTAAATTAGAATATTAATATAAATATAATTTTAATATTTAATTCATTTTGTACACCACTATGTGGTAGAATGTACTGTGCATCTACAATTGTATAACACTTGTAAAAACAACATTCTTACAAATAGAGATATTGATTGATTGATACCATTTCGTTTTTGAAGATTTTTATTATAATGTAAAAAGTTTCAAATTTTGTTATTTTCTTACTTATGTATTACTTATTTATACATAACAATGGTTTATACTGTAACCTTATATTTGTTCTTGAGAATACTCGATATTAAGAAACACCATTAAATATTAAATTAGCAGAAAAGCAGTTAAAGAGTCAGACACGAAACCTTTTATAACATATGTCGTTTAAAGTTTATCTCTCATTTCTGTCTAAATTGAATGACAGAAATAAATATAATATAATAAAGCGTCTATTTTTGGTATAAGATATACACTATATACAATATACACTAACAAAAAGAGCAGATTTCTGAGATTCGAAATTAAATAATAGAAGTGAACCCGTGTAATTTCGCCTTAAGCAAAAAATGTTCAGTGATTTTCTAAGTAAACTTTTTATTTATGTTATTAAGTCTGTTTCCCTAACAGATGGCATTAGTAGTATCAGTCTAGTTGATATATGTTACTGTGTATTTTCTATTATTTATTTATTAAATGGTATTTTAATGACAGATAAAACACATATGGACATGAATTTTAATTATTTTGTGAAATTCCAAATCTAGAGAAATCACACATACACGCACACATAGCAACTCGCTCTAGCCTTTTATACTATGTTCTAAAATATATGAATGACCTACATTGTGAGTTGCACCTGTGACTGAAACATTGAGAGGAAGAACATTGAGGTGGTATAGGCATGCAATGAGGAGAGAATAAAGTCACGTCACAAAAAGAGTGCTAAATTGCAATATTAATGGATACATTTTTTTATACCGTGAGCTCAGCAGATAAGCAGGCGGGAAATTGGTTACCATCGCCTATGGACATTGGTGACACCAAAGGCGCTATCATTGTGCTGTCGCTCAATAAAGGTAGACCGGAAACTGGCCACCAATTTCCGCCATTCAAGTTTATTTACTATCAAAAAGTATCCAACAGTATATCCATAAATTTAAGACCTAAGAACCATAACAATAACTAATACTGATAATATAGAAAAAGAACAGAAACAAATAGTAAGTTATACTACACTAAAATTAATTATTCAATATATCTAATACTGTGAAACTTCTGTCGGGAAAACTAAACACAACTAAAGGATTAAGTCTAAATACAAACATTACATTCTACTATACAACTACTGATGACTTAAATATTTGTATCGAAGAATTAAAAAGTTCGGCAATTTCTGCCGGAACACCGCTTAAGGTAGTTATGCCTTACCCGAGACCAGGGGTGGTAGCCATCCAGACGAGCATAAAGCCCTACCGCCTGGCTATGGGTTGTTTAGTTGCCTCTTACGACGGGCCGCCCGGCCGCATGAAATAGTATTGTTACATACCGACAAAGAAATGCGCACCTGGTTTATTACCCTTCCCGCATTTGCAATTCTATTGTTTAAAATTTTCAATTAGACAATAGTCTATTGTTATTGCTTTAGACTTTGTTGGCCGTTCGCAGGAATAATTAACCAGGTGTGCAGATTATGTTTTCTTGGAAGAACCCAGTCTACGCAGTCGATTGTGTATTATACAGTTTACTATAAAACAATGCCCAACGGATGGGTGGGGCAGTCAAACGAGGATTACGATACGAGCAAGACGTAGATTTGATGAGCGATATAGTGACGGACTTTGCGCGTGTTATTGAACGGTGCAGTTTGTACTAGCAGTGTCTAGTTGTATTTGTACCTATGTTATACGTGTTTGTGTAGTTTTAATAAATTCTATAGCAATTCCAACGGCATTTTAATTCGAGTCCTGCTTAACTCGTAACAGTATTCTTTCTCCGTTCCGTCATGGAACAGAAAGGGGGTCATTGACGAGTATTGCTCTCGGTCTCTTATTAATTAATTTATTTTAAGTTTCGTTAGCTCAAAACGATCCTTAACCGAGGCTACTAATGAAAACATCACTATTTACATACCCGTCACAGGTGGGTGTCGATTATCGATTAAATCGATTATGACATTTATTATATCGATATATGGAATGGTCACAAATCATGGCCGGATAATAAGGGACCGACCGCGGCGGCGCGGGCGCACCACTCGCCTTCATAATTAGCCACAGTTATGAACTTACATTTGATGTTAAATGAACCCAGTTAAGATTGAAATTCATGAGCTGGTGAAAGGCTTTCTACTCGTCATAGATGTAATCTCAATCAAACTAAGACTAGGCTGTGGTTTGATCTGTCTTATTGGGGTTTCGTAATTATTTGGAGAAAAATGGAATACCATGTATTTTTTAAAATTTAAACAACCTGGTACCTATTACAAACAGCCATGGTAGCGTAATGGCTAGCGCACGCGTCCCAAACTCAAAGGGCGCGGGTTCGATCCTGGTCGGAACGCATGTACCATTTAGTCAGTTTTCTGATCTAAGGTGCATTTTGTTACAATTACCACGTGGTAACAACAACAACGTTGAAGGAAAACATGATGCAAACTGTACTTCCAGGTAACCGATATGTCAAACCTACCAAGCCGCTTTGGACAAGCGTGGCGGGTATACTGCTTGTTCCTCCCTATAATGGGAGACCTGAACCCAGCAGTGGCACATTTATGGGCTGATATTATTAGTACCTGTTAATTTCCAAGTGATTTATTTAAATAATTATGGTAGTTTAAATTACGTACAATTAATAAAACTACGTTTTAACGGTTTTAAGCGAGGTAATTTATTTGATTTAGGTTTATCCGACGTTTCGGCCGCTTTTCAGTGGCCGTGGTCACGGAAGACAAAGATGACATTTGTCAAACGTGTATTGTCAAAGTTTTTATTCAGCCTACCGCCAACTTGTTCATTTTAATTATTACAAGTCAATCAAGTAATTAGTACAAGTCGCGAAAACTTAAGAAAATATTATACGTACAATTTCCTAATATAAAAAAATACAAGTAATATTTTGAAAAATGAAAATGAAATGAAATGAAAATGAAATGAAAATTTATTATCTTGTAAATGAAATGAAAATTTATTATGTAAGTCACATCGCTGTCGGTTGGGAAAGTGCCCAAAACGCTGGCCGCGTTCTCGCTCTGGATGGTAACGCCGATGCGTTGTCTCAAGTACTAGAGACTAGTATCATTTTTATTATCTATAATATTATAAAATTTCAAACATGTGTGTACAATGAAGCTATTAAATAAAAACAACTGTAATATAAACGATAGAAAACACAATGCATTTTTTTTAGAAGAATATTTTTTTGAGAGCAGCAGACAGGCAGCTGGCACACCTAAAGGAAAGCGGTTACCATCAACTACTGATCACCAAAGACACTACCAATGTGCTGCCGCTTTCTAATTAGAGTCTGGCACATTGCCACTGATGGCCGGAACACAAGTCAAAGTTGTTATGGTGGCATGCTCTAGACCAGGGCGGCAGTCATCCAGACGGGCGAATGCCCTACCAACTGGCTGTGGGTTGTTTTGTCGCCTCTTACGACAGGCCGCCCCAACGCAGGAAATTGTGTTGTTCTTTCTACGTTCCTGTAATGGACAAGTGATATTAGCGCTTAACGAATAGAATAGAAAATTTATGCGAATATCATTACGCTTAGTATTATAATAATAGTATTATGTCATTTCCATACACATTCATTCTACTTATTTAGTACTAATGCCACTTGTATCGGCGATAGGACAGAAAATAGGTGGCATGCTGTCAATTCGGAGACCAAGAGATATTTTAGGTTGCTAAGTCAATGCAGTTATTTAATTATCGAACCATTGAATAAGAAAGAAAAAGATTTCTTGAGAACTATAATGTAAAACCACTTAAATTATTAAAATAAAAACAATTAGTAAATCTAAACAATTAGTAATTAGTATCTTCCACTAGGGCCATACACGGACACAGGCCCATAAGACAAAGATGCGAAGTGAACATACAACGATTAAAATGGAAATAGAAAGAAACAAAATAGAATAGAATAGAATATACTTTATTGTACAAAAACGCGACATAAAAACAAGAACATTAATATGCATACAAGTACAATGTGTTGTTATCGCCCATGGCGATTTCTTCCACACAACCTTTGGAAGGACAACAAAAGTCTATAGTTGCTAAACCAGCGCTCGTACAATAATTTTGTTTGTTAATCAATAAATAAATAGTAATACATATGATAATATATATACAAAAATAAATACACATATTACATTATATACATACAAAAGTAAACAATAACACTATATATAACTTGAGGTAGTAATTTTTAACTAATCTGTTAAAAGAAGGTAATGATCGTGTCTGCTTGATGTTTAGTGTTAATGCATTCCAGAGTAGAATTGTCTGGATGGTAAAAGACTTGTTGTAAAATACCATAACAACAATAACTAAATATTGAAAAACTAAATTCAAACTACTTATAAATAAATGATTGAATGCAACTGAGTTGTTTTGCCAAAATACTGATGGAACCCCAAAAACTACGAGTGGTCGTTAATTCGTTGGTTGAGCAATCCCTCACAATCACGTTCCACTAATACCGTTATTACTTTGGAATCATATCAATAAACTAAGCAAACATGGCAGTTAGCTCGGATACCAGTCGTTAGGACGTGCCCACTAAATGTATTAATAAGTCGAAACCAAGTGTTGTTTCATTTGATATCTTGATAAAACTTGTTAGTGATGCTAGGTGTGTGGGTTTTTGGTTAACTCGCCTTTTCACTTGGTTTGTGATATCTGTAAATTTGGGATTGGAAGGAAACACTTTTTTAACTAAATGCTTTTATTAACTTACACAGCCGCTGATTCTTCTCCGCAGGGTTGCTCCTACACGACGCACTGTCCCGACGATAAGATATTTCACTCACAATACCGTTGTCGATATTGTGTAGACCACCTCCTGCTACTGCGGTGCCAACTTCCGAATTTACCGCTTCTGGAACTCCTCTGAAATTAGACTAAATTCCTCCGTCACTGAACTTCTCACTAAACTCATCACTGTCCTCTGTTTAACTTCTTTTCCAACACTCTCGTATCGCACTTGCTCTGCTTCCCCAACTGAACTCCTTCTTAGTCGCGCCTTACGCTGCTTATATATCTGGAAGAATCTTCTGAAAGTTATAATTTCGATCTTCTATTCCTTATTCTTTTAATTACTGTCTAAACATCTGTTTATCTCTCTCTTTTCTTTTCAGGAACGACCTGAACCTTCTATTCTAAACTTTCGATCTTTATCTATCCCTTTCTAAAATGTATCTGTTCTTGTTTTTTTCTGCTGGAATTTTCTACATTTTTCTGAAACTCCTTTAACCATCAAGGTCGTTCCACCATCGCTCACCACAATATCATAAATCTGGTGGATGTGTCGAATATGTATAAATAATTTCAAAATAAGAGAAATTCAAGGGGACTTATTCGAACCAGTAGATTACATAAATGCAACTTTTAAATTGTTTTATCTGTTTGTCTATTAGAGTATCATTTGAAAACTTCGGATTTTAATGAATCTCGAGTCAGAGCTAGAGTATATCCCGAGGGGACCACTTTACCCCAATAAAGGACGTGGTTTCCATGGAATGGACGATTATAGCCACAATTAATGTCATTACGATCGATTTATCTTGGTGCCACTGTTGCAATTCACTCACAAACTTGTCGTCATAGCAACGCGAACGAAGTTTCACTGTCACTAATAGCTACAGTAGTACAGAGTAGAGCCTTGAGAATCTGGACAGGCAAAAATATGGCCCTGTGTAGATTGTCAAAGCGTCCGTATTGTGGTCTGCAATATTGTAATCCTAATAAAACAAATGTTCAACCTAAGTTTCTGTCACTAATTATCGAAAAGTAAGTAAAGACAACTGAGACAGGCAAGACATAAATATGTACATACAAATGTACATTTAGTAAATTACAAACATGTAATTTGCACAATTGATGTGAAGTTAAAACGTACAGAAATTTAATTATTCTTGAAGAAGTTTGTGATACTCTTCTGCTTATAATTTTCGCACTTCATTTCAAAAGCTCGGTCTCTTAGTCCACGCAAGTATAACTTCATGGCTATCAAATTCGTCATTATTTGGCCTCTTTCGAAGCAGTGATTATGCCGCTACCGGATCATTTAATTAATCACCGGATTAGCGAGGGTCTGGATTATTGAAGTTCTAATGTATACGCATTAGGCCTGATAAAACATGCCTTATTTGGTACGATTTGAAACAAATAATTAGCCTCTACATTTGTATCATTTTTATCAATAAAAATTGATATTGATCTGAGCTGAAGAAAAAGAAAAACTGAGCTATTTTTAGGATTACCAGGCGATAAACAATTGCTATATAAAATGTTCTTAAAAGTTAGTCGAGACACGCAGGCCGCCCACCTAACCGATCGCGTGACAACATACAGAATCGATATCTCGATTGTCGAATCGATTCGTATCGCCATCGAGAGGGTTACGGTATCTATTGCCTTGATGCGAGCATTCATCATTAGGTTTGCTACGAATTTTTATAGCTTCGTTGGCTCATTCGCTTATACATACAGCTCTTATTCTGTAGTCTATGGAATCGCTAGAATTTTACATTATAGATAGTGTTTTTGTTTTGTATAATTTTTTTCTGTAATTAACTCTCTTGAGACTTTGATCCAGCAGAAAGTATTCTATTTTACCGATTAAATGGTATTTTATGTTCACCTCTGCTATAAAATTTCAAAGTTATAGCAAATGACATGATTAACTAAAGGTTATTCAGTTTCGCCCGCGTTAATTCAGAGTCCAAAACTAGCGGAAAACAGTACATAAATATTAAATTTAATGATAATCGGTTCATTTACAAGCTAATGGAGAAGGAAGAAACAAAGTTATTTACACATTAAGTATTCCAACAAACGTACTCTAGAAAGGCCTCCAGTCAAGTCGACCAACGACATGCTCAGGTTCGTCGCAAAGATGAGGAAAGCCGAGGGCCAGGATATGCGGTGCAACGTTGGGGAGGTCCAGGTCTAGCTGTGGACATCGCTGACGACGTCATTGAGTATGAATGTAGATATGCAAAACAAAATAAGGATATTAGATTCTGTCCAAGTCAAAGTGCAAAGGAAACACGGCCCTATTCTAGCAACAAACCGATAAATAGTTTAAATCTAATCGAGTTATTATCGATTAATGGTGTAAAGTGTAAATATAGATTTTTCGATCTCCGCCCGTTCGTCAAAAGTGTTTCACGGAATTTTTATATATATTTTTTAATGGTTCGAAATTTAACATTTCCACGATGACGAATCGATTAATCCGTAAACGAATTCGATCCTAATAGAACCGAGTAAATATTTAATTATCGGCCTTTATGGTGAATCGTAACGCAACGGTTCGGTTAAGTTTGTTAATGATTTTAATTTGGGCACGATCGCTGATTCGGTGCCGATAGCCGGTGACGAAACGTTAACAAATTGTTCTTTTGATTTCTAAATAAGAAAAAATTACAAAGCTATTAAAATTAGACTCGAACTTTGTAATAAAATATGATGTTAGTCGGTCTGTAAGTTTTTTAATTATTTAGCATATTAGCCTTTACTGTGCTAGCTTAATAAAGAACATATGAACAAGTGTTCGTCCTCTCAATAGAGACAATAAGAAAAGTGCTAATGGGCACTTTCTTAGTGAGAATAGTTCTAGTTAATTTAGGTTATATTTAAATTACTTATTAGTTTTTTTAGATTAGATGATAATATTAATGTGGTGTTTTTTATAAACACAATTTATAATATTTTCTAAGTTTTCGCGACTTGTATATATAATAAAACTACGTTTCAACGGTTTTAAGCGCGGTAATTTATATGATTCTTGTTGTCCCGACCGGTGGAAAGACTGCCCACCCATTTTAATCTTACTAATAATATAAAGGTACAGTTTGTGAGTTTGTGCCTTTGTAGGGGGTAATCTCTGGAACTACTAAACCGATTTTAAAAAATCTTTTACTTTTCGAAAGCTACATTAACAGGGAGTGTCATAAGCTATATAACATGATGCTATATACCACGGGAGTGGGACAGAGCGTAGGTGGAATCGTGCTGGGCCACTAGTAATAAATAAAATTTTTAGAGCTAGGCATGTTTGCTGAAGAGTTTCTTGCGCCGCTTCTTCTCTTCAAGCCATAATATGTTGCGAAGTGGTGATAAATTAGATTAGGCTCCCATAGAGAATATATAATAACCATAAACTAAATTAAAACGAAATAATTAAAATGAACAAGTTGGCGGTAGGTTGAATAAACCTTTAACAATACTTGTTGACACTTGACTTCTTTGTCTTCCGCGATCACGGCCATGGTATATCGTTTGCTATGTCGACACCAAGGGTCACAGTACTCTTAGAGGTGGTATTCTCCATCGTTTATATAGTCTATTCAAGTTGTAATTTTTTTTTAATAGCTTCAATGTACTGATACGGCATGTGGAGTACGACAAGGTATCGCGAGATGGAAAAAATCCATTATTTAAATGACAACACTAAAAGGTTGTGCAATTATTGTCTTCTTAGAGTGGCAACACAAAAAAATTGCGCAATTTATATTCCTTAGGTTGGTAACATCTAAAAGGGTCACGCAAATTGTATTTGTAAGACTGGTTACACTAAATAAAATAAAGTCTTATTTAATACGAATCCGTGTAGACAATTTCTCTAACAACCTAAAATCCACATATATCTATTTATTCGCTAAATAAAAACAGATCTACCTATTTCGTTTTCCTCCACTATCACTCTTTTGTCTTATGATAGCTACAAACAAAAGTGTCTTGCTTTCCATCACGGCACCAGTAATTATTGACTGAATATTTATCCTCATATTCTTGAGTCGTTACGCTGCTCTACGGAACTGCTTATCTGTCTTGCGCACGTAATGTTTGAATGACCTTTCAGTCTAAGTTTTACCACAGCACTACAAAATGGATTTTTTGAAGAAATTAAGTATTTTTGGCACGTTGTCAATATATCTCTGCTATTGTAAAAGTTTCTATAGAATTTTATAATTTACAATTCAATTTTTTTTGCTGCTCGAGTTTAGCAGATAGACTGATGGCCCCCACTAGATGGAAAGCGGTTACCATCGCCTATGGACATCTGTAACAACACCAAAGGAGCCAATGTGCTGCCGCTCTTTCAAGGAAGCCTGGAACCTGGCCACTAATACCGGAATGCAATTCAAGGTTGTTACGGCGGCATACTCTAGACCACGGGTGGTAGCCATCCAGATGGGCAAATACCATCGCATGGCTGCGGATTGTTGACCTCTTACGACAGGCTGCCCTATCGCAGGAAAGTGTATTCTTTCTCCGTTCCTGCACAGATAAAAATCCATGGTAACTATATTTTGGGCACACATTACAGCACATGGGCACCACCATTGTGTATTGGTTTAGGAATTTATAGTAAGAACTGATGATGATTGATTGATAATTTGATGTTTTGCTTTGTAGTTGATGTTTTTCTGTGTAGTTATTATTAAAAAAAGACTCGAATGCTATAGGAAGTGGGCAGCTCAAGTATCAAATGTTTAAATAAATTGTGTTCTTTACAGATTCGTGCTGCCCAATTTCCTCGTCACTTTCCTGCTTGCTGCCGTAAAAGATCGCATAATGCGGGGTATAAGTAACATTCTACGTTCACTTGCTAGTCGCAGTCTATTGCTGGCAGTAGTTTCTGACGATTAAAAGATCTAAATAACTAATTATTGTTATGTGATAGTATACTTTATATTTATTTAATCAACGTATTTTTAATTAACTAGCGTCGTCAGACAACTGTTGCCCACTGGACGTAGTCCTCCCCAAGTGTGCACCACCTATCCTGTTCCTCTGCTGTTTTCATTCAGCCTTTACTTACGAACTTGCGCAGATCGTCGGTTCCTAGAGCTGGAGCACGTCCTATGTTTTCTGAGACGCTGTCTTCACTTCAGGCCTCGTCTACTTCATCAGCCATTAGTCCTGCGACAAACTTGGTCGGCCCACTGCCAATTCAACTTAACAGCTTAGCTCGCTTCATATTTACTTATATAGTTATACATTGCATGTATTAGTAAACAATATCGCGGTATAAAATAAGTGCACAAAACGATAGAGTTGAACTTCTAAAACACTAATTTTAACGATCACAAAAAATATAGTAAAGAAATTACGATTGTGAAAGTTATCGATTAAAAAAACATATTCCGTCGATAAAATTCGACCGAGAGCGTGTGAAATGTGGTTCTCGTATTCGAAATTTAAAAAATGGTGTTCGATAGGCGTTACTTTGAAACGCATCGCACGGGCTAATGTAAAGCTAATCTTACATTAATCATAGTTATTACAGAGCATGTTATTAACGGACGATTAGGTACGAGACAGTATCGATAATTTTATACCGTACTGCATTAACATAAAAGTAATATTTGCTTTCTATGAACGAGATATTATAAATTTAATAGCTTCGGTTCGATCACATCAAAAACAACATAACAACTATTTGATAGCTCCAGTTTTTTTTTCTCCAAAAGGAATATAGGTGTGTAGACAATTTCTATCGATGTTTATCGATATTTTAGTAATCAATCACGGATCGTCGGTTCGGTTGAAAGGCGATGAAGACATCACAACATCGGTGCCTTTGCCGCGTTTATAAGATCAATAATTTTATAGTGTATAATGCAAAACGATTTATTATTATATAATTATATAGATAATCGAGCCGCGGTTAATTGGAGTAGAAGGCTAATCGATCGATGCTTGACGAATTCGATCGGCGGAGTTCGGCGTTTTTAATCGATTCTAATACTGAGGTTAAGCGCTTAATGATGTTGTTTCATTGCATTGCGGTTTTAACAAAAGGTCAAATTATCTTGTATTAATGATTAATGTGCCTGATATTTTAAATATATATCTAGAAGTTTAGTAACTAACTAGAGATCTGAATATCAACTTAATATTGTTACAAGCTAGGCGCCGAAAAAGACAAATTCCACGTGCAGATTCTAAAAGCATATTTTATTACCTGTCGGCATTTGAAATAGTTGTAATCCTTTTTTGATCGTCTTCTTTTGTTCACTTATTTATGGGCATACGTTTCTAATTATTCTGGAGAATAACCTATTGTGTTATTTTACTCGCTCATTAGCATCATTAGCCAGGTGTTGCAGATGCATTTGTGGAGTATAAAACGACGGCCCAATGGAGAGAGAGGCAGTCAAGCTACGACTACGATACGGGCGTGACGTGTGTACGTTAGGGAATCTAATAGTGACGGCTTTTGCGCGTTTTATTGAATTACGACCTTCTGCATTACATTTGGATTTGTTGTGTATGGCTATATTTGTACCTGTAATATACGTGTTTGTATTGTTCTAATAAACTCTATAATAATTCTAACGCCATTTCAATTCGAGTCCCGCTAATTTCGTAACAATATCATACCGTTTCAGCCCAGTCGTCCTGATCAGTATAGTTTCCATCAGTTTCTTGAATATTTTTTGACCTATTAGCAACCACTTCTGAGCCTTATTTCATATTAATAATTTCATTTATTTAAATGTAGCCCCAGTGAAGCTGTACTTTACATACAACAAAGCTTAATGTTATGCAAACCAGAACAGACATAATTTAACTAGTGTTATATTTGTTTCATATAAATACAACATTCCGTTGTTTTAGATATTTGTTAAATTAAAAAAAATATAAAAAATCAATATCCCAGAATTATTTGTCATTATTCATCATTATGATTTGACTGATTTGATTTTACGAATATTGAGGATTGATTTTAAATGATGAATTCTGATTATTGTTAAATATACTTTATTTATAGGCACTTCAATTTTATTTGTCTGTATGAAGTCACAATTAGTTATACAATTAAACTATATATACAACTTAAAATTGAACTATAATATCTAATGACAGAACGTTGTCAGTTGGAAACGTGTCCAAAAGACTGGCTATATTGTCTCGCTGTATGGCAACGCTAATACGTTGTCCGAGGTATAGACCAGTCTTTTGGTCACGTGAGACGTTTACCAGGCGTCTTGTTATGTCTCGATAAAGTTTGTGCGCCTCAGGCCCCCTTTGGTCCTAGGGTCTCGACCCCAAAAGTCGCAAATATGTAACCATTTCCGATGGCGGTATATTTGCGGCATTTTAGGGCCTCCTGTTGAGCAGTACCGGCATACACGCTAGTGGCTGAAAGATGGGACGCCGCCAGAGTATTGACGCAAGACGCGTCCCATACTAAAGGGCGACCTATCCTCCAGGGCACCAACATTATTAATATATTTAATTTTCTTACACTTTATGCTTTGTTTGACATGATATTGTTACAACTCTGGTCCCGACAAAAACAAAATCCGCCTGCATATCTGAAACAAAACACATTTTATTACCTGCTGGCATTTAAACTTATTGTAATTCTTTTGTTTACTTTGTGTTTTAAAATTGTGATTAGAAAACAGCCCATTGTTTTATTTTACTCTTTTATGGCAGTCATTAGCCAGGTGTGGCGGTTTAAGACGACTTAGATACGGGGACATTGCATTTGTGCAGCATAAAACGATGACCTGATGGAGGGGGACGCAGTCGAGCGAGAACCACGAGCGAAGCGAGACGTGTGTACTACAATCGGGAATGTAATAAGTGACGGCATTTTAATTCGAGTCTCGCACTCTGAACATATAACATAATTATAACATTATTATTTTAAATAAATTTCAATTGCAAGATAGACCGGACGCAATGTCATTCGTTCCTTAGAAGATGGAGCGGCCACTAGTGTGGGATGCGACTTGTGTTGATATACTGGCCCTGTCATGTCTTCTAATAACCAGAGGCTGGCAATGCCGCCGCTTCACCTGAAGACGTCAAACGGCACAAATATGAAACCTTAGGCAAAAGGTTACATATTTGTTCCGTTTGGTGAGAAACATTGGGCCTGTGGGATCCATGAGCAAATAATTTTTTTTAAGACATCTGTAAAAATCCCTTTAACATTACCTGTGATCAAGGCTGGCTCATATTTTGCCCAACAAGCATTACCATACAGCGTGGCTGTTGCGGCGGCGCTGGATTTAGCGTTAAGTGAACTGTGTCAACTTTGCGGGAAAGAAGTGTGGAACAATTTGGACGGGAATCGGGAAATAAGCACGCACTTACCTGGTTAATGGAGATGAAATGCGGCTTCTCTTCTCCACTATCCACTTCACACACACTTTATTGTATTTGGTATTTATAGTATTTAATCTTATATGTATTTATTTTTAGTATAATATGTTTATTCTATATTAAATTGCGGTGCGGAGCGAGTTATATATATTTATATGGTGCGGGCGCGGTATATTTAAGTTATTTTATAGTATTTTATTTATTTACAGAGCGGTGCGATTTATTTTAATTTATTTTATGACATGAATGATTGAAGTGACGTGCGAAAGGGGAACGCGCCGTCACATTTTAAGAAGAATTTAAATATGTCGAAGAAAAGTATGTATAGGTCGAAAGCAGGATTACATGTCGGTACCAGTGGCAATGCAGTCAGCTTTCTGGGCATGCTCCCCCTGCCACTGATCTGGCTACATTATCAAGTTTAGATTTAATTATTTTAGTTTAAGTACATATCTTAGTCGTGGTAGCGTAATGGCTAGTGCACGTGTCCTAAACTCAAATGGGCGCGGGTTCGATCCTGGCCCGAAAGCACCCACTTAGTCAGTTTCTTGATCTAATGTGCAAATTGTTACAATGACCACGTGTTAACAACGGCGAAGGAAAACATCATGATGCAACCTGCACATTGAGATAACCGATGTGTCAAACCTGCCAAGCTGCATTGGACTAGCTTGGCTGGCGTACTGGCGTACAGTCCGTTCCCCCCTATAATGGAAGGCCCGAGCCCAGCAGTGGGACATTCCTGGTCTGATATTATTATATATATATATATATATCTTAGTACATCTTAATTTAGTTTGTAGAATATAAGATATGAACATTGCTCGCCTGATAAAGCACAATGTATTGATGTAACAAATTTCCTGCGGCCGGGCGGCCACTCATAAGAGGCGACAAAACAACCCACAGGCAGGTGGTAGGGTCTTTGCCCGACTGGATGGCTACCACCCCTGGTCTAAAGTATGTCGTCATAACAACCTTGAGTTGTGTTCCGGCATTATTGACCAGGTTCCAGTGTCCCTTAAGAGAGCAGCAACGCATTTGTACCACCTTTGGTGTTCAAATGTCCATAGGCGATGGCAACCGCTTTCCATCAAGTGGGCCGTCTGCTGAGCTCCTGCAATAAAAAAATAGCAATCAATTTTTATTCAGTCCACATGTGATTGGAATGCGTACGAACGTATGATGAACACACGTCGGTCCAATAAATATGACATATAAATAGATCAAATTAAACATTTTGACATCAAGCAATGAGGTATAATAATACATATATAGGATATATATAGGATAATTCGAGAGCGCCACGTCGCGCGCGCTTTGAATACCATAGATTCAAGATGGCGTCATTTCTACTTTTTTAGGGCATGGCTATCCTGTCATTATAGCCATATATTATCATAGCGGGGTGCATGGCTCGAGATAAAATTGTTGGCCACGAATGTCTCGGAGTTATTTGATAGGTGCAACATTGTTTTTGTTTTTAATGACCTTATATTTTAGATTTAAGATCTATTTATGTTTCTCTTATGACGGTTTTATAAAATATTTTTCTTTAAAGTATTTTTTGTGTTCAAATCAAACTGTTCCGACTTAAAGAATGTTTCTTAGTCGTGCACGAAGGTAAGAAGTTGGTAAGAAGTTGACGAAATCGAAAGTGTTACAAGGAGTTTGTGTCATAAACCTCACATATTTGATGTGGTAGATAGAGCCATGCCAGTATAATTATTATTGTGTGCTAGGTATATGCATATGCGCGCGACTTCGTTCACACTTGACTTAAAATTCCTGCAGGATTCCCGGGACACTAAATCCCTCAGCATTTAAAAAAGAATGTAGGCTATCGTTTTAGTGTAAACTGTGTAGGAATAATCTAATTTTTATGCACTCGAACAGCAAAAAAAAATAAAGATTCCGACGAATGGAGAACTCCTCCTTTTTTCGAGTCGGTTAAAAACCAAAAATCACATAGAAATTCGATTTTGTTTTAAGCTGGCCATATTAATTTTATGAATTTTATAATATTGTCGATTTTTTTTATAATCTGCGGATAAACACATATATTGTATATTCCCAAATTTACCAAATTTCGCTTTTGTTATGTGTGATATACAATGGACTTCCAGACATCCATATCAAGTAAATAACGGAGAAACTCGTTTCCGAAATTTACCATACCAAGAATCGTACCTGGAGCCTCTGCGTTGCAGTGAGGTAGGCCGGCGAACTCTTAGCCCGCTCAACACAGAGGCCGTCATTACAGCTCACTGGGCTGACTCGTGTGATACCATGCTGTTACAGAATATCGGCGTGAAACGATATCACATTTATCCCATCTTCCCTATCCCATATTAAATTCAAACTCAAAAGTTTTTATTCAAAATAAGTTCCACTGAAGAACACTTTTCCACTTGTCCTTTGAAGTTTCACTTCTATTATGTGTCCCAGCATATATTTCGATTTTTCGCAGGTTTATTGCAAATTATGATTTGGTTAGTTTAGGTACTTTTTAATAAATGCATTTTTTATTTAAACACATTTTATTTTATCAAACAAAAAAACTAAATTCGATCCAGAACCAAAAAAAAACATCCATAGTCTACTCTAAAATTATGTCGCCTCTCATCACGCGATAACTTTCTACCTTTTTCATACGGCCGTAACGTTTTTTCGTGACAGTAAATATCCTAATACCCCTGTCTATATAGAAGTATTACTTCAAAAATACCTAATACATACTCCTATTCCATTCCGCAAATCCTATTATCTCTACCTCATCCAAAAGTTTTCTAATAAACGCCTACAGTTTCTGGATGCTAGCTTCGCAATAAAAAAAATACTCAAAAGACCAGGTGTCCAAATGGTAATTTAAAATACTAATATTAAAAATATCTCCTTCGTATCAAATAAAGAGCATTATGCATACGTTAAGTAAATATCTGGTGATCTGTGAAACACACCCGTGGCGCCGCGCGCCGCCCGCGGTTGGCCGCACTTAACGGAACAAATTATTGTTATAGCTACCAAAGTAACGTAATTATTTTACTTTATAGGATATCGAAAGGATTGGAACTGTCAGTTTGACGTAGCATTTTTTACCTTAATAAAACACAACCAGCCTCGTTAAAAGCATCCGAGTAACTCCCTACCTGACATAAATAGCATTGTAGTCAATATATTATTCCTTCTTAATTTTGAGTTAGATAACTCTTCATTGTATATTTCTTCAGAAAATTTACAGGCTGAAGATATTTGTAAATATGCACAATGATGTTTTAATTATTAGATGTAATTTGATTACAATATTAAACTATATAATAACAAATATTATCAGTCCATAAATGTCCCACTGCTGGGCTCCGGCCTCCCATTGTAAGGAGAACAAAGAGTATACCCGCCACGCTAGTCCAAGGCGGCTTGGCGGGTTTGACAAATCGGTTATCAGGATGTGCAGGTTGTATGACGATGTTTTCCTTCACCGTTGTTAGTACGTGGTGATTGTAATAATATGCACATTAGATCAGAAAACTGAGTAAGTGGTGCATGTGACGGCCAGGATCGAACCCGTGCCTTTTGAGTTTAGGACGCCTGCACTGGCTATTAGGCCGCCACGACTTAAAAAAAAACCTATATATATATTTGTATATATATATACAAATAAAAATTAAACTATAAAATCTAGTGTCAGAACGCTGTTAATTGCAAACGTGCCCAAAAGACTGGCCACATCACCTCGCTGAATGGCAACGCTAATGCGTTCTCCGAGGTATAGACCAGTCTTTTGGTCACGTGTGACGTCTACCAGGCGTTTCACTATGTCTCTGTAAGGCTTGTGCTTCCAGGCCCCCATAATCCCGATCTCGATCCCAAAAGCCGCAAATATGTGACCATTTCCAATGTTGGAATATTTGCGGCATTTTAGGGCCTCCTGTTGTGCAGCAGCTGTACCGACATGCCAGTGGCTGAAAGATGGGACGCTGCCAGAGCATCGACGCAATACGCCTTCCATGGTAAAGGACGACCCATTCTCCAGGGCACCAAAGACATTCCATCGGGTCACTTGCTATCGTCGCGGCGCAAGCCCTTCGGGTCCAGAACAGCAGGTACCTCGGCGATGATAAGAGCCCGACGGATTTTTAAAGGTGATTTTTTCAAATTCAATATTTTATAGGTTTAGCAAAAACAGATTTTATGAAAATAGGTTAATGGACAGTCAAGTCGTTGCTGCTTAGATTTTGTACGAGCTTAGCAAGTTACAACGTTATACCATTAGAGTCAAGGGGCGTATTTATTATTGGTTAACCATTAACTAAATTATCTTCACCATGATATTTTAAAATTATGAAGACAACAAGGTATTTTAACGCCCGGTCTTTAATATGAACATTATTTTAGATTTTTTTGCAGAATGTGTTACATATTCAATTATTAGTCACAGAACATGGCAGGTATAACAAGTATATTCAAAATATGAATAACCCGTATTTGGAGTGGCGTATTTGCAGTCTTGGCCGCCCTAGGCCCCAGGCCATATAGTAAGTACCAGCAACCCCTTTCTCAGCACCCATCATATTGAGAACATAATGAATTTACTTGAACGAAATAATCACTTCACATTACATTATCTATATTTTATTTATAAAAAGTACAAAAGTGATTTAGGAAGATTATTGTTATACAATGCGGCGCAGCGCGGCCCACCATAATGTGCGAGCCTTTAGCATATTTACATACTTTGAGTTATTTCTTGTTCTCATCAGTGATTTTTTTGTTACGGTTGGCCGCCCCTAATATCTGGCCGCCCTAGGCCCGAGCCTCCTGGGCTTTAGGGCAAATCCGCCACTGCGCATTTGTCAGTGTTATACAGAATGTTAAATATTTTATGCCTGTTATACAATGTAAATTTTTCAAATGGTCCTACCGGGCCATATTCTAAAGTATATGAAATTTGAAAAATCAATTAAAATATATAGGAATCGAAGAAGTTGATTAAAAAGAAAAATAAAAGCCTCTATTATTACACGCAAAAGTCGTGGTAGCGTAATGGTTAGCGCACGCGTCCTAAACTCCAAGGTCGCAGGTTCGATCCTGGCCGGAACGCATGCACCACTTAGGCTCTTTTCTGACCTAATGTGCATATTGTAACAATTACCACGTGCTAATAACGGTGAAGGAAAACATCGTGATGCAACCTGCACATCGAGATAACCGATGTGACAAACCTGTCAAGCCGCCTTGGACAAGCGTGGCGGGTATACTATCCGTTCCCCTATAGTGGGAGGCCCGAGCCCAGCAGTGGGACATTTATGGGCTGTTGTTATTGTTAGTATATTATAATGTATGTCTTTGACGACGATGGGCCATAAAAATGGCCCGGACATTTGGAGGGCTTGCGCGGGGCCATGGAAAGGCCAACACGTAGAGGCCCTTTGACAAATTTAATGTAAATGTGGCGTAACACTGACCGGCGATTATCCCTGTCTACATCATATGCCCATAATATACCCAAGGACAACCCCCGACCAGTGTAGGACTATTGTGGGAAATTGGGGTGAACTAACTGCTAGTGGTACCAGGGGTCTAGGAATATGGGGACTATGGCGTCTGCCCGTCGCAATGTTCGGGGAACATGGAAAAATGGGCAGACGGTGACTCGCCACTCCCTGCATGGGCCCCAAAATATGCCATAAAAGACAGGGGCAACATGGGTATGAGTGGCTAAGGGGTGTAGAGAGGTGGGCTGCAGGTTCACCGAAGCTACTTCCGACATTAGGCCATTTATCACTTCCACCCCTGGAGCTTGAGTCTTAGCTCTAGCGATCTCCACTCCGTGCCGGCTGGCTAAGGCAAGCACGGAGGCGGGGGCCTTGTCTTGGCCCCCGGAGTCAGGTACGAGGTGTCTCCACTCACCTAAGGCTTTGCCACAAAGCCCCCCTGCGGGATTGTATTTATTATTATTATATTATTACACAAAAATCATAGTGTAACTTGTAAGGATCAATTTCTGTGAAGGGATGTCAAACGGTAAGCCTAGGGAAAGGGTTGTTTTAAACGAAATGTTCTATTTTCCATACATTAAATAAACCTGACCTTATTTTTCAAAATGTGGAAATGATGATGAAAATTGGTCTATTTTTTAATAGGCATGTATAAATTAATATTCGAAACGAATGATATTTAACCCCGATCAATTAAATCAGTCAATGAGTAAACATTAATTGCATTCAAATGAGTTGCGGTCAAATGATCAGCGCTATTTGATGTTTAACTAATGTATGAAAAAAAAGAACATTTTGTTCAAAAACAACCCTTTCCCTTGGCTTATAAACTAAAAACTAAACTATCTTATAAATAAACCTAACTTACAAATATATAAACAATAGTAAAAAAATAAATAAAAACGTATATTAAAGCCCGGCCAGTCCCACCAGACCACTATACTTTGTGATAGAAATATATGCATTTTTGAGTAATATGTATGTTATATCTTTTCACGATTTGGTATTCGGTATCAACCCGAATAATATAAAGTATTTGGCCGAATATCAAATACAAGCCGAATATTTGTGGCATCTCTACTATTCTTCTTATTATCGTGATAGTAGAAATCTACGAGAAGAATGCGTATAAACAATATTTGCATTAAATGTTTACTTTTACAAATACATTAGACACCGTTATAGAGTCTGATGTTAAAAAAAAATATACTCAACTCGATACGTTCGCTATAAATCCAGGCAGGCAGCGCCTCGCAGCCCAGTGCTGTTGGATAACTTATGCGCATGTCAGCCGGGTCGCTGCGCGCGCGCAGTGGGACACTTGTTACCGGGATTTATTCGGATGACCGTTTATTGTCTATGGCCGGTAATGTCCCCGCTTAACCGTTTTATTATTTATTAATTGATTGTAGATCTTAAAAGATTTAAATTTACTTTATGGTCTGTACATTTTTAGGAATGTGAGTTTCATCTTGATAACAGAATTACTGTCTGTGGGTACGCTATTAAAATTTAATTGATTAATACATTAGCTGTCGTTTGATTGTTATTGGTAATTAATTAAGTTGTTTGATTAAGTTTTTTTAATTCAATTTTAATTTTCAAATTGGTCGTAAAATGTTCGATGAAAGTTTTTAGCTGGGATGAATGTTGTTTTCTAAAAGTATGTGATTATTGTTTAAGCCTATCTTTTACATGTAATCAATACTCTATTATAAAGAGGTAAGATTTGTATTATTGTATGTTTGCAACGAATAAACTCAAAAACTACTGGACCGATTTCAAATATTCGTTCACTATTATAATGCTACATTATCCCAGATTAATATAGGCTATATTTATTACTAGAAAAAATTATGGATCCCTACTAAAATTTCAATAATTTAACCCCAAAGCGTAACCCAGTGTTTGAGTGGGTCCGGGTATGTTTCAGATTCACAATTAGATCCGGTAGGTGGCGCTGGAATCGGGTTCTAGTTTTTTATTTTTTCAGGGGAGGACAACATCTGCAGAGACGAGCCGATTGTTGCGGCTAGGCGAGCTGTCTTAACAAGCGACAAAATCGCCGGACACTATTATAATACGTTACGAAGGGTTTGATATTTGTAATCAGAGAACCTCACGATTTTAACATATTTCATAAACTGACTCTACACAAACTTTTTTAGAACCCCTCGCCATCCCTCCACCAATTTTACAGTACCTATAAGAAACTTAGAAAATTGACACAACCGATAGCGGATTGGAGTAATTGATAAACTATTTTAATTAAAAGGGTTATGAATGACAAGAATTTGTTACATTATTATTGGAAAGTATTTTATTTCAAGTTTTACATGTAATAAAATAAATGTAACTCATTAAAAAAATCTATCGCGTTTGCCAACATGAAAATAAAATTTAGTGAATACCGTCAATATACAATTGAGAGATTTTAAATTATAATCTACAATTACCATATCATATTAGAGATATATATTGTCACAATAAAATTATGGTAAATTATAGAGAACTACTCTATACAAAACAGGCGCCAATCACAGAAAAAATAAAAATATAACATTATTATTCAATCAAGGAAATGGCCGATAGTAACGTTTAGAAATAAGAGGGTACATAACAAAATTAATTATTATCCTTAAAAGGAAACACGACAAGAACAATGCAATTAAATCAGGAGCTTGTTTGCAGCGCCTGCAGGCCAAGGCACGACGCTGTGTGCAAATATACTCCCCCAGTATTGATAAAACAAAAATGGGGAAGATAACGCAGCGGCAGACTGGAGGCAAGGTAAGTTCTTTTTTACTTCTCCCTTCCGTTCTTCTTCCTTCTCTTGGCAATTGTAATGCATCCACATTTACTGTTGAAATGGGATCTTTTTTTTATTTTTTATTGCAGGAGCTCAGCAGACAGGCAGACGGCCCACTTGATGGAATGCGGTTACCATCGCCTATGGACATTTGCAACACCAAAGGTGCTACAAATGCGATGCTGCTCTCTTAAGGGAGACTGGAACCTGGTCACTAATGCCGGAACACAACTCAAAGTTGTTATGGCGACATACTTTAAACCAGGGGTGGTAGCCATCCAGTCGGGCAAATGCCCACCTGGCTGTGGGTTGTTTTGTCGCCTCCTACGACAGGCCGCCCGGCCGCAGGAAATTGTATTCTTTCTCCGTTCCTGCACGGATCAGAAGAGAAGTATTTTCAGACTTTGCATGTTTAAGTGAGCAAAGTGCTTGTAGTTGAGGTAATGTGATGGATTTCACCTCCAAATTGCTTGTATTTACTCTCGTTTAGGGTTAATTCGTGATTGCTCGTCGGTTGCTCGATGAGAGGTTTCATGGAACGGGTTAAAAATAGTGCTCGCTCTAATTGATGACCCTTCACCTTTTACAAAGATGTAAGGGCGATTGAACTGGAAGAGATTTCTATATCAATTTAAAAGTTCGTTAAATCTATAATATTATAAAATTCTAAACATGCTAAGTCTGTATATTGAAGCTTTTAAAAATTACAACTGGAATAGACTATAGATAGACATAAACAATGGAGAACACAATGCATTTTTTTTTAAATATTTTCATTTTTTCATTGGATTCACGTAAAAACTACTAAGCGGATTTCGATGCCGTTTCCGCTGCTTGACAGCAAATCCTTAGACTTAAAATCTGCGCTACTTTTATTCTGAGAATCACGAAAGATTTTTTTTGGGAATGATTTAAAATGACTAATCAAAAAAGAAATATCAAACTCTAATGTGATTTCTTCACTGATCGATAAGAAAGTTGCGAAAATTTTCCGGGAGCGGTTTTTAGTTATTCGGGTGCATGAAAATTAGCTTATTCGTCGACGATACGAACGGCGCGACGCTGTATGGAGTCGAGGGGGTCAGTCTGGTAAGCGGATGCCCCGGCCCATAGATGTAAGCAGTACATCATATGCATAGGGATAAGGGAATCCCTATGTTGTGTTGATAAAATAATAGATTAAAGGAAACCCTCTTTCATGACCAAATAAGGAGAAAAATGTTTACTTTAAATTTTTTTATTAATCATAGCGCATTTTATCCCTGTTTCTATACTCTATAAATTAAGCTACCGTTGCTTTAATCCTAAAACCGAAGTATGTGAGATCCAACACAGTATATTCAAACATTTGAATAATAAGAAAGAAAGAAAATATTTATTTCCAAAAATGCGACACTTAACAATCATTTATAGTGATTACAATAATAATGAAAATGGGTGCCGCAATTTTCGAAATGAGGTTGGCGCGCAGTTTTTGCTGTGCCGAGACATAGTCCGACACAACACTGATTTTAGTGCCCACCTCTTTAATCACAAAAGTCATGTGACTCAAGGTAAAAAGAAGTTTAATTATAGTCAACGTACACGTGAAAGGAATAATAACAGAAAACAGTGCTAGCATTATTAAAAAAAAAGTGCGCGTCTCGGGACGCCCGACAGAAGTAATAACTTAAACTAATCTAAGTTGAACTATTTATTTATTTACACATAATACATATACAACTTCACGCCAGGTCCCTTGCGGGGTAGGCACGAAGAACAGAGCGCCATTCAGGCTTATTCTTACACACCTCACTCGCATCTCGACCGCGTTTACTCTACTTTTGTGCTCTCTGTTTCATACCCAAGTCTCGCTTCCATACGTGAGCGTAGGTACCAGCACCGCGTTGTGTATGGCAAGCTGGGCCGTCTGGCTGAGGTTTTTAGCGCCTTGAAGTTTATCTAAAGCTCCATTCACACTATTCCCCAAATTCACTCTTCTTTCTATGTCAGCGGTGTACCTTCCATCCCTGCTAAAAGCACATCCAAGATATACTCGTACAAACTCATTCACTTGTTCCAGCATAACATCATCGACCATTATCCTTGCATTCGTTCTGGTTTCTTCTCTTTCAAACACCATAACCTTTGTTTTCTTCGCATTTAATTATTTAGTTATTACTTAAATTTTATGTAAGTATATTAATATGATAATGTAAGGAAAGGTTATGTATTAACAAAATCTTTAATTGATTATAAAATATATTTTATTCTTAGTTACAATTCTTGAATATGTACATTAGAATTTTGTGTATGTACATTATTAGTATCATTATTTAATCTAATTACCAAAATACGACTAACGATATGGGTTAGAGTGAGACAAGGGGAAGTCAGATGGACGGGCGCAGTAACGCGTTACGTAACGAAGCGAAATACCCTCCCATAAAAAGTTATCACTTCAAAAAAACTAAAGATAAGCACCTAAAAATTAATAGACCTGAATAGAGAAACTATTATATACACATGTTACATGTGAAACACGTGCTTAAGATGTATGGATTTTGTTAGTTTTCCTGTCATTGTGGCGTTACTGAAAACAATACACGTGGTGCCAGACATATGTTTTCTCTGTGATACCAGTTGCCACATCACTTGATGTTTAATAGACAGATAAATCTTTAATAACATAACATAAAAATAACTTACAAATAAAAGCATAGTAGTATGAAAAATGCGTGGTCTTATCGCTTAGAGCGATCATAATTATATTAGAATGTAACAGTTTGACCGTCAGGTGAATCGTAAATTTATTTTCCAGTCTTCTTGTTAAAAATATCTTATCTTATTATCAAATTTTCCAAACTACTTGTTAATATTTGACATAAATCTATCCATGTAATGACAATTTTCTACCGAAGATAAGGCAAATTAAATGGTATTGCTCAGTTTGAACATTTACATTGACAGATGCTTAATTAAGGTCCAAATAATACTGCTTATGTGCGTCTAGCTTTGTGTTGTGATATTGTTACATGCCGACAAAAAGTGAATGCGCATCTGCCTGCCATAAGCCTGGCCGAATTTGGACTTCTTTTGTTTACTTTAATATGTACTCCTAACCTTATCTCTCAATTTAAACATTAATTTAACATTATCTGCTATCCAGGGGTTAGTTATAGTTACTTAATTCTCTTAGTTTTGTTTCACTAGCCAATTGTCCCTATTTGTCTTCTTTTATTAGTCAGATTCATCTACAAACTTTAATTTCACTGATAGGAGGCCCCCCTTCACTCACCTTTCAATAAACAAAACAATTTAGTCTTGTTTTAATAACCATTTATTTACACCCAGGTTGTTTTAGATAACCATTAAAGGAAAACTTTATAATATAACAATTTAATATAACAACCACATGAAATCAAATAAAATAGTCCAAAAATACCATATCTAGTGGTGCTATATGTCCTGAGCCGGAGTCCGCTCCAGATGCACGGATCGTGTGCAAAATGCCGCACTCGTGATCCGTTCTTCTCGTCGTTTGTTGCACACATCATACTCATGCCGCCACAGAAAACCGCTGAACACGAAATTACGACGTTGCACACACTTACCAGATTTCTATGTAATTTTCGTAAATTCTCTATAAGTGATAGTAGGGTTTAAGGCTGCTGAGTTTTGTCTGTATAGTATTTCAGCGTACGAGGATATGGACAGTTTTCATGTTTAACATAATTTAAGAGTTAAATATGTTGTTAAAATGATAAGATTTATCTATTACATTACATTAATTAAAGATAATATTATTTTTATTTTTTTGTTGCAAGAGTTCAGTAGTCAGGCAGACGACCCACTTGATGGAAAGCGGTTAACATCGCTTATGGACATTTGCAACACCAGAGGTGCTACAAATGCTCTCTTAAGGCAGACTGGAATCTAGTCACTAATATCGGAACTCAAGATTGTTATTTGTTTGTGGGTTGTTTTGTCGCTTTTTATTGAAGGCCACCCGTCCCAAGTCGGTTAACAAATTTCCTGTGCTTCTCACGATTTCCTTGGGATCCATTCATCAGATCCTGACATGGTGACAGTGGGGCCAATTCGGGTAATAATAGTGTTATATGCCACCCAAAAGTGAATGCACAACTGCAGTTTATTACCTTTTCGGCATTTGGACTTCTTTTGTTTACTTTGTTTTAAAAATTTGTAATTAGAAAAACAGCCTATTGTGTATTGTAATCCTTCATGATGGTCGTTATCTAGGTGTGATTCTTGGAAAATTCAGTACACGCGGTCGGGTATTGCGTCGAGACATATTGTATTTATACAGTATAAAAAGCAATGCCCGAACGGAGGGGTGAGGCAGTCAAGCGTTAATCGCGACCAAGGTAAGACACATGTACATTCGATAAGCTATATAGTGACGGATTTTGCGAGTGTTATTAAATCGTGCAGTTTGTACTGGTTGTGTCCAGTTTTATTTGTACCTGTGTTATACGTGTTTGTATAGTTCTAATAAATTCTTTTTTTTTATTTTTATTAATTCTATAGTAGTTTCAACGGCATTTTAATTCGAGTCCTGTAACTTGTAACAATAGTATATTAATATAATATAGTAAATATGTCAAATACAAAAGTGCATTCCAAATTATGGAAATTTGTAAGAAAATAAAGTTGTTTCAAATGACAGAGTACTATGCCACACGTCTTTTTAATGGCCTACAATTTTATCATGGGACAAACAGAACAACTACGTTCAGATGTTACATGTATCGACAAATAAATTTGACCAGGAATGCATGATATTCAAAACATTAGTCGAACCTTATCTCGGAACGTAAATTATACGTTTTGTTTCTAATTTATTGGTAACAGTTTCATAAATCTGTTTAGCGGGTAAGATTAATGTGAGTTTAATTAACACTATATAGTTATTCCCGGCTGCGTTACCAATATTCGCTATTTATTCGATAATTAGTATTTGTACGGTTTAGAATGCGGAATTTGGAAAACGCCAACTGCACAACCACTTACCTTTGCTTACTGTGCTGCGAGAACCCTTCGATCGTGGATTGTTAATCACATTTACTGGCACGATTTCTTGATTGGCTAGAGGATTAGCTAATTGTGTATTTGAAAAACACTTGAAAATTGACGAAAAATAAGGAAGGTCGATGCGGCGCGCGCGGTGTAGGAAGTAGGACTGACACACAGGGTGGCGATGCATTTGTTTTTAAATATATTAAAATTGGAACTTATTAAATACGTGGAAAAATGGATTGTGCTAATATTACGGAACAGTATTTTCATGACTTTTATGACTTGTATACATAACAAGAGTCGTGGTAGCGTAATGGCTAGTGCACGTGTCCCAAACTCAAAGGGCGCGGGTTCGATCCTGGCCGGAACGCATGCATCACTTAGTCAGTTTTCTGATCTAATGTGCTATTGTTACAACTACCACGTGCTCACAATGGTAAAGGAAAACATCGTGATGCAACCTGCACATCGAGATAACCGATGTGTCAAACCTGCTAAGTCGCCTTCGACAATCGTGGCGTATACTGTCCGTGCCCCCTATAATGGGAGGCCCGAGCCCAGCAGTGGGACATTTATGGGCTGATATTATAATTATTATTACACACATAATAAAACTATGGTTTAACGGATTTGAGCGCGGTATTTTATTTGTATATTATTATTCTGACGTTTCGGCCACTTTTCAGTAGCTGTGATCACGTAAGAAAGATGTCAAGTGTCACAAGTATTATTAAAGTTTTTATTTAGACTACTACCAATTAAATTTTTAGCCAATATTTTTAGCCGACTTCAAAAAGGAGGAGGTTCTCAATTCGTCTGTGTGTTTTTTATGTTCGTTACTCGATTTCTTAGTTAATTGTTGACCGATTTTCAAATTGTTTTTTTTATTTTAAAGAGTATGCTCCCGAGATAGTAAGGCAAATGAACGATTAGTAAGATACAGGAACTGGCCATTAAATAGCTCCTTAAAACAATACGCATTAAAAGAGTACCAAACTATCGAGAGCGTTTATAAATTCATATAAATTTCATATGATAGACTTGTAATAGCAGGTAATTGTCATCGGTGTGCTTTGCCCTCGTTTCCGTCGGGATTTATGAGAATATTTTGGTCACGACCCTTAAGTAATTGGTGAAGGATCGTCTCCCAGTCTGTTAGCGCACGAACCGCTTGATTTGTGGTCTTGTAGCTTTTTGTTCCAACTTGTTCCACCTTAGAAATTTATTAGAATGTTTTAGTAGCACAGTGTCGTTAGTTTTATTAAATTTTTGTTCTTATGTAGTTAAAGCCTATTGAAATTTAATTCACAGTGATTATTGGTGGCAGTTGCTTCTTTTGATAATAAAACTCGATATAGACTACTGTACGATTATTATTAAAATATTTACATAAATTAAATGATACATAAAAGAAGTATGTATTGAAATGACCTAGTAATTGTGAGCGAGAGTGGAGTGACAGTGGTTTAATGCCTTTTTTCTGGCCTCCAAGGCCGATTATAATGCATACAACAATATGTCCGAACAGTCGAACAACCCTGCTAAGTATTAGCGTGTTGCGTATGGCTCCTAGGCTGTATAGTCACCTACCAAAATGTATTATTGACATTTAAAACACTAATAGTTTTAAGTATAGATTAAACACATTTCTGATTGACAAATCATATGACAGTGTTAATGGTTATTTTAATGATATACTTTAAATTACTCAGGTAGTTTACAATGTATTATAGACTATAGTAGAATTATTTTCTCCGTGCAGTTTGGGTTATAAATAATCAGAGCGGTGAAGCGAGTATTTTGCTCTCTTCCACTCACGGGCCTTATGGGCAGCATAGTGATACGCATTATTGTTGTCGATAAGCGTTATCGATAGTGTATTTAGTTTTGTCATATTGTGGGTTAGTGATATAAATGAAAGAAAAAAAATAGATAAAACAACATATTTATTAAAATAAGAATAATAATGATTTAAAATAAATTATTCATTAGGCTATGTATTAAAAAACTATAAGTACAAAAGTTTAGAATGTAACAAGTTATATTAAAAATAAATATAAATACTAATATCTAAGGTCTTATATCTAAGTTTAAAATTAACCGCAAAAAAGATAATAATGATTTTTATATTCTTTGATAAGAATGAGTTTTTATCGTTAATGGCGTTGCGCCCGCGCAACATGCTCACCGCCCTAGCCGGGCTGAGGCCGAGTTTGATTTATGACCCAAACTGCACGGAGAAAATAATTCTACTATAGTGGGTTAATTTTAATTTTTATGACATTTATTTTAAAGAATGACTAAATTTTAAAGATTATGGTTATTAAATTGCTACAAGTTGGGCATACCAATAAAGAAATGCCGTGCACCTGGTTTATTGCCCCTCCCCGCATTCGGAGTTCTTTTATGGTCGTAATTAAAATTTGCAATTAGACAATAGCCTATTGTTATTGTTTTCGACTTTGTTTGCTGTTCCCAGGAATAATCAGCCAGGTGTACAAATTACGATTTCTCGGAAATTCGCTGGTGTTTCCGAGTGCCGAGCGGTGCACTGGCACGCGGTCGATTTTTTTTGTACTGTATAGTTAGTATAAAATAATGCCCGAACGGAAGAGTGAGGCAGTCATTCGACAACCACGATACGATTAAGACGTGTAGTACTTTCGATTAGCGACATAGTGACGGACTTTAGGCGTGTTAAATTGCACTGAATCGTGCAGTGTCAACTGGTTGCATCCAGTTTCATTTTTTACTTGTTTTATACTTCTTTGTACAGTTCTAATAAACTCTATAGTAATTCCAACAGCATTTATTTTAATTCGAGTCCTGTAGCTCGTAACAATATTATTATTCTGATTTTTTTTTAAATATTAATGTAATATTAGTGCTGACTAAATCGAAAAGAATTGTTAATTATAAAATGTACAACATTTTGCACGCCCTACAGGCAAAAACATGTAAAGCTATGAAACAATCCTACTCTTTTTTATGTACCATGTTTTATGCAATAAATGATGATTTGATTTGTCAAATAAATAAATTTTAATAAAATACTTTGTTACTTCAAAATTAAAATAAATTTCGGAGTTACATTAAAATGTTTCTAAGTTCCAGAAATACATACTTTCTTTTCATTCCTCTATTAAGATTGTTTCATGAACGATTTTTTTACGGAGCTCGACCGGAAACGAAATGTGACCTGACACATTGGCCATTAGAATACATCTTCGTACTGACGTAAAACAAGATGGTAGATAGAAGCGACATAACGAAACATCACATTATTCCGTAAATTAAGTCATCAACCACTCAACACCATCCCATGATAATTTATATGAAAGAGCATCTAATCTAAACACAGCGAGATAAATCTAAAACGCGTGTAATCATTGTAAAATGTTAGATTTATGTGGATATTGGGACGACCTGTCATGTGCCCCCCATAACTCTATGGGGCTACACGAGGCTAATTTCAATAAATTAGCCCCCTCAACTATTTGGCGAACTGTAAAAGATAACAGACTAGCTCACGTTTTTCCTATGGGCGGTGTTGTCGTCGATACAGGCACAGAGCAGTGTGGCACTTCAGAGAATGTCAAGTTAATTGAAGTGATAACTTCTTATGGGAGGGTAAACCGCTTCATTACGTAACGCGGTACAGTCTGTCTGGCTTCCCTTTCTTTCACGCATACGACAGCTGTAGGCAGGCTCCTCCTCTCTCACTCTAACCCACAGCGCTAGCCGTATTTCGGTAAATAGATTCAATAATGATACTAATAATGTACATACACAAAATTTTAATGTACATATTATAGAATTATAACTAGGAATAAAAAATATTTTATAACCAATTAAAGATTTTAGTAATAAATAAAACTTCTCTTTACATTATCATATTAACATACATAAAATTAAAGTAATAACCTATGCTTTTCTCTAGTAAAACAATTTCAATATTAAATAGTTCAACTTAGATTAGTCTAAGTTATCACCTCTGTCGGGCGTCACGAGACGCACACGTTTTTGTTTCGTTTCAGGTCAATTGCCTATATCTTTTCTTTCACCTCCCAATTATTTGAGGTCAGCAAAATATGTCTTTTCCTTCCTGTTATGTACAATGAAAGTAGTTCGTAATTTAGCAGTTTAGCGAGTGCTTTTAAATTTTTTTAATGCAAAAAATGTTACAATGAAGTGCAAAATTCTCTGTACATTAGTTACTCTGTGCCTAATCTCATTACGGGACGATGTCTCGGGTGAAATAATGTGAGCTATCCGTCAATGCGCGGGCGCAAGTGGGCGGGCCGCAGACGAGGCCGCGACTTTCTCAGGGAAAACAAGTTGGTGCAATATCAGCCCAATTATTCTTTTAGGAAATTTCATGTAATCATTACACATATTTCTATCTCTTTCAGACATGTACCTGTCTTTGTCTTTTCTTCAGTTTTCGCGACTACACAGAAATAGTGCTAAGTATGTTGTGAAGAGTTTCTTGCTCCGCTTCTTCTCTTTAAGCCACAACAAGTTGCGAAGCAGTTGAAGTAGATTAGATTAGGCTTCCATAGAGCAAATAATAACCACAAATAAACTTAAATAATTAAAATAAACAAGTTGGCGGTAGGCTAAACGAAATTTTAACTATACTCATTGACACTTGAAATCTTTGTCTTCCGTGATCATGGCTACTAAAAAGTGGCCGAAACGTCGGAATAATAAAACCGTTAAAACGTAGTTTTATCCTACTATAAACAAATATGTTAAAATTAATTATTGAAATGAACAAGTTAAGTATTAGTAGTAGCTATACTAGTAATAACTGTAACATTTCTCATTTACACTTGACAGATTTTTTTTGTGACACGGCTAATTAAAATTGGCCGAAACGTCGGAAATGGAAATGAAATAAAATCACTTCTCTCTTTTCTTTCAACTTCTCCCATCTCTCCATCTCGAACAATGTCTTTTCCTTTCATACTCCTCTATTCAGACATACATCCTCTGTCACACAACAAAGCACCATATCATCCTTCACACAATGCATTCATCTCTTTGTATCAATCTTGCAGTTTAACATTATTTTTGTCCCGTGACTTTCATCTCTCCTCATTACATGCCTATACCACTTCAGTCTTCTTTGTACTTATTTCTCACCTTATGCATTCTTGTAATACCACACATCCATCTCAACATTCTCAACTCAGCTGGGTGGAGACGTTTGTGGTGTATGACTTTAGTGGCCAACATTCGGAATCGTATAACATGACCATGAATGAAATCATGTAAATCTTATAAAATGCCGCGCTTAAAACCGTTAAAATGTATGTTTAATTACAATCAATTGTGTTTTTTTAGAATCTGCCACTCTTCTCTGAAATTCTTCAAGCTTCGGTCGCCACATTACCTTCTATGACGACTTCATTAGCATTACTTATAGTTTCATCAGAATTTCGTTGATTTGACGATAATTTTCCTGCCACAATATACGGTATGCAATCTCTGCCACAGGTCATCGTGGGGTTAACTATCGTATCGAAATCGATGAAATGTTAATTGCGATCTAGAAATTACTGACAGAATAGAATTTCTTTATTTTATAAAGCATAGTAAAGATTAAAGAGTTTTACCATGCTAGGAATCAAACCTGAGATGTTACCCTTAAACGACTTTTGTTGTTCATTTTGGTCCGATCAGACTGAAAGAATTAGATAGAAGAAAGAAAGAACAAAGATTTCTTGAATACTACAATAATGTAGTCTATATAACACAAAAGTAAACGAAACATAAAATGGATAAAAAAATATTTGAAAATCGGTCCACAATTGACGGATATATCGTGTATAACAAAGAAGTCGGTTAGCATTTCTTGCGGGTCTTTCTCGAATTCCCTCGGATCCACTCATCGATGACTATGGGATGAATTTGGGTCTCTTTCGATAAAAAAATAATTAAAATCGGTCCACAATTGACGGAGAAATCGAATTACAAATACTAAAAACACATACAGACACATTGGGTACCTCCTCCCCTTGAAAGTCACCTAAAAATGTACTTTACAAGCGAAAAAGTTCTAAAACAAAAGACGTTTAAGAGTAAAACCTCCGGGACGTCTCACTTTGAGTAAGCTAGACGAAGAACACTCGACTATAGGTAGCCAAGGTAAGTTCCATAAGAGGCTCACAACGACTCCCGTTCCACTTGCTTGCGGACGTTACAATCACAAAGTCTAGTGGAACCGATTAAGGAGCGTTGATGACATAAACAACGAAATACACAACTGTCATTGGTTGATTTGAAAATCGCGCCATTTACAATGTCAACCGATAGAGAATTAATGCTCTGTGGTCAACGCCCACTTCAACCCACCTCTGGACATGGGTCGTTAGTGACGTTTTCATCACGACCGTGGTCGCCATGTGGAACGGCTGACGGAGCATTTTGGGCGTTGTGAGCTACTAACGGAATGCGTCCCAAATTGAAATAGGATACGACGTGAAACGATTTCCATAAATAAATTAACTTCTTGCGTTATATCGTAGTACCGGGGTTAGAGTTCATGTCCATATATAAAATAAATGAGCTAACCAACATATATAAATTAAGGCCCGAGCGGTATTTATATCGATCTTGTTTTCAGAATGAGAAATGACGGCCATTTGTCTAGTCGGTCTGTCTGACAACGCGATTATGTAGTAATTGGGTGATGAGGTTATACTAAGAGGAAATAGAGATGTTTGGATGGAGAAAGTGAACTCGTTATGAGAGTGTCTCCGTTGAAAATGTTCAATGAAATTGATTTACTATATTAACAAAGTTGGAGGATATCCAAATCGAAGGCTTTTCATATGATTTTCGTATTTAAAAAAATCATATATTTTCGTTTTTTACAAATTACCGTTAGTCTTCTTTATTTAGGTTAGGTTAGGTTTAGGTTAGGCTGCAACGCACTTGGCATTGATTTTTCCAATAATTCAAGCGGCAGGTGATTAATAAGAAGAAATAAAAGCTTGTATCGTAGAGGGAAGAATTTTGAACGATACTAGTTTTCTAAAAATATGAGGACAAAACAAACAAAATGTTAGATAATGTTAGACTAACTACACACCTCATGATTAAATAACGAATTATTGAAAAGATATATATTTCAAAGTGACATAATGACAGGCGCGTTTCTTTTGTAGCTCACAACGCCTAAAATGATTTTAGCCTTTCCACATGGCGACCACGGCCGTTATGGTCGTGGCGAAAACGTCACTAATTACGCGTTCACAACGACCCATTTCAACAGGTGGGTCGAAGTGGGCGTTGAACACAGAGTATTAATTCTCTCTATCGATTGACATTGAAAAAGGCGCGATTTTCAAATCAACCAATTACATTTGTGTATTTCGTCGTTTATGACATCAATGCCCCATAATCCGTTCCACTAGAGTTTATGATTGTAACATTCGTAAGCAAGTGGAACGGCAGAAATGGCCGGGGTCGTTGAGCCTCTTGTGGAACGTAGGCGACGTGTTATCTGTCAACGTTAATATGTCGTTTACGTCCATGACAATTATCGATAATGACAAAGGTGTTGGAGCCAAAACAAGAATACATCGATTGTGTCTGAATATTATGCTTTCTACAGTATAATCCAAGCCCAAACACGACGGGTCTATCTTGTTTAGTACAGGAGTTCCTATGGCCACCTTCCGACCCCATCATCATTAAGGAAATCGGTATTATGACGGTCGCCTGCCAATATATTTTCAATCATATAATTTATATTCGTAATAATTTGAGTGCCTACAAGCAGTATAAGGATGTTCACAATTTCAACACCAGGCATTGTAATAAACTGATATTGCCATCCTTTAGGTTACAAAAAGTATTGTCTTCTTTCTTGGGGGTTGGTATACGCTTCTTCAATAAGATTTAATGAAATGTTAGATCTGCCCTTCACTAAATTCAAAATCAAATTAAAAAGTATCTTGCTTAAAAAGGGATACTACACTATTGAAGAATATTTAAATGATAAAACTTCATTTACATAACAGCTCGCTCCAACCTCTTATGCTGTGTTTTGTACGAGTATAACGTTTTTATCTTGCCGTATTGCAATATATATATATATATATATATATATATATATATATATATATATATATATGTCGCAGAACGGCCTCGTTCTCACGACATCTCCTTTAGTTATTGCAGGTTTATTGCGCGTCATCAGGATAAAATGCGAGCATAAAACACAATAGCCACGGTTTATACACTTTTAATTTAGATTTGATCAACATTATGACATAGTTTAGACCGAGCAGCGGGTTCAGGGCACCCGCTCATACTTCCAGCTTCAATACTTTCTTTAAAATACTCCATGGTCCAACTCGACCTGTTGCCACCAACCAAATGTGCCACAAAAACTCCTCAGTCTACCCAAGTAGATATTACTCAGAGGGCGCTGACCCCGCTCTAGACATGCTCTGCTCTCATTGGTCGTTTATTAAATTACAATATTCATAACTTTTATTAGGTTAGAACGATCTTTAAGTTATAGAAACATTTAACAAATCAAATTAAATTAAGAATTTTAGAAGTAATTAAAATGTAAACAAATGATATTGTGCGTTATACATCCAGTCAACGATACGTCCAATTAAAGCTTCCCTCCGACATATATATATATATATATATATATATATATATATATTACGTTATGTCTTTATATTTATAACTATAATTATTTTCTATCCTTTTATTGCGCTTTGTCTTATTGAATATGCACTGTTTGCTACAACTCCATTAATTCTTCAAAAGTCATTCTGTAACATAATTCTGTATAAAATCTTTTAAAAAAAGTACTTAAATATAAATAGAACAACAAATATAAAGAGAAACAATTTTTAGCTAGACGTGTTGCTGGGGAGTTTCTTGCCGCTTCTTCTTCTTAACAGCAATAACACGTTGCCAAGCGGTGTACATAGACTAGGAAGTAAAATTAAATTTTAACCTATATGTATGACCTTCAAAAAGTGTTCTCCAGTGGAACTTGTTTTGAATAAAAACTTTTGAATTTGAATTTGAATTTGAGTAAATCCGTGGTACCATATTATCACATTGTCACGCGATATATAAATGCGTGCAAAATTTCAGCTCGATCGGAAACCGGGAAGTTGGTCAAATTTAACTTGCAAGATTCCACTTGAATTTACATACATACATACATCCATTGCAAGTTAAATAAAAGCTTGTAAAATATGTCAATAGACTCAAGTCTTCGCTCAATACGATCTATGCTAATTCTATAAACGGAAAGTTTGAATGGATGTTTGTTATTCAATCACGCTCGAAAGGCTGAACGACTGAATGGAACTCGATGAAATTTGGGACAGAGATATTTGTAAGGTATTTGAAGTTTTTCGAACAAATTTTATCGTTGCTGGAATGTAGAAAGAATAATATTCCCTGCAGTCAGGCGGCCTGGCCTAAGAGTTGACAAAACCAACCACAGTCAGATGACATTTGCCCATGTCTGGTTGGCTGCCACCACCTCTGTGCCCCAATTCTGCTATTACAATATCACCAGAGTCGTTGACCACTAGCGTAAGTGGCTGTTTTATACAAAAATAACCATTATGACGCTAACGATTGACGATCGTGACGATATTATAACAGCATTACGATATTATGACGATATTATAGCAGCTTTCCGCCATATCAGCCTTTAGTTGTGTTCATCAGTGCTAAGGTTCCGATACTCTCTTCGAAGTCGGCCGCATGTTGATAGCACCCTTAGTGTTGCAAATGTCCGTAAGTGACGTTAACCACTTCCATATTTGGGATGAGGGCAATTGTAGACTCCAAATAATTACAAGAAGATAAATGAAAAGAAGTCATCATAGCTTAGTGGTTAGCGCACTCGCGTCCCAAACTCAATGGGTGCGGGTTCGAATCCTAGCCGGAAAGCATGTACCACTTAGACAGTTTTCTGACCTAATGTGCATATTGTTATGACATCATGATGATACTTGCACATCGAGATAACCGATATGTACAACCCGCCAATCCGCCTTAGATAAGCGTGGTGGGTATACTATCCAATCCCGTTTAATTGGGAGGCCCGAGCCCAGCAGTGGGACATTTATGGGCTGAAAACAGAGATAAGCTTAGAAATATGAAACAATGAAGAAGCATACTGAACAGGGAAGAAGCATACGGAACAGTAAAGAAGCATACAGAACAGTGAAGAAGCATACGGAACAGTGAAGAAGCATACGGAACAGTAAAGAAGCATACAGAACAGTGAAGAAGCATACAGAACAGTGAAGAAGCATACGGAACAGTAAAGAAGCATACAGAACAGTGAAGAAGCATACGGAACAGTGAAGAAGCATACGTCATTTTCAATGATATGAAAGAATTTCCCAAGTAATTGAAAGAACAAAAAAGTTGTGACATGAGAAAAATGGATTTATTTTACTCTTACCACCAATTCAGTATTTTAAATTAAAGCAGCGTACAGACATCGTAGTTTTACGATTTTTACTTTTAAGTCATTGCCTTCGATACGTTTTGTATTTAGCTTTCGCTATACATTCGAAACCATATATCAGTGAAAGTCACATCAAAATATACAATATAGATCGCGGGTAGCCATTAAAATAAAAACTTACATTAACGTATGCAATAGGTTATTTTTAATATCGAAATATCTGCAATGGCGTGCAATAAACCTGTTTTTTAATGCAAAAATAACCGAAAATAGTTAGAGTTAGGGATGCCAAAACACGTGTAGTTAGTTATATTAAAGTATTTTATGTTAAACAAAACAAGCAAATCTATGGTACTAGGCGATCATACGACGAGGAAGGTGAATCTATTAGTTGCACGCGGATATGCAACCCCAGAATCCTAGACCCGTTCTGGGTCATATTCCCTTTGTTCCGTGGCAGTGATGTCTGTTGAATATTCCTCTCCCATTGTACATATATATTCCCTTCCTTTTCTAATCCCTCTACCTTCTCGTTTCCGCACAATGTGGTTCCGAAGCTCGGGTGGCAGCCACTTCTTACAAACTAGCCATATCAAAACGAACAGATTTATAAAGTAGGATAGTGGACCCTTGGCTCCGAACAAAACCGGAATTTAATGCTAGGATGGTGATATTTTTTTTAATGCTAAAATCTAATTAAACAGCAAAGGTGTTATTGCGATAAAATTGTCTACAAACGTGTAGAATAACGATTCTTAGTATAGGCAATTTACAAAATACCCATATAGGATCTCCTCATTCACCGAAATCTAAGAGTTCACCATTCATATGGTAACGTATAATACAAGCAATTAATCAATCAAAATATTTTTAATTGCAAGAATGTTGTTTATACAAGTGTTATACAATTGTAGATGCACAGTACATTCTACCACAGTGGTGTACAAAATGACTTAAATATTTAATAAAATTTGAGAGCATATACGTTTTTATATTTCATTTTTAATGTTTGCTTTGTTTGTTTATTTAGATTTAAGCATTTGAAAAAATTATCACCTTCCTAACGTTGAATTCCGGTTGGTTTCGGACCCTAAGGTCCGCTTTTCTATTTTATAAATCTGCCTGTTTTTATATGGCTAGTTTGCAGTTTTAAAGAAGAGGCTGCAGCCCGATCTTCGGACCCACGTTGTGCGGGAAAATAGATGGAATGAGAAAGGAGAGATTAGAAAAGGAAGGGAAATTATATGGACAATGGGAGAGGGATGTGGAAAAGACATCTGAGTGCACTAATAGATACCGAACAGACCTTTAACAGGAGGCAGCTTCTGGAGAATTGATACTTATAGAAGCGTTTTACAGAAATTATTATAACGTTAAAAATATGACACTTACTGCTAATGGGGGATTTATACAGCAAACATATAAGACTAAAATGCCGATTTAATAATCATTAGTTAAAATTAAACAATTAATTATTAGCTAAGATTTTCGCCCATAATTAGCTGCCCTAGACAGCTACTATGACATGTGCGTCCGACTCCGACCAAAGTCGAAGTAAGAATGACCTTTCGTTTTTTTTTTTTTTTTTGGAGCTGACTCAGCTGAATAGCCGCAGATGGCTGTTTCAGCGATACCGGGCTTTGGGGGCTTCCTGCCTCCGTGGGAGCGGAGGCGTTCAGCCCGGAAGCAGCACGCTCGAGGAGGCACCTCCTGTGAGGTTCGACCTCGGCTCGACCGCTGCGGGGGATTGACTCTATATTGGGAACAAGCCGTAAAAGGCTGAATGAGCTAAGCCAACAGGCTGAAGTGATTATTTGGGGACTCTTCATCGACTCCGCCGGCGGAGCCGATCCTAGTCTATCATTACTACCGCTTCGCAACGTGTTATAGCTGGAGGAGAAGAAGCGGCGGAAGAAACTCTCCAGCAACACGCCTAGGCTAATCTTGTATGGCTACTTGTGTCTGTAATGAGTATGGATTGGTGAGTCTTACGATTGTGTAAGAGGATTCGAGCCGGGGGCTCTCCGGCGTCTGTTGTGTCTGCGTCTGTTATGCCAGGCTGATGTTCTGAGCATCGGGGGGTTCATGATCGCGATTTGACGTGTGATTTTGTCAGGCTCGTCAATGAGCACATTGCGAGGTCTGCGTTTACTCGTGGGAGCGTTTGGAGTGGGTTTGTAGTTGACCGTTTCCGTCACCAGAGGGTTCGGGTGATGGGGGCGAGGTAAAAGAATCTGCGCGATAGTGAAGTTATATAGTCTTTGATGGAGGGAAGCTCCAGGTCGCGATGCAAGTCGGCGAGCCGCATGTAGCGCGGGCCGTCGACTGCAGCACGTAGAAAGTGATTCTGGATTCTTTGCAGTCTCCAGATGTTAGTGTCGCTGGCGTGGCCGAAGACCACACTCGCGTAGGTCAAGATGGGGCGGATGCAAGTTTTGTAAAGAGTCACCTTATTTCTAAGGCTCATCTTACTCCTCTTGCCTATCATCGGATAGAGTCGGCCGAGGATCGAGTATGCTCTGTTCCCGACCGCTCTGGTATGCTTGTGGAAGTACAAGCCTCTGTCTAGGGTTACCCCAAGATATTTGACTTCGTTAGCCCAAGGGATAACTTGGTCGAACAGCTTGATGGGCATAAGTTGGTTGGAGGGGCGGGTATTGGGTGAGAGGCATTTGCGGGAGAACATGATGGCTGCACTCTTCTCGGGGTTCACCTCAATCCGCCATCTACGGAACCAGTCGCCTAGTTCTTTGATGGCGGTGTTGAGCTGATTGCAGATTCTGTATCTGCTGGGGTCGCTACTGAATATGGCGGCGTCATCCGCATATAGGGCTAGCTGGGTATTGGGGTGCCGTGGCATGTCGCTGGTGAACAGCGTGAAAAGTAGGGGGGAGAGCGCGGAGCCCTGGGGGACTCCCGCTGAGATGGTATGAGAGGAGGAGCGGGTGCCCTCCACTCGGAATCTGAATTTACGGTCTTTGAGGAAGTCCCGTAGAATGAGTACGAGTCGGTCTGGCACACCGAGCTGATACAGCTTGTATATAAGCCCGTTGTGCCAAACTTTATCGAAGGCTTTCGCGACGTCGAAGAATACTGCGCCTGTCGGCCAGGGTCTTCGTCCGTCGCGTTGAAAATAGGAGAGGACGTGCTCCGTGATGCGGAGCACTTGTTGCGGGCAAGAGTGTCTAGCTCTAAAGCCGAACTGCTCGTGGGGGATGAGATTATTGCTGAAGGCAAAATCACTCAATCTAGTGAGGAGGAGAATGACCTTTCGTCGCTACGCCTGCTTGCTTTTATATCCGATTTATAATCACAGCTACCTGCAAACATGACATAAGTACTATTGGTGGTAGTTGCTTCTTTATTAATTTGGAAATCAAACTCGATTTTATTGGACTGTATAATTATTGTTAAATTAAAAGAATACATAAAGTAGTACAGAGCGTAATTATTTACAAGATACATAAGAGCGATGCTGAGAGGTGAAGTGTAGAGTAGCAGAGAGAATTTCGCCTGCCAGGGTCGCTCCTTAAGTCCCGCATCCCGCCCGACGCCTAAGTGCTAATCGTGCCCTCTGAGGGCGCCGGCGGTATGCGGGGCGCGGAGAGTAGGTGTGCTCCGGCGGGCGGGTCAGGGGGGTGCTCTCTGTCCGCAACATCCTCCCCCCGGCGCAGATCCTCGGAGCCATCTCTTCTCGTCAGGACGATGAGCCTCCTTACTGGTCTCCTGAAGATGCCTCCCCGCGTTCGCACGTCCGCGCTCCGTATTACGTTGTCCTGTCCGCGATAAGTGCGCTCGATTTGACCCCGGGGCCATACGTTACGTGGCAACAGACCGTCCGCGATGATAACGACGTCTCCAACGCGTATGTTTTCTTCATCACATCGTCGAACGTCGTCCCTCGGTGTCAATGTCGGTAAATACTCGCGTAGCCAACGAGTCCAGAACATGTCCGCTAAAGCTTGGGTTGCGATCCATGTCTTCTTGTTTGCTAGCTCGTTCGTTCCCGTGATTGGCAAGCCTACCGCCGACCCGATTAGGAAGTGGTTCGGGGTAAGCGCGTCGTCGTCTTCAGGGCTCACCGACACGTGAGTCAGCGGGCGCGAGTTTATAGTGTGTTCTATTTCCGTGATGACAGTCGTAAGTGTTTCTTCCCGGGGAGCTTGTTCCGCCAACGTTGCGTGGAGTGCCGTTTTCACCGACCGAATTAACCGCTCCCAAGCTCCCCCCTGGTTTGGTGCGCCGGGGTCGATGAAACGCCACGCTAGTTGTCTCCCTCTCACGTGATCTGGCATCTCTTTCTTCCACTTTGCGTACGCCGTTAGTAATTCTGCATCCGCTCCATGGAAATTCGTTGCATTATCAGACCATATCACTTGTGGCCAGCCGCGTCGTGCTCCCATCCTTCTTAGGGCCATGATAGCCGAGTCTGTGCTAAGGCTCGCTATAAGTTCCATATGGATGGCACGAGTCACCATACATGTAAACAGCATTCCCCATCGTTTTTCTCTCCGGCGTCCAATGGTCACCCACATCGGGCCAAAACAGTCGATTCCGCATTTTGTAAAGGGCCGTGCGTAGGCAGCTAGACGATCCTTTGGCAGGTTTCCTTTCACCGGTACGGTCGGCGCGGTTTTCTTCAACCGACAGATTGTACACTGCCGCAAGATGTTTCGCACAGTAGGCCGCACTCGTAACACCCAGTACTTTTGCCGCACGTTGTTTACGACGTGTTCTCTTCCTATATGATGATGCTGTTCATGTTCGCCCCTGATGATCAGCCGGGTGAGGTGATGCGACCCGTCTAAGATCGGTGGGTTTCCAGTAAGCTCGCGAAGGGTGGCCGCATTGATCCTGCCGTTTAACCTTATTACCCCGTCCCCCCCGTATTCGGGGTCGAGCTTATAAAGCCGGCTGTCACGTGACACGCGTTCTCCTTTCTTCAAGCGCTCGTAATCCTTCGGGAAGCTTTCCTGTTGCGCTTGACGAATGAGTAAACGTTCAGCTTGCTCTATGTGTCGCGTTTCCATAGTGCGAGTCCTCCGTCGGCACTTGTCGATAAAGGCGAGTGCGTAGGCGGTCGCTCGTAATAATTTTCCGTATGACGAAAATCTTGTGACGTCAACAAGTGGCTTTTCATTTGTCGTGTAATTCACCACGACTTCGTCATCTTCGGTTTCCGTCGGCTCTTCCTTCGGCCATTTCGTCGGGGGCCCACGAAGAAATTCCGGGCCTTTAAACCAGCGGTCGTCCGTTTTCATACTCGAGACGTTAATCCTGGTTGCGTCGTCGGCAACGTTGTAGCTTGTCGGCACCCACCGCCATTGCTCAGACTCGGTTATTTCGCCGATTTCGCTCAGTCTGTGCGCAACGTATGGGGTATATCGCGCCGAGTCGTTTCTTATCCAGTGGAGAACGGTCTTCGAGTCGCTCCAAAAGATGACGTCATACGGCTTGAAACTATGTTCCTTTTTTATTTCCGCCGCTAACCTGGCTCCTATTAGCGCGGCCTGTAGCTCCATTCGTGGGATGCTCTGCGCCTTCATCGGGGCCACTTTCGCTTTTCCTGCGATTAAAATGACGCCGACGCTCCCGTTATGCCACTCAAAGCGCCAGTAAGCCGCTGCTGCGTAGGCCTGCTCGCTGGCGTCCGTGAAGACGTGTAATTGTACGTTTATGACGTCTTTATCCCATCCATAGCACCTTCTTCTCACCTTGTGCGCAGGAATGATCCTGCGCAGACGGCGTGACGCCGCGCCGTAACTCGGCGGCGTAACGATTCCGTCTTGTTGCAGTGGCAGTCCGCTTTCAATGAGACTGTTCACTTTTGTAGTAACCTGGGCAAACTCGTTCTGTGCCCATATTACACGCGCCGTAGTGTCCGTCACGGTAATCTTTCCTTCCCGGAATCTGAACGGGATACCGTGTACGGCGTCTAGTAAGTCTGGCCCATCCAGTAACTGTCTATTCGGATTAGCAACCGCGAAATGAGACATGTACCATATGTGGTTGCTTCCTTCGTTGTCTCTTTCGCACGGCTCGGTATATCTCTTTCCTACTAATAGCCTGTTGATCTGGGCTGTATATGCTTGCTTAAACTGCGGCGATTGGTCCATTTTGCGCTCGATCCTGCATACACAACGAACTGCCATGTCATAGTTTGGTGGCATGGTGACGTCATCGTTTCGCCAGTGCAGTCTAACTCCGAAGCGGCCGTTGATTTTCTTAACGGTTTTTGAAAACATCTTCAGCACCCGTTGTTCTTCAGCTACAGGTTTCACCTTATTCGATATTCCGAGTGTGTTGATATCGTAACGAGATTTGATCATTTCGTATAGTCTGTCCTTTTCCCGCGGCTCTTTGCCTTGCCACGTTCGGACGTGTAATACTGTGTCGTTTCCCGTCTTCACTCCTTTCCCGGGTGTGATGCCGTGTATGGCCCAACCCATGAGTGTCAGAGAAGCGGCTGGTTGGCTCTTCTTTCCTGCCAACAGTTTTCTAGTCACGATCAGATGCCAGTTGTCAGCTCCAATCAATACGCGCGGTTTAGCGTTCATAAAACACACGTCGTCTGTATGGAGCGTCTTCAAATGACGTAACTGTCGTACGACTTCAGACTTAACGGAGTGAGTTCCCAGTGCGAGTTTCTTCACAGTGCGCGCCTTGATAGGATGGTAGTGCGGTTGCGCTCTTCCGCGCACCGCGACGCTCACCACCCTACTCTCTGCTTCCCGCTGGCTCGACTTGATACCGTGGATGTTCAGTGGCCGCCTCGGGCCATCTGCCCCCAGCATCCCGGCTATCTCCTCGTCGATGAGCGTGATCGTGGACCCCTCATCCAGCAGCGCGTATGTACTCACTTCCTCTCCGTTAAGCCCCTTGACGGTAATCGGACACACTTTCAATAACACTCTGCTCTCGGTGTTAGAATTGTGCGCCGACGCCGTCATGACCGACTCCTCTCTGTCGGCCGGTTGATTGACCGACTCCACTCGGTCGATCGGTCCACTGACGGCTTCGGTTTCCCTCCGCTGGTGTAGAAGTGCGTGATGCGGCTCGCGGCATTCGTTCACACCGCACTTTCTCGCCTTGCAACGGAACCGTCTGTGTTTACTTAGTAGGCACAAAAAACATATTCTCGTTTCCTTGGCCCACTCCCATCTGGCTGGCAACGACATCGAAGCCAGCTTACCGCACTGCGTTGTCTGGTGGTCAGCTCCACAACAGTAGCACACGATCTTGGCTTCCGTTGTAGTGTACACGCGACGACGCTCGTTCATCCGCGGCGGCTTCACTTTATTTTCTTTCGTGACGTTTACACTCGTCGTAGGCAGTGATGACGTCATGAAAGAATACTTCATTGCTCTGTCTGCTTCGCCCGTTAGAAACTTCGATAGTGTCATAATCTCCGGCTCGTCTCGGCTCGAGAATTCATCTGCAAAGTCGCACCATTTCGTTCGTAGATGCGGGCTGAACTTCTCGACGACCTGTCGTGTCAACATAGGGTTAAGTAGATACCCCTTGTTGTCGACGCACGAGATAACCGTCACTATATTCTGCAACTTGGTGGCTAGGCTGTTGAGTTCGCTGGCAGACGAACCCGATCGTGGCAACTTCTTGATATCTTCCAATGCACGACTGATTATGATCTCTGGACGTCCGTAGCAGCGCTCCAGTGTCTTCATGATGATCGCAGGATCCACGGCGGTATACAGCAGGGCTGTCACGCACTCTCTTGCTTCGCCTTTAAGGCAAGTGCGTAGGCGGCCTAAGTTCTCCGCAGGTGAGAATCCGTGTACGCTCGTCGACTCCCGCATGGCAGCTTTAAACGGCAGCCACTCTCCCGGGGCCCCGCTAAAGGTAGGCAGCTCCTGGCACTGTCGCGGTGTCGGCCTGTTGCGAGTCATGCGTTCCAACACGTCGGCTAGGCGGTCGATTCCACGATCCCTGGTTCTGGTCGGCGTCGGTGATCTTGCGTTGCGCGGCGTTCTGAACGTCACGCGAGCGGTCTGGTCGTTCGTTTCCGCAGACCGGTCGCGCCCCATTGGATACACTTCCCTCGCTCTTCCCGCAACGTTTAACGGTGGTCGCGGTCCGGCTTCTCTCGTTCCAAGCTCGGCCCCGTCACCTGCGCTCGGCGACTCCCCCCGTATGCGGGTGTTCTTCAACCACTCTGTGATATTTCTATCTGTTTCCACCCCATCGTCTTCGCACACGCTGTTTCCCTCTGTCTGCTCCTTGAGGGCGGCTATATTCGCAGCGACCCTCTTCTTGATCAGTGCCACTTGTAACTGGAGCTCTTCTCGTCGGATAGCGGCGATTTGTTCTTCTGCTTCCAGTTCCACTTGCCTCACCAAAGTGGCGGCGCTTAGCTGCGAGCGGTGTGATCGGACGGACGGCGATCGCGATCGGCGTCCTGTACGAGTCGCGGCGTGTATTTGCGCGGTCGTAGTCTGTTGCACTCCGGGCGACGCGGGTCGCGATACGTTCGGCGCGGACGCGGACGCGGATATATGCACGGACGGCGACGCGGGGGTCTCTTGATACGCTCTCTGCATTCTATCTTCGGCGGTCTTGCTCCTAGTATTCGGCATCTTCGGTCCTTGCCTTAGCCTAACACGTATGACCGATTACCCTGACCTGTGTGTGTATATGTGTGTGTATAACCGATCCTAATTCACTACACTAAACACTGAGACCTTAGACCGACCTAACTGGAAACAGCGCACCGTCTACGACCTTGTGAACTGACCATTTGGCACCGTTAGGTGGACAGTCACTTGGTCACGGTACGAAGTAACGTTATTCTTTCTTCCGGTCTTGATCCTGCAGACGCGTAGCCTCGGCGTCCGGGGCAGGAACTTTTGGTCTCCTGGCACGTGGTCCGGCAGGAACTCTTGGTCTCCTGGTACGTAGTCCGGCAGGAACTCTTGGTCTCCTGGTACGTAGTCCGGCAGGAACTCTTGGTCTCCTGGTACGTAGTCCGGGCTGCCCACGATGATCTTCTATAATGATCTTCTTTCTTCTTTAGGGTACCGCTACGAGACCGTATAGAGTTGGTCTTTCTTCTTTCTTGAGGTTTCGATGGAGCAAAAGACACTGCTCGTTTCTTCTTTGCGATTCTTCTATCCGGCGGCGAAGTACCAAAAAACTATTGGTGGTAGTTGCTTCTTTATTAATTTGGAAATCAAACTCGATTAAAGGTGTGTAACTCCTGAGTGATTAACTCAAAAGATATATATCCGGCGCGAAGAGTGATTAGATATGTATATCACTTGCGTTCAAAATGTGTCTTTATATCTTTAAGTCCTTAGTTCATTCCTGTTCCACGCGAAAAATAATGATTAGCCCGCCCACTGCGCATGCATAGTAAGTGAACGAGGAAACCGAATATAATAGCAAGCCAAAATAAATCGTAACACTATAGTTTTATGGTGTAATTTTGTAATATTTACTAAAAGTCAAAGGCCATCTAAATGGCGTGTATGTTATTTCAATGTCAGATATTTTGCGTTGCCACAGGTACGCTTGTCGACTTTGCTAGAATATCACTCACAGATAATAACTCATCTTGTCTGCAATTGACACTGACACTATACACTGTAAAGATAAAGAGTTAAAGATATAAAAGAGTGATATATATCTTTGTATCAAAAGATATATATCACTCTTTTCTTCTTGGTGAGTGATTTTTCCCATGACTAAACTCGATTTTATTGGACTGTATAATTATTGTTAAATTAAAAGAATACATAAAGTAGTACAGAGCGTAATTATTTACAAGATACATAAGAGCGATGCTGAGAGGTGAAGTGTAGAGTAGCAGAGAGAATTTCGCCTGCCAGGGTCGCTCCTTAAGTCCCGCATCCCGCCCGACGCCTAAGTGCTAATCGTGCCCTCTGAGGGCGCCGGCGGTATGCGGGGCGCGGAGAGTAGGTGTGCTCCGGCGGGCGGGTCAGGGGGGTGCTCTCTGTCCGCAACAAGTACAAATAAATATTTGGCACAAATGTTGTTGATATTACACATGTTTCTTAGGTGTGGCAGCCCTGCTTCTAACGGTTAATTGTTTGAATAAATGTAGTAATTCTTTATATAAATAAAAAATTACAATCGCTCAGCCATTCACCGGGAACGAGTCGAATCATGATTCGATTCGATTTAATTGTGCGAAATCGATACTGGTATAATCACTTTTAGACAACATGAAATCACATATGGATTTCGAATGCGGCGGATGGTGTGAAATTCAATTCGGTCTTAATATCTTTGGAATGTTAGAGAATACGCTTTATCCTATCGAATGAAACGTGTTCCTTCTTGATTAGATTTATTCGATTAAGGTTATACGAGTAATGTCCAATTTTCCTAATTTAATCTTCAATTACACTACACTTGTGCGCAGAAGGTTTGCCGATAGCCTCACGATGTCACGCGTCGATGGTCACTAGGGTTAACAAAAAGGTGACTTAAATAGTTGTTGCAATAAATTTATTATTTTAATTTATTATTGTATATACTATACATAAGTATATACAATAATAGTAAGTACTACAATACAATAATAGTAAGTAGTCATCGGCAAACCTTATATACTGATAATAAAACTGCCAGTTAACGGTTTTAAGCGTGGTGTTTTATTTTATTTTTATTCCGAAGTTTCGGCCACTTTTCAGTAGCTGTAATCACGGAAGACGTGGATGTCAAGTGTCAATGAGTAATGTTTTATTTAGCTTACCGCCAACATGTATTAACAGATAGAAGATTATTATACTGATGATTGACTAATAAGATATGAGAATGTTGAAGTGGATGTGCGGTGTTACAAGAAAGAATATAGTAATTGAGAAATGAGTGAGACTGAAAAATTGAGGGGAAGAGGACTAAAGTCGTATGGACATGAATGAGGAGATTTGAAACTCACCGTTTTATCCGTTTTTATCGCAGTTTTATCCGAGCAGGAATGGAGAAAGAATACAATTTCCTGCGGCCGAGCGGTCTCAATCCACAGTCAGGTGGTAGAGTATTTGCCCGTTTGGGTGGCTACCACCCCTGGTCTAGAGTATGCCGCCATAACAACCTTTAATTATGTTCCCGCATTAGTGGCCAGGTTCCAGTCTCCGTTTAAAGAGTGACAGCACATTGGTGGCATCTTTGGTGTTAAAATGTCCATAGGCGATGGTTGCCGCTTTCTATCGAGTGGTCTCTCTGCTAGACAACTGAACTCATGCAATAAAAATCAATGACATAGTGACATGAAGTAAATACATATTGTGCCGACCCCGAATGATTGGGATAAAGTGAAAGAGAGAAACTAATTTAGGGACTAAACGTATATGTATTAAGAGATTAATGAAAGAAGATGAAGCAAAAGATGTAAAGATCGTAATAGGTGTAGAGTCATCGTCTCTGTCTATCCCTATGGGAAAGAGGCGTAATAATATGCAGGTATGTGTGTATTTTCGATAGTCCGTGGTTGTTTGTTATGCTTAGCACTTTACGAAGTGGCAGGTACCCTTCAACGAAGTACGAACTGTAGTACATTTTACCGAAAAAAAGATATGAAACTTCATGGGAGTGACCTGTCACAATTATCATAGTAAAAACAACGTATAGTCTCTGTTGCGGACAGAGAGCATCCCCCTGACCCGCCCGCCGGAGCACACCTACTCTCCACGCCCCGCATACCGCCGACGCCCATTGCTCGCACAATTAGCAGCTAGGCGTCGGACGGGGTGCGGGATGTAGGAGCGGCCTTGGTGGCAGAAAATGTTCTTATTCATTTTTAACCGAGTTAAAAAAAGAAGGAGGTTCTCAATTCGTCGGAATCTTTTTTTTCTTTTTTTTATGTATGTTCACCGATTACTCCGAGATTTATGATTCGATTTACGTGATTCTTTTTTTGTTCGACGCGGAATAGCTGCCATGTGGTCCCCTAAAAATTTGACATAGTTTGGCCCAGTAGTTTTCATTTTACGAAAAAATTTTTGTTCCCGGTTCTTGGAACCTATATTTTTTAAGAAGCGCGGCACCATTCGTAGGTCCACCCATACATAGCTAGCTAGACACTAAAAAGTAACAAAAAAAAAACTTCGTTTAAAAAAACCGCACATTCATTCACAATTTTACTATTATTCTCAACGACGACTCTCTCGCATAATCTGTACTTATTCTATGTATATTTCGATTCATGTAAAAATTTCAATAATAATAATTATACAGTCCATTACATCGAGTTTGATTTCCAAACAAGAAGCAACTCTGCCACCATAGTCTCCATGCAGAAAATGTCCACTGAACATACAAGTTCTCTTTAAATATTCTGTTAGATTGATTCAGATAACCATATTCCCATAGTTATGGAGGGCGATTAAATCGATTATGGTATTTGACTTTCTATGGCGTGAAATCGGCTTGCGTGAGCGTGCGGGTAGAACCAAATCAATGTATGCATGTAATATTAATGAACAATATTTAATTGATTAAATTTAAATTCATTTATTTGTAAGAAACATGGACATAAAAGATGGTTGATACATGTTTTGTCTTCTAAAGGTATACATAATATTTGAGCCGAAAACATATTATTAATACGCGATGTGACCAGATGACAGGAGACGCGTCTGATCTCAAATCAAAATGTGTTATTTTCACCACACCAGAAATACTTTGTAAACATTCAATGCAATGTGACACGCTCTTGATGATAGTAGTTGAGAAAAGACGCTACTTGAAATTTTTTTTCGAGTGTGGTTTGGAAACGTACTTTGTGCGACGTGTCCAAAAAATGTTTCCAAACCACACTACCACGCGTCAATTGTTCAAAAACTGTCAACAAAGGTGTATTTTTATTTATTTTTTCACAAAATCTTCTTCTTTTTTGGAGGATTATGGCTCCTACGCAATTAGCATTGATTTTGCCAGTGTCACAGTAGTTGATTCACAAAATCTTGCAGATGAAGAATTAATTGTCATTGTCAAGCAATATCCTAGCTGTCTAACTTACCATAGAGGAGACCCCGGGTGTTGTTAACGCGCATGGAACACGTCTTCTGTCAAAACGTCCCGTCGGTAGCGTGTGAATGTATGTTTGTACCTTTTTATACAGAATGAGTCGTCTCCGACAAAAAGGATTGAAGTATAAAGATGGACGGACGAACATAACAAAAACATAATTTAATATAAAACAATGTCCCGTTTTTGCCAAAACGGCTACCAAACTAAAAATTAAAAAGAGAAAAATAACAAATTAATGTCATACATTGAATCCGTGTTTATTATCTATAATATAATAAAATTCTAAATATGCCTTGTGTCTGTACATTGAAGTTATTTAAAAAAAACAACTGGGATAAACTATATAAACGATAGAGAACATGATGCAATTTTTTTAGATTTCTTGTGTTGTTGGTTTGGGATTCACGTAAAAACTACTGGACCGGTTTCGATGCGGTTTTCGCTAATTGTACTTATTTTTCTCCTGGGAACCCCGCGGGAATTTTTTTATCTCGCGGGATTTTATTCTAGGAAATATTTCATGTGATAAAACATTTGATATTTTTTATCCCGGGAATCCCTAGGGAATTTTCACGGGAGCGGGTTGCAATAATTGTTTGGGTGCATAAAGTTAGCCTACTCCAACACAATTTTGACTAAAATGATGTCACCAGCATTATTAGGAAGTACGCGGAAGCCCACGGGCATCGGTTTCATCATCATGTAAATGTCGAGGAGATCCAGTTCTTCGACAACACAGAATTAACGAGAAGGTTCCAAAGGGCAAGAACATTTGTTAATTAGTACTATAAATAAAACAAAAGTGTAGTATAATATCCTAGCTATTAATTAAGAACACGTAAACAAAGTGGCTTCGCCTTGATAGAGACAATAAGAAAAGTTATTACTCTTAGTTATTTAGGCTATATTTAAATTACTTATTAGTCTGTTTAGATTAAATGGTATTTTTTTTATTGCAAAAGTTCAGCAGACAAGCAGACGGCCCACTTAATGGAAAGCGGCTACCATCGCCTATGCACATTTGCAACACTAAAGGTGCTATAAATGCGCTTCTGCTCTCATTAGGGAGACTGGAACCTGGTCACTAATACCGGAACACAAATTAAGGTTGTTATGGTGACATGCTCTAGACCAGGGGTGGTAGCCATCCAGTCGGGAAAATGCCCTCCCACCTGGCCGTGGGTTGTTTTGTCGCCTCTTACGACAGGCCACCCGGCCGCAGGAAATTGTATTCTTACTCCATTCCTGCACGGATAAGACATTAATGAAGTTTCTTCTCAAATACTAAATTTATAAAAAAAAAAACTCAAACGATAGCTTACAACACTCTTTTTTAAATACTGCTGTGCATTGTGTCCCGGGAATCACGCGGGAATTTCAACTCGACTCAGGTCGCGGTCATATACTTGTTTTACAATATGGGTATGTATATCGTGGAAGATGGAAATTAGTTTCGGCAAATGACGTAATACTGTAACCGGATCAATATCGCTATTTGTGGTTGTTTTTTAACCATTAGATAAGTGAGTTGTGAGATTATTACGTATCGCTAACTAGTGATTCATTATCTTTTTGTAAAAACAATGTAGGTAAATTAGAGTCGGGAAACGGTTTGATGTTACAATAAATCTTTCTATTGATTTAAATAAAACATACAAGGCACGTTTGGATGTGCATCAAAGGGTGTTGAGGCCAACACTAATGTACGACAATGAAAGTTGGGTGTGGCAGAAGAAGCGTGAAAGTAGAATAAATGCAGTTGAAATGAGAGCTTTGAGAAGTGTACGTGAGGTAAACATGAATAATATTGTTGCAAAGCGATACTACTCCTTTGCAGGTGTCTTATTAACCCTCTTTGTTCACGCCACCGTAAGACGTCAGAAAACCTTCTTTCCTCTGTAGGTATTTCATGCGGATTCTTGAAAGCCGACTATTTAACGATTTCAAGAACTAGTGCGTGACACGTTGCTAGGAGGGTATATGTCTAATTTACACACGGATGAGAGTCGGGCAGTCGGGAAATGCGTCAGTTGTGTTTTGAATGCAAACTAGGCGTTATCTAGTGCACTTTCGGATCCAGTATCTTGTAACGACGAACTTTGCGCGATTTATGTGATATCGATTTTTTGCCCTATCAGTTTTGTTGCATTCGGCTATACTTGTCAAAATTGTGAATCATGTGTGTGTACTTCTAAAAACTTTATGATAATTCCAACGAAATTTTCAAATTTACATCCTACAAATCCTCCACAAATTCGTAAAAATATGACACGAATTAGTGTAAGAAAGGAACGTTGTGCATTGAAAGAAGATGTAATAACAAGAGTTGAAAGAGGAATGTCAAGGTGGTTTAGGTAAGTAGAGAAGATGGATGAAAATAGAATCACAAAACAAGTGTATGGCAGTATTGTGAATTCTAGAGTTGATACCGGTAGACCACAACGTACACATCTACTGCCTAGTTAATAAATAAAATCGAAGTATCACATCCGCGCAGGAACAGAGAAAGAATATAATTTCCGACGGCCAGGCGGCCTGTCGTAAGAGGCAACAAGACAACCCTCAGCCAGGTGGTTAGGGTATTTGCCGGTGTGGATGGCTACCAACCCTGGTCTACAGTATGCCGCCATAACAACCTTGAATTATGGTTCGGCATTAGTGGCTAGGTTCCAGTCTCCCCTAAGAGAGCAGCAGCGCATTTATAGCACCTTTGGCATTGCAAGTGTCTATAGGCGATGGTGTGATCGTTTTCCATCAGATGATCCGTTTGCCTGTCTGCTGAACTCATGCAATAAAAAAATGAACATTTCTGTATATGTATAGTTGTTAATCGAATTGTGTTTATAAATTTAGAATTGTTATGAGATGTCAAATACAGTGAGACCATTTGACTGTTAGCGGTTTATGTACAACTTTTACTTATATTTCTACCAATAAAGAGAGAGAGAGAGATAACACTATTGCACACCAAAATATACAATTAAAAAAACAGACCATATTTACAATCTTTTCTAAGCAATACAATAGGCTCAAGTGACTTCGTCCAGGAAATGTAAATGAAAGAACTTTGAATGGAAAAACGCAACTATTTCCTTATTATAAATACTCAAACTAATTTAAGAAATAAATATACAAATATATACATATCTACGTAGTCCATATATATACTGTTTCGACCTGAACGCCGACAAAAGACAAATTCACACCTGCATACCTGTAGACATTTTATTACCTTTTCGGCATTTGGACTTCTTTTGTTTACTTTGTGTTAAAATTTGTAATTAGAAAAACAGCCCATTGTCTATTAATAGTGTCTTTTTTATTTTTTTCTGAAGCCCAGCGAAGTGGACACGGGTCAGCTAATCTTATACTAATATATAAAGCTGAAAGTTAGTTTGCTTGAACGCGCTAATCTCAGGAACTACTGGTCTGATTTGAAAAATTATTTCAGTATTAGATAGCTCATTTATCGAGGAAGACTATAGGCTATATATCATCACGATAAAACCAAAAGGAGCGCAGAGTTTTTTTAACTTTCTTTTTTAAAACTATTCCACGCAGACGAAGTCGCGGGCTGAAGCTAGTATAAGATAAGAGAGATATTGTACACGAACCATCTAAGGTCTTAATGGCCCCAAAGACCAACGCTGCTACTAGCAGGTTATTTAAAAATTTACTGAATCACTTTAGACTGCGCATGCGCTTATAAATATCACCTGTTCTTTATTATTATGACTAATTAATGCAAATTAATAGAAATTGGATCGCAGTTTGGATGATTTTAATAGTTGTTTATTAATAATTATGACCTTCTTGTTTTTAATGGTCTAAATGTGTCTGATTCGAAGTCTTTATCATAAAAAAGATATAATAAAATTAATATTTAAAAATAAACTACTTATTGAAACTCGGTATGTCTGCCACTTCGCGCGAGACTTTGGCTTTGAATAAATCTTTATATTAATGTATTGTTACGAGTTGCAGGACTCGAATTAAAATGCCGTTAGAATTATTATAGAATTTATTAGAACTATACAAACACGTATAAGACAGGTACAAATGTAACTAAACACAACCAGACCAAACGTAATGCACGATTCAATAACACGCGCAAAGTCCGTCGCTAAATAGCTTGACCGAATGTTCACAAGTCTTGCGTCGCTCGTGGCTATCGCTCGACTGCCGCGTCCCTCAATCGGGGCATTGTTTAATACTGCATAGATGCAATATTTTTGCCCAGCCGCGTGGACCGAATTTCCTAGAATCAGTTTGTACTTTAAATCCGATACACTTAGCTGATGACTGCCATAAAAGATTACAATACACAATTCTGTTGTGGCTGTTTTCTAATCACAAATTTTAAAAACAAAGTAAACAAAAGAAGTCCAAATGCCGAAAGGTAATAAAATGTGTTTTTATAGGTATGTATTGTGTACGTGTGAATTTGTTTTTGTCGGCGTCTAGGTCGTAACAATATTCTATTATAAACTAAGGTAATAGTTTTAGATTTTTTGAGTGTTTAATTGACGTTTTTCAAAATTTAAAGAAGTTTGTACAATGATATAACCGCTGAGAAATAACTAAGAGCGATAGATTAATGTTAAAATGAAACAAAATAATGTCTTCCCACGTCGATCGGGTTAAAACCGGTAGGTAATCCAATACAAGAATGATAAGAATTTAAAATTATTTACAATTAATTTAGTATATGCGTTATATTTCCATAATGCATGTTAATTATTATAATGTCACACGAATTCGAAAACGATTTAATTTTACTGGTTGGAAAATGATGTTTGATTGTATGTTAATTTTGAAATTATTTAATCAGAAAATGTGATTTCTTCGATGTTTAATATCACACTATGGCATTCTCTATGTAATGATCAGCATTGTATCCCGTGGGAACTGTTTCCTTTCTTAGAAGCAAAATATCTTCAGAGAAGCCGAGTGAAAAGCCTTAGTTTAGTAGTTTGAATATTTAAGTTACTATAAGAAATAATGATTAGATTTATGCTGCATAATCTATTTGAAGCTTTGTGTGTAGAAATCAGAAAGATTTTTTTATTTTGATGTTTGCTTATAGGCAGACTGGCAAACGGGTCCACTTGATGGCAAGTGGCTACCGTCGCCCATGGACATCTGCAACACTAAGGGAGCCGATGCATTGCCTACCTAGTTGATACTTCAGGTATCTGTTCACGCCCTTTTTGAAGAGCCCCATATTGTAGCACTCTGGTACGGTCACGGGAGCTCATTAACATTTGTTTTAACAGACCAGCATTATGCTGCAGACTGATTCCCCATTTAAGACAAAATTATGATAATTTTGTTTCAAATTTATTCATAATTATAACTGCACTATGTCCTGAATAATTTTCGAAAAAGTCGTGATAGCGTAATGGCTAGCACTTGCGTCCCAAACTCAAAGGGCACGGGTTCAGGCAGTTTTTATAGCTAATGTGCAAATTGTTACAATTACCACATGCTAACAACGGCAAAGAAAATATCATGATGCAACCTGCACATCGAGATAACCGATGTTTCAAACCTGCCAAGCACCCTTGGACAAGCGTGGTGGGTATACTGTCCGGTCCCCCCATAATGGAAGGCCCGAGCCCAGCAGTGGGATATTTATGGGCTGATATTTATTATAGACTAAGTAAGTGATTTTAAGTTTTTATGTATGTAAATTTTTTTCGACTCATGGACTCTTCAGGTGATCGGAAGGCTGGTGCTTACCTCGGGCAAGGGGTCAGTATGGCGATCCAGCGAGGAAACGTAGCCAGCCTTCTGGGCGCCTTACCCATAGAAGATGGTGATCTAGGCTCAGTATTTACTTATATACTTAATATACTCTTGATGACTATGGGTAGAATACAATACAAATAAGTTGAGTTTTCTTCTATTGTATTCGACTATTTATACATTTCCTCATTTTTATTCAAAGTAAGAAAACTTTGAACAAAAACTTTGATCTTTTCATAGAGTCGAATCGGACCCATGCGGTTATGCAGGAGGTATATAGGCCAGAGGTATACCGGTGCTTTGCGCAAGCGCACTTCGAAGTGCAATGGATAGGAGTCATAATTAATAATAAGGCCCGTCCGCGACCTGCGACCTCAGTTCGCGCCGGGTCATCGGTCACACTGGATGGTCATTTTTTCAATCGAAATCTTCTAATACGATGACTCTATTGTGCAATTTTAAATTATTCTCGATACATTTAAATCTTTTGTAATAGTGCTACATGTGATGTTAATATGGTAATTGCTTCAATACTATCTACCGTACTGTAACGACGAACCTCTTTAGTAATTATGATATTGTTACAACCTAGGCGCCGACAAAAACAAATTCACACCTGCATATCTGTAAAAGCACATTTATTACCCGTCGGCATTTGAACTAATAACATTAAAACTATTGTAATTCTTTTATGATTGTCTTCTTGTGTTTACTTATTTGGCATACGGCCTATTGTTGTATTGTAATCGTTTAAAGCCACCTGCGGCTATAATCATTAGCCAGGTGTTACAGATTTTAAAGTACAAGCTGATTCTAGGAAATTCGGTCCACGTTGCCGGGCGGACATATTGCATTTGTGCAGTATAAAACAATGGCCCGATTGAGGGAAGTGTCAGTCGAGCGAGAATCACGATCGAAGCGAGACGTGTGTACATTCGGTAATCTATTAGTGACGGACTTTGCGCGTTTTATTGAATTACGACCTTCTACATTACCTAGAACATCTCCCAAAACAAGAGAAGACAAAATTGTATCGGGCCGCGAGTAGAACACATCTATGTAAAAGTGTCTCATCATTGCTAATGCAAACTTACGCTCTGAAGCAGTCTCTTATTAAATTTAAATTTAAATTATCGGCAGACAAACACACACATTGTATATCCCCAAATTAAGCAAGTTACGCTTGTGTTATGGGTAATATACAACGGACCACTCTGGGGCCGATCCCAGACACTCAGACCATGGTAAATAACGGAGAAAATAAGTTTCCGAAATTTACTATACCAGGAATCGAACCCGGAGCCTTTGCGTTGCAGTGAGGTAGGCCGGCAAAAGCTTAGTTCGCTCAACCTCAGAGGCCGTCAATTATTCCAGATTCTGCTCAGATACCGGTGGCCGTTACAGTACCGAGAGTCAGATAATTATCCATTAACAAGAACTGGATTACAACTTATAGGACCCAAATCTTTATTGTACGAGTCAACTAAGCCCATGGATGTATGTGTGTCTGAAAAATTGGGAGATGCAATGACGATTTGCGCAAGGTCGTCGGTAGGTGCTGGATGAGGAAGGCGGAGGACCGGAAGGTTAAGCGTGGTCTGCGATTGGCTGAAAAATAATAAGTACTGATATAGGTTCAATAAATAGGCTTAGCACGCGTACTGTTGGTGCTCACAATGCCCGAAATACTCCGTAGCCGTTCCAGATGGCAACCACGGTCGTTATGGTCGTGGCGAAAACTTCACTAATGACGTCAACATTTTCGATCACACAGCGCTCACAACGACCCATGTCAAGAGGTGGGTCGAAGTGGGCGTTGACCACAGAGCATTAATTCTCAATCGATTGAAATTGAAAAAGGCTTTCCACTAGAGTGTATGATTGTAACGGATTGGAACGGGAAAATCGCGGTAGTGAACGTGGTTGTTGTGAGTCTCTCGTGGAACGTAGCCTTAGTGTTTTCAAAATGGGAAAAAATGTACGCTGTAATGCCTTGAAGTGATTTGAATAATTACAGATGTGCATAATCTTACATATTCTTAATTTTATGACAGTTCTGTAAATTTATAAAAATTATCTCAATTGTTTTCAGAATCCGCTCCCCTATTAGGGATGCCGATGATAGCGTGAAGTAGAAGAGAACATGTAGGAATCCGAAATCCGGGATAAAAGGCAAACGCTCCGAACGCAACCGCGATTTAATGCTGTGATGAACTGATGACGTTCCGTTGCAACTATGGGAGCTGCATACGTCTAGTCATCGCAGCGGACAACGAACTACTGACTAGCGCAACACGAGAGCGCACATATTAATAGTTGCTCTATCTCGCTTGCTCATCATCCGTCCCGCTCACACATTGTGCTATTGTACTAGCAGTACGACTTGTTAATATTTGTACTTAAGGTTACCGTTAACAAAATAAATTAGTACTTCAGTTCACATTAGCACTCGACGGTGAATCTATCTACCATCTGAAGTAACGTTTAATCTCTCGCTGCTTCACAACTATAATACTTTCAGCATGTAATACCTTAAGCCTTTGGCTACCTCTCAAAGTGTTAATCGCGAAATCAAGCCTCGTTTGTATGTAAGATGTCGTACAAACGCGGCGGTGATCTATGAAAGGTGTCATAATAAATCAATGCCCGCTGCGCACGCGCCGCGTATCTCGTTATTTTTGAGACATCGTCCGCTTTATACGGCGATCAGTGCAAAAGTAACGTGTTTTAGAGCGTATTCACACGACACTTCTCTATAGCAGCTGCAGCCGGGTGAATAGTTATGTTACTGATAGCACTATAGTATAAATTGCAAGGAGCCTTATGTGTGGTCATGTTTGTCCGTCTGTTCGTGTTCTTTTTAACTACTGGAGTATAGCAGAGAGGGTAATGAGCCACCCGATGGAAAGTGATTACAGAAAGAATTATAAGGATTTGGAAATAATTTATACATACATTTCTTGGGTTAAATTCGCTATGTTGTGTTGTGTTAGAGTTTCCTCCAGCACAGCGCTGATTTTCAGCGCCGACCTCGCCTCATTGATTAATATTTGATCCATCATCACAGTAGTAACAGTAAATATAGTGTTACGACCTGAGCGCCGACAAAAGACAAATACACACCTGCATGCACCTGTAGACGTTTTATTAAATTTGCGGCATTTGGATTTCTTTTGTTTACATTGTGTTTAAAATTTGTGATTAGAAAAACAGTCCATTGTGTATTGTAATCTTTTAGGGTAGTCATTAGCCAGGTGTGATTCTAGGAAATTCAGTCTACGTGGTCGAGCAGACATATTGTATTTGTACAGTATAAAGCAATACCCCAATGGAGGGATGAGGCAGTCTAGCGAGAGCCACAAGAAAAGCAAGACGTTAGTGACGTACTTTGCGCGTGTGCGTTTCTGCATTACGTTTGGACTTGTGGTGTTCGGTTATATTTGTACCTGTGTTATATACGTGTTTGTATAGTTCTGATAAGCTCTGTCGTAATTCTAACGGCATTTTAATCCGAGTCTCGCACTCGTAACAATACTAATATTATTAAGAGGTAAAGTTTGTGAGTTTGTTTATTGGAAGTAATCTCTTGAACTACTGAACCGATTTTGTAAACTATTTCACCAACAGAAAGATACATTATTCCTATATGATAGTGATATAAACAAACATAAAATGTATACTGCAACACTAGTATCGTGTGCAACGCCGCTAATAACAAACAGGGCAAAAAAGACAGCGCTTTATTGGCGCAAAAAAGGGTTTTCACTCAAAGGAAACGGTAATGGGTCCCTGTTGAACGAGTATATGTGAAATATTCCATTAGCACCAGCCATAGGTATCCGTGCATACCGCTTTTATTAAATAACTGAGCAATATAGTGTAGAATAGTTAAATAAGAAATATAAATTTTGAAGTGAAAATTATCGTTGTGATTTGAAACTTGATGAAACGAAAAAGCGACACTAAAAAGAGATACACATATATCTACAGGACTAAGCCTGCGAGAGAATGAGATACGAGTATTACATTGTGAAGCATAGATTGGAGGGTCAGTAAGACCGATGATTAAACATAGGTCCAATTTGGACCGAAATAAAACTCAATAATCATATTTTCAGACTAACAGTGACAAATTTATAGGGATATTTAAAAAGTTTTTATAATTTTAATTTTGTTTATAAAACTAAATTTAAGTTTGTTTTTAAAATTAAACAAAATTGGCGGTAGGCTAAATAAAACTTCAACAATACTCATTGACATTTGACATCTTTGGCTTTCGTGATCACGGCTACTGAAAACTGGCCGAAACGTCGGAATTATAAAAATCAAATAAATTACCGCTCTAAAAACCGTTAAAACCTAGTTTTATTAAGCTTTAAAAGAATTAATTTTAATATAAGTAAATTTGAGGTTTTGTCGCTTCTAAAATACGCTTCACGAAAATTGATTTAATATATTAAATTTGCGATATTAATTTGAGAAATGTTTGTGATAAAAAGCATTTTTTGATTAAATACGATTTCATGGTTCCGTAGCTATTAGAGGCAGTTGCTTCTTCTTTGGAAATGAAATTCGATATAAAATTGGACTGTATGATAATTATTCAACTATAACTTAGAATCGAAATATACACAAAAAGTACGTTATTACAAATTGTGCGAGAGAGTGGTAAGTCGTTAATGAGAATTGTGACAGAATTGTGAATAATTTTGCCTCCAAGACCGCTGCTATATCCCGCATCCCGTCCGACGCCTAGCTGCTAATTGCGCGAGCTATGGGCGTCGGCGGTATGCGGGGCGCAGAGAGTAGGCGTGCTCCTGCAGGTGGGTCAGGGGGTGCTCTCTGTCCGCAACAGTAGCTAAACCGTGTGCCACCGATCCTTTATTGTTCGTGGATCGTCACGCACTTGTCCGATTTTATTAAAATATTTATTATAATTGTCACACTGAATAAAACATAGTTAAATTAAATTCTCATTACAATAGTATACAACCAAATTTGATTTTCTATCATCCGAGCTTTTAGAATAACTATAAAACGCCGTTGTTAATATGATAACGATGATTGTAATATAATTAATCTTATAAATATTTAATTTTAATGATGAGTTTTCGAAATTTTTGGTGAGTTATTAGGGCTTCCCACGCGACTTCGCTTGGATATACATATTTCGGGTCCTTTTCGGTGTTTGTGTGTTATGCAATGTTCATGCAAGTTGTCTATATAATATGTGAAGCAAAAACACAGCAAAAACTGTGTACCCCTTTTTACGAAAATTGCGCGGACGGAGGAGTATGAAATTTGGCACACTTATAGTTTATATAGAGAAGAATTTTATAAAATTATGCATAAAAATTACATTAAATAAAAAAAACATTACACACTACCATGTATTTGGCCATCACACATACACATATATACTCTTTTGTTTGTTGTTAAAGTCAAATTAACAGTGTAGCCTTGACGAAATCTGTGATTATAGAAATATAGTCTTTGACAACAGACCCTTGATAATGTTCAAAGTTATAATTTAAATTAATTATTATGGTCGAATTTCGACCACGGGCGACTATTAGTTAAATTTATTATACGCCCTCCACATTCTTGCAAAACATAGCGAATGTTAATAGAACGCTGCTATTTCACTCAAACTTCGTTTGCGTTGCCATGAAGAAAATATATTTGTGACTAAATTACATACGACAAAAGGTGGCTGTGCTAGCCATCTTTTTGTCTATATTCGTCTATCCCACGGTAACGACACCATTTATCGGGATAAAAAATTTCCTAAGTGTTGACACGGCGTCTAAACTAGAACTGTATGGAGTTTCATTTAAATCTGTTCAGTAGTTTTTACCTGATGCTCTTATACGAATATGTTATATGCGGTATATAGGAGAGCGCTGTCTAATCAAACAAAAGTTGCAATTTTGGAATTTGCTGGTCCAAGTTCACCGCCCCTATTTTTTTTCTACGCATTGTACAAACTCTAACCATTTACAGATTTGAGTATGAATGTGTTTGTGAGATACATGGTAGTGTGTAATGATTTTTTTAATTTATTTAATGTATTTTTTATGCATGATTAAAAAAAAATAGCATTCGTCGCGTCTTCTTTATATAGACTATAAGTGTGCCAAATTCCATTCCATTAAATAAATAAAAAGCGTCAAATTCCATTCCATTAAATAAATAAAAAGCGTTTTTTATTTATTTTATAGCAGGAGTTCAGCAGACAGGCAGAATGCATCCCTCTTGATGGAAAGCGGTTACCATCGCCTTTGGACATTTGCAACACCAAAGATGCTACAAATGCGCTACTCTTCTCTCCAGAGAGACTGGAATCTGGTCACTGGGAACACAACTCAAGGTTGCTATGGCAACATACTTTATACTAGAGCTGGTAGCTATCTAGTTGGGCAAATGCCCTACCACCTGGCTGTGGGTTGTTTTGTCACCTCTTACGACAGGCCGCCCGGCCACAGGAAATTGTATTCTTTCTCCGTTCCTGCACGGATCAAGCGTACAAAGTTTTTGCTTGACGAATTATAAACAATAATACATAGATTATAAACAATAGCTACTGGTCTCTGAGTATATGAACAATTCTAAGTCATATACCATAAATATGCAAAAGAACGTAATTCAATACGTTATCCGATTTCAAAATTGAAAGTAAATGTATTTTGTATATGTTTAAAGTAACTTGTTTCCCTGGCTAGGTCGTTTGGCGTCTAATTACGCATTCAGCCATACAAAATGACCTATAACATGGCGGTTATTGTGAGTCGGGTATACTACTGTTACACAAGTGGAAGTCACTTGCCTCGCCTCTACGTTTTTGCGGAATTAATAGCTCTGACGCTAGATGTGGCTTCTACGGGTAGTGATTGAAATTGAAAGTATATTTTCATTTCTGTATACATTAGCATCTGCTCGCATTTAAGATCCGTTGTTTTATCAATTCCTATATGTGTAAAGTCTTTAAGTCTGTTACACCTTTGGTATTAATTTATATGAGTTATTTATAGTAGTTTAAAAAAAGTCATTAATATAACGATTTAATTGTCAAAAATTTCGCTTTCTGCAACACAATTTGTTATTGTTAATTATTCATCTCGTTCCATGTGTTTTATTCTGTTGTTGTACAAAAGATTATATAACAAAACTTGTACAGAACAATCGTCCATTAAAAATGTAACTTTTATAGACTATATAGCGCTGCAGGTTATTTTTATCTTCCTTTTTTTATTATTTTAATCATATTTTATAGATCAAATTAATAGAATGCGTCTTGCTTCCACCTTGTGTTTTGCTAAAGCGCCGTTAATTATAAGAATTTGTCGGAGCTGTGTTCCCCGATTCATATAAACCAGTGATCTTCAAGTAACAAGTGAACAGATCTATAGGCACGATAACACCAGGCGAGATAGCTATGTAACGCGAACCTATACCGTGATAAAAAAAATATTGTGATTTTCAGTATTTGATTAATTTGGTCTGTATACGTGCGATATGAACGCTCATCCAGTATCTGTAAGGCTACGTACGGAGATGTGCCTCTGCTCATCTTTGGGTCAAGGAGCGCCCGCTCACATGCGACTGTCTTGAACTAACTTTTTATTGCAACTTTGCTTGTTTATGTAATTTATAACTAATGCCGCTTGCTAAGCGGCCCAAAGTGCGTATTGGAAGAAGCTAGGACAGCACGTAATTTTTTTCATCCAGTATAGTTAATTGCGAATATTACGATAATACAAATAGTAAATAGATGCGGCAAATTCATCAGACGACTGTCCACGCTGACTCATCGATCGAGTTACAAACATAGATGGATTGCTTGTTTTGCAACAAAAAAGTCAAAATATTGTTTCGGTTTCAATTTATTCCATACATGTCAAACAACGACAGTTTTTGTAGAAGTGTTAAACTATTATAAATTTATATGTGTATATTTATAATATCAATTATATAAATAGTTTTTTTTTATAATTTTACTTTTATTTAAGCTATTTAGGCAGGGGCTAGCTGAGCAATAGTTGTTTAACTTACCTCGCGGCATGAAATCGAAACAGTTTGGTATGTTTTCTTTAACTTTAAGATATAAACGTATAAAGAAAATAGTATAGAAGTTTCTGTTTTTATTCCCTAGTTAAATAATGCAATACACTGAAAAGCGGTCAAAACGTCGGAATAACCAACATCAAATAAATCACCCCGCTTAAAACCGTTAAAACGTAGTTTTATTATGTATACATATCGCGAAAACTTAAGAAAATATTATAAATTTTACTTTAAAGGAATACGGAATCCATCATATATGATAATATGAAAAAAGTAGAAAAGTGTTCCTAGAAGAGTTCTTCTGTTAGGTAATGAACATATAAGTCATGCATAGAAGGTCTGTCGATGACAACCTCTCCCGCCACCCACAAAAGCGACCCGCGGTCATCTAGTTCTTAGTATTTCAATTTTATGTTACAAATATCTGGACATATATTGAACTATTTGTTTTTATTACCAGAATAATATAATTATTTATTAGTAATTATTTATTTATTTTAATATAATGTATAGTTTGCAGTCACGTCGCTCTCGGTTCAAGCGGAAGATCAGCGTTGATCTAATAGATCGACATTATTGCTGAGCTTGATCCAATTTTTAGGACTTATGTACATATATCTCCTGATACTTTGTGGTTGTGTTCTGTTTTTTTGTTTTTATTATGCTTTGTTTATTACTTTTAATGTGTTTAGTTTACTTGTGTATGTCCTAAAAATAAACCTTCTTTCTTTCTTTCTTTCTTTCTAATACTTAGGAAAGCCCCGGTTCCAGTCGTAGGAAGCGGGAGGGGCGACCATCAGCAAACCTTCTGCGGACGACCTATAGTCAAGATGACCATGTTAAGCTGGTTTACTGCAAAGCTACGCTCAACTTACCCAACCCATGGGGTAAGTTGATCATCTCCGACATTCTTCACATATACGGCCGTAGCTCTTGAATCTTAACTATTAGAAAATAATTATTACGGACACTTTTAAGCAGGATTAAAATACCTATTTATCAAGATACGTTATAAACTGTTCTGACGTATTGTTTAAGAGCTACCACAGATTAAGTGGCTCTACTAGCCCCGCCCTAGCCTTCTTTTTTTCACGAGGTGTAATCTGTCATGGACACCCTACTCTTCGGGGACTACGGTAGAGTAGTGTTGGACTCCCGATGGCATGCTCGAGACCTACCAACTAAACCACATCTTTGTTCCATCTTGACGCCGTATGGCAGGACCTCGGGGACCAAAGACACATCCGATAGCCCTGACGGATAAATGTCCCACTGCTGGGCTCGGGTCTCTTATTATAGGGCGGGAACTGACAGTAAGCCCGCCACACTTGTCCAAAGCGGCTTGGCAGGTTTGACACGTCGGTTATCTCGATGTGCAGGTTTCATCACTATGTTTTCCTGCACCATTGTTAGCACGTGGTAATTCGGTCAGAAATGTACCTAAGTGGTGCATGCGTTCCGGCTAGGATTGAAACCACGCCCTTTGAGTTTGGGACGCGTGCGCTAGCCATTACGCTACCAGGACTTTTCCCCGCCCTACCCTACTCCAGCACTAAAGAAATATACTTTGAATTGGGTCTTGGTCTCTTGCCACCGCCGGAGCACCAGCTGTTTTTGAACCAAATGGGCTGTGCCGCGACGATGATAAGAGACCAGACGGGATGTCGTTGGTGCCATGGAAGATGGGCCGCCCTCTAGTATGGGACGCAACTTGTGTCGATACTTTGGCGGCGTCGCATCTTCCAGACACAGCCGTGACATCTGGGGCTGCTGCTGCACACCAGGAGGCCCTGGAATGTCGGAAATATGTATCCAATGGTAGTGGGTACGTATTTGTGGCTTTCGGGGTAGAGACTCTGGGGCCGTGGGGGCCTGGAGCTCATCACCTCTATCGAGATCTCTCAACGCGTCTTATTAAGTTCTCACGTAACCAAAAGGCTGGTTTGTAACTAGGGCAACGGATCAGCGTTGCCATCCAACGCGGAAATGCGGCCAGCATTTTGGGCACGCTCGCCGCCGACAGCGATTTGGAGTCAATTTTTTATTTATAGATTTATGTTATTTTGTAAATATAGCTTTATTTATAGTATAGTTTCGTTTATTTAGATTTAAAATAATTTTAGACATTATTGTATACATATATCCTTTCAATAAATTTTTTTTGAAATTTCGATTTGAATTTAAATATTAGGTAATGGATCGGTGGTAAACTCTATTTTAATTTCCAACTCATAAAAACTTACATATATCGTGGTGCATGAAATTAACAAGGTGATAACTGACAGAATGCGTTTTTAGATCATTTTCTCAACCATTTTTACAGTAGTTATACACACTTTATTGCGGTGAAAAAAATATATGTCAATCTTGATCATATTTCTGACGTAAACTTTGTACTCAGAACGCATTTACGATAAATTTTCTCGATAGAAAATAATTGCAAAGTAACCTCTAAACGAATTATTCAATCTTGGTTATTGTTATTACTGTTAATCGTACATCGCTAAAATAAATAACAGTAACATATTATACATACATACATACATAACTTCACGCCAGGTCCCTTGCGGGGTAGGCACGAACAACAGAGCGCCATACAGGCTTATTTTTACACACCTCATTTGCTTCTTTGACATTCATAGCTCTTGTCATGCACGCTCGTCTGTTCTTAAGGCTGACATCACCTTCTGCTAATACACGATCAATTTGATCATGGAAGGTGTGTCGTGGCCTTCCGCGACTTCTGCATCCATCCACTTTTGCATTGTATATCTGTTTAATCATTCTTTCATCAAACATTCTTTCCACATGCCCGAACCACCGGAGCATTCCTTTCCTTACCTTCACCCCGACACTCTCTTTCAGACCAACTCTCTTTCTTACTTCGGTATTACGAACGCGGTCCGCGAGCGTCACTCCGCAGATTTTGCGCAGTGCTCGCATCTCGACTGCGTTTACTCTACTTTCATGCTCTCTGTTCCATACCCAACATATTATATTATAACAAATTCAATTATAGATCTTTTATTGGGTTACTTAACTTAATTTGGAAGTAATTAATTATTTTATTAAAAATGACTGCAAAAATCCCGCCTGCCGGTCCCAATGTATGGAATTTATCATAACGCCCGAGGCTTTCGTCTAAACTGCACGCGCTGCTCTGCTCCGCGACCGCCATTGAAAAATAATTTTAAATAAACGAAGGAGCAATAATAACAAGAATTTTGAAGCGGTCGCGCTATACTTGTTTGGCGTATACGGTAGAGGTCTGGTCTAAATCACTAGCTGTGTGGGTTCGAACCCTACTAGTTTCACTTGATCTAGAAGATTTTTTTATTTTGATATGAAAGTTGATAAAATGCTCTTTTTCTCTTCCTAAATAATTTTATAAAATGCAATAAAAATACTTTTCTAAATTTTTATATTTCATTTCATCTGGACTTTTATACTATTGACAATAAAACGTATTTAAATCAATCTTACCGGTAACATTAAAATTCGAAAGCGCCATCTATGATTCTTCATAGAAAATTACGTTGACACGTGATAAGTAGAGTTATAAATATTACAAAACTTTCAATACTTTCTTCAATGTTATTGTGGTAGAGTGAGTTGATACTAGTACACGTACGATTAGAGTTCATGGTTTGAGTGCTCATTTCATTTTTCTCTCTAATTTTTTTATGTTTTATCTATTATAATTTATTTTAAAGTTCTTATCTATACAGATAAACAAATGGTTTGTTTGTAATGTCAAAATAAAAACTAAAAAAATTGGACCAGGAGATTCCAAAAATGCAAAGTGAAGTGCCTGTTTGAAATCTCAAAATAAATTAAAAAAAAATCGGACCAGGAGATTCCGAAAATGCTATTTATAGAATTTTTGTCTGTCTGTCTGTGTGTCTGGATGTTCCGGCTAATCTCGGACACAGCTGGATCGATTTTGACGTAATTTTAAATGGCAGATAGCTGATGTTATAAGAAGTACCTTAGGCTACGTTTTTAGGGTTCCGCGAAAAAAAATCCAAAAGCATATTTGTCTTTCTGTTTGTTATCCTTTTATGGACAGACTATTGAACCGATTTGGATGAAACTGGGTACATATTATGTTATTTTAATATCGAGGGTGGCCAAGAACTACTTTTCATCCCGAAAAATGAGATAGTTTCCAATATGAAAATATATTTGGCCGAACGGGCCTAAATGATCAAACGGCTGAATGACACAAATGGTCGAATTGACCGAAACGACTGAAATGGCTGAAATGGCCCTAATGACCGAAATGGCTGAAATTAATGAAATGGCTGAAATTGCCCAAATGGCCGAAATAGCTGAATTGACTGAAATGGCTGAAATGGCCGAAATGGTTTAAATGGCCCAAATGACCGAAATGGCAGAAATGACTAAAATGGCCGAAATGGCCTAAAAGGCCCAAATGGCCGAAATGGCCTAAATGGCCAAAATGACGGAAATGGCCCAAATGGCTGAAATGGCTGAAATGGCCGAAATGACCAAAATGGCCGAAATGACTAAAATGGCCGAAATGGCCTAAAAGGCCCAAATGGCCGAAATGACCGAAATGGCCTAAATGGCCAAAATGACGGAAATGGCCCAAATGGCTGAAATAGCTGAAATGGCCGAAATGGCCTAAAAGACCCAAATGGCCGAAATGACTGAAATGGCCCAAATGGCTGAAATGACCGAAATGGCTGAAATGGCCCAAATGGCCGAAATGACCAAAATGGCCGAAATGGCCGAAATGGCCAAAATGACTGAAATGGCCCAAATGGCTGAAATGACCGAAATGGCCCATATGGCCCAAATGACCGAAATGGCTGATATAGCCCAAATGGCCGAAATGACTGAAATAGCTGAAATGGCCTAAATGGCCAAAATGACTGAAATGGCCCAAATGGCTGAAATGACCGAAATGGCTGAAATGGCCCAAATGGCCGAAATGACCAAAATGGCCGAAATGGCTGAAATGGCCCAAATGGTTGAAATGGCTGAACTGACCGAAATGGCCCAAATGGCCGAAATGACCGAAATGGCCTAAATGGCCTAAAAGGCCCAAATGGCCGAAATGACCGAAATGGCCTAAATGGCCAAAATGACTGAAATGGCCCAAATGGCTGAAATGACCGAAATGGCTGAAATGGCCCAAATGGCCGAAATGACCAAAATGGCCGTAATGGCTGAAATGGCCCAAATGGTTGAAATGGCTGAACTGACCGAAATGGCCCAAATGGCCGAAATGACCGAAATGGCCTAAATGGCCAAAATGACTGAAATGGCCCAAATGGCTGAAATGACCGAAATGGCTGGAATGACTAAAATGGCCGAAATGGCCTAAATGGCCTAAAAGGCCCAAATGGCCGAAATGGCCGAAAAGGCCCAAATGGCCGAAATGACTGAAATGGCCCAAATGGCTGAAATGACCGAAATGGCTGAAATGGCCCAAATGGCTGAAATGACCGAATGGCTGAAATGGCCCAAATGGCCGAAATGACCAAAATGGCCCAAATGACCGAAATGGCCCAAATGGCTGAAATGACCGAAATGGCCCAAATGGTTGAAATGACTGAAATGGCTGAAATGGCCAAAATTACTAAAATGGCCGAAATGGCCGAAATGGCCAAAATGACTGAAATGGCCCAAATGGCTGAAATGACCGAAATGGCCCATATGGCCCAAATGACCGAAATGGCTGATATGGCCCAAATGGCCGAAATGACTGAAATAGCTGAAATGGCCTAAATGGCCAAAATGACTGAAATGGCCCAAATGGCTGAAATGACCGAAATGGCTGAAATGGCCCAAATGGCCGAAATGACCAAAATGGCTGAAATGGCCCAAATGGTTGAAATGACTGAAATGGCTGAAATTACCGAAATGGCCTAAATGGCCAAAATGACTGAAATGGCCGAAAAGGCCCAAATGACCGAAATGACTGAAATGGCCCAAATGGCTGAAATGACCGAAATGGCTGAAATGGCCCAAATGGCCGAAATGACCAAAATGGCCGAAATGGCCCAAATGGTTGAAATGACTGAAATGGCTCAAATGGCCTAAATAGCCAAAATTACTGAAGTGGCCTAAATGGCCAAAATGACTGAAATGACCAAAATGGCCCAAATGACCGAAATGGCCCAAATGGCTGAAATGACCGAAATGGCCCAAATGGTTGAAATGACTGAAATGGCTGAAATGGCCAAAATTACTAAAATGGCCTAAATGGCCAAAATGACTGAAATGGCCAAAAGGCTGAAATGACCGAAATGGCCCATATGGCCCAAATGACCGAAATGGCTGATATGGCCCAAATGGCCGAAATGACTGAAATAGCTGAAATGGCTGAAATGACTGAAATGGCCCAAATGGCCGAAATGACTGAAATAGCTGAAATGGCTGAAATGGCCGAAATGACCAAAATGGCCGAAATGAACAAAATGGCTGAAATGGCCCAAATGGTTGAAATGACTGAAATGGCTGAAATGGCCCAAATGGCCGAAATGACTAAAATGGCCTAAATGGCCTAAAAGGCCCAAATGGCCGAAATGACCGAAATGGCCTAAATGGCCCAAATGGCTGAACTGACCGAAATGCCCAAATGGCCGAAATGACCGAAATGGCCTAAATGGCCAAAATGACTGAAATGGCCCAAATGGCTGAAATGACCGAAATGGCTGAAATGGCCCAAATGGCCGAAATGACCAAAATGGCCCAAATGACTGAAATGGACGAAATGACTGAAATAGCCCTAATGACCGAAATGGCTGAAATGAATGAAATGGTTGATACTGCCCAAATGGCCGAAATGGCTGAAATGACCAAAATGACCGAAATGGCTGAAATGGCCGAAATGACCAAAATGGCCGAAATGGCCAAAATGACTGAAATGAAATAGCCCTAATGACCGAAATGGCTGAAATGAATGAAATGGTTGATACTGCCCAAATGGCCGAAATGGCTGAAATGACCAAAATGACCGAAATGGCTGAAATGGCCGAAATGACCAAAATGGCCGAAATGGCCAAAATGACTGAAATGACTGAAATGGCTGAAATGACCGAAATGGCTGAAATGGCCCAAATGGCCGAAATGACCAAAATGGCCGAAATGGCCCAAATGGCCTAAATGGCCAAAATGACTGAAATGGCCCAAATGGCTGAAATGGCCGAAATGGCTAAAATGGCCCTAATGGCCGAAATGACCAAAATGGCCCAAATGGCTGAAATGGCCCAAATGGTTGAAATGACTGAAATGGCTGAAATGGCCGAAATTACCGAAATGGCCTAAATGGCCAAAATGACTGAAATGGCCTAAATGGCCAAAATGACTGAAATGGCCTAAATGGCCAAAATGACTGAAATGGCCCAAATGGCTGAAATGTCCGAAATGACCAAAATGGCCCAAATGACCGAAATGACTGAAATGGCCCAAATCGCTCAAATGACCGAAATGGCTAAATAACTGAAATGGCCCAAGTGGCCCAAATGGTTGAAATGACTGAAATGGCTGCAATGACCAAAATGGAAAATCACAAAAAACCTACCCCATTTTTTGGGATAACCCATAATATTGATTACATAAATCCATTATACCGAATTTTAACTAAATCGGTTCGGTAGTTTTTCCGTAAAAGGATAACAAACAAAAAGACAAATATATTTTTATCCCGGAAACTATTCCATATTTCGGGATAAAAGCATCCTATGTTCATTCTCAGCATCGAAAATATATATCAAATGAATTTCAGCCAAATCGGTCCAGTAGTTTTTCCGTGAAAACGGAACAAACAGACAGACAGTTACTTTCGCATTTATAATATCAATAGGGATATTATGAATTCATTGTTGTTCCATAATACAATGAAATGATTTTTATAACATTTACATCTAAAAACTAATATCATTAGAATAAAGTTTAACTGTATCAAAATTAGTTACAAAAAGAGAAAAAAAAACACCTGTGTGCGGCGGGATCGAGTCTTCAACCTCCTCACTACCTTAGTATTAGAAAACCACTAGGCCAAACATGTTTAGTACCTCGTGTCGAATTTTCAATACGTATTATCCGCGTGAACTTCTCTCACTTTATCATGTTTTGTCTCGCTTCCTCTTGTTCTCAGCCGCATGAATAGTGTGATATCGGTGCCGTGCAATGTTCGTTAGCTACGCATACACCTATTTATGTTACGTAGCCTATGTTCGGTGATATACAATATTTTACCACACGCACGCACGCCTTAAATTGGCGCTGTCCCATCGAAGTAAACATTGGTTGCGCGGGGGTAAATTATGTGAAACACCGATTTGAATTAGTAGTATACAGGCTCTTAATACACAAAATATCCTTATGTGAAAGAAAACAAAAATTAACAGATTGGCTATGAATATTCATAGACAATATTGTAAGATGACCTTGTAGTGTTTGAACCCGTGACCTACCGCAACCTGCCTAATCACAACATTCATAGCATATGTACCTAAGATGTAAATTTTGTTTTTTAAGGTTTCTTAGCTATTTTGGTGATAACAAAATCCTTATTTTAAGAGGCTACCTAAATTACCACACTTTTGAAAATGTAAAAAAAACTTATAATCTTGTGGCAGTTCGCAACGCCTCCGGTGTTGCAAACTTCCATAGGCAACGGTGACAACTCCCCATCAGGTATCAGGTTTGCCTGAATGCCAGCTTATGGCAAGCCTTTTTTATAATTTATATATTGTTTTATCATAAACTAGAGGTTCCATTGCCCTGCCCTGAAAAATTTAAAATCTAGGACCCGATCCCAGCGCCAAGTTCCAATTGTGAATTTAAACCATCCGAGGACCCACTTAAACACATATAAAAAATTTCATCAAATTCGGTAAGGTCATTCTCAAGTTATGCGCATACATTCATATCTGCGGTTCATATTTGTTTATATAGATGACATGGAATTTTTATCCATCTAAAAATATCTCAATCAATGGAATTCAATGAATATTTTAAGGTTTAAAGGTCATAGCTCAGATTAAAGGTCATTAGAGCTACCAGACACTAGACCAGCACCGAGTCATCTCGCCGCAAGCGGTCCACGCGTGGACGGCGAATGACCCAATTGTTAACACCCCGTTGCTGAAGAACACCACGTAGACCTAATACCGATCACTGACAGAATATGTAAATCATGCGAGGTTCATTGGTTGACAACAGCGTCTACCCGTGGAAGGCGGTGTTTGTACCATCATACAGCTATGTCTTAAAGAAGATGGATAAGCTTTCAGACATTCTTGGGTCCAGATTGTAAGAAGATGAGAGTGGTTTTAAGGTTTCTTTTATGTTATGTTTTTTTATGGATGTATAGGTTTGCGTTTGACCACTGTCTCACCTGATGTTGAGTGACGACACAGTCTAGGATGGAGCACGCTTACCTAGAAGATAGCTGTTCACTCGTGACTTGAAGATTTCAAGATTGTGTTTGACAGGAAAAACAGCATCCGGCAAATTATTCCACTCTTCGGTAGTGCGCACCAGAAAAGATGAAGCGAAACGCTTGGTTCTGACTGGTGGTGTTTCCACCATGTTACGTTGATATGTTTTATAATTATTGTAGGGGGTTTAGTTATTTTAAATGAATTAATAGTGTGATGTAAGTGTTTTCATATTATTGTTACGAGTGCAGGACTCGAATTAAAATGCCGTTTGGAATTACTATAGAATTTATTAGAACTGAAATGAAATGAAATATTTATTCTTGCTTAAATGTAGTTGTATACAGATGTCATTCTTAGAAATAAATGGTTCAGTACATTTTACCAGTTTCACTGGTGTGGAAGTAGGCAGTATCTTAATCGTAATTGTTTAATTAGTTTATTATTTATTTTATTAAATCTTTACTTTTATCCCATTGAGTCGTATTTATTACATTTATTTATTAATCAATAATATTTATTACCTGTATTAATTACATAGATGTCTGTTTTTTTAAAAATTTATTATTCCTATCTCTTTGTCAATTATTTAATGTCATTAATTAAATATTATTATTAATTATGTATAGATATTTGTTTCAAATTTGTCGTTCAGGAATGTGAACTGAACTATACAAACATGTATAACACAGGTACAAATATAACTGGACACAACCAGTACAAACTGCACGATTCAATAACACGCGCAAAGTCCGTCACTATATAGCTTATCGAATCTACACGTCTTGATTGTATGCCATTGCTTTTTAATGCACCGATGCAAGATGTCTACCTGCCAAGCGTCGATGCAATTTCCCAGAAAACGTAATCCGCACACCTGCTTAATTATTCCTGCGAACGGTCATAAAGGAGTGCAATAGACTGTTTTTCTAAGTAAACAAAAGAAGTCCAAATGCGGGAAGGTAATAAACTGTGCTTTATGGCAGGCAAGTGTGCATTTACTTTTTTTCGGCATGTAACATTATTAATTATTGAAATTCGATCACATAGATCGATTATAGCGATTGATAAATTATTTTATGTGTGTGTGTCATAAATTATTTTATCATTTCTCGTCGTCCAATTATAATTAAGGGCTGATGTTGTCTATTTCGTAATACAAATATATAACGCTTTTTTTAAGCCCCGACGTCCGACGGCAGCGGGGCCTAGGGTCCAAGCTACCGGCGGTTAAGGCTCCAGAGACAGGAACTTCCTCACAATGCGTGCCAATCTCAGGAGAACCGCCTTCTGTATCTGGCCGTTCACCCATTTACCGAGCGAGAGCCTCTATAGATATCGGTCGAGGCTCTTCGCTACTAAACCGTTAACGGACACCACTTTCGGTACGATGATCGTTGAATCCATATGCCACATGTCAGTAATCTCGTGCGAATTTCGTCAATTTATTGGTTTCAGCATTTCCGAGATTACAGTCATGTGGAATACTTATATCATCAAGCATCGTACGTCTCGCAGATCGATCTATTATCTCAATGTCATATCATTACATTTCTTTGACCCAAAAGTCCCGGATTCCTTTTTGTCCAAATGATGGTAAGGGCACTCGGCAGTTTCGCTAACTTAAAACAGACTTAAACGACAATTTTAATAATAAGTCGCACTAAAAATTTTCGTTTCTTTCTACGTATTTAATACACGTGTTATCCTACCATGAGCTGATTTACGATAGTTAATAGTTAGTCGTCGTGGTAGCGTAATGGCTAGCGTACGCGTCCTAAACCCAAAGGGCGTGGGTTCAATCCTGGCCGGAATGCATGCACCACTTAGGCAGTTTTCTGACCTAATGTGCATATTGTTACAATTACCACGCGCTAGCAACGGCGAAGGAAAACATCGTGATGCAACCTGCACATCGAGATAACCGATGTGTCAAACCTGCCAAGCCGCCTTGGACAAGGGTGGCGGGTATACTGTCCGTCCTCTATAATGGGAGGCCCGAGCCCAGGAGTGGGACATTTATGGGCTGTTATTATTTTTTTTTTAAAGTAGTTAGTTAATTTGATAAATTGGCGAGTTAAGTTCTTTTCATTGTGTGGACGCTCTTTACCGTCGTTTTTTATTATGTTAAAAATACAATTTAGGTGTCTTCAAGACTCGCTTGAACAGTTATCTTTTAGGTAAGGGCGCTCCACCTTAGACTGTATTTCCACCTGACACCAGTCACAATGTCAGTCAAACGCGCACCTATTCAATAAATATTTATAATATATACGCCAAAGTTTGTAAGAATGTATGGATGTATATTTGTTACTTTTTCACGCAAAAACTACTGAAAGGTTTGATGAAACTTTACTATAATATAGCTTACAAATCATAATAACACATAGGCTATAATTTATAGAGAATAGAGATAGTGTGAATTATTCAAAATATAACGACTTTCCATCACCACGCGAGTGAAACCGCGGGCGCAGCTAGTTTAATATAAAAAAATCGGTTAAGTAGTCTGTCCAAACCATGATATGGGGATAGCTGATAAGTTTCGCAGATTAACTCAAGTCACATATAAATCAGGAGTAGGATTTAGGAAAAGTTTAAAAAAAATATTTTTTGTATTTTTAGAAATAAAAAAACGTAATATAATCGAGTGCATATTATTTTATTTTGTACGTCTTCGTGGAATGTATCCGTTACAAACCTTTATTTATTTATTTAATATAAAAAAATCTACTTAAATCATATATTTACAAAAAGACATACATTCACTGACCAAGTATTAACATTGAGTATGAATTTGTGACTAAATTGATTATTTTGAGTACAAAAATATAAAATAACAAAAAAATATTTTGAGCAGCGGGAATGTCGTAGTGATATGAGTATATAATTATTTTTGTATATTTCTTTTCTATTACAATAATAAATAAATTAATAAGATTGATTTATAATTTTTTTACAAAGAACATTGAAATAATACACTTATTTTTTATATAGTAAAAGAAACGGAATGTTTTTTTGATATTATAAAAATAATAGAAAGTAATATACAAAAATATGGAATGTACAGAAAAGTAAACAATGTGTTTAGATAATAGCCTTAAATGATAGTTTATAGATAGCACAGACAAATACTCAAAAATTGTAATAAATACCACCCTGAACAACATATAAATTTATACAAAATTCATTGATTTATGACTTTCGGCCTTTTCGGCAGCACATACACTTCGATTGCTCGGCTCGTGCGCTCTCGTTTAATTACAAACAATAAATACTATTAGGTATTTTTTTAAATAACTTAGGAGCAATGTTTTTCCTTGCGGCACACAAGGATACAGGGGAAGACCAAAAGCACCGCCTAATGCCGCGTGCTTCGTGTGTGTGTCAAACGACAAACGGTATCTCCTCCATTAAAGAAGGAGACCAAACAAACTACCCATTAAACCTGCCTACGTCCCTACGAGAGCATATATCTAGAATGTCAGCGATGTCTAACGTAGTTAAGCTCAACTGACATCCTACTGCGTCGACTTGGTACTAAGCCCCGGGAAGCAAGGCCGTACCACGAACAGTAGAGGTGATTCCACCGATATCCCCGTAAACCACAAATAATAATCAAGCATACTTTACTTACTTTAAGTATAAGTGATATGTAGGTATGTATCGTTTTCCTAAAATTGAGCAGGCTCGAGCTCGCTGTGGGATGTTTATAGCCTGATAGTATTTTTATTTATTTATATGTATGTACATCGTATTTAGATTCTGAGTAAATATTTTTTGGATTTAATGTTAAACTGCAATTCAAATATATATTTCACATTTGCTTTATGGTTTTCTTATCCTTGTACTTAGTTTTGTTCATCAATAAAAAGAAAAAATGCGCTAAACAACTCATTGTGTATTTGAATGACAATATTTCTTTTTTCGTATTTTTTTACTGCTTGATAGCAGTAAAAAAAATGCGACGGAAATATTGTGATTCACAAAACATATATTGAGTCTAAGTAGTTCTAAGTAAAATTTACAGTTTATTTTATTAATTCTTTGCTAATACCGATTACATTTATAAATAAAATAATAATACAAGAAATTATGTTACTTTTGTTTACGGTTGTACAATCGATTAATTGCGCGACTCTGTGTGCTCTATATAGCCACATAATCGTTATAATTATATGTAAAATGGCTGTTACCTTGAAAAATTTTCGAGTATTTGAAGGTACGATAATAGAGTCATATAACATAAAAAAACGCACGTTCTACAATGCACCCGAATTTAAAAAATCTTTTTATCCACAAACAACACTCCAATCAGAAATTCTACTAAAATTGAATAAATTACGATTATTCTGAATTATAAAAAAATATAATCATTCTATTTATAATAATTTTTTATACATCGAAATGGAACATTTCAACCTTTATTTGAAACCGCTAACTTAAACAATAATTTAATAAGTATTTACAAAACGCCTTTGTACATCCGTGAACAGGGCTTTTAAAGTACCAATTACACTGCTAATAACTACTTATTTTTACGTATTTGGATAGACTCTTCAATCGATAACAAAACACTAATTCATGGTCCGACTTGAATTACATTCCTACTGGCCGTTGCTGCTTAAAACTCCTAAAGGCACTGTCACACTTTGGTAGTTAAATCTAACGGATGAAGCTTGATTCTTTTAATTTGGGCATACGCTACATCCTCCTCTTCACTGGCTGAACCAGCACTAGCTGATTCATTATCATCATTATCTGGCACTATCACTTCGCTATCGTCAGACCGTCGTCTTGCTGAACTCGATCTACCATCAGACTTAACAGATAAGTCCATAGGGTTCTCTTGTAGTGGAGATTCAGATGCTCTCTCAGCAGGAGGAGTTGGAACAAACTCAGCTTCAGAAATCACATCCTCCTGAGGCGTAGGCTGCGTAGACCTCTGCTGTTTCAAAATTTCATCTAGAAAGAAACGCTTAGAGGAGTCAGCGTTGTGGTCGTCGATTCTCACGTCGTTATTGTTCTCAGCTGCTTGCCGTAACGCAGCGTGATCAAGCAAATGTCTAGAGTATATCGGATGAAATCCAGGAGGGAACAGAAGAGGATGATTTGGAGCAAATGGTCCAAATGGTGGGGGCGGTAAGAATGGTGAATGAGGGAAGTGGGGCAAGGAGATATTGGCTAAGGGGTGAGGGACAAACGCATCTCTTGGTGGCGTCAATGGTCTATCAGGTGGCCGAGACTGCGTGAGTCGGGATTTCTCGTCTAGTTTCGGGGATGAACCGCTCCGGTGTGAGTCTGGAGAGCCGGAGCAGGGCGCTTTAAAGTCATCAAGACCTAGTAATGCCAATTCTTCTTTCGTGCGTGGTCTTGCCAGTCCAGGGAAAAGATGTGGTGGGAACGGTGGTGCTAAGTGATGAGGCGACCCCGGATGCCTCGGTGGAGACTGTGTCTGCGCCGCTTGCTGCTGTTCTTGTAGTAAACAATGGATCTTGAACCAGTTCGATCTTCTGCCATATCTAGAGCCAGATTTGGACATGCCTACCATTAGGCATTTCCGGAGCCGGCACGCCTTGCATGCTGTTCTGTTCTTCTTGTTGATGACGCACTCCCCGTTGTTCTTGCATTCGGTGATTGAGTTCAGGTTGTTGTAGGACCGCCCGAAGAATGACTGAAAAGAAAGAAAACATCTCTATAATATATATATTTGTATTGCTACCGGGGACAATTTATTAAAAATAAATACATTTAGAGGATTTCAAACTAAATATATAATATGTAGTATAATTATATTTATGATATGTTTACATACAGCAAGCTCGTACTCGGACCAATTTCAGAATAAGAATATTTTTAGTGAATTTAAGAATTAAATTTATACTTTGTTGTAATATTTATAATAAATTGATGTAAGATTTCTCTACACGATGCGTTATGATGCCACAGGGCAAGAATTGCCGCACCAGTGGCTGCAGTGCGATAGTAGTACATCCCTTTCCGCCTCGTCTCGCGGGTTGTAAGTCCAGGATGCGTGGTGTCTGGCGACGTAGCGTCGTACAGATAAATGAAAAACGCGGCACCGCCGTCGCAACGCAACGTGTGTGTAGGTCCTTATATCATTTTACTCCCTATTTACTTTCGTTGGGTATTTCGTTAATAGGATGGATGACACTTTACGAGTTACGTTAAAATAGTATTTTGTTACATTCACATACGTTACTTAGTAATTTTAATATAACATTACAATCAGTAATATAATATATAAGTAAACATTTAGTTGTTAATAATGTTGATTGGAAAATAAAACAACGCGGTGCTAATACCGTTTACGATAGCGATGTGTGCGACGCAATGGCTAGAATGTATGGACAAATAGCGGAGGACAGGTTATAGCTCGTAATCCAAGGGTCAAAGGTTTGGCCGATATGCGCAAGAGTTGCATCCACTATATACTATATTTAATTAATTAATGTAAGATGAACTAAACTTATATTTAAGGCGTGGTAGCTTATTGATTTTTTACTAACTAATACCTAATTTTGCTATTCATTAATTTGCCCTACCATTGGTTAAATCACTCTCTAATAAGACGTCTTTTACTGGGTGCTATGTTGCTTTATAAATTTTGTCACAATTACATAGATTGCTTGCCTCTTACTAACACTATTTGTTATTGCGTCCCAAGGACAGTGCTTAGACGCGCGGTTAAAATTGGGCGGCTTTTTTCTACGACTTCCTGTCGTACAAACGCAGGACTTCGTGCCCCAATGTACCAACTCGTCAACAACTACAATATATATTTTGAAAACATCGACATATTTGCACTATCCTTGGGTGCTTTTAAAAAACATGTCATTAACGCCATTAAGGACCAAACACTGTAATTATCTGTCTCTTTTTTTTCTGTCAAATTGTATATCTGTTATTTTTATCCTCCACACATAATTAAATGTAAATTATGTATATAAGCGTGCTGATTTGTTTCTTTTGATTGAGAGTGTGAAAGTGTGTGTGTGTGCGTGTGTGTGTGTGTGTGTGTGTGTGTGTGTGTGTGTGTGTGCGTGCATGCGTGCGTGTGTGTGTGTGTTTGAATTGTATTTGTTCCGTTTTCCTTTAAAAATTGTACACTACCACATTGATATTCGTGGATAATGTAGTAGGATAAACACTGACTTTGTACTATTTACCTTTTTTTTATGTAACTTTAGTGTATATCTGTTTATTGTCCTTAATAAATAAAATAAAATAAAATAAATTTTGACAGCTTATGCCAAATTTAAATAAATCAAAACTAGCTTCATCAACCCATTACACCTTAAACTATAAACAATACAAGGTTACGTAATCAAAAGATTAAGGTCGAATGAAAACAAAACTGTAGCTAAACAAACCCACCAGACCAGAACAGAACCTGCGGCCTATATCCAGAGGAAGTGCCGCCTTAACCGTGACAGTTAAGGCCGTGTTTTCACTATCGCACTCACGCGCATCACTGGCTACAAACGGCCCGTGTAAACTGGGCTTTATTTACTAAATATGTCCATTGTTACATTTTCACGCTCTTACACGTGCGCAACTAAGAAATATTTTGTTTTTGTATGTATTCTAGTCGCGATATGAGAATCTTCGCCAGTTTTCAAATTGATTAATTTAACGTTTCGCGAGCACATGTTACTTTATCAAACTATGACACATTATTATTATTTAGGTTTAAGGCTTGGCAGCTAGGCCTTTAAGCCAGATCTTAGTTTACATTACATATAGTTTCTTCATTTTCTTAAGCCTATGTGTAGCACAGCTGAACTGTAGGTGATCAGCTACTGCTAGTGCCATTCAACGGAGTTCTTGTGACAACTCAAAAGGCCACATTTGACTATACAGTTCACATTTCTCACAAAACACATTATTAATACTCAAAAACTATCAATATCTTACAACTATTGTTCATTTTAGAGTAATTTTACACAATTTTAGAAAATAAAACTGCACAGTACACAGCATCTCCTTTCAGTTCCCGCCAAAAACTCAACTATGTCACAGAACAGACTTCCACAGAAAATTATTAGTTTTAATTGTTTGACAATAAAGATTAAAATAATTTAAATCAAAGTTGTTCGATTTTCTATCTTGTCTAAAAAGATATGTTCTCTATGAGAGGAAACTCAGGGCTGGGGAACCCCTGGCAATACAAATGGCCCGCGATTCCGCACCTACCAGGAGCATAGCACTGCCTCAGCTGTTGTGATAGGAGGAACAACGAGGTGATTTTAGCGTTAGCGCCGAATACTCCCCGAGGACTATATTACCCCACTGTCTCTTCAGAACAAGAAAAATCCTGAAGTAATCATAATGCAGGTCAACTTCCTCTCTATCTTCCTAGCGATACTTAAGACGACCTATGGGTCACCGACTGATTGGTTGCTCAAGTATTAGTGTAGTAATTGGTAAGGCACTGTGCAAGTCAGAGGAAGGAGGCGTGCTCTGGGAGGTCAAGATTTTGGGTCGCTGAGCCAACTGAGTTAGTTAATAATAATGCAACATACCACTGTCCTTACCATGTTTCTTATCCATCCAAACGTACTATACTAATATATAAAGCTGAAGAGTTTGTTTGTTTGATTGAACGCGGGAATCTCAGGAACTATTGGTCTGATTTGAAAAATTCTTTCAGTGTTAGATAGTCCATTTATCAAGGAAGGCTAAAAGCTATCTATCATCACGCTAAAATCAATAGGAGCGGAGCACCGATGAAGAATGATTCAAAATTGGGTGGTTTTGAAAACAAATTCCACGCGAACGACTCCAGGGGCACAGTTAGTGTGTTTATGTAGGTGTTATAGAGCACATTTTTTTCTGACCCGGGCTTCCCCGTCATTGTCCGAGACAGAGATTTTCGTTCTCTTTTTATATTTTTATCTTTTATATTCTACTTTGTTAAAAAAGAAAATTAAATTTCTCACTTTTTTTTATTTTTTTTTATTGCAGGAGTTCAGCAGACAGGCAGACGGCTCACTGGATGGAAAGCGGTTACCATCGCCTATGGACATTTGCAACACCAAAGGTGCTACAAATGCGCTGCTGCTATTATAAGGGAGACTGGAACCTGGTCACTAATGCCGGAACACAACACAAGGTTGTTATGGCGACATACTTTAGATCAGGGGTGCTAGCCATCCAGTCGGGCAAATGCCCTACCACCTGGCTGTGGGTTGTTTTGTCGCTTTCTACGACAGGCCGCCCGGCCGCAGGAAATTGTATCCTTTCTCCGTTCCTGCACGGATATTACTATAACTAGTTTGTGCTAGTAGTAACTTATATTAGGTAAATAAGTCTACTACTGGGGTATTCTGGGTAGGTACTTTAATGACTGGGTGGATACAGGGAATGAAGTTGGATCTAAGGATGGTATAACTGGAAGGGATAGGTAAAGCACATTAACGCATATTCATTCTTACACCTTCCATGCAGATAAATGTCCCCTTCATTTTGAGATTTCAACATGAACTTATACGCTAGTAAATATATCATCAGATAAATGATACCCTCTGTTGCCCAATGCCTATTCCATAAAAATCTACTCTTCAACTTTGGCTTCTTATTACATTATCTATAAGTAATTATTTTGTCATTTATCTTAAGTGCATCCTTTAATATACGTAATAAGTGCTTGAAATTGTTGTGCAATTCCGTATGAGGACAGGTCTGAAGTATGTATTGACCGCATTGACTTTTGATCTGAGACGATCCTGCCTTTATTGCCTTTATACTATGTGGTTAAATCTTAGATAAAAAAGATTAAATAGTAAGATTAGATTATTAACTACATTATTTCATTTTACGCGAATTCAATAAAATAATTGTGTTATGCGAGAGTATCTAGTTCGAGTTTCTAGAGACTTTCACATACCGTATAAATTTTTAGTCTAATAATACAAATCAGAACCCACTTTCTGATTTTCCTATTCCACTTCTAAACGAAGTACTCTATCGCTTCAATTTCATCCTATTTTACCAATCTCACCCCATTTCACCAATCTCACCCCATTTCACCAATCTCACCCCATTTCACCAATCTCATCCTATTTCACCAATCTCATTCCCCTATCTCATTATAAAGGATGGCAACGTGTTGGCAACACCATTGCAAGCGTCTCTAGGCGATGATAACAACTTACTGTTACTATTTTCTCAAGTTTTCACGTCTCGTACTAATTAAGACTACGTTTTAACGGTTTTAAGCGCAGCGTTTTAATTGGGTTTTTTTTTTGTTGACGATTTGAACCACTTTTCGTCCGTGCAAGAACGGAGAAAGAATACAATTTCATGCGGCCTGGCGGCTTTTCATAAGAGGCGACAAAACAACCCATATCCAGGTGGTAGGGTATTTACCCGTCTGGATGGTTACCATTCCTGGTCTAAGGTATTCCGCCATAACAACCCTGAGTTGTGTTCTGGCATTAGTGACCAGGATCCAGACTCCCTTTAGCGAGCAGCAACGCGTTTGTAGCACCTTTGGTGTTGCAAATCTCTATAGACGATGGTCACCGCTTTCCATTAGGTGGGCCGTCTGTGCCTGCTGAACTCATGAAATACAAAAAATCTTCCGTGATCACGGCTGCTGAAAAATGGTCGAAATAAAAATCAAATAAAAAACCGCGCTTAAAACCGTTAAAACGTGGTTTTAATTCCATTTACTGTTAGTTAAGCCGTCTGCCTATTCACCCGCATTATAATTCTTTGCAATAACAAAGTTTGTGCATTCCCAAGGTCTCTCCAAACGCTCCAAATATCAAACGGCAACCATCCATAGCATGAACATTAAATCATTATCCGTCGCAACTTTATCAACGATGTCATCGCTTAAAATATGATTGCCAAACGACAATCGGCTCTGAATGTTAAATACTAAAGTCCTAAATCCGTTAAAAGCACGTGACCAATGTCAAAAATAAAAATTTCCCAAAGATAATTCGACTCACGCGCATCCCAACGTATTTTCTGTCATTGTTTCAGTTTAAATTCTTTATATGTGACGTGATAGTGTATGCCACTTACAACCGACGCTTGTAATCTTGTTTAAGTTGTAATTATTTTTAATTTTAAACACATAAGGGCCAATGTTTCAATCATCAGGGAAAAGTTATTCATCTTATAAATTAAACTGTGTGAATGCGAAATAAGTTGTTACGAGTGCGGGTCTCGAATTAAAAATGCCGTTGGAATTACTATAGAATTTATTAGAACTATACAAACACGTATAACACAGGTACAAATATAGCTGAACACAATCAGTTCAAACGTAATGCGCGATTCAATAACACGCGCAAAGTCCGTCAGTATATAGGTTATCGAATGTACACAAGTCTCGCCTTGATCGTGGTTCTCGCTAGAGTGACGATCTCTCCATTGGACCATGCTGTATAATGCACCGATGCAATATATGTCTACCTGGCAAGCGTCTAAGCAATTTCTCAGAAAACGTAATCCGCACACCTGCGTAATTAGGCCTGCGAACGGCCATAAACGAGTTCAATACACAATAGGTTGTTTTCTAATTACAAACATTAAGCACAAAGTAAACAAAAGAAGATAGTAACAAAACAGTTTCAATATTATTAGCTCAAACGTCGCGGCAGGTAATAAATGTGCTTTGTCTACAGGTATGCAGGTGGCCCAACTTGTAACAATAACAAATGTTTTAATCACGCAAATGTAAATTTGAATTTGTTCACGTTGTATTTTATCTTATGAATAACTCGTATTTGGTGAATAAGCAATCGGCTCTAAATGAAATTAAATATTATCTACTTGTTATCAGATTTATGAGCAGTAAATTATTTAATCAATAAAAACTGATAATTAATTATTTAAATTTATAGAACGAGCATTATTTAAATATAATACGTCACTAATTTTGTCTTTTTCCTGTCAGTTTACTAGGTATTATATTAGGTTTAGTTACCTTAAATGTAAAAAAATATTGGGTGTGTCGTTTGTACAAGTAATTTAGAAATGAGAAAAAATTAAGTAGGGTATTTCGGACTCGCAAATTTTGTAACTTTTAGCTTGTAATTTTTCTGTTAGAGCATTACCTGAAACTAATGATTAAGTTTAATTAAATTCAACAAAGATCTAGTTTTTATTTCATATCGACACATCGTTTTTGTGCGATAAACGTGATAATAGTTGTTTGTTACATTTACCACGTGCTCACAACGGTGAAGGAAACCATCGTGATGAAACCTGTACATCGAGATAACAGAGGTGTCAAGCCTGTCAAGCCGCCAGCGTGGTGGGTATACTGTCCGTGCCTCTCTAGTGGGAGGCCTGGGCGTTTGTGGGCTATTATTATAAGCTCGTAGAAGTTCCACGTTGTTTAATAGTAACACTAGACTGTACCGACGTCAGATATCTTTATTCTGTGTCATTATTACAATAATTAAACCCTTATAAAACTTATATTAAAGCTACGTCTACAAATTCTTAATTAATATGCGAAAACCCCATCAATTGACATTTTTGTGTATTGATATAAAATAATAACCAATACAACAACTAACAAATACTTCGTCGTGGTAACGTGAACAAAAATCAACTAGTCGTGTACAGAACATACCGACACGAACAATATCTCGCAATCGTTAAATTTTGTCATTCACCCAGTACATTATGTTCGTTTGCGTGTCTGTGTGTTTTTGCAATGTTTTTTTTTGCAATTCAAACACATGTTTCGATCGTTTAACACCTTTTTGCATATTTAGACGTAGATGGTAGATTACTGACAGTAATAACATTGTCTTAAGATTATCCTATAAGTGTGAGTAATAATATTCGTGTTTAGTATTCTAATGTTGAAGACAGCTCAGCTGTACAATTTTAAAACCTAGAAACGTCGGAATAACAAAAATCAAATTAATTACCACGCTCAAAACCGTTAAAACGTAGTTGTATTACCAGCAACTTTTTTATATAAATGAAATATTTAAGAAGAAATACCTCATTAATATTAGCATCTAATCTGAGAAGACTATTAAGTAATTTAAATATAACCTAATTTAACTAAGAGTATTCATACTAAGAAAGTGTCCATTGACACTTTTCTTATAGTCTCTATTAAGGCGAAGACACTTTGTTCATGTGTTCTTTATTAATAGCTAGCACATTATACTACACTATTATATTGTTTATAGCACTAGTTCAAATGGTTTTGTCCTTTTGAGCCTTCTCGTTAGGTCCGTGTTGTTGAGGAGTTGGACCGCCTCGACATTCACATGATGATGAAGCTGATGCTCGTGGGCTTCCGCGTACTTCCTAATAATGCTGATGACAAACTCACTTTCAGTTCCCGATGGAGGTCGTTCGACCTAACATACCACGTTTACAATGCCTTTCAGTAGTTTATTTTGGTAACCTAGCAATTGACAATGTATTTTAAATGAATGTTTGTGCATTCAATGTCTTGCTAGCCATTTGCTCGTGTATTATGTTTGATAAAACATGTGAAAACTGTATTAAAATATGGTAGTGCTCCTCCAAGCCTAATAAATAGTTATATAAAAATAAAAACTTCGTTTAAAAAAACCGACTTCAAAAACTAAAAAACTAAAATGTATAAAAAAATAACTTATTTCTAAAGCTATTATTATTAATATATATTATCTAAAACATCTTAGTCGGTGCTTAGTAATTTTCAAAATATAGTAATTTTTATGTTTTACTTTGCACCGACTTCAAGATGTTTTAGATAATATATATTAATAATAATAGCTTTAGAAATAAGTTATTTTATACATTTTAGTTTTTAAGTTTATGAAGTCGGTTTTTTTAAACGAAGTTTTTATTTTTATTTGTTACTTTTTAGTGTCTAGCTATGTATGGGTGGACCTATGATAGGTGCCGCGCTTCTTAAAAAATATAGGTCTCAAGAAACGGGAACAAAAAAATGTTCGTAAAATGAAAACTACTGGGCCAAACTGTGTCAAATTTTTAGGGGACCACATGGCAGTTATTCTGCGTCGAACAAAAAAGAATCACGTAAATCGAATCATAAATCTCAGAGTAATCGGTGTACATATGGAACGAAAAGGAAATTTTCTTCATAAAAAATGTTCATAAAATGAAAACTATTGGGCCAAACTATGTAAAATTTTTAGGGGACCAATTGGAACCTATTCCGCGTCGAAAAAAAAGAATCAAGTAAATCGGATCATAAATGACGGAGTAATTGGCGAACATACATAAAAAAAAAGATTCCGACGAATTAAGAACCTCCTCCTTTTTTCGAAGTCGGTTAAAAATGGCGTGTCGTTGAAGATTGTGACTTTTTTTGCGATGCATTCTTGGAATGCACTTGCTAAGTATATTACATGCTTGCTAGGTATTGTAGCATACGCCTAAGATATGGTCAGTTTTCTGATGCATTATTATTTCATTATTAATAAAATAAATAAGTGTCACGCCACATTTACATTAAATTTGTCAAAGGGCCTCTACGTGCTGGTCTTTCCATGGCCCCGCGCAAGCCCTCCAAAAGTCCGGGCCATTTTTATGGCCCGTGGTCTTCCAAGACATACAAGAAAATAAATAATAATAAAAAAAAGATTATTTTTGTAATGACGTTAATATTTATTTTATCCTGTTTTATTAATTAATTAAAACACTAAAATGATATCATGGTAATAATTTGGAGGTGATATGGTGATTACGTCTCACATCGTTAAAATTTTATGAGGTATTTTTTTTGTTAAATTATTGATTAATAGTGAAATGTGAAAATAGTAACGAAATGTTGTTTCTTTTACACACCAGTTGCGACGAAAGGAGCCTTAATTAAATTTGCTTTTTTTATTGCATGTGTTCAGCAGACAGGCAGACGGCCCACTGCAACAAAAAAGGCTACAAATGTGCTGCTGCTCTCTTAAGGGAGACTGGAACCTGGTCACTAATGCCGGACCGGAACTACTCAAGCGGCATCCGTTTCTGCACGGGTAAACTTTTTTAAAGATTTTGAAACCATAGGCAGATTGTTTAGTTATATTTCTTGACATATATAGACTAGAATGGTTAATGGACTTAACCTAGTTAGTACGTAGTAGGTATTGGTAATTAAAACACAATTAACTGTACATCATAAAGACTGTTTACTTTTATAACAAACACTTCAAACTTGATATACTATGTTTACGTTGTTTTTTTATAGTTCCGTTATAATTTATAGACTGCAGACTATAAAACTGGTAATGGGGTATAATATCTCAGCTTAGCTATAAATAACTTTAGACTGTAAATGCTTTATTTGCTTGTTTGTGTACTTTGTGTTACATATGTTGTTATTATTATTTTGATGTAAATTTGTCTAATAACCCCTGTAATTTTTATAATTATTAACTGAACCTATTATATATATAATTTGTGTTGTATTGTCCTCCCTGACTCCACCTGCTGGTCCCAAGAGGAAGAACAGCGCTGGTCTTAGCGGCTAGTATTACGCTGAGTCTGGGTCCAATTTTAGGACTTATATTGATGCATTTATTTTATTTTTCTCAATATTGTTAAAGTGTTTGTTTGTTCTAAATAAAACAATTCTTTCCTTATTTTATTTTGGATTTCAGAAAGTGTTTCATGATTATTTTTTTACTTCTTTTTTATTGCATGTAGTTCAGCAGGCAGGCAAGTGGCCCCCTGATGGGAGGCGGTTATCATAGCCTATGGACATTTGCAACACCAAAGGTGGCACCAATGTGCTGCCGCTCTCTTAAGGGAGACTGGAACCTGGCCTCTAATGCCGGAACACAGCGCAAGGTTGTTAGGGCAGAATGCTCTAGACCAGAAATGCAGGTATTCAGACGGTTAAATATCCTACCATCTGGCTGTGGGTTGTTTTATCTCCAATCATATTAAATGTCACTGTATGTGTGTTTTGCATAATATATCCTTCACTCTTTGAGTGGGTTAAAATCTAAATTACTTTACTTATATGCTGTATATAGTTATTTTTTATCGAAGTTCTGTCAGTCATGTAGCTATTACTCAGATTGTAAACTAATGTGGATATAGCGTTATTGTTTAGCTCATGAAAACAGAGATTGAAAGAGCGCAGAATATTTAAAAAACATCAGTACGACATATATATACACACAACGGCATATATATGTATATTAGTCGCGAAAACTTAAGAAAATATCAATATAGTTTTCTTACATGACAATATAGATTATTTACACTAATCCGGTTTGCACTTTTCTGCGCAACCTAAAACTGTAGATCGGAATTATAAGTAGTGTAAAACTGTACTGCGGTAGGTAATAAGTAGATCGCCGTAAAAGTATTTGTACAATATAAAGGTTGATAGGGTCGTGGATTGCAAATTTGTTCGGTGTTTATGACGCCTTTACATTGTAGTTTATATCAAATCCTCTTATAGGCTAATAATGTGGGGTTTATTTTTTTTTCTATAAATTAGGTATTTAGAAAGAAATACCTTATTAATATTACCATATAACTTAAAGAGATTAATAAGTAATTTAAATATAACCTAAATTAACTCAAAGTATTCTTACTAAGAAAGTGTCCATTGACACTTTTCTTATTGTCTCTATTAAGGCAAAGACACTTTGTTTGTGTGTTCTTTATTAATAGCTAACACATTACACTACACTTTTGTTTTGTTTATAGCACTAGTTCAAATGGTTTTGTCCGTTTGAGCCTTCTAGTTATGTCCGTGTAGATATTTTTGACATTAACCACATTCTGTCTTAGAGAGAGACATAACACTTTATTGCATATCAAAGTATGCAATTACAAAAACAGACTATATTTACAATATTTTCTTTACTGTAGTAGTAGTTAGTTAGATAGTATAATTTAGTATATAGGACGGCCTGGGTATGATCTCTGCTGGAATTTGCACTTATGTATATATTAATACGTGAAGCAAAAACTTTTTACCCCTTTTTACGAAAATTGTGCGGACGGAGGAGTATGAAATTTCGCACACTTACAGATTATATAGAGGAGTGCAGGATGCTTATATTTTTTTAAATTATGCATAAAAAATACATTAAATCAATAAAAAAAACATTACACACATTACCATGTATTTGACACACACGCATATGTACTCTTTTGTTTATTGCTTAAGTCAAATTAACAGTGTAGCCTTGGCGAAATCTGTGGTTATAGAAGTATAGTCTTTGACAACAGAACCATAATAATGTTCAAACTTAGAATTTAAATTAAATATTATGGTCGACTTTCGGCCACGGGCGGCCACTAGTATTAACAATTAGACGAAACTCTAGTACGTATCTTTATAATTGAGTGATGCTGCGACTCACAAGTTGCATTACATACAGCAATTAAAAGCGTTATTAATATCAGTTATTATTCAAATTACCAATAAAATAATTAAAATGATTTAGGATTTTGTAACTGAACACGTTAAGCATAAAAACCAGCTTTCAAATCGGCAGAAGGTGCGAAAACTAAAAATTCCACCAATTAAATACATTTGCATAAACATTTTTTTCTCACACGTTGGCTCACATTATAATCGATATTCATAACGATTATCGATAACCGTGACGAATCGAGTGAAACAATCGAGTGGACTTTCTCAATCAACCGACTCGCAACATAATCGTATACACGCGAAAAGCGTGAGAACATACAGATAACCTCATTGGATTTAATTTTTGACCTTTCTACTGTAGTGCCCCTAGAGATATGATTGAAATTTGAATCTTAATCTAATATGTATTAGATAAAAAGTCGTGTGACTGGTTTATTCAACTGTCAATTTTATTATTTATTGGCTATACGAATTTCTGTTTGTCCATGGAAATTTATTAAGAATATTCTAGTGTGAGGTAAATTTCAGTTTTGAAGGTTATATATCGTCTTCACAATTATATATAATTTTTTGTTCAATATTGACCTCATGTAAATTATATAGATATTTTATGTAATTTTCGTATAATTGTATATATATCGAGTCATAACAAACGGGCGTAAAGTGCAGTTTTACACAAGGGACAAAATTGTGTATAAAACAAAACTGGTTGATTGTATAAGTTTGAAATTTGGAATCCTTTCAGGCACACTTGCATACTGGTTTTTACTGGTTGCATACTTGCAACCTAACCTGTAACATGTATAGGTTTTTTAAACAACAAAAAAATGACATTTTGGCGTATACGCTTATGTGTTATGAAGCCCTCTATATATATTTTTTTGTAATTAATTGTTTGAGCCAATTTTTATTTTTATTATACAAATTATTTTTTTGTGGAAACTTGATTGATAATATCTATTAATTTTGTGTTTTATATTTAAGAACAATATTTATTGTGTTTCCCAAACAAATTAAATAAATAATAAATAGGTGATGTTGTATTTAGTAGTTACCACTTTCCATGAGCAGTGTTGTCTATATGTTTGTCAGCTTCGCATTAATTATGAAAACAAGTTTTTTTATTCCATTAACACAAGTATAGACTGTTATTTTTGGTGTTATTACCTAGTGAATTTTTTTAGTGAAAGAAAACTCGGGTGCTGAGGCTAGTGTATATAATAGTAATGACGTTCGAAAAGTCGAGCGCGTGTCACGATGCGTTTGCGTTCAGAAGCAGTGACCTGAGCTCGAACTACGGACTACCAATGTTTTGATTGCGGCTGACATTCGAATAATCGATTATTCGATTAATGTGAGACGATGCCGTGATCCGATTGTCGGTAACGATGTTTTTTTGAAATTAGAACAGTTCATTTTATTGTTTTCATGATTTGTTTTTTTATAAATGCCATGTCTGATCTTTTGGCGTGTGATAGTGCGGTGGTGTGTATGAGTTTTATCGATGACACATTTTTAATCGTGATATATATGTTTGTTGGTTTGTTATTTATTTTTATTAGGTTAAACCGTGTACGTTGAATTAGAATAAGCCCCCCTAGACGTAAAATGTATGGGAATGACATAATATTAATTTAGCGTAACGAAATATAACTCCCATAAATTTTAATTGTAGTCGCTTAGTGCTAATGCCACTTGTCTAGGAGGGCTGTTCATTTAAATTTCGACTTGGCAATATTGCCTGCTTGTTCAGTACTGAGGATGATACACAAAAAATTAAATAGAAAAACAATATCAATTTATACTTTAACAGCAAAAAAGTAGAATAGAATAGATTTTTTAAAATATTGAATAGGTTCGCGTTTGACTTCCATTGCGCCTGACGTCAGGTAGACATGCAGTCTAATGTGGAGCACGCTTACCTAGAAGATACCTGTTCACACAAGATTTGAAGACACCTAGATAGTATTTATTCTTCAGGAAAAACAGACGACGGTAAAGAGTTCCACTGTTCAGCGGTGCATATGATAAAAGTGGAAGCATAGCGTTTCATAGAACATACTTTATTGTAAAAAAATGCTGCATAAAATCAAGAAGGCCGTCTTATCGTCCATGGTGATTTCGTCCAGACAACTTTTGGATGGAGTGTAAGAAGGACAACAAAAGCCGGTGGTTGCTAAATCCCATTTATCAGGCCGAGTGAAGCGAGCCCTAACACTATCCCATAATCTATGCATTTTTGTCTTACACTTTACTGCGAAACTATCACACTTTCACATTTGGGCTTCGACATAGTAGTTTAAATTTATGTCTATGTGTTATATACCATAAAAATATTATTTTATACTCATTAAACAGAATGAATATATAACAATTATTATTATTAATAATTGTATTGTATTTCTAACACCATCTATCGCAAATTATAATAACAATAATATTTTTTTATTTAATATTTATTCTATTGATGCATTTTTATAAAAGTATAATGCTGTCTACTTTTTTATAAACAAATGTCTTTAAATATTTTTTAAAAAGTGTAAAAAGTTTGAGAAAAAATAAATACAATAAATAATAAATGTATTATTATTTATTGTCTATCTACCAATACTAATCTCACGAGTCACAGATAAACACGCACACACACAAAAGCATACGCACGCACCCATTATTTAGAAAAATGAATGTAACTGTGAACTATAATTGATTGAATTGCTTTGAACCAATTAGGAAGGAGGTCCCCATAATATAGGTCGACATAGTTTTGGGACCAATAAGCTTCAAAAATTGTGAATTATGTTTTACACAATACATCATTTTTATTATTATACCTACTACAAGTAACACATATGCATTAAATATTAATTTAAAAAAATATATAACTATATAAAAATATTATTGTATGTTGTCTTATATACGATGTTTGAATGAATGAATGTTTATTTGTAGAAATACAGGTAACAGATAAAAGATAGTAAACAAAGTCGATTGGTTTCACTGTTTTGACCTAAACATGGTCATACCTACAAATATTTGGTTTCATGATAAATTTATAGACATAGTTTGATTAATTATATATTAAATACAGAGATAAAAGAATATCAAAAATATTGAATTTGTTGTTGAGGGTGTTGGGCTAGAGATAATCCTTGAACCCTTGACGCGAATTAAATACAATTATGCAATGTGAACTAATCGCGAGCGTGGCCGATGGTCGATACCGGCGCGGGCGCACCGTGCTTAGAATCCAAATCGCTCCATGCTCCAATAAACGCCAGTGTGCCAACTGCGTTGCGTTGACAATTTCATCATGACCCCTTAGAACAATGGTAGACGATTTACGACCCGATAATTGGGTGTGCTAAAATTTTAAATCGCGCACAGCTCTTGGCTTCTGGTGTGCGAATATCATTATATTGATTTCTTTAGTTTGTCCTTCACTAATTCAGCTGCGTCATTTCAAAACCTAGTCCTTCACACGAAGCTTTACAATATAGCACAAAAAATTATGAAATTCAACGACATTGGATTTTACTTGATGGATAGCGGTCACCATCGCCTGTTTGTAACACCAAAGGTAATACAAATGCGCTGCTGCTCTCTTAAGGAAGACTGAAACCTGGTCACTAATGCCGGAACACTACACAAGGTTGTTATGGTGGCATACTCTAGGCCAGGGGTGGTCGCCATCCAGTCGAGCAAATACTCTACCACCTGGCTTTGGGTTGTTTTATCGCCTCTTAAGACAGGCCGCTTGGCCGCAGGGAATTGTATTCTTTCTCCGGATTTTAAGATTATTTACTAAGGTTATTGGGAGCGATACAACATTTTGATGCAGTTTTTATATATTTTAGAAAACAAAATGCATCACCTAATGCTTAGCAAGACAATGAATGCATAAATATTCATTTAAATCATGCACTTCAAAACTACCTTTCTGAACTAATGTGCACATTGTTATATTTTTTTAGCAATGTGTAACTTATATTAACTTTTGTCAATTGACAATATCCAAATGAATAATACACTTTGGTTTTGATTGAATAGTGAGGTACTGGTGTCGAAGCGAATCGATTCGATACGTGGTTTGTTTTAAACGAGTCGTTTCATTGTGGCTGAATTGCGAGAAAATTTCGTTTTAGTCTAATATTTTAATTAGTTTTTTGTTACAAGGCCGTTCTTTTTAATTCTGTAGATCTACTGTGTATCAGAAAACTATAGGTATATTGTAGATTTTGATGACTTTTTTTGTCATTTTTAAATAATTTTCTATAAAAATTACCCCATTTTCTGTAGCTAAAGATTGACTTTAGAAAATATAAGATAGATCAGAAACACTCTACAAATACAATCTGCGAGAGTGAATAGGTCTACTAGGTAAGCATGCTCCACCCTAGACCATGACACGACATGAAATGTTATTATTATTATTACTAACTAGTAAGCTTACTAGCCAGGTGGTAGGGTATTTGCCCGACTGGATAGCTATCACCCATGGTCTATCTAGAGTGTGCCGCCATAACCACTTTGAGTTGTTTTCCGACATTAGTGGCCAGGTTCTAGACCCTACTTCAGGGCCGGCAGGTCATTGGCAGCACCTTTGGTATTGCTAATATCCATAGGTGATGGTAACCACTTTCCATCACAGTTGGGTTAGGTTAGGTCAGCCTGTCTGCTGTGATTCAGCAATAAAAAAAACACTATTACTTTTTTGACATTTATCAGTAATTTTCTTTCTATATGTTTCATTTAACATAATATAATTTAATAAATATTTGTATGCTCCTATGGGAACAATACATGTGTACACTATAACATATATGCCAATTGTTTAACTATGGTTTGAACAAATAAATTTGATTTGATTTGATTTCACTACGATATCACTCAGCAATAGGTGAGACACTGATCAAACGCGATTCTATACAAACGTAAAAAAAACATAGCTATTATTGTTATTAAAACTGTGTTCATAAAATCAAGATCCAATAAAAGTTGAATAAATAATAGCCTTATTCTTATTAGTAATATAAAAGCTAATTTAATATGATCAGACAATTTTATTCAGTACCGAAAAATATTCTCTCTTACTATGTAACTGAAGTGATTCAAAATAAATCTGGACCCAACGTCCGTCGCATTCAAGTGCAAACCCATTTTTTATTTGCAAATGGCGCTAATAAAATTTATAGTTTCATTGTATAAGTGGTTAATAGTACAAAGAGACAGTTTAAATGGCAATGCAGACGCCAATTACGTAAGAAATAACATTCCAATTAATTCTAGCTACATTAGAGCTCGACCATTAAAGTCGATAGTTTTGTTTTTAACCGCTAAAGAGCGCACCGGGTTGACAAATTACGAACGCGGGCGGCTTCTTTCAAGCGAGCTACCAAGGTTTCCGTAGTGCGCACAATGGCCGGTCCGAGCCGATTGTCCCCGCACAATGCGCGATTACACACACAGATAATTCCAGAAAACCTTTAAAAGCAAATTAGTAGCGATGATTTATTGCCAGCGCGTTACGAAACTGAAGACACTACTTATTTTAGTAGCGCCGAATATCTTTTCGGTCTGCGCTCGCGTGCGTTACCGCAATTTGAATGTGCTCCAAATTTGAAAATAATTCGTGTCGGACGCCGGTTGCCGGTTGAGATGTCGGGAGCGTGCGAACCGCGGCCGTTTATCGAATTGCAGGTACATCACTATTATTGTCATACGATGCACTTTAAACAAGACAAGTGTACAGTATTAACAAATCAATGTGTATTATGTATTATGTATTTAGCAGTTGAGTATATGGACACGATTCATAATAAATTATAAATTGCGAAAGAAAGCAAATTGCAATTCTAATAAGTGAGTAGGTTTACACTTGTCTTTTTAAGTGAAAATGCGATACATTTCTATATATCCTATTTTTTTTTTATCCTTCCAATTAAAACAATTATAAAATTACATACTATTGAATACAATGTAAAAAACTTAACTTATTTGTGTTCTATTCTACCCATAGTCCCTCAAGACAATAGGTAGAATACTGAGCCCAGATCACCGTCTTCTATGGGTAAGGTGCCCAGAAGGCTGGCTACGTTTCCTTGCTGGATCGCCATACTGATCCGTTGGCCGAGGTAGGCACCAGCCTTCTGATCACCTGAAGAGTCAATGAGCCGTTTCGATAAATTTTGGTAGAGGCTCATGGCCTCAGGACCCCACGGTCCAAGCGTCTCGACAGCAAACGGCACAAACATATAACTCTCACTGAGGGTTGCATATTTGCGCCGCTTGAGTGATTCCGCTGTTTCCGCCGCCGAACCGGGCGATCTAGACGTGTTTGGTAAATGGGATGCGGCCAACGTGTCTACGCAAGTCGCATCACACAACAAAGGCTAGCCACGCTGCCAGGGAATTAGAGTCATTCCGTCAGGGCGCCTACCATCATCACGTGCAATACCGTTCGGGTCCAATAGAGCCAATTATAAATTAATTTACATATTACTAGCAAACTTGTGAGAGTGGGTGAGTGTTGAGATTCGTCGATCTATCAATCGTATGAGTACCGTCAACACGTCTCCTGAGTACCTACTAACTGATACTTTTGTAGCGTCTACAGATCCGACATGCTTGGTAGATACGCAGACTTGTTATCGCTCTTTTCTTTCACCTTCTCCCAATAATTTGAGGTGACACAATACAATTTCCTGCGGTGGGACAGCCTGTCGTAAGAGGCGACGAAGCAACCAATCACCAGGTAATAGGGTATTTGCGCGACTGGATGGCTACCACCCCTGGTCTAGAGTATGCCGCCATAACAATCTTGAGTTATGTTCCGGTATTACTGTCCAGGTCCCAGTCTCCCCTTTAAAGAGAGACAGCACATTGGTAGCACCTTTGGTGTTACAAATGTCCATAGGTATCGGTACCCGCTTACCATCAAGTGGGCCTTCTGTATGCTGAACTCATGCAATAAAAATAAAAATTCTTTTCCTTCCATATGCCTCCATTGTGGCATATGTCCTTTGGCTCCAGAAATTACCATCTCATCTTTTACATAATCTACCCATAACGTTTTTGTTGTACCGTTCCATTTGTCTTTTTGTCACATGACTTTCAACTCTTCCATTAATATACCTTAGTCTTATTCTTCTCAATATTTCAATCATAGGAGTAACTTTAAAAGACTTCTTATATACTCCTTACCCTTTCTTGTGATACCGCACATCCATCTCAACATTTGCATCTTGGCTGATTGAAGACTTCTTGGTCTATTAGACTCAGACAGGTAAACTTATCGGGACTCATTATTCTCCTAATGTCTAATCTCAGGTGCATTCTCCAAAATCACAATAAAATGGAGACGTATCCTGGCAGTGGGAAGGTATGGGTTATTTTTTATTTTGATTCATGGCAAAGGACCTGCATACGCGACAACAATTAATCTTTCTCGTGCTTTTCTTGCGTTCTTCTTACGTTGTTGTGTGAATATACTCTTAAACCGATTATAAGAGATTATCACGTCTGTCGCCTGAAACCACCTCTCGGCAAATGTAGAGTACGTGGACTGACGACCTGCGCAAGATCGCCGGCAGGGGCTGGATGAGGAAGATGGCAGATCGGGATATGTGGCGCGTACTTGAGGAGGCATACGACCAGCAGTGGACAAAGATTGGCTGAAGAAGAAGGTAAGAGATTTTTGTCCTGTAAATATTAATGTCGTATTTCCAAAACGATCTCTGAACAGTTTCGATATTGAGTTCCACAGTGATTTTCCGCAGGTTGAACATAAACCGGCAACGTTTGTCGGATTGCTTAACTTATAGTTAACGAATCAAACACCATGACCGAACTTTTGCTCTTTGCTTTAAATTTATACGTTAGCCTTAGCTATCGTACTTCCACTAATAATATAAGCCTATGTTAATACAGTAGAACCTCTTTAAGTCGAACCTCGATATGTCGAAAACCTCCAAAACTCGAAAAAAATTGTGTTCCCTTCCACTCAAACACCAAAACCTCCGTTGCTCGAAATCTGAACCCTCTTTAAGTCGAAAAAATAAATTGGACCTCTGTATCTCAAAAATAGTAATATTTGATTTTACAACCTTAACAACTTGCTTATTTGAATAAATCTTAACCTAACATATATGATAGAGAATATAATGTATGTGTGTGTAGTATATTATGTATGATGTATTATAGAAAGGTCTGACTTGGAAAAGAGCACCTAATATTAAAATAGCTGTGTAAAGACCCTGACTATGATAGGGGTGAAGAGGGATCTGAAGGGCCATTATAAATAAGAAATAAAAAATCTGAACCTCTACAAGTCGAATGTTTCCTTATAAAAAACGCTTAAGTCGAAATCCTCCATAAGTCGAAAACTCGAATTTTTTGGCGTCTCCCTTCAAGTTCGGCTTAAAGAGGTTCTAATGTATAGTGTAAGTGTCTTTCAATGGTTTTAGAATAAATGTTAAAATTTAAGTAAAAAAATATTACTAACAGGATCCGCAATTTATATTTGTTGCTAGAGTTACAGCAGACAAGTTGTTGGTGCACTTGGTGGCAAGTTGGTTGAGTCACCTATGAACATTTGCAATACTACGGTCCTACCAATGTAAGCCATTAAACCATGACCACTGATGTTGGAACATAACTCAAAGTGGTTATAGCAGTATACTCAGATCAGTTAGGCCTTCAATCTCCACTCCTGTAGGGATAATATACCCTGCTCTTGATTATGCTGATAATGCACATCATTTAGTAGTTAATAAATTCACTAAAGCCGAAAATAACTTTCAAAGAAGTCCTTCAAGTTAATTTCATATCAAACGTATACATTATCAATGTCGCAATCAATAAGGGAAATATCGTCAAAGACTGAAACGTCCGGCGCGACATCCTGCGACATTCATCCTAATTTACGCAATCCATTGTCGTTCTGTTCCACTTGCTTTGATACCAATGAGCCAACGTCTGGTTACGTAGCCCCCGGACGTTTCGTGGTTATACTGATTGTTATACATTTGCCGTGACGTTAGATTGAACGTAATAGGGCAGTTAGATTTAAATATTACATACATACATACATACATAACTTCACGCCAGGTAAAATAAATATTACATCTATTAAATGCAAATGTTCATTTAAGAAGATATTAAGCAAGTACGTGTTTATCTACAAACCATGAATGGTTTCAAGCAACAAACGATAATTACTGTACTTTTGACTAGACCCATCCATTTGTATGTATTTTGATGCACTGAATGCGAATCTGGGGTCTATACACTCTCATAAATCTGAGGGTCCATGGACCAAAAGACTGCATCTAGGGTTAGTTTGATCCACACCCTCAAAATTTTGAGAGTGTATGCACCAAACTGACCTCGGATTCAGATTTAACGCATCGAAATTTCGGGTTTGGTTAAAAGTACAAACTACTTTTTTGTGGCAGTGTTATCTTTGTAGATTGCTTAAAACCCAGTCAATGGATATTACTCAAACCAATTTTAGTTGAAATTATTTTTCAAGCTCCCTCAATTTGACGACCTCTTCGATTGAATGAGATAACCCGGCCTACCTCACAAGCGCAGAGACTCAAGGTTCTATTTCGGGTATGGGAAATTTTGCAAACGAACTTTGGGTCAGTGGACATGCTATGACTGTCTATAGATAGTAATACATAATCATAAGTAGTACTGGCCACTAACTATAGCTACACAACTTAACACAGAGCCGGGTTGTCTACGGGGAAAGGCATGTGGGAGGTCGGAGTGGATCAGTATGGCAATCCAGCAAAATAATGTAGCCAGATATTTAGGCCTGAACGTACGGACAGAATTCTACTTATAGTTTTAAATGATTGTTGTTAAAGTACATATATGGTTATAATAAAGTTAAAATTCTTTTTTGTATGATACATATAATACATTTTTTTTAACTAAAACAAAACCGACTTGAAACTAAAAGGCAATAAATAAATATTTTGTTTTTCTATGCTTTACTTGGCACCGACTTCAAGATGTGGTAGTAAATATGTTTTCTAATTTTTAGTTGCTTGAATAGCTTTAGAAATAATATTTTAAACGTCTGTATAAATTGTACTACAAGCGAGCAAATACAGTTTGCTTTTAGAAATTCGTAGGGCGTCGTTCAGCACTCTCAAATAAAGGTTCCTCTCGATTTACCTAGCATCCACTCATCAGATCCTGGCTTCGTGTCAACTAAACTACCTCAAGAGTATACCCTTGCGAATAAAAAATATTTGAAAATCGACGGAGAAATCGCGTAACAAACATAAAAAACATACAGTCGAATTGAGACCACCTTTTAAAAATCGGTTAACAATTATGTCTACGCTTACAATAAGTTAACGGTTCTTTATTAGTTGCTCACGCGTACCCAGGATCATTATAAAGGTGTATAGCTATAGTATAACACACTGCTGCAACAATAACTACTAAACAAATTATAATCAATTAACATCATTTACATGGGCGGGCGACAGACATTGTTCAGTATCACGCATAGTAAGACGTGGAAGAATGTCTCTTGCCTATTTTACTCCTAAGTCCCAGGGAGTAATTTAGCCGATGGTCATGAGGGGAGCGCAGGTCGCTAAGAAACTCATGGCAAGTCTATTTAGTTCCCTTCACGTGGTTGCTGCCTGTTCTTGTTCTGTTTCCCTATGAAACAGATGTAACAAAAACTAAATAGTCGCATGTCCTCTTTTCTCTCGGCCACTCGTGGCCAGCGGTTCCCCCAGTTTTTGTAGGTCGGGACTGGGGGACTATTTACGACCACCTGCGCTTTGGCCTCCGCAGTGAGTGTCCGTAGGCGGGGAAGAAGGAGTCCTGGAGGGTTGAGCTGATCGAGGGTCGGGTTAGATACCTTCGAGAAGTAATACGCTCTCTTTGGTCCTAATTTCACGTGACACGGCGGCCCCTTGTCTAGCCAGCAAGGGGAAATGGTCCTGGTAACCTGTCTTTTGACAGTTATCTGGCAAGGTGTGGAGGGGTCCCCGCATGGGATAGTGGTGGCCATGCTGACGGGGCCAGGCTAGCGTGGGTAAACTGGATAGTTGTGAACCGACTTCCCCAGCCGCGCTAGTACGAGCTCCCGATGTCGCGCCCAACCATAAACTCTTTGCACCTATATCCGAGTGGTAGTCCTAGTGTGCCGTAAGGACACTCCCAGTTGCGGGCTCCGTGGAGGGTGGGAAGCCACGAGGACGAATTTACATAAAATAAACATGGATAATAAAAAGGTTCAAAAACCCGTACCCAAGGGGAAACCTGAGGGGAAATACACGGGGAAAGTCGTCTCATCGGCCATCCCCTCAACTGCTGCGACTTCCTCAATGGAGGTGGCGCGAACGGGGCCTCTGGAACCCCTTCAGGGAACCAAAGTCTCCGCAACGACAACGGGCACAAGCATCCTTGCGCTTAAATGGGGCCAGGCGAACACACCGGTACACGGGGCGGCGAAACCCACCGTAAAGGCGGGCAAGCAGCCTAGTGGCCCGGCGTGTGATGACCCTCGGCTCACCCGGAAGCATAAGAGGATGCTTAAAAAGAAGGAAAAGAGGAAGGCAAAACGCGCCGAAGCCAAGAGCGCTAAACTACCCCCCCCTCCCCTTTCACATACAGACACACAGACAGAGGCACCAGTCCCAACCAAGGTGCTTCCTTCAACTAGCAAGGAGCAGGGCCCTAGTAGGCCTAGCCCTAAATCGCAAGCTACTGGGCAGGTGAAACCAAACACCAAGAGGGCTAGGCTGGATGAGACTGTCTCTCCTAGAGGCGAGTCCAAAAAGCCGAAGCTCTCCCCTGCCCCGGTACCTAAACCAACCAGTTACGCGGAGGCAGCATCCAAAGATGTCCCCAAGGCGGAGCTGGTAATAACATCCTCAACGGGCTTCATTTCCCAAGCCACCGCCGCGGAAATTGAGAAGCAGCTGATAGACAAGATCATCGCGTCGGCAAAAACACAGACGCCGACTTCGGAGGCCCCTAGGTTTATGCGCAGGCCTACTTACGTCGATGGCTCGCTCCGGCTATACTGCGACAACGAGGCAGCCGTTGAGTGGACGAAGGAGACCTGCGCGGCCTTGGAGCTGCCGGAGGTAGGCATGCTTGTGGTCACCGACGCGAAGAGCATCCCAAAGATGGTACGCTGCGGTATTCTCTTGCCGCATGAACACGACGGCGACAAGGTGCTCATCGGCACAATGTTGCAGTGGAGCAACCCCTGGGCACAGGTGGAGAGGTGGCGTGTGCACGCTATCTTGCCTCAGACTAGGGCGACGTTCGTGGTGGTGAGCATCCCCAAGGATCTTGTCCCTGTGGTCCTGGCCAGGAAGCGCCGCCTCAGCTATAGGCTGGGTGCGGTGTATCTGAAATTCCAGGGCCCCAAAGGACGGTTTGTCGACACCCCGGCGGACCTCCTGGACGAGACTGCGGGGGTGCAAGCTACCGCGGATGTTCCTACTTCTGAGGCAACCGCACCTATGGAGCAGGAGTCAACGCAGGCGGGGTCCAGTCGAGCGGTCGAAGCATCAAGCGACGACGATCTCCTGGACCTCTCCAGATTAGGACTGGAGGAGGTGGGTGATCCAAATGGATCCCCATTCCTTCAATAACATCCGGATCTTACAATGCAACCTCCATCACAGCATAACCGCTACGGCTCAACTACGCAGATGGTTGGAGGTTGCATCTACAGCACCGGTCATCGCACTGATCCAGGAGCCGTGGATCAGGGGCGGCAACGTATGCGGACTTTCCAACATTGGCGGTAAGCTTTTCCTTGATAACTCTGGGGAGGCGAGAGCCTGTGTATATGTCAGGGGTAATATAAGTGCACAGCCTTTAATGGAATTCTTTTCCAGAGACCTGTGTGCTATATGGCTCAAAACAAACCAAGGTATTAACAACTTCAACCTCGTTATTGCATCATCCTATATGCATGAGGCAGACGAGGTACCACCTGCAGAAGTTAACAGACTGATCAGATTCTGCGAGAAAAATGGCTGGGAATTGATCATATCTACGGACTCCAATGCCCACCACCCTCTGTGGGGTATGGAAACAAGCAACAACAGAGGTAACTATCTTGTTGAATATTTATTAACTACTAGTTTAGACATAGTAAATAATGGCAGCGAGCCCACCTTTGTAGGAAGACGGTGCAGTACAATAATCGACCTGACGCTTGCGACCCCTAAGGCTTTAAGTCTGATAACGGGTTGGCACGTGTCGAAAGAAGCATCGTGTTCCGATCACAGGTGGATCCGCTATGACTTGCAACAAACTAGCACTTCGGCGTCACCTAGAAGATGCCCAAAGAAAACTGACCGGTCACTCTATAAACAACTTATAGCGCATGAACTGGACAAACAATCATTAACTGCCAGGCTGTTGAGTACGGCGCTGATTGAACAGCAGGTAGACACCTTGAACGCTACCATCATAAACTGCTACCATAAGGCCTGTCCCTTAAAGGCACCCTGTGCCAAGGTTGACAAAAATGGCTGGTGGGGCAAAGAACTCGAAAAACTGCGCGTTAAGGTCAGGAGAGCCTTTAACAAAGCAATGAACACAGGTGCGGATAGGGATTGGGATACCTACAAGGAAGTCAAATCTCTATATAAAAAGCGCATCAGATACTGGAAATCAAATTCATGGAGAAAATTTTGCGAAAGCATTAACTCCACACCACAAGCGAACCGTGTTAGGAAGTTACTGGCCAAACAGGGCCCTTGTGCTGTTGGCAACCTACGCAGGGACGATGGCACAATGACCCTGAGCCAGGAGGAATCGAATATGGTACTTTTACAAACACACTTCCCGGGGTGTAAAATAGAACAAATTCCTAGGTGTGTGGAAATCAACTCTTCAGTTACAGAACACTGCTGGCAAACTGCCTACGAGATCGTTACCTTCAGTAAGGTGAAATGGGCGGTTGACAGCTTCCAGCCTTTTAAGTCAGCAGGAAATGATAACATTTTCCCGGCGCTACTTCAATGGGGCGGGGAAAAACTGATTTTCATCCTGGCATACATCTTTCAGGCATGCCTGGCACATAAATACATTCCCCTTGCCTGGCGTGAAGTCAGGGTTATCTTCATACCTAAGCAAGGTAAGAGTGATTACACTAATCCGAAGTCGTTTAGACCCATAAGTCTGTCGTCGTTCCTCCTTAAAACTTTGGAGAGACTATGCGACAGGCATCTTAGAGACAATGCTTTACGCAATCTACCCATTCACAAGCACCAACACGCTTACTGTCCTGGCAGATCTACCGAGTCTGCACTCCATCAGGTGGTAGGTAAAGTTGAGTCGGCTTTACAAAACAAACTGGTCTGTCTGGGTTGCTTTATAGACATAGAGGGGGCCTTTGACAAAACCAATTTCACCAGCATCGATATAGCGCTCCGCAGACACGGAGTGGAAACCCTGCTAATCGACTGGATAATTAACATGTTAAGCAACAGATTTATAAAGGTGGGGGAAGACACGGAAGGTGCCCATGTGGTTCGAGGCTGTCCTCAAGGAGGAGTACTTTCCCCACTTCTGTGGAACTTGGTTGTGAACGATCTCATTACCAAATTAAACAGTCAATACTTTTACACAGTTGGCTACGCTGATGACATCACTATACTAAATGTAGGTAATAATGCCAGCATGGTGTGTGATAGGCTACAGACAGCCCTGCGAGTAGTGGAGAGGTGGTGCAACGAGCATGAACTCTCTGCCAACCCACAGAAAACGCAGGTTGTTCTCTTCACAAACAAGAGAGTTTTAGGTAATTACAGGCTACCGACCCTCTTCGAAACCACACTTCAATTATCAAATGAGGTCAAATATCTTGGGATAACCCTAGACAACAAGTTAAACTGGAGCAGTCATGTTGACAACAAAGTCAATGCATCTAGTGTGACCTTATGGCAATGCCGTAGGATGATCGGTAAGCGTTGGGGACTGCACCCCAAACTCTTCCTATGGCTCTATACAGCTGTGGTCAGACCCATGCTAACTTATGGCTCTGTGGTCTGGTGGACAAGGACTAAGCTTACAACCTGCACGACCAAACTTCAGAGACTACAAAGACAAGCGTGTTGTGCTGTGACGGGATGTATGAGGACTACGCCCACCGCGGCCTTAGAAGTAGCTCTTAACATACCTCCACTGCACTTGTTCGTACAACAAGAGGCAGCAATGGCGGCCCTAAGATTAAAACACCTGAAAACCCTCAAGTTTGACAAGGTAAGACATTACAGCATTCTCTCGGAAGCATGGTCAAACTCACCTCTGGTGGAAGCGGTCAGTGACAGAATAGAGAAGGCTTTTATTTTCGATAAAAAATACAAGGTTGAACTCGAGGAAGGTAACGACAGTTTTCTTTCCCATCATGAGCTTAACCTTTATACTGATGGGTCAAAGACCAGCTCGGGCTCAGGCACGGGAGTCTTCTCGGAAGACCTAAATATTAACATATCCGAGCCCCTGGGTAAGTTTAATACAGTATATCAAGCAGAGAGCATGGGAATCCTGCTTGCAGCTAAAGCAATCGTAGCCAGAGATGTCAATGATCATTGTATCAGAATACTCTCTGATAGCAGATCGGTACTACAAGCCCTTAGTAGCAGGGTTATTTACTCAAATTTAATTTACGAATGCCACTCGGCTCTAAATGAGGCGGCAGGTAAGAACAATACCTTGACCCTTCAATGGATCAAGGGACACAGTGGTGCCCGAGGCAACGATGCGGCGGATCAACTGGCAAGGAGAGGTTCAGAAACCCTACCGGTTGGACCGGAACCTTTCCTGCCTTTGCCACACAGTTGGTTCAGAAAACACATAAACCAAAGGACAAGGGCACTACATCAACAACTTTGGGACAACTTGGAGGACTGCAGGCAAGCTAAGCTGGCTATGCCTCGAGTAGACCTGCGTTTCTCCAGGAACATCCTAAAGCTCAGTCGGTCCAGGCTGAGACTAGTTATTAGCGCAGCCACTGGACATGGCAATTTTAACAGACATCTTTTCAATATAGGTGTCACCGACAGCCCCCTGTGCAGAGCATGCCTGGAGGCAGAAGAAACAGCCGCCCATGTCCTGCTTGAATGCGGAGGGGTGGCCCAATACAGGGCGAAGTATCTGGACGCCCCAGGTAGCCTCCGAGAAGTCTTCAGCAACGTCAAGAAGCTGGTCGACTTCCTGGAGGAGCTGGGCTGGATGGAGTAAACCCTCATCCACCCTCGCACGCAAAATAGGCGCTCTGTCGTCGAGTTGCGGAAACCGCCCGCTCGCAGAAGAAGAAGAAGAAGAAGAACATCATTTACATCACTAATTCCTTTTGTAATACGTTAAAATTATTTGAAAAAATGTAACGGAAAATTTATTCGTGCCGATCGAATTGTTGATGTATATCTCCCGGACATACGCCCGATATCCAGTAGTATTACAAATTTATGAATTTGACTCGTGTATGCTTTAGTCTTTAATGCATAGAGTTGAAAATCTAAGGAATATTTGTTTATGTAAATACCAGTGGATCCTCTTAATCGATGCTTAGGCAATTATTAGTTATTTATTATCAATCACGCATATTAATTAATGTATATTTGCGTTTGAAAATCGCTCAAATAATATAACACAGAATATGGCGTTTTAATGGATTAAAAGAGATATCTAATGTGACATGTTATTTTAACTCTGCTGAAACTTAACTACATTAAAAAATAAATTAGCATTTTAATTTATTATCGTAACGTTACTCTACATAAGTGGCTGTGATTACTAAGCGTCTAGCCTTTTATAGTTTACTAGCTTCTGCCCGCGACTTCGACCGCGTGAAATAGTTTAAAAAAAAGTAAGTTTAAAAACCTCCCGATTTTGAAATACTCTTCATTAGTGTTCCGCTCCTATTGGTCTTAGCGTGATGATATGTAGCCTATAGCCTTCTTCGATAAATGGTGTATCTAGCACTGAAAGAATTTTTCAAATCGGACTTGTAGTTCCTGAGATTAATGCGTTCAAGCAAGCAAACAAACAAACAAACTCTTCAGCTTTATACATTAATATAAGATTCACGTTATATAGATATGGAGGTCGTGTTATTATATAATAAAATCCTATGATACGCGACGATTAATAACTTTCAAAAATTACTGGAAGAAATGGAACGTTCGTTACAAATATGACAGTTTCAACCGTTACCAGGACTTACTATCGGCACAAAATGTCAGTGATCGATACAATACACATAATTAGATTTTCTCTGTTTTTAAGTAAATATTACCTCAAGAGTACTTCCATTACATTCACCTATAAAATCCCAAACTATATCCGCCAGAATACCCAAAATCCGAACTTAATGAAATTATTTAAACCTAAATTTTAGTTAATTTCCAATAAGTACATTTATAAAAACGTTTCTTTGCGACTACAAATAAAAATATATGTCAAAAAATAAAAAATTGATATCATATGGTTGAAAATATAATGGATAATATTCCCCTCAAACGAGTGACCGAAGTGAGACATTTGGGTGCGTATTTAGACTGTAAACTTACATTTTCGTCCCACATTGATCACATAACGCCAAAGGCGTATCAAATGGCTTGGGTTTATTCTAAAGGTTGGAAGAGACTTTAGGTTAGCTTCTACTCTAATTTTACTTTATAATTCGTATGTTAGATCTGTATTGGAATACGCGTCCACAATTTGAAATCCACAGTTTCATATTTACATTAAAAGAATCAAGTCAATACAAAGTAAGTTTTTAAAGCACCTAAATTATAAATGCACACGTTTAAAGCAACTACCACCTAACATTACTCCACTATCAATTCGTCGAACTGAAAGAGACCAAGTTTATCTCTACAAAATTATGAATAATTGCGTTGATTCCCCTTTTCTTATCAATAATTTACTCCTGAAGTGTCCCCGTTTAAGCTCACGTGATAAATCCCTATTCTCAGTTCCATTTATAAAAACAAACTATACTAAAAACACTTCCTTATATCGCACTTGTCAGCAATACAATGCACTATTTACAAGTATTGATCCTTTCATAGGTAGCCTACATCAATTTAAAACCCAAATTAAAAAATGTTGTAATTTAGAATGATCCAATGACTTAGAACAATGACATAAACTTTTTTTTTAAATACTTTCCTTTTTTTGACATTTTCTTTTTATTTTATTCAATTTTGACAAATGTAAATTAAATAGACATTTTATGTAATTTTCGTATAATTGTATTTCTTTTTTTGTTTCTTTATTGTAATTAACTGTTTGAGCCTATTTTTATTTTTATTATACAAATTATTTTATAGTGGAAACTTGATTGATATATGTATTGATTTTGTGTTTTATATTTAAGAATATTAATTATTGTATGTTTCACAAACAAATTAAATAAATAAAAATAGCATCTAAATAATCGCTAAAAATGCACTGTCCGTCACCATTTCACCAGCGTTGGCGTCAGAACCGCCCGAAAGAACGTGTCGTTTTTCAACTCGACGCGTTTATTTGCGTTAATGTTAAATACGCAATAATCCTTGATATGATTACGTTTTCCGAATTCCGTTTCCATTTCCTAATGATTCGATTAATTAGGAACAGAAATCGGTGAAAATATATAGTTTTGCATACAATTATAAAATACTTGCTGTTTTCCATTGCGATATATTTTTATATTTTGCAGAATGTTAACCTTGGGTGAAAGTCCTATTTAGGTACTTGAACTATTAGTGCCCTCTTTATGTTCGAGCGCCAAACCATGTCACTCCTAAATAGGCCACTTTCACCTCTCGTGTAACAATTCACTATATTTTTTGCATCGAAATATTTTATTTTTCCCTTATTAAAAAAATGCGATAAATACTTTATTTTTTTTAACAACAGTTGACAACAATTGACATATTGTGCCGACCCCAATTAATTAGGATATGGTGAAAGAAAAGAGAGACCCTAGTGTGAACTGAGATTTTAACGAGTCATATCCAAATATATTAAGAAAGAAAAAGAACATATTAATCTCACCTTGCAGCCTTCGCAAGTAAAAGCACCGAAGTGAAACCCCGCGGCAGGTTCTCCACACACTTTACACTTTTGGTTCATCTGAAAAAAAAAACAATCTTTTAAACAAGTGACCTAAGATTTGAACATAACCTATATTGATGAAATTGAAATAGACAAATAAAAAAATTAAAGAATTAAAAAAAAATACAATCTGCGTTGGTAAGACAAATTGAATTGCATTTTTTATTGTGTTTCTATTGTAAATTGACAAAATCAGGCCACTTTTATAGCCTTTGTAAAACTTTTCATTATGGAGAGACTGCACAAGCCCTTAAATAAAAATTTGAATATATTTAAAATCAAGTAAATATTATGTAACAACTATCCGAAGAAATATAAAAGAAATCACAAAAAACAAAAAAATAAAACCTATTTATAAAAGGAACTGACCTCTTAGAAGAAAATAAATGTTGCGGAAATGAATTATTATGTATTATATTAACAGATACGATATGAATTAAAAAATACCTCAGAAAGATCGAGATTAAAGTACGCAATACAAAATTGAAATAAACCAATTATGTTGCTGTTATCGTCTGACATAAAACTTAGCAAATATAACCCGAACTGAAATTTACAGCGGTGGGATTAAATAAACTAACAGAACAACCACTTTCTTCTTGTTCTTCAGCCAATCTCAGTCCACTGCTGAACGTAGGCCTCCCCAAGTACGCGCTACATATCCCGGTCAGTCCACCGGGCTGGCGGGCGTCGTAGGCCACGTTTGCGGAGACGTGGTCTCCGATCTAGGGCTCGTTTCCTCGATCGGCCGTCGGTCCTGCGACAGACGTGAACGGTACACTGCCACTTCAACTTGCTAATTTTGCGAGCTATGTCGGTTACCTTCGTTCTCTTACGGAAGGCCTCATTTCTGATTTTATCATCAGAGAAACACCTAACCTAGATAGCTCTATAGCTCGTTGAGCGACTTTGAATTTGTGGACCAGTCCCACTGTCAGCGTTCACGTCTCGGCACCGTATGTCATTATGGATAGGACGCACTGCTCGAAGACTTTCGTCTTCAAGCAAGTTCACAATCACTTTGCATAATATCAAATGTTCAAGTTAAACACCATTTGACATATAATTGTATTGTAACTAGCTGTTGTAACCGTGTCTAATGCGAAATAAATATGATTTGATTTGAATAAAATTAATAAAAGTTTAAAAATATATATTTTGGTATATGGAACGCGACTTTATGCCTCACACCTCACACTTATAGGTGGGTCTTTCTGCTTGTGTCAACCATTTGTAACAGTGTTTCACGCTATACATAAATAAATCCGTATTAATTAATTACGGTCGTTTCATTAATATATAACAAGTGGCGACGAGGATGGGATTATCTTTACAATGTTTATGTAAATTATAGTTAAATATAACTTAGGAAGGACATATAATTATGTATTTACCATAAGTAAAACATGCTCGCCTCTGTCAATTGCAAGAACTATAAAGTTTAAAGAGTGATAAGTAAGCATAAAAAAGTACGTTGTAACGGTTTTAAGCTTGATTTATACATGATTTTTATTACGACGTTACGATCATTTTTTAGTAGCTGTGATCACAGAAGACAAAGATACTAAATCAAAGCTGCTCGCTCAAGCTTTTTATGTTGTCTTCTATATAACGTTTATATTTTGATAAATCTATGGAGATTGGTCGCAGTATTCTTAGTATGGCATTATTGCGACGTTAACAATTTGTTTTTGCTTGTTACAACTCCATTCCTTCTTTGAAGTAATGTAATACAACTTCTATATGTATTTAAAAAAGAGCCTGAGATATAATATATAAAGCTGAAGAGTTTGATAAATTATGTCAGTGTTAGATAGCCCGTTTATCGAGGAAGGCTATAGGTTATATACCATCACGAGAAGACCAATAGGAGCGGAGCACCAATGAAGAATGTTTCAAAATCGGGGGGTTTTAAAAACAAATTCCATGCGGACGACGTCGCTAGTAAATATATAAGATGAAAAAATATTTTTTTGTTAGACGTGTTTCAGGAGAATTTCTTGCCGCCTCTTTGCCTTCGAACAGCCATAACATATTATGAAGTGGTATACATAGAATAGGAAGTAGATTTAAATTTTGACTCACATGTATCAAAAAGTGTAAAAAAAAGTGTAAAAAGTTCAAAAAGTGTTCTCTCATGGAACTTATTATAAATAAATAAAAATGAATTTAGAATTTTGATAATAGTATATATACTTAGTTCTAATAAAGCATCTGGTAAGAAATAACGACTCTGCGCTGCGTAGTCTAAGGGCATGGTACACAAACCCAATTCGTTGTTAATACGCCGTGACGAAGATAGCATTGCAATCGCTTAATGCGAAAATAGGCTTAGGTTTTGATTTAGAAAAAATTAAAACTACTTTTTATTGCTGAATTACAGTAGACAGGCTGACGGTCTAGCGGATGGAAAGTGGGTACTGTCGTCTATGGACATTTGCAACGCCAAGTGCTACCCATGTGTTCCATGAAGAGGGAACTGGTTTTATCCGTGTAGAAACGGAAAAAGAATGCAATTTCCTGCGTTCGCGCAACCTGTCGTAAGCGGCGACAAAACAACCCACAGCCAAGTGGCAGGGTATTTGCCCGTCTGGATGGCCACCACCTCTGGTCTAAAGTATATTACTATATACAATGCGCGTTAGTCTGTCGATAAAGCCTTGGAACCGGTTTAAATCGATTATAAATGGTTCTATTCAATATTTCGGTGGAAGTGTAAACATTGTAGAGAGTCATAAACTTGAATTTACCGCTTTTTTACGCGAGAATTGCTTTTTCATTCTATCTCTCTTAACATGTGTTTGTGTGCGACTGAAAACTTAGTAGTGTCAACAAAGTGAAACAACGTGGCACTTCGAAAGTGTGCGGTAAAAACAGAATACGTTCGAAACCGGTTTATTCAGCAAAACATATTTAACGAACTTTTGCTACCAAAACCGTTTGATTGGGGTTAGAGATAGAAGAAAATTGAAAAGAAAAGTTCTTATGTAGTACTTGGACTGCTACGGTTCTACTTTTTACCAGAACTCAAGCCCTACGTTCGATTATTATTGAAGCTAAGTTCCTTATCGCATGTTACTCAGACGCTCGGCTGATGAGAGCGAGACGAATAAAAGTGTGACCGCAATGAAAAATGCTGACCGCGGTATAGTGTGTGTATATTTACGCCATCTGTAGAGTCTGCACGTGACTACTGTACTTTAATGTTGATTTTATACAAATTCACAGTTGGCGCAATTTTAATTTCAAGTATATAAAATATTTGATATAGTTTGTTTTTTTATGTGGAATAACATTTTGTGCAAAATTTTAAATGAATTTCCGTTTTTATTTAATGATTTTTATTATTTATTGTTACGAAGAAATTCTTGATTCACATTATGCGATTGCAGATTACGCCTTCACCACACGCTGGCATGGCGACGACAAATCATGCGGCGACATTTCTGAGCGCAGTACTGCGCTGCGCTTGTACGCATCTCGTCCGATCTAATTTAGAGCGGGCGCGGAGATGCGCCTGCGCCGATACGCGGCCGGTACCACGCTGCGTGATTTACTCGACGCGAGTTTGCGCGTAATTTGTAACCTGTTGTAGGGGTTGTCATTCTTTATACAATAGTATCGGTTCCGGCAGACGTAGTCCTACCCTCAAAAACTAAATTCGACCCGATTTCATGTCAGAGACGTGGCATACAGAATGTGGTCATTAATACTCGGCAAGCACTCTAGCGAATTGTATTTGACGGCCTCTATGGTTGAGCGGGCTAAGCCTTTGCCGGCCTGCCTCACTGCAACAGAGGCTCCGGGTTCGATTCCTGCTAAAGTAAATTTCGGAAACGTATTTTCCCTGTTATTTACTATGGTCGGGGTGTCTGGATCGGCCCCAGAGTAGTCCGTTGTATATTACCCGTAACACAAGCGTAACTTGCTTAATTTGGGGATATACAATGTGTTTCTCTGACGATTATTTATTTAATTAATTTTGAAATTTATTTATTTGTTTTACGTATTAAATATTACATAATTAGAATTAGTTATTTATTATTTAACCAAATTGGGTCGTTTTGGTCTTACGCCAAAAGGAAGGTTTCCACTGAAAATCAGCGTTGCGTCGGATATGATTCTGGCACAGCAATATACTGAGTGCAAACCTTGTTTGCTGAAAATGCGGCGTACAAATTCTCAAAATATGCTTTGTGTATAAAAATGTATAAGGAATGTAATTACGTCGCTATTTCTGCAAAGTTTTTATTTCTTCTATTGCAGCGCCACCTATCGGATCTAATTGTGAATCTACACCATCCAGGTACAACTTGAACACACAAAAAAATCATCAAGATTAGTCATGGGATGTAGGAGGAGTTCAGTAACAACGAAATGACTAGAATTTTGTATATACGTACAAAGACTAGAAAGAAAGATTTATTCTTGCAGATGTATGTACAGTCGTGGTATGATATTCTTCGCCAGTTTTCAAATTGATTCATGTAACGTTCCGCGAGCACATTTTACCTTATCAATCTAAGTCACAGAGCACACTGTTCCATAGAAAATTATGATTAACTATTTGGCAATAAAGTTTAAAATTGTTTAGATTAAAGTTGTTTGATTTTCTAATCTTGTCTAAGAAAATTCTTTAGACATGTAAAACCTTTTTATTTTTAAGCGTAGTGATTATATCCTCTTTGTCTTTTTATTATTATTAGATTAATTGTCATTGTCAACATTGCAGTTTTCTTCAACTTGTTGAATGTTAGCAATATTCATACTTGTACTCGCGCAAGCAATAGTTGACTTTAAGGTTTCGAACAATTTCAACATATTCATTTTCAATCATTTAAATAACATCAATTTCTCTGAGTGTGGCTGATGATCATTAGTGTTAATTGATTTGTATGTCTTTGAAGACCACGAGCCATAAAAATGGGCCAGACATTTGAACGGCTTGCGTGGGGCCATGGGAAGGCTAACACGTAAAGGCCCTTTGACAAATTTAATGTAAATCTGGTGTGACACTGACTGGCGAGTTTCCCTGTCTACACCATATAATAATGTACCCAGAGACAAGCCCTGGCCAGTGTAGGACTATTAGTGTACAAAAAGTACCCGGTTATTGGAGTGAACTACTAGTGGTACTAGTGGTCTGGGAATATATGGACTATGGCGTCTGCTTGTCGCAATGTTCAGTGAATATGGAAAAATGGGCAGACGGTGACTCGCCATTCCCTGCATGGGCCCTAAAAAATGCCAAAAAGACAGGGGCAACATGGGTGTGAGTGGCTAAGAGGTGTAGAGAGGTGGGCTGCAGGTTTACCGAAGCTACTTCTGACGTGATGCCATTTATCACTTCCACCCCTGGACCTTGAGTCTTAGCTCTAGCGATCTCCACTTCGTGCCGACTGGCGAAGGCAAGGGCGGAGACAGAGGCCGTGCCTTGGCCCCCGGAGTCAGGTACGAGGTGTCGCTACTCACCTAAAGCTTCGCCACAAAGGCCCCCTGCGGCTAATTGATTATTATTAGCTGATCATCAAGACTTGAGCGTGTCATCTCAAATCGAGAGTTTATGACCTTAACAAGAGACTATTGTAAAAATATGCGAAATTAATGCAACCGAAACATAATTATTATATAGCTATGAATTTAAATTTATCAATTTTAAGCTTATTAGTGGAAATAACAAATTAATCGCACCACTTTCCTATACAAATAACGCATATTATAGATTCCATTAGTTGTTATTGCCAGTAAATTATTTGTTTAGCGTCTTTTTTGTCATCTCGTGGCATAAAACAAACATTAGAAACTATAAAATATTGACTATATAAGAATTCAATTTATTGGTTTCTAGTCATTTGTCAGATTTTAATTTGAATAGTCCAATTTTTTATAATCGTTATCACATATTGATTTAACCGTTTTGAATAAAGGGCAAACTACATCGAGTCGCAGCTAGCATGGCGTATTCCATCTTTTTCAAAGTGAAACTTCTTTAGAATCGTTGTGATTTGAAACTCGATGAAACGAAAAGCGACACTAAAAAGAGATAATATCATAAATCTATAGGACTAAGCCCATGAGAGAATGAGATGGAATATATTATCCTCCTAATATTATAAACGGAAAAGTTTGTAAGAATGTATGGATGTATGTATGTTTGTTACTCTTTCACGCAAAAACTACTGAATGGATTTAGATGAACCTTTACAATAATACAGTTTACACACCAGAATAACACAAAGGCTATTTATAAAGATATAGTTTGAATTATCCAAAGTGAAATGATTTTCCACCGCAGCTAGTTTTTAATCATTTAAACACTAAGGGCCTTACTTATCATAATCTCGTTAAGAAAGGATTAGCAATCTCTTAAATAAGAGACTAGTAAGCCCCTAATCAATGGCTGTTTTAAATAAAACTTGCCATCTTGCCTCTTAGCAGTCACTTAAACTGCCTCTCGATGTTGGTTATTTTTGATAGTTATTTATGAGTTACTTTACCACCACCTCTTAACCTTAAGAGGAGTTTATGGGTAAGATTTTCGTTAATCAGTTGCTGAGCAGTTTAAAGAAGAAAGAAAGAAAGAAAAAGATTCATTGACTTAAAAAAATACGACGCTATACATAAAAAAAACAATACATTGACAAATTTTTACACAAAAACATATATATAATAAATAAAGGCTCGTACGTCGAGTTTTTAGTCAACGAGGTTGACAACTCAGCATTGTGCTGTATCGAAACTTTGTAAAAATCCCTGTATAGCGCTGATTTTCAGTGTCAACCTTAGAATTTAACAAACGATTATAAGTAAGGCCATAAGCTCATACAGATAGAGTTGGAAACGTTTTAAAGGATTTCGTTAATACTTCAAATTTTGTTTTTTTGTGTTAATATTGACAGATAACGTATGTATATACACTAATGTAGCTAAGTCGTTAACGTGTTATTTTTAACGCTTTAAGTAAAACGAATTCGGCCACAGTCCAAATATATATTTAACATTATAGCAGATAGCGGTCCTGGCAGACGTTTTCCTGCCTTGTAAAAACTTTTAAAACCAATGATTTAATTTAAATATAGCCTAGGCTCAGAGATAATGTAGTATTCTTACGGTGAAAGATTTTTTGAAATCGGTCTAGTAGTTTGAGTTTATTCGTTACAAACATACAACAATACAAATCTTTCTTCTTTATAGTCTTAGTATAGACAAAGCCCCAACATCAACCAGAAAGAACTATTATTTATGGATTTTCTTTAACGTTAAGCCAAAGTCAATGAACTTCGAAATTAAATTAAAATTGCGCAAACACACCGCCTGGTCCGATTCGAATCGCATCGCTAATTCGAACATGGTATCCGATATGCCATATCGATTTCTCGTCACTTAATTAACAGTTGCATCCTTGTTTTTGGGAGCGATATGACAGATCGGACACCTACATACGAAAATGTGCTTTATTGTTTATGAATTAAAGTTGAAAACAGAATAAGGGATTTTATCATTTGACGTGTTGGGAGTTTCTTTAGCGTTCCCTTTTCAAAAGTTACGATATTAATTTAGATTCTATTACTTGAGCTTAAAGTTTAATTTTGCTTAAATTAATTTGACAGGTGAGTTCTAAATTTCATATAATCACATAAATTTCAAATGTGTTTAATATCAATGACGTTAGAGTTAAATTTCGTTTGAAATCGTTTATTTAATGAATTCGACCGTAAAGTTTCAATGGCGAAAAATGAAATATCAGAAACGATTGTCATTTAGGCAACCGATAAATTATCTCGTCAACAATCTTGACTTGCAATTAGCATATTAACCCAGATAAGCCTGAAACTAAAGTTTTCTGAAAATTTTGAAAAAAGTTACATTATTTAGTTTATTAGATCTTATGCAACATAAAAAAAATTATGAAAAAAAAATTAAGTGTAAGGCTTTCAGGGAAACAGCCGTCCTATATGTAGGACAGTAGGATAATAAGAGGAAATAAAAGACCATTTATGACAAAACAGAATGTAATCAAAAAGTGTAGTTTATTAGATAACTATTGATTATATTACCCATTGTTATATGTAATTTACTAGATTAACACTATTTATGAATGATATGTTTCAAAACACTTGACACACACTCCAACATCACATTTCTTGCAACGTGTCAAACATTTTTTGTGACATTGACGACAGTGTGTTTGCTTCGATTGAGGAATAACCAGATGATTCATTTGGTCTTTACGACTATCAGCATGTTCATGATGGGAGGGTCGGCTAGGCCCTCTTTTGGCATTTTTTCTGTTTGATTCAATCAAAGCAATTGCTACCCTTCTGCGAAAGCCAAGATGATCCAGTTTTCCATGATTTATTTTATATAACTGCCATGCATTATGTTCGGCAAGATCAATCATGTGTGTGAGCAACGGCATGTACCATTTCTTACCTCGTATACCAATTCGGTAATGTGAAATATTTTCATCAGACCGATCCACTCCTCCCATATATTTGTTATAGATGGACACCATATGTGGTTCTTCTATGACAATGTTTCTCTTTTCACTTTGTGAGAAGCGTTTGGCAGATTGTTTAGGATTTATTCCTACAGCATTAGAAGCAATACTGAATATATTATTGTCATGCCATTTAGCAATAATGAACGTGTTGTCATGTGTCGTTCTGTAATCGACAGCACCACGTTCCTTTTTTTTCAGTAACTTCGATGTAATCAGAGGACAACTAGATGTCCTGTTTTCTCGAACTGTCCCAGTGCAACGAAGGCCTTTCTTTGTTATCTCTTCCAGCAAGGGCGTCCCAGTAAAAAAATTATCAAAAACTACGTGGTAAGGAAGGTCGAAGCCACGTGAAATCAGCACATCGCAAAAAGTGAGAACAACGCTTGCACCCAGCCCCAATTCTTTATATATTGGATTGCACATAGTTGCACATAGTCAGGATCAACAGGAGGAGGTAGAATACATATCAGTCGTTCTCTATAATCTTCTTCATTATCAGAAACATTTTCTAAAGCATCTAAAATTTCATGCGCAGCTAACGGTCTGTAAAGAAAAAGTTGTATTATTGTACTAAAATCATGTATATTATCCTACTGTCCTATATATAGTACGCTAGTATTTGTAACAAGTTATACGTAATTTATTTATATTATTTTGCTAGAATATTTATTTAGTACAAAAGTTAAGGTTATCAACTAGATATTAACACAGAAAAAAACAACTCACGAGTAAAATATAACTTTTTATACATACCTGTCATTTGCCATGTCTGCAACGCACTTTTATTACACACTTATAAGGTAAAATATAAGGTAAAAACTGTTAAAATAACTGTCTTTTTATTTTTTCTAATAAAGCTGACACGTTTCTTACTGCAAATCATAAGACTAAATAATCTTAGATAAAGAGGGTATTCTGATTTTTTTATTTATTTCTACTGTCCTAAATATAGGACAGTAGGCGTATCTGGGTTAATTGCATTACATTATTCATAATTGAAAATGTCGTTTAGTGAAATAAATCGGATAAGTGCGTTTCGGTCCACGAACTAGAAGGTTCTGTAAAAATTGTAAACATGGAGTGCTTTGGATATATAAATAACTAGCTTTTGCCCGCGACTTCGTCCGCGTGGAATAGTTAAAAAAAAGTAAGTTAAAAGACCCCCTGATTTTGAAACATTCTTCATTGGTACTCCGCTTCTATTGGTCTTAGCGTGATGATATAAAGCCTTCCTCGAAAAATGGGCTATCAAAAACTGAAAGAATGTTTCAAATCAGACCAGTAGTTCCTGTGATTAGCGCGTTCAACCAAACAAATAAACAAACCCTTCAGCTTCATATATTAGTATAAGATTAAATATTTATTCGAAAGTACTTCATATCCGAAGAGGTTGATTTTGAGTTCTAACGTCCTGACCTTTAAAAAAAAAATTGACACGGCTTTGGTATCGCGCTTGCGACTGAATTCATTATAAAAAGTCTTAAAGAAAATCCTTCTTTTTTCAAGATCTAAGTAACTCACACACTGAAAAAAATTCTTTCAACCCTTAGTAAATATTTCGTGGTTATATTTATGGCGGCTTTCGTTATATGTATGGAGGCTTTAGTTATACGCATGGTGGCCTTAGTTAACTCTGTCTTTATTTTTTGATTTCGCTGCATAACTTTGTATCGTTATATACATTACACCTTCGTATAAAATTTTATCTATTTATATAGTTGCCAGCTTATATGTACCAGATTGAGAAAAAAATATTATGATATGCAAAGATGAAGCCAGATTGCCCACCTGGAGTGGTTACCACCGCATACTCGTGTGGACCTTTGCACATAATCTTTGTTAAAATGGCTCACGGAACCTTAAGAATCAACGAGTTTAATTTACAAGAACGCATTAAATTAAAATGTTTAACCTTATCTTGTAATCTGCATAATTACGAATGCATCTTCGAAAGCGGTGAAAAATAAGTGTTGCTTTACAGGGTCAAGTTGGTCTCGTCAAACAAATTTATCCAATTAAATAAGATTATCATCAAAGTTACGAGTTGATGATAATAACTACATAAATAAATGACCTTAAAATATTGGATCAATCTTCTTCATTACCGATTGACGCTGAAGTGATTTTTTGTTTATTTAACAAAATTGAATCGTTTTGGTCTAAGCCAAAAGGAAGGTTTCTACTGAAAATATAATTCCGGCACAGCAATATGCTGGGTGCAAACCTTGTTTGCTGAGAATGCGGCGTACAAATTCTCAAACTTTTTAATTTTATGTTTTTATTTTTTTCTTTTGGATTTGGCCATAGGGACTTGTGAAATTCACCCTACATGGATATATTAGTGTTTCACCCAGAAGTGTTGCTAGTAAGCGTCAAGTTCAAGGAAATAATGACATACGGACAACATATCCCTCACAGCCTTCCAATAGATCACTAGAAATTTTCCCACGAGGCGTCGCCATCATCGCCTCGTAGACTGGTAATGCCGCCGGTCTCGCAAATGACAGAGCGGCCGCGTTTCACACGACCCGCACTCACAGATGGACGGCCTATTCAACCGGATCGAAATAGGTGTCCTAATTTTATTGGAATTAGTTTCATAATGGGACTGTTTATGGTTGTTTCTTCAAGCAAGTAAGGTTCGGTTTTTCGGTTCGCGTTTTGTTCTTCCTTTCCGTTATTGTATATCAACTCTTTTTATAGAATATGATAGAATATTCTTTATTGCACACAAGAAATAATACACATGTGATTGTTAAATCATTTAACTAGTACAATCGGCGGTCTTATCGCTAACAGCGATTTCTTCAAGAAAGCTTTGGGATAATTTCGCATTTCTAATAATGGGTCGGTATTCAGTACATATATTTTAAAATATATCATTTACTAGTGGCCCCGGTAGACGTTATGCTGTTCTGAAAAAATAGAATCTGGGACCCGATCCCAGCGCCATCTACCGGTTCCAATTGTGGGTTTAAACCATCCGGGGATCCACTCAGACACACAAAAACAAAATCACCAAAATCGCTCCAGGTCATTAGGAGGATTCTAGAACCCGATCTCAGCGGCACCTACCGATTCCAACGGGATAAAAAGTATCCTATGTCCGTCTCCTGGTTCTAAGCTACCTTCCCGCCAATTTTCAGCCAAATCGGTACAGCCGTTCTTGAGTTATAAATACTGTAACTAACACGGCTTTCTTTTATATGTATATAGATGTGGCCATTGATGCTCGTGATGTATTAATTTTATAACTATTTATTTGTAAGATTCATAACAGTGGTTTGTTTATTTATTATTAATCTATAGGAAAGGAAACAGATACAATATATATTTTATACATAATGTTAACTATATGTTATTAATATGTGTCCAACAGCACTTTTCACAGGTGCGCATGCGCAGTTTTTCTGCATCGTTATTTGCACGTGGCAATTATAACAATATGAACATTTAGTCAGAAAATTGCCTTAATAGTGCATGTATTCCGGCCAGAATCGAGCCCGCACCCTTTTGAGTTTAGGCCGCGTGCGCTAGCCATTACGCTACCACGACACGATGTCAAAGTACAAAGTGGTAAAATTATTATTCAAAGTTATAATAATGTTACATGGTTAAGTATACGTGTTTTCGAATTAGTTACACCGCTTTTTGCACGTTAACAAGATTATTATATTATGTTATTTGTAGCGAGCGAAACGTACGTTTCATTTGACTTTGTGATTTTTTGCTGTATTTTTTATGTTGTTAATACAATAATTACATGTTTAATACATGCTACTGTTTTTATATATTTGAAATGTATGACCTGGGATAAGTTGTTTTTTTATATAGACAGAAAATAAATCTCTGGAAAATCTATACAGACACACAGGTAATTTTTAAATTTCGACGTTGGTTCGGACCCTCCTACTGCCATCGTCTCTCCTCGTTGGACCCAAACATTAAGCAGAATAATCATGTTAAACTACATCAGACAAAAATTTAGTCTTTTTTATTGTGTGAGTGCAGTAGACAGGCAGACGGCTCACTTGATGGAAAGCGGTTAACATCGCCTATGGAAATTTGTACTACCAACGTGCTACCGCTCTCTAAAGGGAGACTGGAATCTGACCACTAATGCCGGAACACAACTCAAGGTTGTTGTGGCGGCATGCTCTAGACTAGGGATGATAGCCATCCAGAGGGGCAAATACCCTACCATCAGGCTGTGGGTTGTTTCGTTAACTCTTACGACAGGCCGCCTGGCCGCTTGCTTGCTGTATTTGTACAGAAACGCTTTCAGTTTAATTTAAAAAATATGTACACTTCGAGCAGTTTTATTGGTGGCGCAATTATGTTCCAGCATCTAATAGCCGAATACCGAAAGCTGCTTTTAAAAGCGGCTGAATGGTGTCGCAAAAGATAAAGAGTTATCCATCTATCTATTCATTCAAATTATTCAACTAATCTTTACATTAATACACGATGCAAAAACTTTGTACCCCGTTTTACAAAAATGGCGCGGACGGAGGAGTATGAAATTTCGCAAACTTATACTTTATGTAGAGAAGAAGTGTAGAATGCTAATATTTGTTTTAAAATAATTTTTTCAAAAAAAAAAAAAAACATTACACACACTACCATGTATTTGACACACACGCATATATACTCTTTTGTGTATTGTTTAAGCAAAATCAACAGTCTTGGCGAAATGGAAATCTGTGATTATAGAAGTATGTAGTCTTTGACAGCAGAATCTTAATAATGTTCAAACTTATAATTTAAATTAATTATGGTCGAATTTCGACCACTAGGCCACCTCTAGTCATAATAAAAGATTATTTGCAAAATATTCACATTATAATCCATTGACATAATAATCATATTTGATATACAATTTTTCATAAACACTGCAATTAATATCACGGAAGACTGACCAACTATATTACGTACCGCGGAATCGTTCAAGGTCTCTATATGACATTTGACATGAAGCGAGATAATTCATCTTTATTTAATGTTAATGTATTGTAATTTTTATAACTGCCATTATCACTTTATATTTTGGCATCATTTTGGTTTCGACCGCCATTAATCAGTATAATATCTTCATAAATATGCACGATTGTGTCAAAAATATAAATTTGGTCATATTATGCATACCGCGATAAAAACGCCTTAATAATTTTTGTGGTGATTTATGAATAGCTCTGTGTTCCAGTGAAGCTAGGCCGGGAAAACTTTAGCCCACGCAATCACAGAGACAGTCAACGTGAAAATAGAAAGACTTGGTTTGATATATTTTTAGTATGTCAAGTTTAAATATGAAAAATTGACGCTAAAGGTCGAAAAGGGTGCAAACGAAACCACTTTTCGTTGGTAATAAAACTGATCAATAATTTACCAAAAAATATAAAATCTTCACGATACCTATAAGACATAACGCAGTTGCTTTGTAATTTATCCATAGTTTTTTTAAATTAATAATTTTTTATTTACTTGTTTGGGAAATATACAATAAATAATATACTTAAATTTAAAACACAAAATTAATACATATATCAATCAAATTTCCACAAAAAAATATTTATATACAGAAAACAAAATCTTAAACAATAAAAAAAAAAAAATTTGAAAATTGTGAAATGTCTATTAAATGTCACCACAATACTAATAAAACAGAGAAAAAAAGTAAGGTATAAAAAAGTTTCATTGGATTATTCTAAATTAATTTTTTTTCATCATTGGGGGGAATCAACGCAATTATTCATAATGTTGTGGAGATAAAGACGGAGGAATACTCACTATCAACCGAAAAATTCTCAAAGACGTTGGCGTTGTGACTAGCCTTAATGAAAGTAGATGAAGCAAAAGATGTATGTCATGACCGTAGTGGAGATCCATCGTGCCTACCTACCTTTACGTAAACAGGCGAGATAATATGTTTTTTATTTTTTATTGCAGGAGTTCAGCAGACAGGCAGACGGCTCACTTGATGGAAAGAGTTACCATTGCCTATGGAAATTTGCAACACCAAAGTGCTACAAATACGCTGCTGCTCTCTTAAGGGAGACTGGAACCTGGTTACTAATGCCGGAACACAACCAAATGGTTGTTATAGCGGCATACTCTAGACCAGGGGTGGTACCTATCCAGTTGGGCAAATACCCTACCATCTGACAAATATGTATTATAACTTAAATAATATACACATTTGGTTTTAATGTTGCGCTATTTCTAATAGTTATAATGACGCGCCAGTTGTCCTTCAGTCAAGTGTAATACATTCGAGATGCGCAAGCGCATGAGCTCAGTAAATAGATGATTATTGCAGTCGGTGTTTTCTGTGTCAAGAGCTGCACATTACATAGTTTTCTATGTTAAACGCTTCAAGTGTAATATAATGTATGAAGATAGATAAAATGTACGTAATCAACATAAATTTCTTAGTTCCGTGATCACGGCTACTGAAAAGTGGCTGAATTGTCGGAATAAAAATCTAATAAAATACCGCGCTTATACCGTTAAAACGTAGTTTTATTTTGTGTAATCTATACTTATTATAATAATCTGTAAATTGTTCAAATTTGTACAATGCGTTTAAAAACGTAAAAAAAATAGGGGGGATAATTCGAAACAGGAGATTACGAAATTGTAGAATTTTTGTCTGTCTGTTAGAGAATTACGTGGAAATATAATAATATGAAAATTATAATTTGGAATATTTTATCAAAATTACAAATACAATATACTGAAACAAAAATTACAAATTATGGTACATTAAAAAACTTGAACTAAATAACGAAATATTAGTTGTATTCTTTTAAATTAGTTTAGTCTCTGATCATTAAGCCACAACGTGTTAAAAATAATAATTACGTATTCAAAGTTTAAAATTATATTTCTAAAACTATATGACGACTTAATTAGATACATATAATATAGATTTCTTCGGATTCGAATTCCTGACATGGTGAATTTCGTAAATTAACATTCCGTTATTCACTATGGTCTGGGTGTCTATAATCGGCTACAGCGTTCTCTGATATATTTTCCGAACCATAACTGTTCCGTGCTTAGCTTGAGGATTTTACAACGTGTGTGCTAGTCTACAGGTTATTATATTATTAAATTCAAAACATTACACAATAATCATTTACAAATTAGGAATGTAATTAAAATCATTAAATTTAATTTGTAAAATCAGAGATTAATACCATTAATTAACACTTTTAATTAAGTGGGGGTTGCCAATTGCTATCTACCTCTTAGCACAAATTGAATGCGGTGCAATTCATTTGTATAATTGCTCGTTTATTAAATTGCTTACCAACTTTTTTTAAACCTGGAGTACAGTAGACAGGTAGACGGCCTGATGGAAAGCGGTTACCGTCGTTTATGGACGTTTGTAACATCAGAGATGTCACCAACGCGCTGCCGGCCTCGAATAAATTTTATGACACCCATTTAAAAAACCCCATATTGTAGGCAGGGACGTAACTACCGCCGTATCAGCCGTATCAATGATACGGGGCTCCCAGGCTGCAGGGGCCCAGAAACTGTTTTAACAAAAATTCTTAAAATATTCACAATCGTTTATAGATTAGTAACATTTTTGACAATAAGTGCTGGGCCAAAAGAAACGGCTACTAAACTTGTCATTATTGTCCGCTATAAACAGAAAATCTAGAAATACTGATATCATGTACAGCTATGAATGATTTTATAAATAAGTTTGCCGAAAAAAAGGCGAGAAAAGTGTATAGATTTTAATTGTTTGTCTACCTTACCTTCTAGGAGCATTAAGTATAAGTAATAATTTATAAAGTATATACAATTATTTTAATTCAATTAGAGCATTTTTTGGTTATTTTATACAAAAAAATTACACTTCCTTTGGGCCCCCTTTTGATACGGGGCGCGTCTAAGGCAAGCTACACCACTGTTTGTAGGTCTGTCGGAAAACACGGCTGGGAGAGCATTCCGAATGGTGCGCAATAGACAAGAACTGCATACAAGAACGAAGCGGCTCAAGGAAGTGGGGATGATCTCCCAGCCGACGGCTAGTTGTGCATAGAGTAGTAGAAAGAAGACGAGTTGTATGTTGGTTTTAAATATTAAACAGCAGATTTGAAATGGGCGCTTTATCAGATTGATGATTCCAAAAGGTACGTTTCATTTCAACTGTTAGATTCGATTTGATGACATCTGTACAATAATGATGAATCGCCTTTATTTCGTAAGAAAAAATACGTTTAAAGGAATACGTCTTGTTGTTATTTCGGGGTTCCTTCACCAAATATAATAAAATCTCATTTTTTCACTTGTTAATTGGAAACCCCTGTTGTGCTAAAGGAGCATGCCAAAATACACAAAGAGTTATACTTTGCAGGATATTGAAAGTTAATTTATTAGAAATATAGTTATATACATAAGTAAAGATAGATAGATAACACTTTATTATACACCAATACAAAAATGAACCTAAGGACTAAAATTATATTTAATTATGTACAAAGGACGGTCTTATCGCTAAAAGCGATTTTCTATCCAGGATTTCTTCCAGATAACCTCAGGAAAGAATTGATGATGATAATACTGGGGTTGTCTGGAAGAGATCGCTTTTTAGCGATAAGACCGCCCTTTGTACATAACTAGATATAATTTTAGTCTTAAGTTCATGTTTGTATTGGTGTACAATAAAGAGTTATCTATCTATCTATCTATCTATAGTGATGGTAGTATACGTAACATATATATATATATATATATATATATATACATATATATATATATATATATATATATATATATATATATGTATATATATATATATATATATATATACATATATATATATATATATATATATATATATATATATATATTACGTAAATTATTGTACGAGTGCTGGTTTAGCAACTACCGACTTTTGTTGTCCTGCGTCCAAAGGTTGTCTGGAAGAAATCGCCATGGGCGATAAGACCGCCGATTGTAAATAAATGTAAATAAATAAATTGTACTTGTATATTAATGTTCTTGATTTTATGTAGCATTTTTGTACAATAAAGTATATTCTATTCTATATAACGTCATATTTAACGTCAAACATATATCTACATACATATAATATGTAATATAGACCCACACGAAAATTGGTTGAAATAAAACCCTTTCAGTATTTCATACAAAACATTCAACATTCTGCAATAGGTTATATACCACATGGCATATTAAGTCGATGTTACACGATCCATTTCTTTCTTTCAATTTTAATGAATAAACCAAACCACTATTGCCCTTTCAGTTCTTTTTATTTCAACCGAATTGATTCTATTTGGTTGATCAGTCTAATATTAGCATTATGAAAAACTAAAACGACGTTTTGAACTTTTAAAAGCTCTAAACGTAATAATGTATCACCCTTCGCCGCCTTTTATGCAACGATATATTGTTTGTCATTTGAAAAGGGCTCACCTCTGATGCAAAAGGACGAATCGATTCCGTTAACCGATTACTGATAATATAGAATGATTTATTGCACGTAATTGATATAATTCATACAGCGCGCCCGCGGGACGTCACACTGACAACCTCATCGTGACACGCGAAATTCTGACACACCATGACAAATTGTTGTGACAAAATATTTCAACAGTTGCGTCAAATACCCACCCTTGATATAATCCCACGTATTTTCCAAATTTAAATTCACTGTACATCGTAGTAAAGACTTTATGGCTTAAGAAATAAGGTGCGTTATCGATTAAAATACTTATAATCGATTGAAAAAAAAGTTTAAAATGACATTCCATTTCGATTTTCAAATTTGAATGCATGAATTTGCGTTCGATCGTTACGCCATGATTTGTCATTTTTGTATGCATATGCCATGTTTCCTTTTTGTATATACAATAATCTTTCTTTCTTTAAAATTGTGACTTGCTGGTTCTTACTTTTTGGTGCTTTTTCTTAATATGGCGAAATAATGTCAAGAATTAATAAACGAAACGACGACATCTAAAATGGAAAAGGTAGAAGTTTTTTTTTAACTATGGCTCAAACGCAATTATTGTTTTAAACATGGAGCTTATTTTTGACATTGACAGATAAAATCACAGACTCTTGCGTAAAGAAGGCGCCTGATTTTCGCGCCGGTAACAGTGACTAGGTTGTTGTAACCTATTCAAAAGGTTTGAAGTGAGATTTAAGGCCTTGTTTTAAAGTAATACTTATATAAATCGATATCTAAGATGTTAATAGATAAAATTGAAAAAAATGTAAAAATCGTGTTTACGAAGTTTAGCTGGTACAATTATATTTTTTTATCCCGATAATTGGCGTACGTATTCGTGAGATTATAGCCAAAAACATGGCGGCTGCGTTTGGGTGGTTTTCGTGCCATCGTTGCATTTCACCTTTGGGATGGCTCAGCATAATATCAACTCGAAGCACTAGAGTTGATTGAGCGGAGAGCCAGCGGAGACTGGTTGGCAACGGCCAGCTGTTCGACGACAAAATTTAGACTCTCGATCATGGATGCAGGATTGCCAGCTTATCGGTTTTCTATCGGGTATATTTTGGAGAGTGTGCAGCTGAGCTCTTCAATCCACAAAAGAGTGGAACTCTTTTTGCCGGAGTCTCTCTATTCCGGTATAACCTGGGTGTCTTCAAGTCCCGTCTGAATAGGTACCTTCTAGGTAAGCCTGCTCAATATCTCCGTCAAAAACATAGGTGTAATAAGCGCAATAGATATAGTATATACTCGTAGATAAGGCATAAATGTTCAATAATAGCAAGAAAAGAAAAATGTAATACAAATAAGGACCTTTTGTAAAGTTTTTCGAAAAGAATAAAAATATACAAAAAAGAATTGAAAAGATAAAAAAAGGCCGGACAGATCCTGTTCGTCGTCGAGAAAACTAAAAAAAATAATATTTCCATTTAACGCGAACCTACTACTACTAATTGAAAAAACAAATACGTCGTCGCATGGCAAAGCGAACGAAGTTTCGCTCGCACTACCAACAATCAATAAAGTTGTAAATTACGTTCATACACTTTATTTGACATGCAAAAGAAAATCTACTTTCAACATTTTTTGTTTTATGTCTTCATTTCCTCCACTTCATTTGAAGCCGACAAGTTGCTGACTGACGCTTCCGCCTCAAACCGCCGTTACTTGCAAAACATTAATTAAACTATTCTCCACACATTTCAAATTCCACAAATACATTTACAGATCTTTTTACGGATTTAAATAATAGAGCAGATTAGAGCCTTTCATACCGATTATGTTATTGTGGGGAATATTGACCTGTGACCCGGTCCGGACCCGACTCCGATGACTCGCCGATACTCAAATAAAAGCTGTAAGTTCAGTATCACTTCTTTTTTAATACGCCTATTGTTTGTAACATATACTTCACAGTTGTCCGTTTAAGGTGGGGTTTGTATAATACAATCCTTACGTTGAACGATTAAAAAATCGCACTTGAAATTTAGCTCATGGAAGGATATTTTGATTGATATTTCTAAAAGAAAAATATTTTATTATTATTAAATAACAAAACATAAAACTAAACCTATAAGCGGGTTAATTTTTCTTAATGTTATTACTTATTTGATGTTTTCTAAATTGGTATCTTTCTCCGTTTCTTTAGATATTCTTTCTATAATAATTATATCATTATAAATACTTAGTCCTGTATGAGCAAGCCATATGGCTTGCTTATACAAGAGTAAGTATGTTTAAACTGATACTTGGTTATAGATTTTAAATAGTATATAATATTATTGAATAAATGAAAATCATATTTAGAACAAGATTCTGAAAAAATAATATTATTTAGTACACAGTCAAAATATGATCATAGTCTTTGAGTTTTCAACACGCAAAACTGTTCATAGTTTTGTGTTTGTCTCTCTGTTTTGTATAATTATTTTAGTATATTATATATGTATATACGTGTTATATAGTAGATCGAATAAATAGATCTGCGAAATTGTTTGAGCAAGTCAACAGAAAGGGTTGAAAGTATTTATTATACTTACCGTTGAGAATCAAAACACGTTTCAATTTTACGACCACATATGGAGTTTCATCTAATGAAGCACTGATTAACACTATTATTTTATGTTGCTTATTCCATCGATACTCAATAAACCTAATATTCAGAAATGTTAATGATTCGAAACTTATCAAGGAACTATAAATAAATTGTATAATTTAATAGCAAATATACAACAGAACATAATTGCAATGATGTTTAACAGCTTTCTTCAACAACTTTTATCTACTCTTGAATGGGTTTTGATTAACTTGAAATTATTGAAGTAATAACAACTAATTAAGAAAGTAAGGTTAAGTTTTGCTGTTAATTTAAATTATTTTATTGACTTAAGGAACAACTTTGATTATTGTTTCAGATGTAATGAAGATCGGACACCGTTACAAATTATTTAGCCTGGTGGTAGGGCATTTGCCTATCTGGATGGCTAAAACCCTCGCTTAGCCGCCATAACGAGCTTGACTTGTGTACCAGCATCAGTGGCCTGGTTCCAGTCTCACCTTCCAGTCCGACAGCACATCGGTAGCACCTTTGATGTTGCGAATGCCCGTAGACGACGCTAACCACTTTCCATTACAGCTGTCATCCTGTCTGCCGTACTCCAGCAATAAAACGTGTGCGTCTCAGGACGCCCGACAGAAGTGATAACTTAAACTAATCTAAGTTGAACTATTTAATACTGAAATTGTTTAACTTGAGAAAAGCTTAGGTTATTACTTAAATTTTATGTATGTAGCGCGTGGGTTAGGGTGACAAAGGAGGAGCCTGCCTGTCCCCAGACAGACTGGCGCCGTAACGCGTTACGTAACCAAGCGGTTTACCCTCCCATAAAAAGTTATCACTTAAAAAATAAGTCGCATGTCGTAACAATGTAACAGTACCTTAACGGCGGACACAGACGTTGCTTAGTCACTGGGCCACTTCTCATGACAATCGCGGGGCTATGTCGCGATAGCGCATCTTTGTGGTTCATTTATTGTTCTAGGGTACAGCCATTAAGCCAGGAATTGATTCGGACCATTGTAATCATCACGAAAGCTTCATATCTAATTTGAAAGTGTTATTTACCTTATATATGTATATACTTATGACCGTACTAAAATGGATGTTAGTGTTAGTTTTGCAGTGACTTCGCAAATTCAATCAAAATTCAAAATCAATTAGGCTGAAAGTCCAGATATTGTTAAAATGTAGTTAGTCAGTAGCTATTTTATTACAGATATTTAGATATCTCGTAGTAACAATATGCTATACTCGCTGCGCCCACGGTTTCACACGCTAGAAAATCGTTATATTTTAGATAATTCACACTATATCTTTATAAATTATAGCCTATGTCTTATTCTGATGTGTAAGCTATATTATTGTAAAGTTTCATCAAAATCCACTGAGTAGTTTTTGCGTGTCAGAGTAACAAATATACATCTATACGTCTAGTCTTACAACTCTTTCGTGTTTATAATATTAGTAAGGGTTTTTAAAGTATTAGAATATGTTTATATTTTTAGTCCAGTTTCGGTATTTGCAACACTAGTATTCGATAACATTAATCCTACTAATATTATAAACGCGAAAGTTTATAAGACTGTATGTATGCTGGTTACTCTTTCTAGTCCATCTCTTTTCTATCCAGTAGTTTTTCCGTAAAAGCATATCAAGCAGAGAGACAAATATATTTATATCCTGGAAACTATCCCATTTTTCGGTGTTCATCCTCGGCATTGAATATATATATGTCGGAGGGAAGCTATGACTATGACGATATGACGTATTGTTGACTGAATGTATAACGCACAATATCATTTGTTTACATTATAATTACTTAAGATCGTTCTAACCTAATAAAAGTTATGAATATTGTAATTTAATAAACGACCAATCAGAGCAGAGCATATGGCAGAGCGGGGTCAGCGCCCTCTATACTTTGAGTAATATCTACTTGGGTAGACTGAGGAGTTTTTTGTGACACATTTGGTTGGTGACTACTGGTCGAGTTGGACCTTTGAGAGTTTTAAAGAAAGTATTGAAGTTGAAAGTATGAGCCCTGAACCCGCTGCTCGGTCTGAACTATGTCATAATGTTGATCAAATCTAAATTAAAAGTGTATAAACCGTGGCTATTGTGTTTTATGCTCGCATTTTATCCTGATGACGCCCACTAAACCTGCAATAACTAAAGATGATGTCGTGAGAACGAGGCCGTTCTGCGACATATATATATACCTGAGTTTCAGCCAAATCGGTCCAGTAGTTTTTTTTTGTGAAAATGAAACAGACAGGCAGCAAAGTAACTTTTGCATTTATAATATTAGTAAGGATATAAGTATATGACCTAATTTATATTTTTATTTGTGACCACAATTATTAAAGTATCTGTACTATAATTGACGTGTAACTTTGTTATGAATAAAAGATTTCTGATTTCTATCCGTTTATCAGCTTTCAAAGCGCGATTAATTGAACATGTGGTAAAAAGTGACAAAGACAAAAGTGGATGAAGTTTGCAATATTAATGGGTCTTAACTTTCAGACTTACCCTTGTAACTACCTACCTGTTCAATTACGTATGCCTTGAAACAATGATCTAATTATCCGAATTATGACTGTGGCACTTTTAAAAAAGCGGGTAGCCATTGTGTTCGTTTGCATATGAATCGATGGAGTGTCCATTGTGACTTGACAATGTTCATACACGCCCGAGCCCCGTTCGACGGCTTAATATGGAAAATTAATTCGTTATTGTAATGAAAAATAGGTCAAAATAATAATGTTAACTTCTTCGAACGTTTGAGAACCATTAATCGTTTGAATTGTATTTATAATTTATAGTTTATACATATACACTATTATCTTTACATACATATATACATAACTTCACGCCAGGTCCCTTGCGGGGTAGGCACGAACAACAGAGCGCCATTTAGGCTTATTCTTAGACACCTCACTTGCTTCTTTGACATTCATAGCTCTTTGTCATGCACGCTCGCCTGTTCTTAAGGCTCCTGACATCACCTTCTGCTAGTACACGATCAATTTGATCATGGAAGGTGTGTCGTGGCTTTCCGCGACTTCTGCATCCATCCACTTTTGCTTTATATATCTGTTTAGTCATTCTTTCATCATACATTCTTTCCACATGCCCGAACCACCGGAGCATTCCTTTCCTTACCTTCACCCCGACACTCTCTTTCAGACCAACTCTCTTTCTTACTCCGGTATTACGAACGCGGTCCGCGACCGTCGCTCCGCAGATTATCTTTTCTTTTATAGACTATTATCTTTAATTCTTCTATATATATTTATAATACAATATCTAATATCTGGGGGGGCTCGGGCCTACAATTATGGGGAGGTACGGACAGTATACCCGCCACGCTTGTCATCCGTGATCACGGCTACTAAAAAGTAGCTGAAACGTCGGAATAATAAAAATCAAATAAATCACCTCGTTTAAAACCTTTAAAACGTAGTTATATGTTTGCAAACTTTACAAAATATTATGTCAAAAGCTCTAAATACGAAACTTTGTAACAAATATAAAACGTAGACTTGCTTTTACGAGTTCTGAGAGCTTAAATACTAGACCATAACTTGAAGGTGGAAAATGAAATGAAAGATTTAGTCCGGGCTTTAAAAACATAGTAAAGTGAAATAGGGCTATCAGAAATATTAATTTACTTTTTCGAATTTATCGGTAAATGAAATGAGTGCTTTTCGTTATACAGTAAGCAATATTAATGACTTTGATAAGTGTATAGAATCTAAAGACACGAAGAATTTACTAAACTGACTACACCCGTCTAATAAGTCTGTAACCACACACTCACTCGGTTTACTTTTACACACACACACACCAGATACACCAACACACCACATACATACATTTATGCATTTCCACATACCTTACAAATATTAATACAAAAAATTTCAAATGTATAAACTTTATCCGTGCAGGAACGGAGAAAGAATACAATTTCCTGCGGCCGGGCGGCCTGTCGTAAGAAGCGACAAAACAACCCACAGCCAGGTGGTAGAGTTTTTGCTTGACTGGATGCCGACCACCTCTGGTCTAGAGTATGCCGCCATAACAACCTTGAGTTGTGTTCCGGCATAAGTGGTCAGGTACTAGTCTCCCTTAAGAGAGGAGCAGCGCATTTGTAGCACTTTTGGTGTTGCAAATGTCCATAGGCGATGGTAAACGCTTTCCATCAGGTGGGCCGTCTGTCTGTCTGCTGAGCTCTTGGAATAAAAAAAAGACATGCGATAGAGGGATCATCAGGCCTAAAGCGGCATCTTTTAGAGAATTGCTTATTGATAATAACACAAGTCTAGATATACTGGTTATTGTAAGCATCAGTTTTTATGAATGTCAAAGAAGCAAGTGAGGTGTGTAAGAATAAGCCTAAATGACGCTCTGTTGTTCGTGCCTACCCCGCAAGGGACCTGGCGTGAAGTTATGTATGTAGTTTTTACATTATTTTGACATTTTTCATGTTTTAGGACCCCAGAGGTATAATTTTGATTTGTTATTTTGTATATAAGTAGCCAATTATGTATTGATCAAAACATGGTTTCGATTCAAATAAATTAAATTTTTAACAAATCATTTCCTAGATAGTGATTTTTTTTGATGATTACAATTATGATAAATAGGTTATAAGAAATAAAATCATTTATAGCTGTTATTAGCATAAATAAGCTTTTTCAAAAAGGTTTTTGAATAAAAGCTTTTGAGATCCTGGATATCATGTAGCAGCAGAGTGCTGGCCAAGACAAGTAAAACGAGTCCAAATACGACGGGTCTACCTTGTTTAGTACAGGAGTTCCTATGGTCACCTTCCGACTCCATCATCAGATCAGCTCCACGGTACCATACTCATGCATTGTCACGCGATATGCGTGCAAAATTTTAGCTCAATCGGAAACCGGTTTTCACCCAAACTTACATACATACATTGGTAGGTAAATCTATTGCAAGTTAAATAAAAACTTGTAAAAAATGGCATCCCTATGCCCGGCATAACTGTGCGCAATGCTCTAACAAAGCACGGTGCTTGTGCAAAATTTCTTTTCGCTGAAGTGATCAGTTTTACGAGTGGCGTACATGCGTACGCGCAGCGGCGCGCTTTGTTGCTTTCATGTGCCGACGCTATATTGTTGTACCTTTCGCAATTAGTTATTGTTGTTTAGGCATACTTTTTTAAAACACAAATAGTCTTTTTGTTAGCGCGCCTTTTTAAAGATTTTTATTGAATGTAAAGTAATTTTTTTGCTAATTTAGATGCAAGAATAGAAATTGCCTCGAAGGTTGACTTTCTTCGCGAATTGACTCAACTAATTGCTGTATTCTTTAAAGTAAGTTTTGAATTTCATTATCGCACATTTCCCCCTTTCTTATATATGTAAAGTACGAGAGATTTCATTGCGGAAATTCTTCGGAGTGGCACTATTTTAATTAAATAAAAACTTAATTAGGTTTTTTATATTTATAACTTGAAAACAGTTTATAAATCCGTTGCGTTTAGGAGGCGTTAGCGGATATACAGACAGACAGACGCGGAAAGCAACCTTGTTTAACATACCGCCACCGATAAGGACCTGCAGTCTGTCTTTGGGTTCCGAACAAACTTAAAAAAATTCTTATTTGACCATCAATTTTGCCAGAGAGACCTTCAATACGACACAAGTATTTTATAGTATTGTACTCGTATGTTAATTAGTAACATACGAGTAGAATACTATAAAATACGCTATATCAAACCATTACCAATTTTTAATTAGAAGATTAATTTTTATTTATTAGAAGGTGATGTCAGGAGCCTTAAGAACAGACGAGCGTGCATGACAAGAGCTATGAATGTCAAAGAAGCAAGTGAGGTGTGTAAGAATAAGCCTAAATGGCGCTCTGTTGTTCGTGCCTACCCCGCAAGGGACCTGGCGTGAAGTTATGTATATATGTATGTATGTACCAATTTTTCATTTCTGTCTTGTTCGTCACTGCTGTCCGTTGTTTTTATTATTATATTTGATTTTTTGTTTGTTTCCTTTTATTTGTTAGTACAATTTATATTTTTGCATAATTTAATAACGAATGTTTATTGTTTTAATTTGCTTTGTGGAGCCGTGGCATCACTGGTAGGTACTTGCGGAAGATCAGCGCTAGTTGTGAAACTAGCATTATGCTGAGCAATAGCCTTTTTAGGACATCACAATTAATTGTAATATATATTATCATGTAAGACTTTCTGTATCTTGTCCTAAATAAATACTTTTTCTTTCTTTCTTTCTGTTTTATACTATGCAAAGAAGAAAATTTAGGTCGGGCATTAGCTTCCATTGATATAGGAGAAACCTGTGTTATTGTAATTTTAATGAGGTAATGAGGTCCCGACGGATATTTTGGCATTGAAATGCCTCTATTACTAGGAATTTTGAAACCTTTTTCACTGAGACTTGATTTCTTAGATTTTTTCGATGTTAATCTTTTTTTAAATAATCTTATTGATAATTAATCTTTAAGACAAAAAAAGTTCGCGTGTCTGCGAACGCCCGACAGAAGTAATAACTTAAACTGATCTAAGTTGAACTATTTAATATTGAAATTGTTTAATTTTAGAAAGCTTAGATTATAACTTAAATTTTATGTATATTAATATGATAATGTAAGGAAAAGTAATTTATTTATAAAAAAAATATTGATTATAAAATATATTTTATTATTAGTTACAATTCTTGAATATGTACATTAGAATTTTGTGTATGTACATTATTAGTATCATTATTTAATCTAATTGTCGAAATACGGCTTGCGCTGTGGGTTAGAGTGAGAGAAGAGGAGCCTGCCTACCGCTGCCGTATGCGTGAGGGAAAGGGAAGCCAGAGAGACTGACGCCGTAACGCGTTACGTAACGAAGCAGTTTACCCTCCCATAAGAAGTTATCAATTCAAAAAAGGTTTGGCTCCATATTTGCTGCTCTAGGCTCCAGCCTATTCAGCCTACTTCTAATCCGTCACTCCATTGATATGAAGAGTGTGTTCAGGATATGGCAAGATTCCATTGCAATAAGACCCAAGTCGACCATTTAATAAATCGCTTAGAAATGCACAACAATAAAACACTTTGTCCAACATGGCGCTTATAAGAAACGTGTAACATATTTCTCGTTATTTCAACAAGAAGTCATCACTTACAGGTTCAGCTATAGAATATTAACAAACACCATACGTCATGAGTCATACGGTTAAATTTAGATCCGATTAAAAAACCGTAGCGTTTCGTGCTTGACGCCGGTGTTGCCAGGTGGTAGTAATAATTGTCTTCATTTACTGTCTTGCGATTTATGCCAAATTTTAGGCTATTTCAGATTAACTTCAGTATATTGGTTTTGTGTTTCGCGCAGAAAAAAGAAATAAAAAGAAGAAAGAGTGGTGATAGACAAATAAATCAACCACAAGGCCAGTTCCTACCTAGATGGATAGATGGTGTGAAGAATGAGATGATGATTTGTAGTGTGACAGAGGACATATGTAAGGATAGAGGAGTATAGAAGGAAGAAGGTCTAGTACTTACGTCTATTAATAACTCAATACTTCGGCGTTTTTTTTGCAGCTTCATAACAAAGCAATGATACGTGTTCATTGATTATGAATCATTGTATGATCTTCAAAAATTATTCACAACTGGAAATGAGTTTGAATAAAAACTTTTGAATTTAAATAACATTTAGCTCTGCGTTCTAAATATAAAAAAGAAGAATGTCTAGACTGCATATAAAAAAATAGAAAAGAATATATTATAGTAAGTAATATTTAGGCATTGCTTCTGTGTGCATATTGTTACAAATTACCACGTGCTAACAACGGTCAAGGAAAACATCGTAATGCAACCAAGCACATCGAGATAACCGATGTGTCAAACCTGCCAAGCTGTCTTGAACAAGAAATAGTACCTGAATATGATTGTGCCTTTCTTAAAGAGTCATCAGCGCATTAAACATAATGATCTTAAGTAAAAAGTGCTATTATAATATTTTTATGGATATCCAAAAGAATCATTCAATGTAATGCAAAAATATGTCAATCAAAGCACTGTGATATTGTATCAGATGATATCGATGATACGCGATGGAAATCTGGTATTCCATGATGATACAGATACGCAGGGTATCCCCATGATAAACGCATCTTTAGGTAACCGCGGCATGCGCGGCGCGTGCGTCAATTGCTTACAAATGATTGGTTGTCGACGCCCCGCCTTGATTGCGTAACGACTGTGCCAACACAACATATTAACTTATACAATTAGTATAGCATAACTATAACAATCGAGTAGACACATGTTATAATTAATAATGTAAAATGATGTTTAAATATCTTAAGCAACTTAGCTACGTCTAATGTTAGATATTACAGTAGAAAACTATTTATAGCAACCTACAAAAAAAATATAAATTACATGTTATATAATATGTGTCCGCTGGTAATGGGTACATATTTTTGGCTTTCGGGGTTGAAACCCTGGGGCCGTGGGGGCCTGAAGTTCGTCACCTTTATCGAGACCTCTCATCGCGTGTAATTGAGGTCTCGCGTGACCAAAAGGCTGGCTTGCACAATTGGGCAACGCATGAGCGTTGCCATCCAACGTGGAAATGCGGCCAGCATTTTGGACAATCTCCCTCTAAAATTATTCTTATACTAACAGTTTTGGCAGACGTTGTCTTGCCCTGGAAAAATAAAATATAAAATCCGATTCCAGTGCCACCTACTGGGTCTAATTGTAAATCTAAACCCCCCCGGGACCCACTCAAACACACATAAAATTTCATCAAATTCGTAAAACGCGATTCCAGCGCCAAGTGTTTTGTTTGGGTTACATTATTGAATTTCTAGTAGGGATGCCACATTTTTATATAACCTATATTAATCAAAGATATTGTAGCATTCGAATGGTGAAAGAATTTTAGAAATCGGTCCAATAGTTTTTGAGTTTATTACAAACATGCAAAAATACAGAAATACAAGTCTTTCCTCTTTATAATATTAGTATAGATAAGGGTGTCAGCACTAAAAAATAATTAAATTGCGATGCAGACAAACAGCCAGATGATACAGCTCATGGAAAGTCCTGACCGTCACTTATAGACCTTTGCAACACTAAGGGCGAAGCCAACGCGTTGCTAGTTTAAGCTGCTTTGTAAGTAATAAGTCTTGCAAAAACAACGATTTTTTTTATTGCATAAGTTCAGCAGACAGGCAGACGGCCCACTTGATGGAAAGAATTTACCATCGCCTATGGACATTTGCAACACCAAAGATGCTACAAATGCGCTGCTGCTCTCTTAGGGGAGACTGGAACCTGGCCACTCATGCTGGAACACAAATCAAGGTTGTTATGACGGCATTCTCTAGACCAGGGATTGTAGCCATCCAGTCGGGCAAATACCCTACCATCTGGCTGTGGGTTGTTTTTTTCTTTAGAGTGTCTAGTCCATAGTTAAAGTATAGAATTTTTCACTTACTATAGTTTATAAATCCATTAAAGTACACTGACAGACAAAAATATATTACAGCTAAAATATTACACGACGTAGGCACTACAAAACAGTATTAAATCAAATTCAATAATATTGAAATACATTCGAAAAGATCTAGATCATACGTAGCGCCGCCAATAATTCTATAGATCTATTGGATCTATTGATCCATGGATCAATATTGATGAGGCGCCTGCACATTCAGCTGTCATCCTGCACGCAATGGCGGTCGCCTCGGCGCGAATTTATAAGCAGTTTGTCGGTTGTAAACCGATTTAATAAGTATATGTAGTATATTATTCAGTTGAGTTATTTAAGTGTATGTTTTGGGACCTCGGGGGCTTTAGAATGATAATTTGAAGCGGCAACGGCCATCAAATTGAATCGAATTGGTTGAAATGCACAAAAGTGAAAGAATAAGAATATTCAATTATTCAAATTTATAAATCAATTTTCAAATTTGATTCAAAATATATATTACTTTGGTTAATAATATAATGATAACAGCCCATACCAACTGCTGGACCCGGGTCTCCAATTACAGGCGGCTTGACACATCGGTTATCTCGATGTGCAGGTTTCATTACGACGTTTACTTCACCATTAGCACGTGGTAATTGTGATAATACGCACATTACATTAGAAAACTGCCTAAACGGTGCATGCTTTCCAGCCAGGATTCGAACCCGCGGCCTTTGAGTTTAGGACGCGTAGGCTAACAACTAAGCTACCACGGTTTGTATTTTGGTTTATTCATCCAAATCAATAGACAGAAATGATGCGTCGGAATTAGACGCTCATATTAGACGGTTCATCTTTGTTTTTCAATTTTGAAGAATCAACCGACGTTATTAATATTGGCTTAATACTACAGCATTGTTTCTCAATTATGTTTATGTCGCGACCCACGAAAATACCAAAAAGTTAAGTAAAAAGTCTTACGACTCCTTCACTGTACAATTATAATAATACTAGCGACTCCTGCAGACTTTGTATTGCCTTGGAAAAAAAAATTACAACCCGGTACAATGATTAAAATTGAGGTAAATCGAGATAAAAACTATCCTATTTTTAAGTTGGACCAAATTATATATAAAAAAATTTCATTATACTACTATACCGATAGTAGTTTCGGAGTTTATCCCGGACATACATCGTGACACGAGATTTTTATATACATAAGACTTTAATAAATAGTTTATTTATACGTTTCATTTGTATGCAGGGTTAATTTTTGTAGATCGATGGGACTCGGCGCTGCTACGTAAATGGGTGCAACTGCACACCCAGTTAAATGCATGAGTTTGATAGTTTTCTGCCGCCTCGCGGCCCGGTGACAGAGTCCATAATTTAAATCAATTATTAATTAATTTGATATGCATGTCCCTTTGACGCCTTGGAGTAGAAACTAATATAATAATCATAGTGATGCGGGTGTAATACCCTAGTATTTATTTAATTCATTAATTGTTGTTCCGTGACCTAATTTGAAATTTAAAATTTGACAACAGTGTCATAATTTGTAATATAAAACTGTACAATATGGAAATACTCAATTTATGAAATAAATGAATTATGATTATATTATTCATTGTTAAAAAAAAACTGCGATCCATTATAATAACAAACGCGCCCCCCATAGGGGTCGGGACCGCAGGTTGAGAAGCGATGCACTGCAGGTATAACAAATATAATCAAATACAACGATTATTAGACCTACACAGGTGATCAAGTAGGTAATCTAAGTTATGAGGTCGCTGACGTTTTGCGTCAACTTATTCACTTTAAGTTAGCCTTGTGTCACTTAACCGTTGCGCTACGACCTTCGAAGGCTTAATAGCTGCTCATCAAAACCGTATTAAATTAATCCATGTTATTATAGTGCTCAAGTCATATATGTAGGTATAGCCCGTTTCTTATTACGAGGTAAATCTCTACTGTAATAAATTTGCAAATAGTTCGAGTTTGTACAATGCGTTTAAAAATGTAAACAAAATCAGGGGGGAAAATTCAAATTCAAAAGTTTTTATTCAAAATAAGTTCCACTGAAGAACACTTTTTGAAAGTGATATATATATAATTTAATATTTACTTTTTCCTATTCTATGTACACCGCTTCACAACGTGTTATTGCTGTTAAGGAGAAGAAGCGGAAAGAAACTCCCAGCAACACGTCTAACTAAAAATTGTTTTTCTTTATATTTCTTATTCTATTTATATCTCAAGTTCTTTTTTTATGAGTTTTATACATAAGTATGTTACAGAATGACTTTTGAAGAATTAATGGGGTTGGAGCCAACAATGCATATTCAATCAGACAGAGACACAATAAAAGTAAAGAAGAGAAAAACAAACGCATTGACCACTAAGCTGTCACGGTTTTATTTCTGTATGATATAGCCTAAACAACCTAGTAACAGACAAGAAGAAGAATGGCAATTTAAGAATAACAAAACTTTATAAATGTTATTCAAATTATTTTCAAAATGTCAAATTTATTATAATACTTTATACTGTCAATTTCAAACAGTCGCATAAAGTGGAGATTATCGTCAAAGATTATATGCAATTATTATAGAGATATATCTATCCTTTGATAAAATGAACCTCAAAAGCGTTTAAAATTAATGATATTATGACAGAGGCCCGCTGGTGGGAAGCGGTTACCATCGCCTATGGACATTCGCAACACCAAACGTACTACCAGTGCACTGCTGCTATCTAAAGGGAGACTGGAACCTGGTCAATTATGTGGATATAGGGTGTCTGTCTGTCTGGAGAATATTTGTATAGATATTGTATATATTTCTTCTGTTCGTGTGTATGTCATTGAATTGCTCGTCAACGGTTGTACCGATTTTCATGAAATATTTTCTGTATTAATTCGTAGGGGTCCCGAGATTGTTTATGTTTACAGTTGGGCCTGGTAGGTGGCGCTGGACTCGGAGTCTAGATTTTTTCAGAGCAGGCAACGCCTACCGGGCTTGCTAGGTAGATAGACAGATAACACTTTAATGTACACCATTACAGAAAACTTACAAACTAGTTAGTATTTTTCGAATTGTGTACAGAGGGCGGGCTTATCGCTAAAAAGCGATCACTTCCAGACAACTCGTGCTAGTATTATTATAAAACATAATTTTAACAATAATAAAACCCAGTGTTCATATACCATGTGGCATTGGAGTAATTTTTTTTACCGGATAATTAGAGAACTATGGTCGTTGTATTCTGGACGGTGTCTACGTCCCTTTAATTTACCAACATGCCACCGATTGCGAAATAACCAGAGGAAGCCATTACACCATTATCTTGTAATTGTGATATTTTTACTTATGTCCTCACAGTAGTTACTGATATTATTACACACATCCCACATACAGAGAGACACAAGACACATACACACTTTTATTGTTGAATCAGGCAGATGGTCTCCCTGATGGAAAGTGGTTGCCATCGCCTATGAACGTTTGCAACAGAAGGAGTATCGTCAACCCTAGTAGACTTCTAAAATTTTTTATAACGCCCTTATTAAAAAACCACATGTCATAGCACAAAGGAAAAACCGCGGCATATACTTATTGTTATACGCCGACAAAGTGAATACACACCTGCAGTTTATTACCTTTCCCGCATTTGTAATTCTTTTGATTACTTTGTGTTTAAAATTTGTAATTAAGAAAAACGCACTATTGTACTCGTTTAAGGCCGCAGGTGTGCAGATTACATTTTATTCGGAAATTCAGTCCACGCGGTCGATTGTTGTATCGTATAGTTAGTAAGTTATGTAGTGACGGACTTTGCGCATGTTATTGAATCGTGCAGTTTATACTGGTTGTATCCAGTTATATTTGTTTACCTGTGTTATACGTGTTTGTATAGTTCTAATAAATTCTATAGTAATTCCAACGGCATTTTAATTCGAGTCCCGCATTCGTAACAATATCTTGAGTCCTTTCAGTGACAAAACTATCTGCTCTTATCGTGATATTAGTTTTGTTGGCTATCATTCAACCCATAAATAAATCTAGAAAGTTTTAACGGTAGACAGATTGCAAGCATAAAACTTGCCGAAAACTTGTAAGTCTGGTTTAAGTAAACATGATACGTTGAATAACGATCTAATAATTATCTTTAAGCATCAAACTGCTTAATCTATGGAACAGGCCAAAGACGATAATCTAGAAAATACCAATTTACCTATTCATCTAAGATCAGGTCAAAGCGAAACTTTCTATGGCATATAACTTTGCAATGTCGGTACCTTATTTCCATTGCTATAAAATTTAAATCGCCTCAAAACTTTTGCTTTGAATATTAAGATTTTGGCCTACATCCTAAATCATACCCTATTCTGAGAGTTTAAAGTTCATTATTGGATGTTGAGATTTACTTTCAAGGGCCAAAGTAAGCACTTTCTGAGGTCGCGGGATGAGCACAACCTTTCACGCGCCGTTCTCGCTACAATGGTCGCAGACTAGTGTTACAATTTTCATTGCCCTGCCATGTTTTAGGTTAAGTATTTTGTTATTATACTGATATTTAAATAAATCAATATTTTTATATATAAAAATGAACGTTTGTCTGTATGTCCTTTATATAATCGTAAACTATACATTTGATTATGTGATGATCTTTAGCAAAGTTGTTTTGCATGAGCCAGAGAAGGTTTCTGAGTTGGGCCATAATTGGACCCGGTAGGTGGCGCTGCTGTCGGCATATCTATTGAAGCTTTTCCGGGCAGGACGACGTCTGCCGGGACAGCTAGTACAATATATTGAAAAGTGATGTATAAATTTGACATACATTTGTTTGATTTTATATATGTCAAATATATAATTATTAATTTAACCCTTTTCAGATTTGATATAGGTTCAGTGGTTAGTTATTTTTTACACTATGAAAATAATAGGATTTATTGGGGACTTTGACATTACCATAAAATCTGTTATTAGCACGGTCTGGTAAATATTCTGGTTAGATTCAACTAACATAACGGAACAAAGCGATATGTAATATAGTAGTAAACTTTTGTATTTGCAAATAGCGCATTAATATAATAAATATTTCTACCGCTAAAAGGAAATTACTTTTTCGTATATATTTATATTTTCTCATTTTTTTACAAGTTTTTTATTTATTGCATGAGTTTAGCAGACAGGCAGATGGCCCACTTGATGGAAAGCGGTTACCCATCGCCTATGGACATTTGCAACACCAAAGGTGCTACAAATGCGCTGCTGCTCTCTTAATCGAGATCGAACCTGGCCACTTATGCTCGAACACAACTCAAGGTTGGTATGGCGGCATACTCTAGACTAGGAGTGGTAGCTATCCAGTCGGGCAAATGCCCTACCATCCACTTGGAAAATTATATTATACATGCAGTCATTTATAGAAGCTAAATAAAAAAAAGTGAACACTAAATTCTAAAAAGTGGGGTTAAGATCTATTTTAAAGTATTGTGAAGATGCCCCCCCCCCTCCCCTATCGTAATAATCGTAACTTAAAGTTATATTTAGAAAAAAATGGTTTTCGATTATACTAAATAAGACAGGTATTGTATTTTTTAAAGAAACTCTAAATGCGCGGGTTATGTTAATGTTTTGTACGACGATTATTCGTCTGTATTCATTTTTCCTCATTTATATGCCGAATATATTTGATTCATTAAAACTCATGTGATAAATATAACTTAATAAATTGTTATTTCCAACAAAAGCGAAAAGTGTATAACTTAAAAATTTATTAGTGTAAAATATAAAAACCATAAATATATGAATGCATAAAATGCTATTTTATATTGTATTGAACAATAGTTTGATTTTATTCTTAATTTCATGTAAGTTTTAATCTTATAATATGCTAATTATATTACCATATTTATGTGTTGCTGATAATGTAGATTGGGCTGTCAAATATATGAGCAAAATCGATTTAATTCTAACATTTCGCTGGGGTTAAAGAAATGTGATAAGTTAAATTTTATAGTTATGTAGATATTTAAAGAATATTTATCTTATGTAGAGCGTTACGTCACATACATGGAATTATTTATCGCTACATAATTAGCAAGGTTATAACTGAGTAGTCCATGTACGTGCCAAAATCTGTCCATACGGAAAACAGAAAACCTTCGGAGATGTGTCAACGACCATGTTTAGGTTTCACATAGTTACATAGTTATGTGACATTATAGATTCCTATCATTTAATGGTTGAATTCTTATATACTCTTATTTTTACCGTGTGTCATGTGAGGATAGGTATCATGCTTCAGGTTGCGCGGTGATTATGGCCATCGGTCAAGTTTCTCAAAGAACTTTACGAAATTTCATCATCTTGTATCGATCGACTTGTCGAAAGGGTCAATAAACAGCAATCGAGTAATCGTATTTTTTAAATTAAGAACAAGTTTCTTTTTTCAAATTGTCGCAATTAGAAAACAATAATTTTACGCAGTTCCTATTACCTAAAAAATGCACAAAATTGTAAAATATACACGACAAAATAAAATTGCATACATAGATTCTCCTCATATAACTATAATTTACTTATTAATTTTTAAACAAAACGCAAATAATTATATAAATTGGTCATTCTATTTCTGAAATATTTCATTTTCATTTTTTAGGAAGCTTGTTTCGGCGATGAATTTGATTTACGTGGATTTTAGGTTGTTAGAAAAATGTCAACACCGATGCGTTTTCAAGAAGATTTTTTATTTAATGTTACCACCCTATGAAAATATAAATTGTACAACCCTTTAGTGTTGCCATTTGAATAATGGTTTAATGCCATCTAGCGACACCTTGCCGTAGACAGAATGCGTTGGTCTAAATTATTTGATATTTATTTCATTTTTAAATTGAACTTATAAATTAGTTATTACAAACTACCGTATTATTGTCAATAATTTCTCTAAGCATAATAAATAAATAATTTATATGGCACCACTGTACAGCGGTCCTCTCAGCCGGCATTCAGTGCATTTCACCTTACAGCGCCGTTTGGTGCGCGCATTTATCGAAACTATGTTACCGGTGCATATTGTTTGTTAATGAATAACACATTTTCGATCTATTTTGATTTAACCAAAATTGGATACAAACAATATAATAAATTAATTTATACATAGCATTGGAAATGTCAGTAAGTCGTGGTAGTGTGATGGCAAACGCACGGGTCCCAAACTCAAAGGGCGCGGGTTCGATCCTGGCTGGAACGCATGCACCACTTAGGCAGTTTTCTGCCCTAATGTGCATATTGTTACAATTACCACGTGCTAACAACGGTGAAGGAAAACATCGTGATGTAACCTGCACATCGAGATAGCCAATGTGTCAAATCTGCCAAGCCTAAGTATACAGTGGGAGGCCCGAGCCGAGCTTGGCAGGTTTCATACATCGGTTATCTTGACGTGCAGGTTGCATCACGATGTTTTCCTTCACCGTTGTTAGCACGTGGTAATTGTAACAATATGCACATTAGGTCAGAAAAGTGACTGAGAGGTGAATGCGTTCCTGCCAGGATTTAACCCGCGTCCTTTGTGATTGGGACGCGTGCGCCAGCCATTACGCTACTAAGAGTTTTTTAAAATAAAAATGAATTTAATCACTTTTCAAACAAATGAATCGGCTGTCTGACTCCTGTAAACTCGTGGAAAATCTATGAGACTTGTTCTGTAAGCTTAAATTTTATAATATATCTCAGTTGGCTTTGCTGTCTGCTCCTCTATTAAGAAAGATTCTAGCAGTAGTTTGCCACCATGTAAGTGTCCTACTCTTGCTGTTAAACACTTCTTAAAATATTAATTAGTTGTGGACTGTAGATATTTTAATTATTAAAGAAAACTGCACGTGCTTAATATGACGATTTTAAGCAATGGAGGGAAAAAAATATAAAAAACAAAAGAACATCTATGTTCTAAATTCAAACGTTTAGTACATTTGGTGGCCAGTACTATGCCACACCAAATAAATACAAACTCTTTGTTGGAGATTCCAACACTTGCATCTTTCCGTGAATCTTTCTGTCATATAAGTATGATAACAGGAACAAGCGAGTCGAGTTTAGTTGGAAAACATAATTGTAGTACCGCCTATTTTGTGCTAAAATTATAATGCAGGCTTAATAGGTGAACCTTATTGCCCATCTGCGATGTGCTACGGATAATCGTTTGACCTTTCCACGTATTTATAAACTTGCTAGCATTTAATATAACCGCATCCATACAGATCGACTAACCTTTTATTATAAACAAATATTTCTACATATGTAAGTAGATGAACCTCATTGACCTTGCCTACTTTGACTGGGACATTTGATACGATGTCATTCTCGGGTAATGCACCATTACTGGACGAGATATCAACAGTCATTTCGTAATTTGCATTCTATCAGAATGTTGTATATAAGCTCTTTAAACAATACTGTTTAGATCTGAGGGGCTAAAGCGGCCACGTTTAGAGAATCGTTTAGTGAAATTGACACGTGGAACATTCAGAATGTGATCGTTTGATCGTCTTGTGAATGTCAATTAACTTAATAACTTTTATGCAATATGGTTCACTTCTCACAATTCAGGAAGGCACGCGGTCATTATTTGTGGTAAACACTCATCTAGGCTTCCAGCCTACTAGGCTACGCGGCGTTGATATTGCATTAGATTTTTTGTAACCTTGGCATATGGCGAATGATGGAGGGAGAGAGGTGCGCATGCGACTCACGTACGAAAGGTATTCCTCCTGCTCTAACAAAAAAGGCACAGGATGGAACATGGTGGGGCTTTAGTGCATATCTCCAACTCGGATGGTTATAGCATTTCTTCGCAGGTTCCATTATCACCTCAATGGGCGACTTCCACACCTGTCCACCGCTCTTCCCCATCAAGTGGATTTCCCCTCGTAAATGTTTTATGGGCAATAGTATAGATTATACATTTACGAAAATTATAAAACTTTCTGTAAAAACAAGAATGGACTGATGGTACCAACTGTGATTTGTGCGCGTGTTACGAGTTATGTTTTGTGCTGGAAGAGGGTTAACATCTAGATTCTGTATATAAAATTCTATACACGCCGCGTTTGTATATTAAGGCGATTAAAAAAAACAACTGGAATAGACTATACAAACGAAGGAGTACCTTGCAATTTTTTTAGATTGCATGTCTGTTTGTTTGGGAATCACGTACAAACTACTGGGCTGATTTCAATTTTCTTTTCGCTTATCGTTAAACTCTGCACTACTTTAACCCTGGGAATATCGCAAGAATCTTTTTGGAATTATTTAAAATTGTCAGATAAAAAAAATCTAATTCCAATGTGAGTTTTTACTATTAGATAGCAAATTTAATGTAATAAAAGAATTTTCCCGGGAGCGGTTTGTTTCAATTTCAAGTCAAGCGTAGACAAAATCGCGAGCATATCCCAGTTCTTTAGTATTCTTCTATGTCTTGGGCTACTATAATGTAAGCGACCAATGCATTCTGCATTTATACAAAGTGCATAATATATCCGCCGCAAAACGCTATAATTTGTGATATAATTGGCTTTAAGATTTACAATAACTATCGCCGACCCTACGTGAGACCCATATATCTCGGTCGTAAACCAACCGAGTGCAAATTGCAGTCGCACAGGTTAACATCGCTTACAGCGGACGCACTTCCAACATTGGTCGGTTCATTTGCATATTACGAGCTCGGTTCAGACACCTGTCGTTGAGTTTGAAGCAACGGGAAGTCATATTGAAAAAAATGGGTGATTTATTAATGATTTTATTGAAATAACTGTTTAATCTTTATGCTGTGTTAATGGTAATTTATCTGACTAATGGCTAAACAGCACGTGAGGTTTAATGATGATATTGATACGATATATTGATTTTGTTAATTACTTCATCTGCAATTAATTTTAATCGATACTGTCACTAGTTTTTGCTCGTCGCGTAGATTATTGCCATAGTTTAGTTAATCTTAAGGATCTTTTATTTGTGGTAGCCATGGAGTGGAGACTGGAGCACTGGTGATCTGTCATACAGATTTCTTACAAATCTATTTCAGGCAACTGTCTCACACACCAGGTAATTTAATGAATTTGTTGCGTTGAGAAATAAATAAGTCTTATTATTGTATGTATTTCAAGACGACGGACTTTTGGAGGTCTTTTCTTTTTTTTTGTTTTTTTTTTTGAGGCGAGGGAAAATGCTAACCGATTTACGCACTCTCTAGGCCCTCACTAGGAAACGGCGCGCATCCATCGGGGGCGATAACGCTAGCAATAGTATGCTTTGTTTGCGCTCCGTCCGCGATGGCTTGACACAGAGGAGTGTGGAGACTCCGAGCGATGCCGCACGGGCGAGCAACCTCAATACCCACTAAAAACCCCCTCCTCCCTGTCGACCCTGCGCTTTTGTTGTGATGGAAAGACTGAGATATAGAACATAGTTACGCAACAGTCGATCCAGCGCAATAAAGTGCCTGGAGTGTGCCCTGGGAGAACACACCCCACTTCGAAACGGGGGCAGATGAATCCCTTGCGATGCCTAGTAGCAAGGGGCCCCTCGTACCAGAACCTAACTCAGGGAGGGAAGTAATGCGCGTAACTGCCTCTCCGGGTGCCAGCTGAAGGCCGGCGACCTCGGGTGGAGGCATTAGCACGCGCTGCAGGACTTCGCTCCCTGTCCCTTTCTGCGGCCACTTTGAGAGACATTACTGCCTCACAGAAAGTAACCGCAGACTCCCAGCGGTCGTCGCTGTGCAACATGGCCGTTACCAAGTCGCCAAGCGATCGGACGGCTCCTACGTGCGTCTCGAGCTCGAAACGCTGAGGCGTCCATGCAGCGCACTCAACAAGCGTGTGTAACGCCGTATCGGGTGCGCCGCACTGGCGGCAGTCCGGGGAAGGCAAGCAGCCCACAATGCGAAACAGATACTGATCGAAACAACCGTGTCCGGTCAGTATCTGAGTCGTCCTGAAGGTCAGGGTTCCGCTGGTGCGGGTGACCCATCTCTCCAGCTGCGGCCTGATTGCATCCACCGTATAGCCGCCGGCCACAGGGTGTTCGAGGTCACGAGACCATTCGACGAGGCAGCAAGCGGTTTCCCGCTTCCTGACGTCTCTAATTCGACTTGACAGAAGGTCAGTCCTCTAGCTAGGGCATCCTGCCGGGTACGACGAACCCTGGACAGGACGTCTGCCTGGAGATGCCAGGGCAGCTCGCCTGCCAAGAGAGTCGTCGCCAACCACGACACTGTGCGATACCCCCGTATGGTCCTCACGGCCAGAACCCGCTGCGCGCGGTGCAGCAGGGTTCGGTTGTGGCGGTGAAGCGAATCGGACCAGACGGGCGCACCGTAGAGCGCCATACTCCTCAGGATGCCGGAATAAAGCTTCCGCGTCGCACCCCCCGGCCCCCCCACGTTAGGAAGAAGCCTGGAGAGTGCGCCCGCGGAATTCACGAGTTTGGGAACTAGCTGCTCAAAGTGCGCTTTGAACAGCCATTTCCCGTCTAGAACTAGCCCAAGATATTTCATCTTGGGCCCTACTCTAATCGCCACCCCCTGAACTGTAACGGACAAGTCCGGGGAGGATTCCGGAATTTCCTATGGAACATGACGGCCTCCGTTTTCGCGGGGGAGACCTTCAAGCCCAGCCTAGCTATTCGATCTACGACGATCGCCAACCCGTCGTTGGGACTTTTGGAGGGCTTGCGCGGGGCCATGGCAAGGCCAACAGGTAGAGGCCCTTTGACAAATTTAAGGTAAATGTGGCGTGACACTGACCGACGATTATCCCTGTCTACACTATATACTTATGCATCCAAGGACAAGCCCTGGATAGTGTAAGACTATTGTGGGAAATGAGAACAAAAGTACCGGGCTATAGGGCTGAACTGCTAGTGATAATAGGGGTCTGGGCATATGGGGACTATGGCGGCCGCCCGTCGCAATATTCGGGGAACATGGAAAATGGGCAGACGGTGACTCGCCACTTCTGCAAGGACCCCAAAAAATTCCATAGAAGACAGGGGCAACATGGGTGGGAGTGGCTAAGGAGTGTAGAGAGGTGGGCTGCAGGTTCACCGAAGCTAGTTCTGACGTGATGCCATTTATTACTTCCACCCCTAGAGCTTGAGTCTTAGCTCTAGCGATCTCCACTCCGTGCCCGCTGGTTAAGGCAAGCACGGAGGTGGGGGCTCAAGTCTTATTATTATTATACCGCAAAAAGTTAAAATGAAACCCTTTTAATATCATATTAGGGCTCGAATTTCCGAAAAGGCCGATACACGTGCAAATGTAATTTATAACCAAAAGTAGATATATAAAATTGCATGCTTTTTTGAAAATGATGAATCTACATACAAACTTTTACCCCCTTTTTCATCTCCTTAGGTTGAATTTCCGAAAATCATTTTTACAGTATAGAAAAATACCGCATGAAAATTTTCATGATCTCAGCGCCGGTAGTTTGGTCTGTGTGTTTGTTTCTGTCAGTTGGTCAATCAGCGAGGTCATGTAATTATATATGTATAGTTAGATACACCATACGGTATGAAGGGATTCTTTCCTTAAATTTGGGTGGTATGATAAAAGAGCGAGCTGAAATCTACTGCTAGGCCAGGTCTACCTTATAAACCGCCTTCTAAATACAGCGTGGTATAAAGGCTTCAAGGCGGTGGCCTGTTACAATGCCCAGTCGTACCGTGTGACGCAGGTCCTCTCGAGACACGGTATTGGCTAGGAATAAACGGTAGGGTGTCATCATTGTAACGCCGGCATGGATGATACAGCGTTGTACACCCTGCAGGGGTGTGCTTCTAACTCTGTCCGTTCTATCGCTTTATTATCCTAACCCGTAATAAACTAGACCATTGGCATCATGCATACCGAAATTACTAAATCATTCCGAAATTTCTAAGTACTTCCCTTATCATTTATTTCTCAATATCACAAGATATGAATAAAATAAGTACAAAATTACAACAAACTTACTGGTGCAGCAAAAGACGTCAATCAACAATAACATCTCTCTAATTAACGACAACTCTATATTACGTCATAAAATGCAGCCCATTCAGTATCGTTATATAGAGTTTACTCTATATTTGAAAATAGATCCTTTTATTAAGCTATAATTGCTTAAGTAGTCTTTTCACTGCTCCATATGCATGCCTGATGGACTCGGCAATGTGATACATAAATTAATATTATGTCACCTAATGTTTTTATCATATTCTTGAGCAAATAAATGATTTGATTAGATTTGTACGTTTCAACTGGGTTGATTCGTTTTTCTGAATCGAATTTTTACTACTGACAAATCTCTAGTTATCTATCTATACATATAATAAAATTGTAGAGATCGAATTTCAGTCAAATGAAAAAAATGCTAAAACCGAGTAAGAAGTGAAATAGAACTAATTTAGATTTATTTTATTTTTTGTTTTTGTAAAAAACCGCACCACGCGGACGAATTCGCGGGCATCAGCTAGTTATTAATAATTTAATACCCATCCAGGCTATGAGTTTAATCTAAGCGACGAAAAGTCGGAAAACTCGACCTTTCCTTCAAGTCATCTCCGTAAACAGTTCAACGTGGTGTTAGAATGATGTGCAAGTTTGTAATCGACTTTGCCATATACGGTTTAGCCATTGTTAAATTAACTCTGGCGGTGTCTTTGAGCGCGGTTAATGGCTCAATGTGGCGTAGATCAAGTGAACTTTATAGTCGGGGCGCAAGTTTAAAAATGTGAGCGGGAAATAAGGATGACGACACAAGATATGTTACAATTCTAAAACTTACGTACAAAAGAACTAGCATTAAAATATATAGTCCTCGTTGACGTACTCGTCAACGGTGAGCCTTGTTAAGTCCGGCGGCTAGCGAAACCAATTTTGGTTTTAAAAGTTTTCTGCAAGAAATTCTGCAAAAATGAATAATAAATTAATAAAAACCTCTATCTTGAAGTAGACTAGAGGAAGAGGATATTTAAAAAATCAAACATCAAACTCAGGGAAAGAGTCCATTTTTAACAAATTCCATGTATACCAAAATATTTTTAATTTTGGAAGGATTATCATTCCAAACGCTTTACGCCTTGTCACGGAATACGGGAATCGATATTGTTCCCTCTTATCGCTTATAACTCGGAACCTTAACAGGTACTGTAGGCAAAACTAGTATTATAAAATTAACATTTCACCGACCAATCGTCGTTTGAGTTTAGGTTGTGAAAATAATTGAAAATGCAACTTATCACTTGGTGCAAAAGCAGCTATAATCGTTTCGAACTTTGCTTTATGTTGAAATACTTTAGTATAAAATATCTCCTAGGACGGTAATTGAGTAAGTTTAATAAAATAAATATTTTGCATCTTTACGTATATCGTAAAAATAATAATAGACCTGTTATTCAAGTTTATTATTACTGTTATTGTTAAGGAGAATTAACCCTTGCAAAATATTGAAATAATGGTATATAAAAGCTGAAATTAAATATAGAAATATACATTTCACTACTCTCGATATTCAAGTTTGTTTTTATTGCATTGTTCATCAGACTGTCTTATGAACCATCTGATAGAAAATGATTACCAGCCTATAGATATTTGTGACATCAGAGGTGCTGCCAATATGGTGTCGACTTCGAAGTGGTAACTGGAACCTGGCTACTAAGCCGAAACACAACTCAAGCTTCTTATGGCGGCATAGCCACTTAGAGGGGCAAATGCCTTAATACATAAAGTAGCAAGCAAGGAAAACAGTTACCATCGCCTGTGGACAATTGCAACATCAAAAGACTGGAACTTGCTCACTAATGCCGGAACACAACACAAGGTTGTTATGGCGACATACTTTAGACAAGCGGTGGTAGCCACTCAGTCGGGGCAATTCCCCATCTCCTGGGTGTGGGTTTTGAGTTTTGTCGCCTCTTACGACAGGCCGCCTGGCCGCAGGAAATTGTATTCTTTCTTCGTTCCTGCACGGATAATATCTTGGCCTAAATTTCCATATTTTTAAATATTCAATTATAGAACCTAAGAATAAAGTTAGCAAAATTGCAAATTTTTGTTTTCTGTATCCGTTTTATGTATACTCAGTATTTTTAATTTAATGGTATTGTCTCAAGTATTAATGTAAAATATGAGTCTAATATAATTTCTATACACATCATTTTTATAAAAATATCACAGGACAGATGCACCGTTGTAATAAAGAGTAAAAAATGAAAAGAACCCTTCTTCACTAATTAATATAAAAAAACCAAACCCTTATAACTTACCCGCATTGTACTAATTCGAATCGATGTCACACATCAATTGTTTTTATTTATTTACAAATTTCATCGCGATATTATTACCTTTATTGCGATTACGATCTTGGGAATACATTTTTGACGTTTTTATACGAATTTATGCGACGTATCCGCACTTTACCAACTTATTTTACACTTAATAAAAATATATTTCGACTTTATCCCAACGACATAAGGTCTGCATTTGAAACTAATATTGGTGTACAACCGCTGGTTTATAATTGTGGCGCCTCTTTGTTATGTCAATTCATTTTTACAAGAGTATCTTTTAAAGTGGGTCTTAATGTCAGGTGGTAAGGTATAATTTGCATTGATTTTTAATTTTGGAAATACACTCGTAACATTGTAAGCACACGCCATGCGACTTCTCTAAGATTTTATTAATGAAAGAAATATAATTTTATTTGTAGAATCGTGCTGCTAACGCTCCCAGCGGGTGTTAAATTAACGATAAGCGATTATGTATTTTATTGCCTTAAAGGTTCGGTTTATTTTTCTTTATTAAATATGTATTAATTTCATGGAAACTGGGATGGAATTTCAGTTTTGCTTACCAATCTTATTTTTTGATTATGATCTCTAAAGGTAAAATTTTAAGTTTATGTCATCGCCCAATGTTTTTGTGAAGTTTCAACATGACAGCGTAGAAACCTATCTGAAAAGGTGCAAAGACCATTTGTTATGTACAATTAGTATATTATACATATTTATTTTATTATTTACTTTGACGGCCTCTGTGGTTGAGCGGGCTAAGCCGGCCTACCTCACTGCAACGCAGAGGCTCCGGGTTCGATTCCTGGTATAGTAAATTTCGGAAACGTATTTTCTCCATTATTTATCATGTTCTGGGTGTCTGGGATCGGCCCCAGAGTAGTCCGTTGTATATTACCAATAACACAAGATTAATTTGGGGAGATTAAAAATGTATGATTGTCAGGTTACAAAAGTATTATCATAGTCGCAATAATAACACTTAGAATTCATACTGCGATAAATCTCTATAGATTCCTTACATGTTATGCAAAATATAAAGGTTATTTTGACATGACAAACAGACACTTCAATTTTATTTCTCTCTATAGATTGGTTGTGGGGTGTTTTTAAAAATTCCATCTGGTATTGTAAATCTGTCCGATTCGTGAGTTAAAAATTAAATTAATTTACGATCTAAAAATTCAAATCACTGTAGATAATATGTAGACAATCTAACGGACATATACATTATCAACATAAGAAAAGAACAGCTTACGCCCAGTCTCTTTAATTTATTTAAAATCCGAAAAGAACGATTTATTAAATCCTTTTTACGACATAAATATTATAAATATGTCTCGATAATGGTTTCAAATGTATATAATCGTATATAAAACGAGAAAAGGTCCATTATAGTCGCGATAATTTGTTGGAATTATACTTTTATGTCGCAAGATTTATGTCATACAAGACATTTGCGATTGGACCAGCTTTGAAACGCGAAAATGGCGCCTGCCAGAAATTGTATTTAAAATTCACATTATTTTAAATTCGATATCTAACTGGAATTCGGATTGGCTGTTTTGTAATAAAATGTTAGGTATCAGGACAAATATTTAACCTTTGAACTCTGGTGTATTCAAGAATATAATAATTTTCACACGATTATACTCGTATAGGCTTTGCCTTCTATATAGCAGAAGTAATTATATTTTTATATTAGTTTTCCATTTTCAATATTGATAAAAAATTGTAATTTTCTTATAATAATTTTACTACTGAATTGCCGCACTGCATAGTGATGCTTATTCGTTAGGCGAATTATGAGCCAGCCTTCTGATCACGAATGGCATCAAAGAGTTTCTTGCAAATCTCTTTGAAAAAACTCTTTGCGATGGACCCCGCGGACCTAATGTTTCAACTCCAAATGGCACTAATATGTAACCCCTTGCTAAGGTTAATTGTCTTAATTATTTTCCTGTAATTATAAAAAAAATATAATAACAGCCCATAAAGGTCCCACTGCAGGGCTCTGGCCTCCCACGACAGGGGAGCGGATAGTATATCCGCCATGCTTTTCCAAGGCGGCTTGGCAGGGTTATCTCGTTGTACGGGTTTCTTCCCGACGTTTTCCTTGACCGTTGTTAACAAGTGGTAATTGTAACAATTGCATATTAAGTCAGAATACTGGCTAAGTGGTGCATGCGTTCTAGCCAGGATCGAACCCGCGCCCTTTGAGTATGGGACGCGTTCGCTGGCCATTAGGTACCAAGACTTCATTCTGTCCTGTAATTGTTTGGGCAAAATTGTTTTTTATCACTAACTTATTTATAGGCAGTATCAGTTAATATCCTGAATCTTAACAACTTGTAGGAACATGAAAGTAATATAAAGCAGATATATAATTTCAAAATGAATGATTAACAAATCTTGTTTAGACCCTATGCTTACCAGTTAATGTATCTAATTAAACTTAACTTCGCTACTAATTACCTACTTGGTAATTAAAATTCCTAAATGAACCTAGGCCAGGTCGCCAGTTCTATAAAACCTAACTGTCATCCTTAGTTTATGTCTTAGACGTGCGCCAGCGCATTCCCAAAGATGCGATCAAGCAATAAACGTGCGATATTATTCGTTGGCTCCTGATATAGCCCGAAGATAACCGATCTTGACCGAAGATAGCCGAAGTTTTCCGAAGGTTGTCGATCTCTTATCCGTCTTTTTATTAGTAATTTACAAGTAATTAAAGCATGTCGAGTTATTGATACGATCTATATGACACTATCCATTACTAATTTTAGTTATATAATAAGCTTTTTTTAAAAAGGTTTTAAAATAAAAGCTTTTGAGATCCTGGATATCATGTAGCAGCAGAGTGCTAGCCAAGACAAGTAAAACGAGGCGAACCTCGACGGGTCTATCTTGTTTACTACAGGAGTTCCTATTGCCACCTTCCGACTCCATCATCAGATCAGCTCCATGATACCATATTATTGCATTGTCATGCGATATACATATGTGTGCAAAATTTCAGATCAATCGGAAACCGGAAAGTTGGTCCAATTTAACCTGCATGATTCCATCCGAACTTACATAAGTTCGGATGGAATCTTGCATCATACATAAATTGCAAATTAAACAAAAGCTTGTAAAAACGAATAGTATTATTACGGCTTGTCTCTTAGACTTAGATGATTAATATAAAAAGTTTCATACATATTGTCACGCCTATGTCCTATTGGGGTAGATAGATACGATGGATTACCACCTGCTACGATCCTGACAAACACTTTTCACTTCATCAACTTTCATTAATCTCTTCATACACACACGCATATAAAATGTATGTATGATGTATTATTCTAATAAATTAAATTGAAGACGATTACCACTTAAGGATAAAGACAGGTGTGTTTTCTGAAGAATTTTTAATCCATGCAGGAACGTAGAAAGAATTCTAATTACTGCAGCCGGGTGGCCTGTCGTAAGTGATGATCCAAGCTACAGCGAGATGGTATGGCATGTGCACGCCTGGATGGCTATCAACCTAGTCTAGAGTATGCCACTATAAAACCCTTGAATTGTTTTCCGGCATTAGTGGCCAGGATCCAGTCCGCTCTTCTAGCAGCACATTGGTAGCACCTTTGGTGTTGCAAATGTCCATAGCTGGTGGTAACCTGCTGTATTCTAGCGATGAAAAAATCTCAGGACAGAGACAAGTGGGCGTCTTTGGAGGAAGCCTGTAATCAATTTGGGATTCTTACATACTGCACCTATTTGGTACCATCGCGAGACTGTTTGGGCTATGCCTAAAACGGTTAATTCATTGCCATGTGTCTTGATAGATTGGATTGTGTGAAGGATGCTATGATAATTTCTGATGACAGAAGACGTATGCTAGAGGTGACGACTATGGCCGGAAAAGACACGATACATTCTATGAACCTAAAATGATTGAAAGAAGGTGACAGATCAGAGAGAGATTGTGTATATATAATTGGATGAATTTGTTTAAGGCATATGCCACCGTAGACCGTGTATATAGGTAAATATGCAGAGATAATTAAATAAATAAATCCGATGGCTTCCTGTAAGTTTTATACCTATAGTTTATTTGCGCTGCCAATTTAATCGCTGTGTCTCATCGAGAACTAGATGATAATCAGCTATACCCATCTTTACAGCTCCTCTTAATAATAAAATGTATCCGTTATGCGGTTAATACAAGTTAAACAGGCTAACTTTGAACTTAGTTCATAGTTTTATTACACGGTATAATTTCATTGGTTTATTTTGAATTTAAACCTGAGATTTTATTGAATCTTTCTTTATTTCCAACGTGTGTTTACTCAGCTCTATATTCAAGACCACACTGCCGCCGCTCCACCGTTGATTCTTACTTCAGAGTGAATGCCGACGTCCAGTCTATACGGTATGACGGCGTGGCAGCCACGTCATCTATACACGCGCTAATAGTAAGTAACTGCCTTAAGACTTAAGCTTTATTATTACATAAATTACAAGCTAGTACAATGAAGAAAATTATAAATAATCTAATACAGTAAAAGAAAACGTAATTAATTTGTATTTATTGTATTCTACTCCTAGTCCCTCAAGACTATAAGAGAGTCCTCTAGGCTCAGTACCTAGATCACTGTCTTCTATGGGTAAGGTGCCCAGAAGGCTGGTTACTTTTCCTCGCTGGATCACCATACTGATTCGTTGCCTGAGGAAAGCACCAGCCTTCTGATCACCTGAAGAGTAGATGAGTCGTTTTGTTTAATTTTGGTAGAGGCTCTTGGCCTCAAGGCCCCTCGGTACAAGCATCTCGACAGCAAACGGCACAAACATATAACTCTCACTAAGGGTTGCATATTTGCACCGCTTGAATAATCCAGCTGTTACCGCCGCCGAACCGGCTGATCTAGACGTGTTTGGTAAATGGGATACAGCCAACGTGTCTACGCAGCTCGCATCCAGCAGCAAAGGCTTGCCACACTGCCAGGGTAGTTCAGTTAGAGTAGTTCCGTTTAATAAATACGACCCAAGTTGTATAAAACATAGACAATATCCCAAAGTACCTATTACCAGAAGTCTCAATTACCCGCTATAGTTTCCCATAGGTGCCGATAGGGGTCGTGTGCTAGACCGATCGTGCGTCATTACGATCTGACACCACGAATCGCTCGGAGCTAGCGCCAAAACGTTTCCCAGGTATTTGGTGCCCGCGACTACATTTTCACTGGTACATGTTTGTTTTGTTTGAGACAACTTTGTTATTGTTAAAAATCTTGACATTTTATAAAAGGGCAAATGATCTATCAGGTTTTATAAAGCCGATATTAATATAGTCTTTTTTCTTTCTCTCTTTCTACATATATGAACTTTTGTAAACAAAACACTCTAGATTCAAATCCTTGTTTGAATGTAGGTTGTAGGGAAAGTTGGACCGAATTAAATCCTTAATCAATGTTAACGAGCATTCGGCAATTAATCGCGGAGCGCGCAACTCGTTAAGTGTCACGCGACGTGTCCGGAATGTGTCATACACTCGTGTCGAGTATGAGTGGAGTGTCACGTTTGTGTCAGTACTTTGTTCGAATATTAACGCTTGGGACGAGTTGACATGTTTATTAATTAAATCGATTTTATTTTAAATCGCTTTTGTGAGCTCTCCCTTAATGTAATTAGGGCTTTTAAGTACTGTATTAGCGAGGAGAAATCCAAATGAGGACTTGTTTATTGCCTGATGGACAATGTAACACCATGGGTAACATCTTGGCGATGTCTAAGAAATTTTATAATGCTCTTCTCAGAAAACTCCATGTCATAGCATAATTTAAAGGCGGGAAGTTCCTTTTATTTATTTATTGCTGAAGCACAGCAGACAGGCTGACAGCCCAACTGTGGTGGAAAGTGGTTACCGTTAGACATCAGCCATACCAGAGGTGCTGCCAATGTGCTGCCAGCCTTGAAGGAGAAACTGGAACCTGGCCTCTGATGCTGGAACACAACTTAAGGTTGTTACGGCGACATACTCTAGACCAGGGGTGGTAGCCATTAAGTCGGTCAAATGCCCTACCACCTGGCTGTGGGTGGTATTGTAATTTACCTCCAGATTATTTTTGTACGCGGAGTCCTTGGGAAAGTCTTAAAGAAGGTTAACAATTAAAATTATAATGTATTGTTTCTGACACCATCAAAATGACTATAATAAATATTGATAAATTGTTTTATATATTTCGCCCATCAATTCCCACGACCCATGCGCCCACGCGTTTAACGCTCTACAAACTTTTTTTTTTCATCATCTGTCGACCTTATGCTATAAAGTTGGGACTTCATAAAAACAGCAAAATATTTATCCAAGTTTCGTTCAATTCATACCATACTTTAATCATTATCTTGATAACGAATTTAGATGATACTCAAACCAACGCGCACTACCATCACATTGCATTACAGGCACACTTCACAAACAAACCAAGACAGAGAAAGAGCCTAAAAATTAATAACCCAGGCACAGTAAGGAAAAACAACACACATGGCACTAGATACGATAATATATAGGTATAGACATAAGGCACACACTGCACATGCACTTCCTCTCAACACCAGCATTAACAGATACACACTACATTAGTATAAGTTCAGTATTAAAATTAGAATAAATTAATATAATAAGTTATTCTTAAGGTACACCTCAACACAAAAATCACTAAATTAATGTCACACACAAGAACCAAAATGTCTAATAAGCGTGTTTAAATTCTAAAAATTAAATCTAGAAATTAAGTTGTAAAAAAGGGTACGGAACTCGAGTCCTTAGCTGTTAAAAAAACATATTTAGATGATCTATTATCTATATATACTAGTATATATAACAATCAATAAAAAAAATGAACTCGCGTCTCAAATGTCGCGGGCTCGAACCCTAGGTGAAAAACATACATAATTTAGGATGTTTTCTGACTTAATGTGTATACCTATATGTTACCCTCTGTATTACATTTCAAAAATACAAATTTTAGATAATAAAACTGCGTTTTAACGGTTTTAAGCGCGGTAATTTATTTGATTTTTATTATTCCGACATTTCGGACACTTTTCAGTGGCACGGAAAACAAAGATGTCAAGTGTCAATGAGTATTGTTAAAGTTTTATTTAGCCTACCGCCAACTTGTTCATTTTAATAATGACATTCATAAATTTGATAAATATCAGAATAAAGTGGAAATTTAATCTATTCCTTACATTTACCAGCACATCTAGGGATGCAATTTCACTAACCGCTATTCTAAAAGTTGTCGCCTTACGCGTCCGTAGTGTTTAGAAATTAGCAAACTACCCCATCGACCGTACTGATTACGTATTGCGAATTAAATGTTGTACTTTATCGTTTCATACAGACCTTCGAGTGGTGAGTCATGCAACAATAATCCGTTCTCATAGCCCACGCAAATAATTCCAGTTAGAATATCATTACTATTGTTCTCTAAAATGTATTTAGTTTTTACTAATGTAGCAGTTGTACTGATATATATGCAGTCGCTCGTATTATTTACATTCCATGGTAATTAGTTTGGCTCGGTGTAGACGAGCCACCGAACACAGCCACCGGTGGCCAGCGACAGATAGTTTTATTTTAATTTTATTGTTTCATATATTTATTTTAGATCAAATTAATTACACTTTCTTTAAACACCATATAAAAAAACAATGATTAAAAAACATTGATGTCGACCGGCAGCGATGCCTTTTTTTTGTCAACACTGGGGGAATGCGTTTGTACATATCCTTAGGCCCCGGGGGATGTCACTAAGGGGTATGTGGGACTCCCGGCTGTTGGTGCATGCACGGGGTTCAAACTACTGGTGGTTAGGGCTCTGCAGAGAGGAACCTTCTCACAATTCGTGCCGGGTCCAAGATTGCTGCTGTATATGACCCTTCTGCCCCCTTCCTAGCGAGAGCCTCTCTAGGTGATTCTCAAGGCTCTTCGCTATAAGACAGTTGACGGCGACATCATTTTATTTATTAGAAGTTAAAAACTTCCAAAACGAAACCTAAGTCCTAAGTTGGAATAAATCCAGCAAAAGAAAAAAAACATCAAAATTGGTTAAGCACTTTCGGAGTGACAGGGAATTTTTATAGATATTTATAAATAAAAGACTCGAATAGACCCTGTAACACACAGACTAGAATTAGTATCTAACGATAACTTACAAAAAATGCAATGCAATTTTTTAGAATATTTCAAAAACCAAAACTTTAATAACTTTTGGACTCTAAGAGCAATGTCACCCATACTTTTTATTATTGCAATATGTAATATACTTATGTCATCTATATCCTACTTCAATTTGCGTATCAGAACACATAATAGAAGAGGATAGACATATACCTAAAAACATGAAAACGAAAGAGACAATATATAGGAATCAAAACGCCCTAGGCGCCCGCCTATCAAGTGGTGTTGATAATGTGATTATTTTGCTATAAGATTTAGAACATTCAAAATATTCAACCAATTTCTATCCTTAAAGCATGCGTCATAAGATTGCTTTTTGGATTGGATTATATGGGGACGGCGAATTTAAGTTTGTAATGGATTAGCACGTAAATGCATTGCTTTATTAGGTGTTGGACGAAATGAGGTTGTTAATCGTACGTTGTTATGATAAAAGATATTGACCAACAGCGGTGAAATTTATATGGGACCACTTTGAAGCTATGCTCAACAAAAGTAAAAAATAAATAAAAAGGTTTATTGACTTAAAAAAGACGACGCAAAACATTCACAATAGATTTTACAGAAAAAAAGCCTGATTCACAAAACATACATCCTACTTCCTATCCTACTAATATTATAAACGCGAAAGTTTGTAAGAATGTATGGATGTACGTATGTTTGTTACATTTTCACGAAAAAACTACTGAATGGACGAAAAGAACGACAAAAGACGTTTGAGAGCAAGGCCTCAAAAACAAGTAATCCTCTTTTGTTGAAGTCGGTTCAAAAGCCAAAACACCCAAACACCATCAACCAAACAGTAAATAAGTATGTACATATAATAATTTATCACGTATTAATACCGCTAGATTTATGAACCGTTGGTTTATTAGAAAACATTCTTTATAAGTTATAACACAATTAAAACTTTTATATTATCTCAAAATCCATGAAGATAATCGAACTTTTGAATTACTGTCGTTATTAGATCGTAAAAGATATCGATTTTAGTATTGGTATCGATTCTACAGTTCTAACAATGACGGTATCATTCGAGAAATAGGGACTGCTTCATCGTAATCGATTTATTTCATGTACGTGTCGTTGTTGTTTCACACTTCATTATGACACGATAAAGTAATATCGAATCGAATGCTCGCATACGAGTTTTCGAACGCTCTTGTTAGACAGCTTTCCAGTGGATATCGATTTTAGAGATATCAACGCCTCAGTAATAAATTTATAATAATAATAATCTTTATTTGCCAGAATGTAGTACAAAAGTGGTTACTACGATAAGTTATATACATTCTACCATTTTCATGGTGTGCAAAATAATAATAATTGTTAATTAATTTAATATTTCTCATGTACATTATTTGAAAAATCCGTCTTCTTTAACATACATTTATTTATCTTTATATTTATTTGTATCTTTATTTATACAATTGCTTAACGAAATTATTTTTTAATTATTTTTAATATTATTATTCCTTTAGATGTATATATATATATTACCTATAATTTATTTTTAAATTATATGCACTATATCAATCATCTAAAGATTCTTTATAATGTGTACGTACAGTCGTGGTATGAAAATGTTCGCCAGTTTTCAAAGTGATTAATTTAACGTTTCGCGAGCACATGTTACCTTTTTAATCTAAGTCACAAAACAGACTGTTCCACAAAAAATTATGTTTGACTATTTGACAGTAAAGTTTAAAATTACTTAGATCAAAGTAGTTTGATTGTCTATCTTGTCTAAGAAGATTGTTTAGACATGTAAAACCTTTTTATTGGTTTTTATTTTTTTGATAAGCGTAGTGATTATACCCTCTTTGTTTCTTATTGCTAATCTCGGCGTGTGTCATTGTCAACAATGCAATTTTCTTTTTACACGTTTCTATATTTTAAAAAGGTAACATTTATTAAAATGATGGCAGTATTGTTTCCTGTACTCGTGCAAGCAAAATTCGACTAAAATTTATTTAATTTAATTTTGAGCCGTATCAGTACAAATCTATTTTGTACGGGACAAATGCACTGCCTCACACGTGTACTACTCATCACTATGCTGAAGTTAATACGAAGTTTTTCTAATATTATTCTGCCACGACGATATCGAAATTATATTGTAGAGTTAGTAGAATACGAATTTTTGACAATATCGCAATGGAATCGTACTTTGAATACGCAATGTAGGACGCCGGTCCAGTGGACCGACATCTAGCGTAAGGTTGCTGGTTGGGGTTAGACGACAAAGGCGAAGCGAGACGGCCGTATAAGTAGCGCAAGCTAGGGGAAGCCCACGTACAGTAGCGGAGTGTAAGTGTATGTTGGTAAAGCAAATAAATAAATAAATCGTTCCTAAAAAATAAATTAGAAGCAATATTTCAAGCAATGAAATGTTAGTCTCATTAAAAATATATATTAACATACCATTTACGTTTAATAATACTAAATATAACGTATATTTTTTCTGTATGAATCATGCTGTACCTGAAAATGGAAACAAAGTAAATAATTAATTATAATAAAATGAATAGTAAAAATATTTTTTTTTGCACCAAAAATATGTACACAAATTTTGCCTTAAAATTAAGACTGGATACTAACAACTAGACTAGGCCAAGTAAGTCCTTAGGTGTTAGTTGCTTCCAGTGACTTAATAACTAAATTTAGGTAACAAATTAAATATTTAAGAAATAAAATTTAAAAGAAATATTTTCAGTGAAGCGACTAGTTAAACGTGAATTCCATTTCCAGTTTATAACAAAACGAGTACAAAGTTATTTTTATTATTTATATACTACTTATATTATTTATATACTTTAAAAAAAGATATGAAATTGAACATGAATTTATAATTAGTTTTATATTAATAACCAGTTTAGACGTATAAATGTAAACATATATATTACTTATATAAGTATAAACTTATATAAGTAATATATATGTTTACTTTACCTATTTGATAGTAGTATATATATATAATAACTATAATACACTCACACACACACAAAAACGTATGTATATATATATATATATATATATATATATATATATATATATATATATATATATATATATATATATATATATATACACATCATTATAATTAACAATATTAATGTCTACGTTTGGATTTTTGTGTGTTTGTTTATGCCAGGTTCACGATTTGGGGATTTCATTGTGATACAATTAGTATTATGTGTCCAAGAAGTAAAAGAGAAGTACGTAGACGAACTAGAATACAGAAGAATATTGTGTACTTTCAATAATACAGGTAAAATATGGGATACTTCTTTCTTTCTTACTTACACATTGCATATAAGTATAAACGTATATATACATACTTATACAGACATATATATATACGCATACATATGACAGTATACACACAAATATAATTACTTTTAATAAAAGACGTGGCTAAAAACACTATAATCATACTTAAGTAATCACTTTTAATAATAGACCAGGTATGAATGATTTACAATCTAGGTTCGATAATCCATCTTTTGTCTCTTTTACACCTTTTTTGGAACATGGTAGCAATGACAGGATTAGTTAGACTAAACACTTTTTTGATTTTTAGAACTAAGGATGAGCCCATTGAGTATTTGCTTTTTAATCTTTTAAATGTCCTGTGGGTTTGTTTTGAAATGTAAGTCTTTAGTTCTGTTGAATTGAAGTTTAAACTGTTTAAAATAGGACAGTTTCTTAAAACTTTTTCCACTGAATGGAATTTTTTGGAAAGTGGATATTGATAGTTTTGCAGTATGGTAATTCCTAATTTCTTATCTAAATAGTTTTGGCACCTATTTTATTTATAGATTTATTAAAAAAAGCTCGAATGTATGTAGTACTTATCTAATTAATGTGTAACCTAAACATTAATATGTTTTGATTTTAATTAAAGAGCTTTTGACTGATTTGGTTTAAAAAATATATTCAAATACACACAATTTGATTTTAAAGTTTTTTTCTATAACAAAAAGTGAGATTGACTTGTACCGCTTTCTGATCGACAGCAGGGATGAAATAGTTTTCATTGTTCTGGCAACATTAAATTTTAGTAAAAAACACGTGTCACTTTTATGTATTTTCAAGTAATTTTGCTGCAAGGTTTTTGGTTAGTAAAGACATTTTATGTGAACATTTTTACTTTCTATGTTTGGGTTTATGTTTAAAATGCTTTTAGCATTGATTTTTTGATTTAGAAATTAAAGAAAACCGACTTCAAAAACTAAAATAAAAAGTATAAAATAACTTATTTCTAAAGCTATTTTTAATTATAGTATCTTATTTTTAATATATTTTATCTTAAACATCTTAAAGTCGGTGCTTAGTAATTTTCAAAATATAGTATGGTTTATGTTTTACTTTGCACCGACTTCAAGATGTTTTAGATAATATATATTAAAAATAAGATATCATAATTAAAAATAGCTTTAGAAATAAGTTATTTTATACTTTGTAGTTTTTGAAGTCGGTTTTTTTAAACGAAGTTTTTTTTATATGTTACTATTTAGTGTCTAGGTATGGGTGAATTTACGAAAGGTGCCCCCCACGCCTTAAAAAATATAGGTCCCAAGAAATGGGAACAAAAAATTCTTCGTAAAATGAATACTACTGGGCCAAACTATGTCAATTTTTTAGGGGACCAAATGGCATCTATTTCGCATCAAACTAAAGAAGCATCACGTAAATCGGACCATAAATCTCAGAGTAATCGGTGTACATACAAAAAAAAACATACTGGCCAAGTTGATAACCTCCTCCTTTTGGAAGTTGGGTAACAAAAATGATATAAAGCTGTTTAAAATGATGTTGTTAACAAAATACTAGTTCAACTCGAAACAAGACCTAAGTGATTGAATCCTTATTAAAAATTAGGTATAAACCGCTTCAGTTAGTAGTCCATAGATAAACAAAACTTGGCACGTAACTTACATCCAACTTTATGGAAAGCGAACACCCACACTAAGCTATTACAGAGGTTCTAACAACTTAAGTGCTGCGTTAATACGCATATACAATGCTCAAGTGCATTCAAATACAGTTAGCACGGGTATCATCGGACAAAAGACGTTTTTCGAAATACGACCGCGTTAATAGGGCATGCGTGCTGTGTTTGGGTGGTTTGGCCGTCCGTATACCATTCTATGACAGGTGTGAACAGAGACCCAATATATATTGCTTTTGGGACATTAATTTAAAAGTTCCGGTAATTAATGACTCCAAAAAAATTACTGTATACTTACTTTATCTATAATAAATAGGTAAATTACAAATAGAAGTAAGGCACCACTTGAACGTATGAGGTTTGCATGCGATGCAACACACTCAATTTCAGGAAATTTTTATACATACATACATACACACACCTAATCAGATCGTACTCGTATGTGCTGATAACATATACGTCACGAACGCTCATACACACAGGCTGTCATTGCAATTTTTTCTAAATAATAGTTTTTTATTATTTTATTTTTTATAATATATTACTATAGTATGTATACATTTTTTTTACGAAAACATCTGTGTGGAATGAAATGGAGAAGAATAGCTGGAGATAGAGAAAACTGAAAAGAGTTTGGGGAGGCCTACGCTGCAGCACCGGATGGGACGCCGTCTCCTCCTTCTGCGAGCACGTCATGTTTGCGAAGGAGGAGGCGGAACGGGAGCGTGAGCGCACGTCTTTGCTTCGCTCCCGACAAAGGAGGACGCGACGACGCCGGAGGTCTGACGTAGACCTTCGGCCACCGTAAGCGGGCGGCGCGGGTGGGGCCTCTACGGGTATAGAGGTTCTAGGCGCTCATCTCTCTTCCCGTGGGGCGCGTTACAGACCACCCCACGCCTGGTATAGACCGAGTAGGGCCGGGGGAGTAGCTCCCCCGGCATTGGAAGAGGCCCAGTGAGCGGGGCCCACGCCTGCCAGGGCACGCGGAGACGGGATAGCCTACACCCGTAGCCCTGGCATAAGGCGCAGGACGGAACACCCAGGGGTTTTAGTGGGTATCCCTAACTGGGGAGTGGCAATAGCGTGGCTCCGGTTCTGACCGGGCACGCTAGTGCCACCCCCGATCTGGCGAATCCCACACTCTCACCGGGTCGCGAGCATCCCCCAGGCTTCTGTGCCTGTCGCGGCTTAGTCCTCAAACGGATTTCCCCTGACAACAAAAAAGGCCTACGCTGCAGAGGCGACTTAAATTATTTAATGGGTACACATATACTTATATATAAAAAAAAAGTAATGGTAGAAATAAAGGCTTTTATTTTTATTTATATATACAAATATATACATAAGGTATATACATATACAAGATATGAAAAGAAAACTGTAGGTGAAAACCGATTAAAAATTATTGGTGAAGTTTAGAAGTTAGGACATTTGCAACACGAATATAAACATAAATATACAAAAATATTGCTCTATATCTTAGTAAAAACTAAAATCAAAAAAGATTCTATACAAAAAAATGATAAATGTGAGTATCATACAAAAAGTTTACACATACAATTTCCGTGTTTTTTTTCTGTGGGTATAATGTAAAGTTGTAATTATTATGTATAAACATATTTCTTCACTGCAAGACAAACGACTCGCTCCGTTTTTTTTTTCAAACAAACAAACAAAAAGCCGGTTCTCAATCAATATAAATGTAGTTGCTGATAATGATCGGACAAACAGACAACGTTGCGGTGTCAAGCGAAAGTAGAGTTTCCAAATTAACACTTGCCCGTGGAAATGGATTGATAGCGGCGAATTAGCGGTTTTTGTTGTATGCCACACGCGCATTGTACGGGTTAATAGGGTGTATATCATATTGGATTTCTTAGGATATACTTGTAATAGTATTTTCTTAAGTATTCACGGTTAGTACACTACTAGGACGTTTTGACCACTCTTCAGTAGCCGTGATCATGTTAAACAGTTAAATTGTAGTTTTTATTAATAATAATAATAATCGGCAGACAAACACGCATATTGTATATCCCTACGTTAAGTCAGTAACTTGTGTTATGGGTAATATACAACGGACTACTCTGGGGCCGATCCCAGACACCCAGACCATAGTAAATAAAGGAGAAAATACGTTTCCGAAATTTACTAAACAAGGAAATAAACTCGAAGCCTCTGCGTTGCGGTGAGGTAGGCTGGCAAAGGCTTAGCCTGCTCAACCATACAGGCCGTCAACACATACGAGTATATATATCTAATGCTAATATTAGATGGATCAACTAAATTGATTCAATTGATCAAACCCATTGTGTTTAGTTAAAGAAGAAAGATTAGAAAAATATTGCACGATTAATACAGTTAAGTCCTCATCTATTCACATTGATGTCCCTAATTTAGGACAGTATAAGCCGCGCGCAGAAGGTTTGTCGATGAGTACTTACTTAATATTATTGTGTTGTATTACTTACTATTATTGTATATACTTGTGTAAAGTATATACAATAAAAAAATAAAATTATTGCAACAACTAATCATGTAACGTTTTCTATCAACCCTGCTGACCATCAACGCGACATCAATAAGCTATAGGCATACCTTCTGCGCACGGGTAGTAATTTTTAGTTTTTAGATAATGCTCTTTATAAGAATTTACTTGCAATAAAGATTTTTATGTCATACTTTAAATTGTCGTGTGGTAGAGCGGGCTAAGCCTTTGCCGGCCTACCTCACTGCAACTCAGACGCTCCAGCTTCGAGTCCTGGTATAGTAAATTTTGGAATCGAAACTTCTCCTTTATTTAGTATGGTCTGAGTGTCTGAGAACGGCTTCAGAGTTGTCCGTTGTATATGACCCGTAACACAAGCAGACAGACATATATATTTTTTATTTATAAAAAAAAACACTAATAGCGTGGTCACCGCATCAACCATTTAGCGGACTACATTACAAATGGCAGAACGACCAAGTTAACAAAATTTCATGCGAAAGTGACCACGACGGTTATACAATGCAGTTGTTTATTTTATATTATTGTTATAGAAACAATTAGCGCTTCTTACATTTCATTACTGGTATTTTTTTTGTATAATATGTACAGTTGATACAATTTTTTTTATTGTTCTTACATGACATTAAATTAAAATTACGAGTTTATTTTTATTGCGATATTCAGGTGATGATTGTTTAGCGAGTTTTGATATTGTTATTAGTCTCTTCCGATTTTAGCTAAGAAGTCGCAGTCACATTAGTGAAAGTTATCAAATGCCAGACTAGAAATAATTTAATATAGTCTTTAATACAACGTAGATATGCGGTCAGCAATTTTTATTATTATTATTGCAGGAGTTCAGCAGACAGGCAGACGGCCCACTTGATGGAAAGCGGTTACCATCGCCTATGGACATTTGCAACACCAAAGGTGGTACAAATGCGCTGCTGCTCTCTTAAAGGAGACTGGAACCTGGTCACTAATGCCGGAACACAATACAAGGTTGTTATGGCGGCATATTCTAGACCAGGAGTATAAATACCCTACCACCCGGCTGTGGGTTGTTCTGTCGCCTATTACGACAGGCCTCCGGCCGCAAGAAATTGTACGAGATTTTTTCTCCGTTCCTGCACGGATAAAGAAATAATTTAATATTATCTTTAATATAACGTAGCCAGCATTTTGGGAACGCTTCCCACACATTTATTCCACATTTTTATCTGCAGTTTATCAAAAAATTAACGGTTTTAAGCTAGGTAATTTATTTGATTTTTATGATTCCAACGTTCCGGCCACTTTTTAGTAGTCGTGATCACGAAAAACAAAGTTAGCTTACTGCCAACTTGTTCATTTTAAATCTTTAGTTTTAATTTGGTTTATTGTTATTATTTACTCTATGGGAGCTTTATATAATTTACTAACGCTTCGCAACCGTCATCTGTTTAAAATATGGACCCAAGAATGCATGAAGCGTATTCATCTCGTTTCAACTATTAATAGAAAACGCAAATGAATGGGTAATAAGATACAGAAGTCCGGCATTACATTCTAGTTTGAATTAGGATGTACACGCTAATAATTATTGAAACACTTTCTAATCCCGAAGATGGATATCTCCAAGCTATGACCCATGTCCACACCCCACGCCGGCCTGACCCGGGCTCGTGGGAATCTCATAAAACGATTGATGCGCTTCGTTATGTAGAACGGAGCGTAATTGCGGGGTACCGTCCGCGAAAACGATTTTTGCCATACTATAAGTTTTTTTAATGTTATTGAAGTGAAACTTCTTTAGAGTCGTTGTGATTTGAAACTTGATGAAACATAGAAGTGATACTAAAAAGAGATAAACAAATACATCTATAAGACTAAGCCTGTGAGGGATTGATATAGAATACATTATACAGCGTTTCATACTACTCGGTCTCCTTTTTGTGCGGTGCGTCGTAGCCTCCTAAATCTTGTCTTGTGTATTCTCTAAAGTTTCACTACTGCGTATGAGCTGCAAACACACATTTTTTTTAAATTTTATTTTGTTTGTGTCACATTTGGAAAATAAACTTTATTTCTTTCTTTCCTATTGGAAAACTTGCAAACAGGCAGACGGCCCACTTAATAGAAAGTTTTCACCGCCGTCTATAGAAGTTTGCAACATAAAGGATGAAGCCAATGCGCCTTTTGCATGGGTTGGGAGGGACACAATAAAAGTGATGCGTTTAGATAGAGGGATGACATAATAGGGATGGAATGAAAGGGTTAAGATAGTAGAATTAGGATGGAGGAGATGGTAGAAGGAGAAAGGGATAGGGGGAGGAGAAGTGGGCTACCGGAATTGTCACTCATCGTATGAAACAAGATTAGCTTTGAAAGTAATCATTTAACGCTGACATTCAGTGATTACGTAGTATCACATTGCTGACCCTAAGTGTTGTAATCAATATAATGACAACAGCATGGTTGTACCAAGTCAACTTTCCCTTTTAAAACTCTTATGAAGAATAAAGAAACAATTTGATGACACTCGTAAACAGAAGGCTGGCTCATATTTCGCCCAGTGAAACAGCATTGCTATGCATCGTGACAATGCAGACAGCCTTTATGGGTACACTTCCATAACTACTTATTTATAACTCAGTTTGCTTTTAATAACGAATTGCATTTTTTTTATTTCATGTGTTATTTTATGTTTTAAATTCTTTCCTAACTAGAAACCTAAGGGCCGATGCCTACCTCAAACAAGGGATCTGTATGGCGCTCAAGCGAGGAATTATAGCTAGCCTTCTGGGCACCTTACACATAGAAGAGAGTGACGTAGGCTAAGACTAGTTCAACGTCTAATCTTGATATATTATAAGGAGAATAGAATATTATAAACAAGGTTTACTTAACATAAAATTTTCTTTATTATAATAGTAAAAAAAAACTTGAAACCACAGCAAAATTAAAGTTTGAAGTTTGTTTGATTGATTTTTAAATTTTTTACGGGTTATGCCAAAACATGCATTATTTTCTATGGGATTTAATGTTGATGCTTAGACGGAAGGAGCTATGGAGTATTTATATACTAACTATGTAACTCAAAACAACTTTTATTTTAACTCTCTTAATAAAATTGATTTTTAAAATATCAACATTATCCAAGACCGTATATCAAAAAACCTGAAAGACTTATTTATTCACATCTTTTAAATCTGCGATCTCATTCTAACGTCACTATTTTACCCAAAATAACTCTCTTGACATTTTAGTCTGTTGCATATAATGTTTTTGTAAAATGACTTTATGCAAGGTTATCTTTTTTCAAATGTATTTTTAGATTATTTGTGTCTTTAGAGTTGTTAAAAAATCTTTTACATCACCTGCTCTGACAGTCTATTTATCAACCTCAGATTTACACATAAAAAAATAAAAAGTTATATGAATTTTTAATCATGTTAAACCAGGCGGTAAATTTAATAAAAAAAATACCTACAAGTAGTTTTAATAAGCACGTATACAAAACGCATGAAAAGGTACTGTCAATCATTTTAAAATGAAAAATACATTTCTCAACTCTTATCAATATCAAATCTTCTAATAAACTCAGCATAATATTAAATGCCCTGTCATATAACCGTTAATTTAGTCTATGTACACAATAATTATTCACACATACAAAGCGTAAAAATCCATGACATTTATAAATATGAAAAATCGATTTTGTAATCGATTACGAATGTTAAATCGATACATCGTTACGGGCCAATCAGCTGGACACGATTGTGAAAGAGATTTTATTCAAATATCAGTTTATTATGTTATGCCTGTTTTTATGCTGGCCGTACACGCGATGTGTGTATCAAGGTATCGTTAGCAATAATGCGAGATAAATGTTTATGTTGACGCTATTAATCTTCTTTAAAACAAAATACCTTTAAGGTCTACGGTCATCGGATTGAGTTATTTCAGCAATTTCCTGGCATTTACATAATCTTTATATTATACTAGCTTCTGCTCGCGGCTTCGTCCGCGTGGAATAGTTAAAAAAAACCCCCGATTTTGAAACGTTCTTCATTGGTGCTCCGCTCCAATTGCTCTTTGCGTAATGAAATATAGCGATAAACGGGCTATCTAACACCGAAAGAAATTTTAAATCAGACCAGTTGTTTCCGAGATTAGCGCGTTCAAGCAAACAAACAAACTCTTCAGCTTTATATATTAGTATAAGATTTCATCTGTTTGTGAGTATGTCACTGAAATCCTCCTAAACGGTTGGATCGATTTTGATGAAATGTTTTGTGTGTGTGAGTGGGTCCCGGAATGGTTTAGGTGTGCAACTGGATCCGGTAGATGGCGCTGGAGTCGGATTCCAGGTTTCCTATTTTCAGAGCAGGAGAACGTCTTTGGACCCCTCTAGTCATCATATAGGATTTAGTTGGTTACTCAAATTATGCATTATGAGAATTCCTTCATATTTTTTATATTTTATGGTCCCAGACGGAAGAACAACAGTCCTTGTTGGCTAGCATCATGCTGAGACTGGGTCTAATTTAGTTAAAGTTAAACTTAGTTTTTGTCCTAAATAAAATATTTTTCTTGTTTTCTTCTACTTCTTTCATCTTCATACGAAGTAAAGTACATACGAAGCCTACGTGAAATGCCAAATGAAGTGAAGTGCCTTTTTTACAAACCATTATGCGTAAACATATGTACACGTAATATGCGTCTTTGTGGTTAAAAGTAATGTTTCCATTAGTATCTACATCTTTACTTAATACGATTACTTAATACTAAGTTCTCGTAACCCACTGTGGCGCGATCGACTTCCCTTAATCAGCTTCACTCTAAAAGCTCGATTCTCTACCTATTTTGTTCGTCTGAGTATGGGACATGGGATTTTTTATACACATGGTACTTTTTTATACACGGGTTAATTTTTTATACACGTGGTAATTTTTTTTACATGAGGTAATTTGCTATACACGTGGTAATTTTTTTATACATGTGGGATATACAATTGGAATGTTATTTATTGAGATAAATAACAAGATTTAATTTTTTTCTTTACTGCACATGCGTTAAACTTTCCAGTAATGTGCAAAAATAAAATTGTGTTTTTTTTAAAATCAGAAGTAGATAGACTGATTGCCCATAATTATGATGGCACCGAAAATCTCTTGATCGTTATAGAAAAAAATATGTATTGCTATGTAATTTGCATATTTGATTGGTTTTCAAAAATTGCTCTTGATTACGGGACCTTCAATTTAAATCGTCTCACTATTTAGTTTCTTCAACGATTTAAGATAATTCATTTTACAAAAAAATGACTATGTGCGAGTCCGAAAACTCAAATATTTATTTCAATGCTATTTTGAATAAATTTTACATTGTCAAACTACTACAAAGACGCCCTGCGATTTTTTCAAAAATTACACGTGAAAAATGTTAATGTCTTAAAGTAACAATACTTGTAGATTATCTATATATTATAGTCTATACCTACATATATGACTATCTATGTGCATAAATAAATAGATACAAGAATTTCATAGTCACAGAAAAAGTTTCGACAGTGTTAAATTTCTTAAATTGTTCGTAATATAGGCTATGTGTACAATGGAGTTGTTAAATCAAATTGTCAATATAAGACGGTTGTACACTGTTGAAATATGATCGAGTATATACTAATTAGTGGGATTTCAGACGGATATTAGTGGCCACTTAGCACTTGTGTGATGGTCTGTACTGTTAAGGGAATAACACACTTTCTATTCTATTTTGTTACTAATTTATAACTTGATATGTTTGGTAGCTTATGAAATTTCGTAAGAAAGAAAAAATATATTGCAAGATAATGACACATCCGGGAAAAATGCAGCACAATAAATACGTAACAAACATGTCTCGCGATGGTACCAAATGGGGCAGTTCAGCAAGTGCCAGACAAAAGTGTCCGACACTGGTTTTCAAGAAAGCTGTTATAGGGCTACCTAGACTACAACTTTCATTGTGGAGTAATGAGCAAATAGAGTTAATTTGACGTAATGGACTCAGAAGCCAAAGGCTTTGTTCAAGTTAAAGCTAATTTTACAAAGGAACATTACCATGTTTACTCTAGTCTGGATGTTGCATAACTTACGGAAGAGTAAATTACTCAGCTTTCAAAATATATATATTGTATATTTAAACGAAGGCCTTCTTGAAAAATAAAGCAAGAATAATATTTTTATTTAAATGTAATATTTGATATTCTTCATAATTATACACCTGTAAAATAACTTATTATTTCGCCGATTGTTTTTGTGTAAATTATTATGTTTTAACACACATATAATCATAAAAGTTTACAATAAAAATAAATATTACATTTAAAAATAACACTAAAACGATGAATAACATGATTATATTTAAATTAACTATTGCCTTTTTCTACACACAAAACATGTTTAAATAATTTTTGACACATTTTGACACATTAATCATATTTATTAGGAGTTAATTTGTTTTGAAATCTGAGAAATCTTTGTCTAGACCAAGGTTTTTGAATAACCTAACTTTGGGTAATATATACTATTGTTCTTGGCTAAATAATCTTGAAACTAATTATTCTAGGACAGATAACTATAGTTTTACTTCATTATTATTTCACACATGAAAAAAATAATATAATATTGTCTCAGCTTAATCAAGGAAGTAATACGCTTGACATTGATTATCAACCTTGTAAACAGTATCACTTCATTTATTACTGAAGTTGTATATATAGTCATAGCGTAAAACCCAGCTGTAACTTCAAAATTGTTTCCTCCATTTCGCATGCTCATAGGCATTATTAACTGTAAGCATATACATAAGCATTTATATATGTCTTCTATACTGATATTATAAAGAGCACAGTATTTTTGTATATTTGTAACGAATAAACTCAAAAACTACTGGACCGATTTCAAAAATTCTTACACCTTTAGAATGCTACATTATCCACATTAATATAGGCTATATTACTAGAAAAAATTAGGCATCTCTATTAAAACTTCAATATTGTAACCCAATTGTAAAAAATAGCCTTGAAGTGGGTCCTGGACGGTTTAGAATCACAATAATTAGACCTGGTAGATGGCGTTGGAATCGAGTTATAGATTTTTGTTTTTTAGGGCATCAGACAACGTCTGCCGAAACCGCTAGTTATTACTAGCGGTTCCAGCAATCAAATGTGAACGGTTAACAAATGTGAGCGCAACAGATTGTCAGGAAATTCTGTATACACGTTCTCACGGGCACAGAAAAGGATATAGGGTACCTTTCATCCAGAAAAAAGTACTGTTTCCTAGGGATATAATATCGTCAAAAAGACGCTGCTGGGGTTGCATTTTTTGTCCAGTTCCTTAACAAACATCGAAACGGCAACGCAAACGAAGTTTCGCTGATATTAGCCTTAAATAAAAATAATATTTCTGATATAATACCCTTAATAATCCTAATCGATTTGACCTATTCTTAAAATTATATGAACGCTCCCTAACCCCCTAATGCCACATTATAAGCAATAACGACCAATCAGCGCTCGCGCACTCCTAATTAGTGCTTATTACTAAACTAGTGGGCACGGATCATTCAATACACACCTTTATAATCACTCTATACTCGTTAATGGAAATGTGAACGAATTTAAATCTTATTTCTTAAGGAATAAAGGTTTTAGTAACGAAGCTTATGATATAACATGTAGTGATTTCGATAATGTTGTAGAAATTTTTTTCAAATGTTAATTCGTGGCTTTAGCATATTGACAATGATGCAGGCAAGATGATATTCTCTTTAGTCCCTTACACCTAGACGCTATTTTCTGTTGGGGGCTAAGAAGGCTTGGAAAGAATACGAGAGATGTTCGTTGGTCCAAGATATATTTTCAAGTGGAACTTCATCAGTGGCAGAAACAACTCAAAAGTCAGCCACTCATTCCAATATTAAATTTAAGGTATACAAAAAGTTTGTATATCCATCATTTTCGTCATATAAAAAGTCAAACCCTCTACTGCGAGAGTGTTACAATATTCCGAATATTAGTAAATCAGAACCATATATAAGAATGATGATAACTCCGCTTCTATTGTCAAATCAGAACTAAACACTTGAATGATGATGATAATTCCTTGCCTCTGCTCCTATTGTTGATATAAAAATAATGTTTAAATTCATTTTTTTAAATGTTTACTTACATATATCTTCACCTTATGTATTTTACAAAACTCTCTGCGGCACGAATAGGCCCAGCTCTCGGTACCACAGTCGAATATGTTTCAATATATTTAATTTAAATTTAAAAAAAAGGAAATTCAGATTGAAAATAAATATTTTTCTTTCATACAGTGTCTGCAGGTGTCTGTATAGGAATCGAACCTTCAGACGCCTCGATGTACGTAATGTAATATATCATTACGATTATAATATAATAAATAAAGGAACCAAAACGCTTGCCTGTATTTTGGGCAACGCATAAGAGTCGCCATACAACGTGGTAACGCGGCTATCGTTTTGGGAACGTTCCCAACTGACAGTGATTTGGGACCCATGTATTATTTGTAATTTTTATCTTTATTATTTAAGGATTCAAGGAATAAAAATGATGTGTTTTCTTTATGTTAATACTTACAGACAATTAGGTACTTAAATTTACGCTAAATACCAAAGGTGCTTACAAATGCGCTGCTGCTCTCTTAAGGGAGACTGGAACCTGGTCACTAATGCCGGAACACATGATGGTGGCAGCCATCCAGTTGGGCAAATACCCTACCACCTAACTGTGGGTTGTTATGTCGCCTCTTACGACAGGGCGCCCAGCCAAAAATTGTATTCTTTCTTCGTTCCTGCACTGATAGAATGGTTCAAAATAAAACTACACCAGGAAATGTCTTTGTAAATCTCTTAAAAATTAAAGCACACACTACGTATGTATACTTTAAAGTGTGATATCCTTAATAATGATTTTAATAAACACAGCCTTCCTTGTTTGTTTATTATTTAGTAGCTTGAGATATTCATTTTAGTGAGAAATTTAGTAATGTGATTATCATTAGTAGTTTCTTGCGTAGTAATTTGTCGAGTCAATATGCAGTGAATGGGTTAATTTGGTGTTAAATTGCTCATAGGCTTATTAGGGGTTATTGCACTGGAATGAAGTGATTGCTCTCAATTGAATTTCCCTCATGCCACTACGTCATCTGGGATAATGTTATAGTTATTGCTCGCTTGACGCAGATATAACGATGCGTTTAATACATTGTTTATGATGTTATTAACTTTTAGTGACGTTAAATAAAATAGAATATACTTTATTGCATAAAATAAAGATACAATTCAAGAAGTTTAAATACCGAAGACCCTAGGCGGTCTTATCACTAAACTAATTTCTTCTAGACTACATTAGGATGGATTAGCAAAAATTGTATAACATGTGGGTTTTGCAATATAACTAGAATATATTATATATACACACTAGCTGTCCCGGTAGACGTCGTCCTGCCCGAAAAAATAGGGGTTGATCGTAGAGGGTTGAAAATTTAGGGTTGTATGTATTTATTAATGCTGTATCATAAAAAAAATCTAGAAATAAAAAAAACATGTAGGCGTGGACTACCCTTAACATTAAGGGGGATGAAAAATAGATGTCCGATTATCAGACCTACCCAATATGCACACAAAATTTCATGAGAATCGGTCAAGCCGTTTCGGAGGAGTTTAACTACAAACGCCGCGACACAAGAATTTTATATATTAGATACATATGAAATTTTAAAGTGGCAAATATAATAGACATTTAAATATACATAAATTGATATATATAGATAATAATAATCATAGTGATATTGGATAGATTTACGTAAATATGGGAGAGATAAGGATGTGATCATTGACTTTAGATTCCGAGGTAATAATCCTTCACGAGTCCGTTGAACGCCTGATTTTCACAGGTAGCGCATTCCACTGGAACACTGCATGGAATGTGAAAGATTTACTCGTATGTTATTGTAAAATTTTCTGGTGTTTCTAGACGTGTTTTCCGATGATCTGAGGTAATGAGTAATGACTAAGGTGTAGATATTTAAAACATTGACAGATAAACTATTATACTATATTATACAATTATGTATACTATAATACATTTTTTTTAACGTTAACTAATATATTTTTAACGCAACGCCTATGGACATTCGCAACACCAAAGGCGCTACAAATGCGCTGCTGCTCTCTTAAGGGAGACTAGAACCTGGTCACTAATGCCGGAACACAACTCAAGGCTGTTATGGCGACATAGTTTAGACAAGGGGTGGTAGCCATTCAATCGGGTAAATGCCTTACCACCTGGCTGTGGGTTGCTTTGTCACCTCTTACGACATGCCGTCCGGTCGCAGGAAGTTGTATTCTTTCTCCGTTCCTGCACGGATAAAAACTCTTTCGTAAAAAAGTAATACCCGTATTACTATCAACATTACGTTAACTAATAAATGAATGAACGTACGTGTTCACTCGATCGCAACAATTCCCTGGCTGGTAAAAGTGAAAAAAAAAAAATATGCTCCAGTTCTCACGAAGGCTCGTGAACGTTGCACTTGGCTGTGCAAGCGGCCCAATGTACAGGCGACGGGCGGTTTGAATTATTTTAATGACTAGCAAATAGCGGTGCCTTAAGAAGGCTTGCAAACTTGCAAAGTTTTCTACTTATGTCAAAGTAATTTATTTGTTTGAAACATGGACATTTTGCAGATGTTATGATAAGTGTCAAGTTACATGTTTCGCTTTGACAGGCATATTTTTTTGTAGTTTTGGTTACAAGCCTTTTGTAATCCTTATGACTACATATATATATTATGATAATATTGTTGGTTATGTAACTGATTATGATGCTATAAAAATTACAACAAATATTTAATCCTATAAAATTTATTATGACAGTTATATATTATTCATAAGACAATTAAATTAAGATAATAGAATAACCTAATAACGGTTCAGTTGATATTATACATGTGTTACTGGTATTATATTTCTCGACAGATGGCGTTAGGAATACAATAAAATATTAATGACTAAAAAATGTTTTTTAATGTGTAATATTTTTTTGATAGATATGCTGTAGGAATGAATTAAAATAACTATGTCAAAGATCAAGTCAGAAAGTGTGATAGTTTCTTAGTAAAGTGTACAAAAATGCGTAGATTGAGATAGTGTTAGTGCTCGCTTCACTCGCCCTGATTATTTCTATATTTTTTTTCAAATAGCTAGAAAACATACAGACCGCCCATCTAATGAAATAATAGCCGGACAAAAATTAAAAATAATGTATTTTCGGAATCTGTTAGTCCGAACAATCCCCCTAAATATATAATACCCTTTTTTAATTTTATTGTGCATAGTTGACCCGTGTAAGGATGTAGTAGTATATTATTATAGATTTATAATCTGAGAGCTCGCTCGAATCGCTACAGTAGATGCCATGTACCACTTCTAAAGCAGCGGCCTTGATCTTGCTACTGCTGCGTAATCAAGTGCGCCAGTTAGCGCGATGCGCGTGCGCACGGTGACGTCACAAACACTATCATTAAAGAACAATGGCACGACGATTAGCATCGTTTTAATTATTTGGATTGTTTTGCTTTTACTAGTTGTTATAATAGCACGAAAGGAAACATTTTATTTTGTTCGTATTTTAATACCACACAGAAGCGCGGTTTCAGAATTTAAGTATATATTTTAAACTTTCTTAAGTTTTCGCGGCTAGTAGGTATATAGTTATATAATAAAGCTGCGTTTTAATGATTTTTATTTTTCCGATGTTTCGGCCACTTTTCAGTAGCCTTGATCACGGAAGACAAAGATGTCAAGTGTCAATGAGTATTGTTAAAGTTTTATTTAGTCTACCGCCAACTTGTTCATTTTAATTAGTTAGTTCTAATTTTGTTTATGATTATATGGAAGCCTAATCTAATTCACCACTCCGTTGTGGCTCGAAGAGAAGATGCGGCGCAAGAAACTCTCCAGCAACATGCCTAGCTCTAATAATGTTATATGATATTAAAGTGGATGGAAGGTAAAATAATAACGCGCTGAAAACCGTTAAAACGTAGTTTTATTATACATTTTAAACTGCTGAATTTGTGATCATTCCTTTAGCTTAAATAGTAATTAAAGGTGCCTGGGGAATTTCATTTCTAAGGTGTAAGCGATATGTGATAGAATGTACTGTGAATCTAGAATTGTTTAACATCTCTGTAAAGTACTGAATAAGCCTTAGATATATACAGATTGGGCTAAAATTCACTTGAAAACTTTTAAGTTTTATTTCAATTGAAAATTAATACTAACGAGAAATGTGTTTTATTTCTAATCAAAGAAGGTCGAATTTTATGTTTTTTTTTTTTGTGTCAGTTTTTCGTCGATTCTAAAGAAGTTTCACTTCTAAAAGATTTCGGAAAATTATTCCAATCGGTAGTGATCCGATGTCACCTAAAAGTAGTTACAAGTACAAACTGTCCCTAAATGTAAATTTTGTAGACACAATATCTTGCGTTGCAGCAACCGCAATAAGCAGGTGACATTTGCAATTGAATTTCAATTTTACGGTCGCACCGCTTGTACGCTTTGATTGATATACATACACATATACCGTTCAAGTGACATTGTCCTGTCTGTCTCTCCATGTTATGGACATACCACCAAAGGTGGTGAATTCTAGTGTACGCAATTTATTAATTGATTGTTTCCTTTGTGCAGTTTAGTGACATTGTATTTAAAAGTAGTAGTATCAGCGAAACTTCGTTCGCGTTGCTTAAAAAAATGTTTTTGCAATACAGCTAGACGAATTGAAAAATATTAATAAAATGGGTATTACACTAAGTATAAAGTAAATGTCTACGGATGGAACCAAACAGTTTTTTTTTAAAGCTGATGGCAAGCGGTTACGGTCTTCTATTGACGTTTGCAACACCAGAGATATCACCAACGCGCTGCCGGCTTTGAAGAAATTTTATGACACCCTTTTTGAAAAACTCCATATCGTAGCGCTGTGGAATAACCTCGGCTGGGAACTTATTCGAAAACCCCAAGGTGCAGAAGAGAAACGTTCTACAGAACCGGTGCGAGTACATGAGCGAAGCTCTAGGAAGTGGGGGGAACTCCCAACCGATGTTGAGCGGCGCGATGGTAGAAAAAGCATCCCTTTTTTAATGAGTTCAGTGAGGTAAAGCGGTTACCATCGCCTATGCACATTTGCAACACCAAAGGTGCTACAAATGCGCTGTTGCTCTCTTAAGGGAGACTGGAACCTGACCACTAATGCCAGAACACAACTCAAGTTTGTTATGGCGACACACTGTAGACCAAGGTTGATAGCCATCCAGACAAGTGAATACCCTACCACCTGCACGGAGTTCATGACAGAAGTCTAGATATGTATTTTTTTTTATAATGTATGACTAGCTCTTTCGAACGGCTCTATGGTTGAGTGGAATAAACCCTTGCCAACGTATCCCACTGGAACGCAGCGGCTAGAACGTTCCGTTGTTTACTACGGTCTGGGTGTTTGAAATCAGCCCCATAGAAGTTTTTGTATATTATCATATAGAAATAAACCACAAATAATAGAGATATTGTTTCTTTAAAAAAACCTTCAATTTTGTTAAATAAAATAAATTGTGGGATTAGTAGGAAAGGCTAATTCACAAGTCATTAGTGTCTTATCTTAGTTTTGAATCTAGAGCTGCATATGTAGGTGTCGAGATCATCTTGAATAAATATGAATATAAAAGAAACCAGTTTCAAGTTCCGCCTGTTCGCGTTCCGGTCTAAGCTATCACATATAAAATTTACATAATATTAAAAATTTCAAAAATGGTAATACTAACCTATGAACTGATAATTAATATTTCTATCAAATGTATCATGAATCAACTCTTATACATAAACAGCTTTCAAAATAAATTAAATATTATCAAAGCAATTAATCACTATCAATTAACACGTTCACAGCGGCATTGATTAATCTGTACTTTCCATTCCCGCTGTACGGGGCGTTTTAGACCTTGTACTTAAACTACCATTGTAGCGACACTAGGTCTATTAGGCCCCATAATGTTTTAAAAACTAAAATCCTAATTATACTAGTTCGTAAGTTTTTCTGTAATGTTGTACAATAAAGTGTTATCTATCTATCTATCTATCCTTTTTTGGCTTATACAGAGTAAATTTTTCAACTGAGTCTTCAGCGCCAGATCTTAATTTCATCCGTGCAGGAACGGAGAAAGAATACAATTTCCTGGGGCCGGGCGGTCTGTTGTAAGAGGCGACAAAACAACCCATAGCCAGGTGGTAGGGCATTTGCCCGACTGGATGTCTACCACCCCTGGTCTAAAGTATGCCGCCATAACAACCTTGAGTTGTGTTCCGGCATTAGTAACCAGGTTCCAGTCTCCCTTAAGAGAGCAGCAGCGCCTTTGTAACACCTTTGGTGTTGCAAATGGTCATAGGCGACGGTCACCGCTTTCCATCAAGTGGGCCGTCTGCCTGTCTGCTAAACTCCTGCAATAAAAAAATAATAAAAAAACTATACAAAATAGCGAATAACACTCAAAAAGGTTTCGAGGCCGATTTTGAATAAAAGTAAAGTGGTATCATTAGATTTTGAAAAATTTGAATGATTTTCAAAAAGATGAACACCACCTTTATACCAAATCATAGGATGAATATCAGTGAAGGAGTGTTAAACGGCTATCCAACCGAAAGGGCCGTTTTTCAACAAAACTATTTTCAATAATTAAACATTTATTTTTAATACATACATACATACATAACTTCACGCCAGGTCCCTTGCGGGGTAGGCACGAACAACAGAGCGCCATACAGGCTTATTCTTACACACCTCACTTGCTTCTTTGACATTCATAGCTCTTGTCATGCACGCTCGTCTGTTCTTAAGGCTCCTGACATCACCTTCTGCTAATACACGATCAATTTGATCATGGAAGGTGTGTCGTGGCCTTCCGCGACTTCTGCATCCATCCACTTTTGCATTGTATATCTGTTTAGTCATTCTTTCAACATACATTCTTTCCACATGCCCGAACCACCGGAGCATTCCTTTCCTTACCTTCACCCCGACACTCTCTTTCAGACCAACTCTCTTTCTTACTTCGGTATTACGAACGCGGTCCGCGAGCGTCACTCCGCAGATTTTGCGCAGTGCTCGCATCTCGACCGCGTTTACTCTACTTTCATGCTCTCTGTTCCATACCCAACTCTCGCTTCCATACGTGAATTTTTAATAGGCATCTATAAATTAATATTCGAAATATATATGTTCATCTTAGATATTTATCCTTGTTTACACTGAACTAAATTGAAGTTACGCTCTTCGCACCATAGAGGAGCTTATATTTTCTTAGTTACATTGCAAGTGAGATTCGTTCGGGGTGACTTAGACCCCGTTTCGCAGTGAACGTGTTAAAAGAATTGGACCATCTCTCACCAGTCCAATTCTCAGACTTTCATTTAAGAAAGAAATGCTTAATAACAAATGTCTCTCATCGACATAACATTGACAAATTAAATGTCAACACCTCCTACTAAAACTATCTAACAACCCAAAGAAATTTCAACTCAATCTTCATATAAATAAGACTTGTTGTTATATACCATCACGAATTCTGTGGTGTATGCATAAAAACAATATTAACAAAGGTAAGTCTAATGGATTTTAAACCTTCTGCGTTAGGACTTAAGGTGTAATTTGTAATTGGCATAAAGTGATGGAGTGTATCCGTCAAATTTTTGCCTGTATGTAATTAGAGAACGGCCAGTGACGCAAGAGGTCATACGATTGGAATTATAGAAATCTTCTCCGGTATAATATAACCTTTGTTGTGTGTGGTACAAGGTATAAGTTTCGAGAGAGTTTGGAGCTTGCATTGATAAAAGTGATATTATAATTAGTATCACTAATGACATTATTCTGAAATTTGTCTGTTATTTTGTTTAGCTTGCAGATTTCTTTGAAGTGAAACTGTTTGGGAATCGAAAACTAAACTAAAAAGTTAAAGCGATACTAAAAAGAGATAAACATATAAATTTATAAGACTGAGCCTGCGAGAGAATGAGATACGAGTTTTGCATTGTGCAGCATAGACTATAGAGAAGAGTAGATGAGACTGGTGATTAATAATAGGTCCAATTGGCCCAAAAATAAAACTGATATTGTTTAGACTAAAACAGCAAAAGATTAAAAGTGTTACCTAAGAAGTTTATTTTGAATTATAATATGTTGAAGGATGTAGGCTAAAGGAGTTAAATTAATAAAAGTTGGAAGTTAAGTAAGTAAGTTAGTTGTGTGAACTGCACACACACACACTCACACACACAGATTTTTTTAAATTTGTATACGTAAACTGAAGTACTGCATGCAGTTTGTGTCTCTTTGGTTTTTTTTTTATTGCATTAGCTCAGCATCCAGGCGTTGTAATGTATTCACAAGAAGCCATTACACCTTTAGTCCTACTAATTAGATTTAATTTTAATTAATTTTTAATTGAGTTCTCGTAACGCACTACGGCTTGATGATACATAGTTAGAATACATGAAAAAAATACTTTCATATTATAAATACTGTTATAGGAGTTAGTAGGGTGTCGGCTCGATTGTATGGCTACCACCCCTGGTTTAGAGTATGCCGCCATAACAACCTGGGTAGTTAGAAATATTGAGACCCAAACATCTACTCCGTATTTTTAATGTTTTAAAAAAGAATAAGAGCATAATACTAATAACATTTTAGTGCAAAGAAATATTAAAGTGAATAAAGTGATATCGCATAATAATCAGTGCTAAATATTATTTATTATAAACTAAGTCGATAACCGGGAGTATTCTTTGAGAGTGCAGCCTACCTACTTAGCGGTATTTTTAATTATTGTAAAATGCCTACAGAAAGATGTGGCTGCTGCCGTAAATTTCTGTCACCTACTGAGGGCATTAAGTGTACCATATGCGGATTATCACACCACAGATCGTGTATTACGCTTCCGGCAAAGAGTAAAATACCCCCCATCTGGCGTTGTCCAACGTGTAAAAAGGGAGAGAAAAAGGATGATTTATTACAAAATAGACCAATATCTATCCAAAACCTAGAGGAGCAAGAGGATGATACATCATCTAATAGCAGCCCAACGCTTCAAGCCAGGGGGGACAACAATATCAAGGATTTTACCATAAGAGATATAATGGAGGAATTACGGTTAATTCGTGTAGACGTCTTAGATTTTCGTAAGGAAATGCTGGATTTAAAAATTGCAGTACAGGCCTATAATACACGTTTTGAAGGGCTGGAAACCCGAATGGAAGCGTTGGAGAATCGTGTCATTGAATTGGAAGATCCTGTTGACTTCAATAAGGTGATTACACAGCTCAGAGAGGACTTAAACGAACAAGAACAAGAGAATCTTGCTAACGATTTAGAAATCAGGAATATTCCTGAAGAGGAGGGTGATAATCCTAACCGCTTGGTGACACTCGTTGCTGCAAAGTTTGGTGTAAATGTAGAGGAACGGGACATCGTCAGCGTAGAGCGAAAAGGTACTCTTTACGTAAATAATTCTTCTAACTGTGATGAGGTGATGAAGCCACGACGACCACGGACCATCGTGGTTCGCTTAGCAAGGCGCGACATACGAGACGAGCTACTGTACAATGCTCGTGCCCATCGCATAGCCAAGACAACTGATCTAGGACTAGCCGGAGAGCCGCAACGCTTCTATGTAAATGAAAGGCTAACCAGAACAAACAGTCAGTTGTTTTACTTAGCGCGTGAGGTGGGCCGTCAGAATGGCTGGCAATTCATTTGGACGAGGCGCGGCCGCGTACTTGCGAGGCGCAAGCCAGGGGATCCTGTTCTCAGAGTGCGAAGTGGAAAAGATGTGTTTGACAATATTGGTCCCTGTGCTTATACCTTTTAAAGTTTTACGTAGTTGTATGGTAAATAACGCATCACACTAAACATGATAAGAAATTTATGATGTTTTGCACATAAATACACACATATATATATATATATATATATATATATATACACATATATGTATACTATTTTTATTTGTTTAATGATTTTATATGTTCTCGAATAGCTTATTTTTTAATATACTTGGTTATATTAAAATAATAACATAAATATATATATATATATATATGCTTATTCTACTTTTAATTATGATATATTCTTTTTACATTACACATATACATTAGAAATTCACACATATATTTATATATGTTGCTTATATTAATTAGCTTCAATTTTTATTATTACATATTATTTTAAAATTTGTTACATTTATTTATATGTTTGTTTAAAATGTATCCGTGTAGGGAAACTTATAATAGTATCGTTTATTATGGCTATAGGAGATGTTTGTTGTTGTTAGAATTTAAATATAATTGTTATAAATTTGCTTCAAAAGAGCGATAAGAAGTTATTTGTTTGGGTCACTTGTGATGTGATGGAGGCTGGTACTGAAAATCAGCGCTGTGTCAGTTGTTGACACAGCATAATGCTGAGCTACCAGCCTTTTGCCGTGAGTGTTATGTACTTTTATATTGTAAAGGTGTATTTATTTTATAAAATTGTAATGGCTTTGTGAGTACGTATATTCTGTTAATTTAGTTTATTTTTAAGTTTTACGTGCATTCATTCACGTCAATAAATATTTTCTTTCTTTCTTTCTTTCTTTCTTTCTTTCCTTGAGTTTTGTGTTCCAAAATCTATGAAGCTGTGTTTCGTAAGGTAATTACAAGTGTCTCAGTTTGTTTGACTATCTGCTCTCCAATTAGACTTATTTTTTTATAAACACTGAGCTACTTCTTGCAATGAATGCCTCATCTGAGCGCCACGCTATCCTCTTATGACTTGCAACCGACGCTTCTGGCGGTTAATTAATATTAATAATAGTTAACTGACCAGCCTATTGTGAACTAATGATTGATAAACGGATGACTTCTACGGTGTGTGACTACAGGATGATTGAACGGTGATTGCCGGTTTCTAAACCATTGCAATTGTCATTCATGACTTCTTATTGGTTGTCAATTAAATACTGTCATTAGCGTGAAGTAAGAATTTGAAAACACCATCTTTAATTTTAACAAGATATTGATTAATATATAAAACTTTGATATAAGTACCATTCAGCTATGCAAGCTCAAAACTTAGTAACTGACATTGTTGAAATTAAAGTTTGTGCATTAATTGTCTTATTCGGTATTAGCTGGTGTATTGTGTTTGCCAAAACATGGTAGATGTATTAAAATATGATATCGTAAGCAATAAACTATTGCTGTGTTTAATGTGGTATTTGAGATGGGACATTTTTAATGATGTTAAACATTGACAGATAAATTAATGTACAGTCGCGGAATGAAAATGTTCGTCACCAAAGTTGACTTTTGTTTGCACCAGTACAAGAAATAATACTGCCAACATTGTAATAAATGTTACGTTTATAAAATATAGAAAAAATAAAAAATATAATTGCTATATTGACAATGACAGACTCTGCAATTAACTATAAAAAACAAAGAGTATATAATCACTACACTTAACATAAATATTACAACAATAAAAAGGTTTTGCATGTCTAAATAATCTTCTTAGACAAGATAGAAAATCAAACACCTTTATGGTCAAATAGTCAACATATTTTTCTGTGGAACAGTCTGCTCTGTGGCAAACATTTTGGTACTATGAATTTACATATGTAATGAAATGAAATAAAATATTAGAAATGAAATGAAATATTTATTCTTGCATAAATATAGTTGTATACAGGTGTTATTCCTAGAAATACATGGTTCAGTACATTGTCATTATTTAATTAGTTAGTTCCTATTTATTGTATTAAGTACCTTTTATCCAACTTGAATAATATTTATTTTTTATTACCTTTATTTATTTATGTTAGAATGTAAGTAAGACTATGTTAAAAATAATGCCGTAACGATTAGCTATCATTAACGGTGTTATTTTTAATGATATAAGTAAGAGGTATTTGCACAATTATTAACATTATCCCAGACGTAGCATTGGGGGCCATCAGGAAAAACAAGCTATCTCAAAAATTTCCATTCCTCAGCGGTTCGATCAATGACTAAGTAATAATTAACACTCGACGTGCTATGATATAAAATTCTGATTTAAATTATTTAACTATCTTAAATAATTATTTGATTGATATTGATTGCTTAATTTATAAGACTAACTCAAAACAAAATCCTATATTTTTTTGTTATAAATAATTTTAATCGTTGTATATAATTATAACCTAAACTACGTTATGTCTCGTTTTTAAGCTTTTAAAATATATTTTTTTACATAATCATGAATTAATAACACCTTAATCATCTATAGTTAAGAAAACCTATGATTAAAAAAATGAATTTGAAATTAAGGTGTGACCGCCTGTACAAGGATTTTCTGATATTCTCGTTAAGGCTAGTACAATCGCCGCGAATCCAAATATTTCTATTCAATCACGAATAACCAATAAAATACCCCTTCCTATATATAAACAAGGACTACAGGGCATGTTACATCCGAAGCAATCAATACGACGGACGACCGAATACGGCGTGCTTCACGGGTTAAGTGGTTGACTTAAAACAAACATTCGCTAGATTTTGCATTCGCTTCATTCGTTCGGAAAGTGATATTATTCATATTGCCACATTTTCCAATATTTTATACTCGGTGTGTAATCATATTTTATGAGGCTCATTTTTTATGATTACATGCATTATGTGAATGGAAAATAGAAAAAAATGATATTTATGTTTCTCTGTGGCTGAAAGAATTTTTAAAAACCATTTACAGGTTTTTCAGATTATATTAAATCAAACTTAGCTTAAACAGTTCTAAGTGTCTTTTTGATTTGACTTTTATTTTCAGTCTAGCATTTCAACTACTTTAAAGTAAGTACTTTTTTTGCGGCCATTACTACTAATGTGGCTAATTCTATTAAAAATTAGATAAGACTACTTACTGATGTCTCAGTGTAGCGGTACGGAATCGGTATGCCCGGTATACGCAGTGTCGAAAGCTTACGTAGCGTCTAAATTTCTAAGAGAGTTCCTGATTTGATGATTGTCCGAATGGATGTCTGCCATCCCTGGTCTAGAGTATGCCCTTGAGTTGTGTTTCAGCATTAGTGGCCAGGTTCCAGTCTCCTTTAAGAGAGCAGCAGCGCATTTGTAGCACGTTTGGTGTTACGAATGTCCATAGGCGATCGTAACCGCTTTACATCAAGTGGACAGTCTGTCTGTCTGCTGAATTCATGTAAAAAAAATTTGCTATCTGCGAATTTGTTTGTAATGTCGTTCGCGGTAAGTCAATCGCGTTAACCCTATGCTCGCGCACTCACGATTCCGTTCAGATGAAGTTGTGTCGGTGTACCCAGTTTCAGCTTGTTCCACTAACTCGCTAGGTTTCCAGGATAACGGAACATCATGTCCGTCACTGAGACATGATGTTGGGCCACGGCCAATGTCTTTATAGACCCTGGCAGTGTAGTGATGAACGTGATTGTTATTGATGGCGAAATGTATTGAATCGACTTGATAGATTTCAGAGGTATGGACCGAAATTTGCAAAGGTTTCCTTTCAGTGGATTATTCCTGAGTAATTAATATAAAAATTAAGGATCCCTACTAAAACTTCCATGGTGTAACCCATCAATCTAAACAAAACACTTGGCGCTGGAATCAGGTTCTAGATTTTTATTTTTTCAGGGCCGTAAAGTGGCCGAAACGTCGGAATAAAAATTAAATACACGAAATGCTACGCTTATAACCCTTAAAACGTAGTTTTAATTATAACAGGATGTAAACAGGATTAATGTTGAAGTGTTATGACAACGTGGTAAATAACATGCAAATTATAACAATATTGACGCCGTTTTACGACCAGAACAATTATGCTATAAGTTTTCCTGCTCTTGTGTTAGTACAAAACGTCTTCGCGATAGGAAAATATGATTATTATTAAAACTGGTTTTTGTTTTTCAAAGCAAAATAGGTCATATCTATATTCAGAAATATCTATTAAACAATGTATTTAGACGGCCTCCGTGGTTGAGCGGGCTGAGCCTTTGCCGGCCTACCTCTCTGCAACGCAGAGGCTCGAGGTTCGATTCGTGGTACGGTAAATTTCGGAAACGAATTTTTGCGTTTTTTACTATATATAGTCTAGGATTCCGAGATCGGCTCTAGAGTAGTCGGTTGTATGTTACCCATAACACAAGCGTAACTTGCTTAATTTGGGGATATACAATGAGTATGATTGTCTGCCGATTGTTTATTAATAAATCTAGTATTAGTAAAAATATATATTTAAAAGTATAATTTTCAAATCTGGTCTGAATTCCCTTCTCGATATTTTTCTCATTCAGCTCATTGTACAAACAACAGAAACAACAGCTCTGACAAATTTATTATATTATAGTGAGGTATATATAGATATTGACAAGTTTAAATGGAATGTTTATTATTAATTTATCGATTTATTTTGATTGCGCGCAATATTTTGTCGCGCTTTACATATCTATATGTTTTTTTTTATGTCGGCGTAATAATGACAACTTGCGGTGGCGTACCAACATCGTGTTGAGCCGAAACGGAAAGTAAATCACACACGCGATGCCGACACTTACGGCCTTTGTAATCTTATGGAGATTTTACATTGGCCATTGTAACAATATGACGGTCTCTGTAGTTTTTTTAACAACTCTACGGACTCGAGTTCTGTGCCGTTTTCTACAACTTAATTTCTAGATTAAATTTTTAGAGTTTATACACGCTTATTGGTTATTTTGGTTGGTGTGACATTAATTTAGTGATTTTTGTGTTGAGGTTTATGTGTGTGTATCTTACGAATAACTTATTATATTAATTTATTCTAATTTTAATACTAAACTTATACTAATTTAGAGTGTATCTGTTACATGCTGGTGTTGTGAGAAAGTGCATGTGCAGTGTGTGCCTTATGTCTATACCTATATGTTATCCTATCTAGTGCCATGTGTGTTGTTTTTTCCTTTCTGTGTCTGGGTTATTAATTTTTAGGCTCTTCGTGTGTCTTTGTTTGTTTGTGAAGTGTGCGTGTAATGCAATGCGGTACGGCCTCTGTGGTTGATCGGGCTAAACCTTTGCCGGCCTAGCTGACTGCAACGCAGAGGTCCCGGGTTTGGATTCCTGCTATGGTAAATTGCGGTTATTTATTATGGTCTGGGTGTCTAGGATCGGCCCCAGAGTAGTCCGTTGTATATCACCCATAACACAAGTGTAACTTACTTAATTTGGGGATATACTACTAAATACTTAAAAAAAAAATTCGTGGTAGCCTAATGACTAGCGTACGCGTCCCAAAACCCAAAGGGCGCGGATTCGATCCTGACCAGAACGCATGCATCATTTAGGCATTTTTCTGTTCTAATGTGCATATTGTTACAATTTCCACGTGCTAACAACGGTGAAGGAAAACATCGTGTCAAAACCGATGTGTCAAACTTGCCATGCCGCCTTGAACAAGCGTGACGGGTATACTGTCCATTCCCCTTGTAATGGGAGGCTCGAGTCCAGAAGTTGGACATTTATGGGCTGTCATTATATTATATAAACATTTTTTTAAAGACGAATATAATAATGAATTACAACCGCCAGCCAACACCTAATTTTTACAACCGCACCGCTCGCCATCGACGGGATGTTCACCCCCATTTCCTGGAGCTCCCACGCTCAACTACGCAACGGTTCTCTAGAACGTTTATACCGCGTACAACAATGATCTGGAGGGAACTTCCCGCCGAGGTTTTCCCTCTGCGCTACGACATGGGGTCGTTTAAGAAGGGCGTTATAAAATTTCTTAGAGGTCGGCAACGCGTTGGCAACGCCCCTGGTGTTGCAAAAGTCCATAGGCGACGGTAACCTCCTTCCATCAAGTGGGCCGTCCGCCTGTTTGCCTGCTTCAGGCAATAAAAAAAAAGAATAATTATGATGTAAAGATATGTTGGTGAGGAGTTCCTTGAGCCGCTTCTTCTCCTTTAACAGTGACTAAAATGGCTTTGGAAGCTGCATCATCACGGAATTTGTAAGATACCTTTTGAATAAATATATTCATTTTCATTTTCAGTTACCATCACCAATAGACCTTCGCAACATCAGGAGTGAAGCATGAGATAGAGGGGTTTACAGAGGAGGATTCAGATAAAGGAGATGACATAAGAGATGGAGATGATATTAGAAATGAGCCATTGGAATTAGCTCATAGCTAATCTTCGCTTAAAATGTCAGATACTAGGATTTAAAATTGTATACTTGAAGTGTGCATGTACCTTTATTCCCGCGTATATGATGACGGTGGCCATTAGATGGCATTATGTTCGCCTGGGAACTGGACTGGTGGGAAGGCCGTGCTGAGGCTGCGCTTAGGTCCAGTGCATTATCAATATAATCTTACGGTTCTCTCTAACGTTGTTACATATAAACGGCTTCTGTGGTTGAGTGGGCTTAACCTTTCGGCCTACCTCATAGCAACGCAGAGGCTCCAGGTTCGATTCCTGGTATGGTTAATTTTGAAGAGGAATTTTCTCCGTTATTTACTAACTACCACCAATATAAGCTTGACACCTAAACTAGCAATCATGTTAAACATTAATAATTCAACCCTAGACTCTTAATTCCATTCTAATATATAAAATTCTCGTGTCGCGGTGTTTGTTACCAAACTCCCTCGAAACTGCTGAACCAAGTTGTATGAAATTTTGTACGCATATCGGGTAGGTCTGAGAAACGGCCAACATCTATTTTTCATACTCCTATATGACAAAGGTGTACACCACCCCTAAATATTTTTGTAACAATTTTTTTTTAATGTATCGACCTTAAGATACAACCCTAAATTTTCACCTTTCTACCACCATTCCCTATTTTTCAATAGCGGTACTTTAATAATTTTCTACTCTCGCCAGTCGATAATTGATCAGTTACCACTCGATCAGTTTGTTATTCCCACCAGGCGTCCACCGATGTCACTTCTCACCCCGTAAACAGCACGGAGTAGGGATGAGAACGAAACCGGTGCTGCAATCGGGTTCCAGATTTTTATTTGTTAAGGGCACGACAGCGTCTGTCAGGTACAGTTAGTTTCTAAATAAAAACAGTAAAAGTTCACTAAGGCTTCATTGTATTGATCGTTTATGTCTTCTTATGGGCTTAAGCCAAACTAAGCCATTTTCTGATTTCAAAAAATTTTACATTCTTACCTGGAAACATCAGATTAAAAAGTAGAATTACTAAATAAGGATAATATAATTAAATACACCCGTTCCTTATTCATCCTACAAACTAGTCGCATTAATGGATATATTGTGACAAAAACATAACACTTGCTGCCGTTACGGACGGATTGCTGTCTTGAATACTGATTAAGTAGATTCTTAAAAAGTTTTCTATAATTCCGACTATTAGACTACCTGCTTACTAAGGATAAAGCGGTTACATACTACGCTGATTTTCAAATCCTTACTCCAAATCAGGGTGGTTTGTCTAAACAAATAAATAAAATTGAAGTATCTGTTTGTTACTATATAACAAGGTGTAGAAACAGTATAATTGCGGCTATTGCTAGCAGGTTACATCAATCCAAAATGTATTGGGACTGGTTGCAGATTGCTGCATAGACAAATAATTAATTTTTATGTAAAATATTTATCTAAATGACATGCTTTAGTAGTGAGGGACTGACCGACTGACAGCTGACAATTTTCAATTTTTAATTTTTGTTAATATTTATCTATATTTTTAAGTTCTTAATTTAATTTATAATAATGTAATTTGAAATTGTAAAATATGTTGTTTTTTTTGGATGTTTGTGTCTGAAATAAATAAATAATTATTATTATTATAACAGCTTCTTACTAAATGTACATGAAAGTAATAATAAATACGGTACTTATATGAAAAATCAATATTAATTTTATTTTGTCTGTCTGTTTCTTCCGGCTAATCTCTGAAACGTCTGGATCGATTTTGACGCGACACCCACTGACAAATAGCTGATGTTATAAGAAGTAACATAGGCTCCTTTTGTTTTAGAAAAAAAAATAGGCCCGCGCCAGTCCGCCTATGAAGTCGCGGGTAGCAGCTAGTATTCTGTATAATACGAAGTTTGTTTTTATTATTCGATTATATTTAAACATGTGATTGATACAGATATATGTACGTAATTTCACGTAAAATTGGCAATAACTGTCCTTACAGTTATTTTTGATGCAGTATTGTTATTAGTTGTTTATTTGGTTTTAAAAGTTCTTCTGTAAGGAGCGCAATATAGCCGTCCTAATGAGTAATATGTATAGCTGTAGGAGATTTTAGGGCGGTTCTTTTTGATAAGGCGTTACTCGTCAGTGTTCTACGCGCTGCTTTTTGTTTGGTTTTTAAAATCAAATTTGGTTTCGCTAGCCACCTGCGCTCGCACAGCCGGACTTGACAAGGTTCGCCGTTGACGGATACGTCAAGGAGGACTATAATTGTTAATGATGTTATTGACAGATAACGTATGTGTACACAATAATGTGGCTACTTTATAACGATATTATTTTTAACGCTTTATATAAGGAATTGGGCCATAGTCAACCTTTAGGAGATGCGGCTCCAATATAATCAATAAGTTTTTTTATCGTGGTTCGCATTTGACAGCTATCTCATCTGATGTTAAGTGAAGGTGCGATCTAGGAGTGAGCACGCTTATTCACTTGTAACTTGAAGACCACTGATTTATATGAATCAGGGAACATAGACTCCGGCAAATTGTTCCACACGGCAGCGGTGCGCAAGTAAAGGTGGAGGCAAAACGTTTAGTTCTTACCAATGGATGTCCACCATGTAGATATAGTTATTTGACTAATATTAGTTTTACAACCGCATTCCACCATGTGGGCCGTCTGCCGGTCTGCTGAACTGATGCAATAAAAAAATGAACATTTCTTATAATTAATTTATTTGGGTTTAATAACATAATTTGAAAAAAGTGCAAAAGGGTATTAATTTACTAATGTCGCCAGTTTCCCAATAATAGCCAATTGTCGCAACTGTCTCGACTGTTGCGCAAATATACTAATTGCACTGTAATTAGCCTCTGAAAAGGAATCGCTTAGCCATTAGTGCGAGACGTTTGCGACATTGCTCTTGAACCAAGTAGGCTTTCTAAAGGTGTGAAGCGGTTACAAGTAGTGAAACAGGTAAAGCGCGGTAGCTTAGTGGCTGAGGCTCTAGCATCTTGTTAAAACAGTTTGCTTTCGAAACCTTGCCTGAAGGCATGAGCTGCTCAATTTTCAGTCACGGGTGAAACTTTCCAAGATCCCCTTATACAATTATTTTTCACCTTATCCATTCTTGTAACACCATACATCCATCTCGGCTGCCATTAAAGATAAAACTATAACATATTACTCTGGTACGGCCACGTTTTACGGAGACCGGCTAATTATGTGGGGAACAAATGTCGAGCCATGGCGCCTCCGACAGGTCCCGGTCGAAGGTGAAGGCCCAAGAAATTTTGGCTTGACGTTGTGAAGGATAACAGTCGTAACAATGGTCTCAAAACGGGGGATGCAGAAGACCGCGCGAAGTGGAGTAGAAAAAGTAGGAAAGCGGACCCTGGTTGTCGGAGTGAACGCTCCGGACGCAACGATTTAACGCTCGGATGGTGATGATGACGATGTGTATAAATAACATTTTGAAAATGAAGAGCAGAAATTAACGTGAACATGTTTAATAAAACGAACAAATTTCAAAAGCCAGATTTGTATGTTCGAATTTAAATTCAAAATAAGTTCCGCTGGAGAACACTTTTTGAAGGTCATACATATAAGTTAAAATTTAAGTTTACTTCCTATTCTATGTACATCGCTTCGCAACGTGTTATTGCTGTTAAGGAGAAGAAGCGGCAATAAACTCCCCAGCAACATAACTTTATATACATACATGCTGGGTGCCGCGATACAGACCTCGAGTCTAGTGCAGCAACCGCCGCCAAAAAAAAATATTGTAGCCTTAATTTTAATTCAAAATGTGTTATTACTATAAGTTTTAGATATAATTATATAAGGCCTAGAAATAATTTTATATAAATAAACGAATTTGAATTTGAATTTGGACATACAATTAATATAATAAGTTATTCACACACACACACATTCAAATCACTAAATTAATGTCACACACAAGAACAAAAATAACTATTAAGCGTGTTAAATTTAAAAAAAAGTAAATCTAGAAATTAAGTTGTAAAAAAGGGTACGGAACTCAAGTCCGTAGAGTTGTTAAAAAAATAAATATATATACAGCCTTTATATGACTTTATAACTACTAATAATTATAGTGAATGCTATACCTTCATAATTACACTAAAATCCCTTTACACTTTATGGGTCAAGTTTTATTAAAAAAATACAAGATTTATAATTATCGCGACGTTCATGGTTTGCTATAATTAAACGATCTATCGTGACAGTAAATAATCTCTTTGAAAAAAGTAAAATTACAAAACGAAGTGCATTATAATTTGGGTACAAATAAATTCAATCACGCCGCCGCACTAAGCCGCGTGCCAATAATTAAGACTTAGTTGTTAACTTTACATTTAACGGCTGTTTAACACCAAATACAAGTCGTGGTAGCATAATGGCGCACGCGTCCCGAACTTAAAAACGCGGGTTCGATCCTGGCCGGAACGCATGCACCACTTAGTCAGTTTTCTGATCTAATGTGCGTATTGCCACAATTATTATGTGCTAACAACGGTGAAGGAAAACGTTGTGATGCAGCATGCATATCGCGATAACCGGTGTGTCAAACCTGCCAAGCCGCCTTGGACAAGCGTAGCGGGTATACTGTCCGTTCCCCCTATAATGGGAGGTCTGAGCCCAGCGGTGGGACATTTATGGGCTGATATTATTAGCACCATAACACTACCTTCAATATTATAGTACACAAGCTGACCCGTGTCCGCTTCAATGGGCATCACCTAACTATATCAAACCATTTAGTTTTAGTTATTTCCATTTAGTTCATTCTTCAAAAGTCATTCTATAACATAATTCTGTATAAAACTTTAAAAAAAAGAACTTGAGATATAAATAGAACAAGAAATATAAAGAAAAACAATTTTTAGCTAGACTTGTTGCTGGGGAGTTTTATGCCGCTTCTTCTCCTTAACAGTAATAACACGTTGCGAAGCGGTGTACATAGACTAGGAAGTAAAATTAAATTTTAAATAATATGTATGACCTTCAAAATTTGTTCTTCAGTGGAACTTATTTTGAATAAAAACTTTTGAATTTGAATTTAGTCATTGCACGCCGATAAATCAGCGCATCAGTCCGTTTTCATAGGAATTAAAAATATTTTCAATTACAATCAAACATAGATAGGTAACACTTCAATGTAAGTACATACACCGTTACAGAAAACTTACGAACTAGTATTATTCTAATTGTTTAAGTAGAAAACACAATATTTTGCAAGCGAGTCGCCTTGTGAAAGAAAGCTTGCTGGCCAAATAAAGCAAAGTCACGTGCTAGAGTTAAGACTAGTCTATACTTAATATTATAAATAGGTAAAGTTTGTGATATTGTAGGGGGTACCCTGGATCTACTAAACCGATTTAAAAAAATCTTTTATTGTTAGAAAGTTACGTTAACAGGGAGTCTTGTAGGCTATTTAACATGACGCTATATGCCGCGGGAGCGGGACTGAGCACGGATGAAACCGCGCCAGGCCGCTTTATTTATAAAAAAATTATAAAAAATCAATGCCAATTTTCGTTGTGATTTTCAATTTTCAAGAACGACTATACGAATATTGATGAAATTTTGTATGTGTGTTTGAGTGGGTCCCGGGATGGTTTATATGTACAATTGGAACCGGTAGGTGGGGCTGAGATCGGGTTCTACAATCTTCCTAATCACTTGGAGCGAATTTGGCGATTTTGTTTTTGTGTGTGTTGAGTGGGTTCCCGGATGGTTTAGATTCGTAATTAGAACCGGTAAGTGGCGCTGAGATCGGGTTCTACAATCTTCCTAATCACCGGGAGCGATTATGGTGATTTTGTTTTTGTGTCATGAAACAAAGTCTTTTAGGAATTCAGAAAATATGGCGGTACGAAGTTCGCCGGGTCAGCTAGTATTATATATAATAAAATGGTAGGGCTATTATATGTATATCTGCGATAGTATTACATCTATAGGCCGTTTCACGCAGATATGACGATGGGTTTAATGCACTATTTGATATGCGACATTCTTAATGACGTTAAATATTGACAGGGAACGTATGTATATACGCCAGTGTGGCTATTCATTAACAGTGTCATTTTTTAACCCTTTAAATATCTTCAATGGTGTCGCAGATGAAGCCGCACCATGAGGAGAAACAATGTACGCGAAATGTTAACATAGGAATGATTCTAAGAGACCTACGATAAAAAATATTAGGGCCATACGAATCATTTAATGAGTTATTAACTAACATTATATCAGAAACAATCGACATTGTTTCATTGTGACACAAACACATGCTAGTTACGTGTAGACATAATGCACTCACTTTTGTCCAACCGTGGGAAAATGTCCCACGGGGACTTTATTGTTCAAGACATTTTTTTAAAGATTCCAAATGAGCATAATGGTCAATTGTTCAATTGAAGTTTTTGATATTATAAAGAGGTCAAGAGTTATCTTTTTTCTTTTTAAATATTGTATTTAATGGATAAATTGATTAAATCAACCAATAGATTTAATTAAATTTAAGCAATCGTACAAAAATTATGTGTAAGAAGAAAGAAGAAACGTTTATTTGGTCATCACACTACGAGACAGACATATTGCAATGAATTGTACAATGATTGATATTGATTGATTGCCTGACGCTGGTTTTCAACTGTACCCTAGGACGGATGTGTACACTTTGAAGAGTGTGCAGCTGAGCTCTTCGATCTGATCCTGCCGTCTCCTTCTATCATAGGAAAATCAGAAGCACCGGCATGCGACACAGGCATATGGCGGTTAGGTGGAAATACGAATGAAGCGCTTTGCCTCTACCTTCATCACGCGCATCGTAAAAGAATGGAACTCATTGCCGGACTGTCTTTCGCGATACTTGCAACCTTGGTGTCTTTACTTATACTACTATAAATAAATTACTGTCGCCTTTTCCAATCTAACTTATTCCTGCCATTCGTTGTCTGGAATAGATCACATTCTAGCGATAAGAATGCCCTTTGTACACAATTATAATAGTCCTAATAATATTAAGTTTCCTGTGAATATTATATGATATATAATAATAATTGCTTGTCGTAAGAGGCGCCAAATCAACCAACAGCCGGCTGGTAGGGTGTTTGCCCGTCTAGAGTGTGCCGCCATAACAAACTTGAGTTGTATTCCGGCATTAGTGGCCAGGTTCCAGTCTCCCTTAAGAGAGCAGCAGCGTATTTCTAGCACCTTTGACGTTGCAAATGTCATTAGGCGATGGTACCGCGTTCCATAAAGTGGGCCGTCTGCCTGTCTGAACTCATGCAATTAAAAAAAAGTTAAGGCGTGCAACCGTCAAAAACAAACTAACATTCGCGTTTATAATAATAGATAGATAACACTTTATTGCACACCAAAATATTCAATTACAGAAACAGATCATATTTACAATATTTTCTAGGCAATACAATAGGCGGCCTTATCGCTCAAAGCGATCTCTTCCAGGCAACCTAAATGAGAAAAATTTGAATCGGGTGAAATAGATGGTGCAGGAATTAGGCAATAGATATATACATATTCACAACTAATTAAAATATAAATATACTATTATACATAAATTATTATAATAAGTGTATTAGCATGCTTATATTCTGTTATTATTATTATTATATATGGTACTAGCTGACTCGGCGAACTACGTACTTTCTGAATTCCTAAAAGACTTTGTTCCATGACACACAAACAAAATCACCAAAATCGGTCCAGGTGATTACATCCGATTTTGATGAAATCCTTCATCAAAATCGGATGTATAGCTTACGATTCTATAAAGGACAAACATTCATTTTTATATATAAAGATTAGTTTGATTTCAATCACATATAACACCGTATTCAATTAGGAGATGACAGAGTGTGCAAAAAGGTTCTCCTTTCCATTACATTCCGTACACTTAGCGCAATATTGTGGGAGATGCTTTATTTGGACTTGCTAAATGATACACAATAAAGACATTCTCAATGTTTATTGGGTGCTCCGTGCTCGATAATTGAGTGAAACTTTGACATTTCGCTTGACATTTCTCGAATTATTTGCTTATTCTGTTCATATGATTTTATAGTTATGTTCATATAGTCCTTCACCATACGCACCGCAAGAGTGTGAGACTCACTCACTCCGAAGTCTTTCCCGATAATTACAACCTGGATGTCTTCAAGTCTCGTTTAAATAGATAGGCATCGATATATGGTGGATATTCCACCTATAAGAACGAAGCGCTTTGCATCTAGCTTCATCATCCGCACCGCAACGGAGTGGAACTCCTTGCCGGAGTCTGTCTTTCCCGATACTTATAACCTGGGCGAGTTCAAAACCCGTGTGAATAAGTACCTTCAAGGTAAGCGTGCTCCATCCTAGACCATATCTTCGCTCCACATAGGGCAAGATTGTGGTCAACTGCGAACCTATACTTCAATAAAAAAAGGAAAGATACCTTCCAGGCAAGCTTGCTATATTTTAGGTCTTAACTCCGCTCCACATTAGGCGATATTCTACTCAAACGCGAACCTATATTACAATAAAAACAAGTCCATCTCAGAGGCGATAAAACCAACCCACAGCCAAGTGGCAGGGTATTTGCCGTCTGAATGGTTGCTACCTCAATTCTCGAGTATACTACCATAGAAACCTTGAGTTGATTAATTATTTGAATGAATGAATGAAAACACTTTATTGTCCACTATAAATTAAAAACTACGTTCGTAAAAGCTTTTTTTAATTATGTTTTTTTTTTGGGTCACCATCCTCGGGCCTAGGGGAAGCCTTTATAGTGAGGGATGTGTGGGAGGCTTGTTTAGCCGCATGCTAAGGTCTCCAAGTGGAGGCCAGGGGGATGGTTGACCGTCAAACTACCCACTAAACCTGCGCAACTAGCTCACACGCATGGAAATCGGTTACCATCGCCTATGGACATTTGCAACGCCAAAGGCCAAACTACAAATGCGCTGCTATTCTCTTAAGCGAGACTGGAACCTGGTCACTAATGCCGGAACACAACTCAAGGTTGTTATGGTGACATACTTTAGACCAGGGGTGGTGGCCATCCAGTCGAGCGAATGCCCTACCACCTGGCTGTGAGTTGTTTTGTCACCTCTTACGACAGGCCGCCCGGCCACAGGAAATTGTATTCTTTCTCCGTTCCTGCACTGATAAAATTTATAATAGTATTTAATTTCTAAGTTTTTGTAGTGTAATTTATTTATAATTTAGTTTATTTTTAAGTATTTAGTTTATAATGTAAATAATTTCTTGTAAACATATTTATAAATAAAACTATATATACTCGTATAATCTTCAAAACATGTTCTATCGTAGTTGAAATACTAACTTTTGAGTTTGGTTCTTACAAGATATAAATTCGTGATCCAGCGAGGAAACGTAGCCAGCTTTCTGGGGCACCTTACCCATAGAAGACGATGATCTAGGCTCAGTATTCTACTTTAGAGGGACTATGGGTATAATACAATACAAATAACTTAAATTTTCTTGCATTGTATTAGATTATATGTAATTTTATAATTATTCTTGATTTGTATTCAAAAAAATACTATTACAGATATAAATCCGAAAATAGCCCAAACAACGCCGCGTAGTATATCCCAGTTAGTAATCAACCTTCACAACGACCCATAGCTTTTAAGGTATGTGAAAATTTTTACCAAAACGGCGAAGATATAAATATACTATGCTAACAAATGTATTATAGTCGATACACATTTATGGGTATTGGGACCGCAAATAAATGCTTCACCAATTGGTCTAAGCCCATTTTTGGAAATCAGAGATATTAATGGATCTATCAAATCGTTGCTTATGTATATAACGAATTTAGTAATTATGGCATATTTAAATGTAAAATTACCTTTTGGAGTTTTATAAAAAGTGTGTTAATATTTTTATATTTTGAAATGAAAATTTTGTGTGATATTTGGTTTAAATGTTTTAATTGGATTTTTTATTTGCAAATTAGATATGACGTAATGCATGATGCGACCGCCACATAGAGAGTATATTTATCTATACATATAATACTGTAGAGGTCGAATTTCTGTATAATGAAAAAAAATGCTATAAACCGAGACAGGGGGATGCAAAAAGTGAAATAGAACTAATTTAGTTTTTTTTTCAAATTTTTTGGTTTCTCTGTTTGTACGGCCTAATCTCCGACACGATTGTACCAATTTAAATGAAATTTTTGTATGCCGGTAGCTTATATCCCTGGTCAAAATATAGGATACATTTGATCCCGGAAAATTAAAGAGTTCCCGTGTGATAGTTAAAAAACTTTAATTACTTAAACAGCTTGTTATACAACTTATGCACCTAATTAAGTAGTAATATTGCCGGTATCTTCATACAATAAAACAATTTATACATTAAAAAGACAAGATTTCGCGACAAAATAAAACCTTATAAAAACAGTGTCTAGCATAGCGTATTTCATCATCATATTAATGAAACTAGATGGCGCTGATAGTATTCTACATAGCATCAGCTAGCATATGTATATATTTGTGTTCTTTATTCTCTTCCTTCCTGACAGACACGATCTGTCAGGGTATTATTTACATTATTATTTATATTATTACTTGTTGTTTACTAGTCTAATTTTAATCTTATATCTATTACCTTAGTTATTTACTTACATTATCGGTGATTTTTTAAAATATTCACACTAGTTACCTATTACTGTCTATGTATATTCTTCTAACAGTTAACTTTCATTTATGACTACTTTTCTTATACTAAATTTACACAAGATGCCTTCTATATGTTTATTATCTATAATACTATATTATTATTACCTTGGAGAGTATATTTGTCATAGTTTTAAGACAGAAATATATAATGTATTTCCTGTTAAAGATTTCATAAAATACCTAACTATCCATAAAAGAGCTTGGATCTTTTATATACGCTGATACAGTATATATAATAACAGCCCTTAAGCCCACCACTGGGGTCGGGCCTGCCAGTTTGTATGGAAAAAGTATACCCGCCACGCTTATCCAAGGCCGAATGGTGGCTTTGACACATCGGTTATTCCGATATGCAAGTTTTGACACGATATCTGCTTTAGCTGTTAGCATGTAGTAATTGTAACAATATGACACATCCATTAAGTCAGAAATACTACCTAAGAGATGCATGTTTTATCTAGTCTGGTCTCAAATCCGCGTCCTTTGCGTTCAGTGCGATAACCACTAAGCTAGCACGACTTTCTATATCTATATACATAAAAGAAAGTCGTGTTAATTACACTATTTATAACTTAAGAACGACTTTACCGATTTGGCTGAAAATTGGTGGGGAAGTAGCTTAGAAACAGGAGACGGACATAGAATAGTTTTTATTCCGTTGGGACCGGTAAGTGGCGCTCGGGTTCTAGAATCCTCCAAATCACTTGAACCGATTTTGGTGATTCAGTTTTTGAGTGGGCCCCTCGCTCCGGATGGTTTAAATCCACAATTGGAACCGTTAAAGCAGGACAACGTCTGCTGGGGCCGCTAGTTATATGTATATAATACTATAACTTATAATATCTTGATTTGTAAATTATTGCAATAGTTAGAGCTGTAATATTAATTTAATATACAGATTTAGATGCGTTTTTGCTGATGTATATTTTCGAACTGATTACGGCAGAGACTAAGGCCCTACTCTCAAATGCCTTTCGTGCGCAGCCCGAAAGAGTCAACGAAATTTTACATATAAGAAAGAACAAAGAAACATTTTTTCAATACTATATTAATTTAGTCTATATGAAACAATAACAAATGCAACATACAATAGAAACACACTTAAATATAAGAAAAAATTAAGCAAATAAAAATCTAAAACGAAAGAGTTTTTCCAGAAATCTTACGATAATCCTCGTTGAAAGTAGTTAATCTATTCAGATAATTAAAATTGAAAAGCCTGTTTGTAATATCAATATAACACCTTTTTACTAAATGCATATGAAAGTATATACGGTATTCATATAAAAAAATATTGAAATGTTTGTTTGTCTGTCTGTATGGATGTTCCGGATAATCTCTGAAACGGCTGGACCGATTTTAACGGGACTGTTACTGGCAGATAGCTGATGTTATAAGAAGTAACTTACGCTACTTTTATTTTACTTTTACTTAAGGTTCCGCGAAATAAATCCACGCGAAAGAAGTCGCGAGCACAGGTAGTGTTATTATAAAAGTGTGATAAGTTGTTCTTTCGGTTTTCTTATGTATATTAAATTCTTATCACACAAAAGTTAACCCGTTTTACTAATTTAATGAAGAGTTGAAAAACTATTTACGTCAAGCGACTTTTTGTGAAAAAATTAAAATAATTGCTCTTTTCATGCTACTGTGTCAACTTAAGGAAATATAAAGAACTTTTTTAAATGGGTAGATAAATATATTTTATAGCCCTAATCTAAGCAATTCACTTATGGAACTTAATTTCTATAATTAATCGGTTAATTTACTTTATAAAATTTGTTAATTTTTAGTTAATTATATAATTTTAATTTTTATGTGATAATTAAAATTATCTAATAATACTTAGTTTGAAATATGCTTTTTTGAAGTAAAAAATCTCTAATTTATGGTTATGTCTTCAATTTAATTTTATAGTATAAAAGTTATTTTAATGAATTTACATAATATGTATAAAATAATTGATTTAAAACAAACATTTTACAGGATTAGTTAATGATACCTCGTTGATGTCTTTTGTACGCGCGCGTAACTTTAATTGATGCCGGAAAAGTCACACTTCTATTCAGTGATGCTTATAGAATTTTCTATTTTTATAACTTTACCTTATTCACTATAATAATATCAACATGACATCCGGGAAAATTTTGTGTTAGCAAAAATCTCGATCAATTATCGCTTAATAAAAGTCTATTTGCGATATTTATTATCAACTTTTATTGTATACAAATATTTGATCTATGTATTTAGATAGGTCATCGTAACTATTATATTATATTTCGCACTTAACAATAGCAAATTAAGACACATGTATTTTTTTTAATTTGAAAGGCTAAAACGTAGTGAAACATTCTGGGATATCATAATAAACACTTCTTACCTTAAAATCTTTGGTGTTACTTTAAAACAGACAAAAATCCCACATACACAATTTTCACCTAATTTTCAGTCTCACTCCACAGTCACGTGTATACTGTCGATTTCAAATGTCACTTTCGTTGGACATCCAATTTACAACTTACTAATAACTGAAAACGCAAACTGAATAAACTAGCACATACAACTAATATAGTCTATTTACACATAAAAAAAAGTTTTAAAATTTTATTTTTAACAGAAAAAACACTGGCATGTTAGAGGGTTTTAAATTAAACCTCGAGTTTGATTTTGATTTGAATTTCGAATTCATAAAATACAGTCTATTTAAAAAATGAAAAAAAGTTAATATTTATTAGAAGAAAACACTGGCTTGTTAGGAGTTTTTTTTTAAATTAACCCGCGAGTTCCATTTTCGATTATTTGAATTTCGAATTCTAAAAAATATAGTCCATTTAAAATTTTTAAAAAAGTTAATTAATATTAGAAGATAACACTGGCATGTTAGGAGTTTTTTTTAAATTAACCCGCGAGTTCCATTTTCGAAAATTTGAATTTCGAATTCCCGCATTCGAAATACGAACCGCGTGTTGACCGCACGGCGTGCGCGCACGAATGTACACGGAGGTGGACTCACTGCACCGACCCGATAGGGGGCGTGGTTAATTCTAACGCAACCTCTATTTATCACTCATCTCTGTCTAGCTTCTGTGTCGTACATATACACCCGTCTCGCTCCGGCGCGTGCGTTACCGGTGTGGTGGGATCGCGTGAACTTTGCCACTGCGCGGGCGCAGGTCGTTTAATAAAACGATAGACGTTATAGATCGCGACGCGATTATCGTAACACCATATTTGTATGAACTTGTACTGCGACGCATTGTAAATTAGTTATTTGTTTTTGTTATATTGAATTAATTGGTATTCAATCAGTAAGCATGTTAATTAATAGATATAATAAAACTAGCTTCTGTCTGCGGGTTTGATCACGTGTGCTCTCACGGGAACCGTGCGTTTTAATGAGATTAAAAGTAGCATTTGTGCTATTCCAGACTATAATATGTCTTTGTGCCGAAGATCACCTAGATCTGTTTAATTGTTCTGGCGTGGTTGAGTAACAAATATCCATTAAAATTATTGCACTTATAATATTAAGTATACATCCCAATCCGTAATAGTCCCAATGTTGGGCTTGGGCCTCCCATTTATAGGGAAACAGACAATATACCCGTCACGACTATCAAAGGCGGATTGATGGGTTTGACACATCGCTATATATGACGTTTCACAATGATGTTGAATGTAAAAAAGCGTTCATTTATTACGAAATTTACAGAAGAATAAAGTAAAAAACAAATAATATTTTATTTTAAATTTATTATTGATGTTAATGTTGTTACTTGAATAAATCATTTAACATGTTCTTGAAATAAAATCTTCTTTAAGCACTTTGCGCACTTTTGAGATGAGGGAAAAGAGATACAATACAAAGTCTCGTAAAAACCTGTGAGCCAGGGGTGCAGGTTTAGGTTTAGTGGGTACTGCCCCCGCTCGGATTCCCGTTCAAGAGTCCCCCACTTATCTCGATGTAAAGACCCCGCCTAGGCCCGAGGATTGTCTCACAAGAAATGACATAAAAAAAGAGAGATGAGATAGAGTCATCAGACAGGAGGAGTAAGATAGAGGGGATAAGGTTTAGGATTGAAATTGGTGGATGGGATAGGGAAGGTTGGATTGAAAAAAAGAAAATCATTTTATTCAGAAAGAAAATCATTATTCATTATATTCAGGATATAACTTATATTGGATAGCGCAGGTATTTTTTTTTATAGCTGGAGTACAGTAGGCAGGCAGACGGCCCACCTGATGGAAAGCGGTTACCGTCGCCTATGGAAGTTTGCAACTCCAGAGATGGCACTAATGCGCTGCCGGCCTCGAAGAAATTTTATGACACCCTTTTTAGAGAACCCCATATTTTAGCGCTATGGGAAAACCACGGTTGGGAGCTCATCCCAAATCACCACGGTAATAGTTGTAAAAGAAAATAGTATTATATAAATAAAATAGCAGGCATAAGATGTATTTATTATAAGAAGCTTGAGTAAGCAATAAAAAGATAGTTGTACAAGATAGTGCGTAAAGTAGTAATGTATAAATGTATATAATATATTTACATATAGCATAGATATCAAAAGAGAAATAAAAGAAAAGAAAAGAAAATAGTACATTTTAGTCTCTTTTATAATGTGATATTATTATAATATATCAAGAAAATAATTATTGTAGACATTTCGTTGGTATTGTAATTTTTTTTTATGACATTTATTTAGTTATTATAATGACATGTGATTTTATTTATTATTATAATTTTTCTATGCCTAACTGGCCAAACATGACGCACATTTATTTTGTTACCATCATGCATACTCTTATATGTAAATACTCATGTTTAAGAAATAAATAAACTTTGACTTTGACTAAAAAACAATAAAAAAAATATACAAACTCCCTGAAGTTAAAATCCTGTGTAATCTCGTTCGCTTGGGAAGAGGAATAAAAAAAAACCCCATAGTGCACAAGAGAAACATTCTAGGTATAATTGTTAACAAATTTAAAATTAATGTAACATTATCTCGTCCTAAAAGGGGCATCAGTCGCAGCATAATGCTGGTCTATTAAAACCAGCGCTGATCTTCGGCTAAGCTCATCGCAAAGCATGAAAGTAGAATCTTAAATAATATATATCTACACACACATTGGTTGGGATAGTGTTGGACTGGATTTAGGGAGGAAGAAGTCGGTCATCGGAACTCTTACTCAATGCACGAAACATGATTAGCTCAAGCCTAACCGTTTCACTCCGATATTCTGTGAGAGCGTGCTATCATACCCATCGAGCTAGCCGTAGAGTTGAAGTCAAGATAATGATCCTTGTCTTTCGTAATCACAGCTACTAAAAACCAGACGAAAAGTACCGTATTTTTTTAACTTTTCGCATGTATTTGAACTTCGATTTTGTTTATTGGCGTATATAATAAAAACATTAAAATGTTTAAAGGAAAGGTAAAATTTGTGCAAAGGCCGTTACTAACTAAACAATAGACTATCTTCGCAAATTGTTGTATGGTTCGCAAATTATTTTATTGCTATCACTAAAAGACCTTTGTGCCCATTGTTCTATTATTTTTTAGAAGCAAAACAGTTGTTATCCTTTTTTGAAGAAAGTTTTATGGATTTGCAATTTAACTTAAAAAAATGAAGGTTCTTAATTGCTCGTGTAATTTTATACATAATAACATCACGCCAGGTTCCTTGCAGGGTAGGCACGAACAACAGAGCGCCATTTAGGTTTATTCTTACACACCTCACTTGCTTCTTTGACATTCATAGCTCTCATGCACGATCGTCTGTTCTTAAAGCACCTGACATCACCTTCTGCTAATACACGATCAATTTGATCATGGAAGTTGTGTGGCCGTGGCCTTCCGCGTCTTCTGCATACATCCACTTTTGCATTGTATATCTGTTTAGTCATTCTTTCATCATACATCCGTTCCACATGCCCGAACCACCGCAGCATTACTTTCCTTACCTTCACCCCGACACTCTCTTTCTTACTTCGGTATTACGAACGCTGTCCGCAAGCGTCACTCCGCAGATTTTGCTCAGGGCTCGCATCTATTTTTATTTAATTTTTATAATCATAATTGTAACACCAATATGCTGCCGCTCTGTAAAGCGATATTAGCGTCTCAGACGCCGCCAATCACGATTTCTACATCCCGCGAGGGACACCAGGTGACATAGCTATAGGAAAGACTAGGTGTGTTGCTGGGAAGTTTCTTTCGCCGTTTCTTCTCTCCCAGCCATAACACGTTGCGATCCCGGCCCGCCGAGATCGTTCCCTTTGGGCTTTGTATTACCCATCGCCCGTTCTCAATAAGAAGTATTTTGTCGTCCTCCAGTTGGCATCGTGAGATTCATCCCCCTTTCATGGCAACAAGCCCCTAGGGAGTTCCTTCGAGCAAGTTGCCTGAAAAACCCCGGTAAAGTTTTGAAGTCTTCAGACCAACGACATAAAGTCAAGTCCAATAAATAAAAGCAGACAAAGTCGCTGGCAAATGCTAGTCGAAGTAAAATAAATTTTATATTACCCTTGTCTTTATGACTTTTAATAATCTTCAATTCAGTTTTGCACTTTGAATTTGAATATGAACATGAATATCGGTATAATCCGATTTCAATAACGCAAATTGTTATGTTAAAGCGCGTATTCAATAAATTTAATGGTTTTAACATTCATGAAGTGTTAACCTTCTGTTATTATGCCTAAGCGGGTAATGATTCAATATAATCTTTTGGATTTTCTTATCTGGGCTGCCGACCAGGAGATGGGTATGTCCTAAGATATATCATGAGATAACCAAAGATATGTTTAACGGAAAATATGTCCAAACATAATTTATAATGTATTACGAAAGCATTTTACCATTGTGTCCTTGATGATAGTACCATATCTCATTGCATATTATAGGGTGGCGCATAAAAACCGATTTTTTTATGAGTCTCGAGTGAAAAATTTTTAGATTTTCGCTCCTAATTATTTGAATTTCTATGCGTACTTACGTAGTATACTCGTGATTTGCTTATTTGTGGGTAATAATGTATCCACTGGTGTTACGGTTTTTTAATATAATATAGACATTTTAAAAACAAAAATTACTTTATTAGCGTATTCCATTAGTATCTCACAACGTCCAAAATGCCCCATCAGGCGTTCTACATGACGACCACGGTCGTTATAATCGTGGCGAATACGTCACTAATTATGTCATCATTTTCGATCGCCTCTTTCCTAGTCCCTCTTTACTATTCCCTCTTTCCTATTTCCTCTTTCTTATTCCCTCTTTCCCATCCCCTCTTTCCATTCCAAGGACTCGTACCGTGTTGTCTTCACCTCTGGTGTTTTAAAGTTTATAGGCGATGGTAAACACATTTCTTTACTTGGGCCGTCTATTTACTAGGTTCGCAATAAACAAAAATAGAACCCGATCTATCGTAACCTTATAACTTTTCACATTGTCAGTTAACTTATAAAATGATCGTACCTAACTGCACCATAACTGTCGAATTCATACTTTCAACTAAAAAAATAAACCATAAATAGCCATGTTACTTCAAAACACCCAATTCAGAGCAAAATTAAAGAAAAATAGATATTTTAATTAAATAACTAAAAATATAACATTACTGAAGCCTAATTGCTAATAAAGCCATTTAAAAATGAAAGACAAATACCGACTGCAAAAAAATGCAAAAGCGTACCGACGTTAAAAAAGTAGTGGCAAAAGTTCCAACGGAGCAATAAAATAATTTCGTAGAAAAGAAGTTTTGCACAACTGACAGATATTTGAATAAAGAACATATTAAGTTGTTGGTGCAATTTTTTTATTGGTTAATGACCTGGCCTATTTCACCTTTAAGATTTTTAGGGTTCCAGTGGTATTTTGACAAAAATATTATGCTTTTCTCGCGTTCATCTATCTTTGTGTTAGAGTAATTTTTAGACACCTATTGGATGTAAATGGATGTTTTTTCAAATCTATTATTAAATTTAAAGTTTTTATTCAAAGTGAGTTCCAGTGGAGAACATTTTTTGACGGTCATACATATGAGTTAGAATTTAATTTTACTGCCTATTCTATGTACACCGCTTCGCAACGTGTCATTGCTGTTAAGGAGAAGAAGCGGCAAGAAACTCCCCAGCAACATGTCTAGCTAAAAATTGTTTTTCTTTACATTTCTTATTTATTCTATTTAAATCATAAGTTCTTTGTTTTTAACTTTTATTTATTTATTTATTTATTTCATATCCAACAGCTTACTTATAACTTAAAACAATCAACTCTATTTAATATGAATGTTGCCAATTACAGGATACTTCACACTTTACAGTATATTTGTGCAAAACCAAGACCGCAATAAACAGTTTGCTTACGTTAAGCTCTATATAAATGTAGTATATTTAATAAAATAATGTAATGCCTGCTGAATTATCCCCTATATAGTATATGTTATATATATGGTATATAAGTTAAACGAAAATAATATATAATAAATACACAGATATTCATATTATATATATTAATAATATACGTATATATGATTCACTAATACATGTTATACAAACTAAAAAATATACAGACAAATGTGTGGATATATTTTATGATACCTAATAACCAGTTAAACTATCAGCCTAATTTTTCGAATATCTTTGATTTATAAATAAATTTTGAATGGTAAAAATATCTACATCATTAAATTTGTTATTATAAGTGGCAGTAAGACGAGCAAGCACTTCATTTAAGCCATAATTAGTTCTTCTACAGGGCACGTGAAACAGTCTAAACGAGAATTTACGATATCGTAAAGGAATGACATGTCAAGAAGCTGTCTTCTATTTTTAAGGCTTGTGATGTTATAAAATTGGCAGGCTTCCTCGCACGTAGCAAAAGAGTTCTTGCTTTTATAATTGAGATATTTTATAAACAGTTGTTGAATTCTTTCGATCTGATTTATATATGTATCGTACTGTGGTGACCAGATGCTACAACTGAACTCGAGCAAACTGCGGATATATGCAAAAAACACAGATTTTAAGCATGTGACATTGTTAAACAAAGAACACGTTCGTTTTATAAATCCGAGATTACGATAGCCTTTGTCCACTATTACATTTATGTGTTTGTCAAGAATCATTTTGCTGTCCAAAACAATGCCAAGGTCTCGGACTTCATTAACACGCTTAAGAGGTTGATTGTTGATGGTGTAGTCAAATAATATGGGTTTAATTTTACGGGTAAAAGTTATTTGTGAACATTTATCAATGTTTACGCTTATTCTGTTTAGCTCATAATATTGTGTTAATCGGTGAATATCCCTTTGCAAATTGAGACAGTCATTGACAGAATTAACAGACAAAAATACTTTTTTATCGTCTGCGTAAAGAAGATGTTTGGCATATTGGAAACAGCCGTGTATATCATATAAGTAAGCATTATAAAAAAGTGGTCCTAAATGCGATCCTTGAGGTACCCCAGAAGGAATCGATGTAAATTCAGATCTGCTCCCACCAATTACGAAACGTGCCGCCTATTAGTTATATAAGATTTTTTACAGTATGACGTGGTCTACACGATCGAAGGCTTTTTCAAAATCGGTGTAAATGACGTCAACTTTATTTTATTTACTTGATTTATTCTCCATATTCCTTAGTATGTAATTAGTGAACTCTCCCAAATTAGTATTTACAGATCGGTTTTTAAGAAAACCATGTTGATTAATCGAGACATTATTAGCAATTGTAGAGTATAGTACATCATAAATAAGTTTTTCAAGCAGTTTTGAAATAGTATTTAAAATTGAAATTTATGTTTATTATTATTTTTATTATTGAATTAATGTTTATTATGTATCCTTTCTTATGTATCGGAACTATATGTGCTTCTTTCCATATACGAGGAAATATCCCTTCTTTGACTGATGTATTAAATAAAATTTTGAGTGGATTGGATAATGTTTTAGCGCAATTGACAAAAAATATAGGTGGTATTTTGTCACTTCCAGGTCCTTTATAAACATTTAGCTTTCGAATTGATTTTAGTATAATGGAACTATGAAAACTAATCGTGTGTATACAATCTTGATTCGTACTGGGAAGAGCACTAAACGTTAAATTTGGATATCTATCAAGTGGCCGAATAAAAACACTATTGAAAAAATTGTTGAAACCTTTACATATATCAGAACATGTTTCGTATTTTATATCACCATTACATAGAGTTTTAGGATATCCGCTGTTGTTACCGCCTTTCATTTTTTTGATAAAACTCCAGAGTTTTTTTGGGTCTTTCTTAATCCATTTTTGACTTAACTCTATATGCTCTTTAAAGTATATGTCTTCCACCTTTTTTTGTCTAGATCTTAACAAACAGAACTCGTCATAGTCCCTGGGATTACCAAATTTCTTCCACTGTTTATGTACTTTGTGCTTTTCAGATATGATTTTTAAGAGGGGAGCTTTGTACCAAATCGGATAGGTCTGATTGTTATTCCTTTTAATAGGAACATACAGATGTCCGCAATCATTTAATATAGCATAAAATTCAGAAACAGCGTCTTCTAAAGGTATGTTGTTTAATATACGTTCCCATTCAACTTTAGACAATCTCTCATTTATTAGTGTATAATTGGCTTTATGAAATTGATAAGTTAACTTTGCGTAATTTTCAAGTGGTGTAACAAATATATCCCGAGTTTCTAATTCTAAGGATGGATGAAAAACGTCCTCTTTTAAAATGGGATTCTTAGATAAACTTAAATTAAGATAGAAATTTGAGAATACTAAGTCCAAAATATTACCACTCGGATTATTAAATTTGTTATATTGATCAAGTCCTAAAATCTTAAACTCATCTAATAATTAGAAGTATGTTACAGAATTATTTTTCGAATAATTAATGGGGTTGTAGCAAACAGTGCACGCTCAGTATTAAGAGGAAAGAAGGATATTATTCTTGTTATAATAATGACGAAGTTTGTACTGCAACATATCTCCATAACTTCCTTACATGTTTGGAAACAATATAACGTTATACAGACGATTGTATAACTATGTAAATGGAGTTTTGTCATTTCATTTAGCAGCTCTTTTATTCTATTCATTCATTAAGAAATTCGACCATAGTAATTAATTTAAATTATAAGTTTGATCATTATTAAAGCTCTGTTGTCAAAGACTATACTCCTATAATCACAGATTTCGCCAAGGCTACACTGTTCATTTGACTTTAACAATAAATATGCGTGTATGTGTCAAATACATGGTAGTGTATGTAATGTTTTTTTTATTGATTTCTGCACTGCATTCTTCGTATAAACTATAAGTGTGCAAAATTTCATACTCCTCCGTCAGCGCAATTTTCGTAAAAAGAGGTACAAAGGTTTTGCTTCACGTATTCATATATTGATGAATAAGAAAATGTTATATATGGTACATGAAGCTAATTTAAATAAAAAAAACACGCTTTTATAAAAAATCCAACTAAAAAAACAAAAAATAAAATTTAATATAATATAAAAAAGCGTGGGGTGTATTCAAAGCGCTTTTTAAGATATTATATTATTAATTGAATACACCCCACGCTTTTTTATATTATATTAAATTTTATTTTTTGTTTTTTTAGTTGGATTTTTTATAAAAGCGTGTTTTTTTTAGTTTTTTTAAACTATTATTTATTTTTCATTTTTTAGTTGATTTTTTTTAAATGTTTTTAAATACAAGCTTTTGAGATCCTGCATATCATGTAGCAGCAGAGTGCTAGCCAAGACAAGTAAAACGAGCCCAAACACGACGGGTCTATCTTGTTTAGTACAGGAGTTCCTATGGCCACCTTTCGACTCCATCATCAGATCAGCTCCATGGTACCATATTATTGCATTGTCACGCGATATAAACATACGAGCCCAAACACGAAGGGTCTATCTTGTTTAGTACAGGAGTTCCTATGGCCACCTTCCGACTCCATCATCAGATCAGCTCCATGGTACCATATTATTGCATTGTCACGCGATATAAACATACGGGCCCAAACACGAAGGGTCTATCTTGTTTAGTACAGGAGTTCCTATGGCCACCTTCCGACTCCATCATCAGATCAGCTCCATGGTACCATATTATTGCATTGTCACGCGATGTACACATACGTGCAAAATTTCAGCTCAATCGGAAAACGGGAAGTCGGTCAAATTTAGGGGTCGGTTACAGACATACTGACTGACATACAAGTGAAGCTAATATAAAGCGTGTAAAAACAGTGCGTGCAGGACGCCCGACAGAAGTGATAACTTATAACAGACAGATTGGGGCCGTAACGCGTTACGTAACGAAGCGGTTTACCGCCCTATAAGAAGTTATCACTTCAAAAAAAGTAGACGTTCGGCTACGGAACCCTGCATAGTTCGCGAACTGGCAAGCACTTAAACAGTTTGTATTGGTTTATATCCTTGGCCTCTTTTGCCTTCATCTTTTTTTAAACCTTAATAGATGTTTCCATAGTGTTACGGTAAAATGATCGTTTTTTTGTCGAACAAGGGTTGTCCGGTTCTGTCCGGCCCGTTACTCAGTTCCCGTGACGTCACACTTTTTTATTTTTATACGCCCATACCGTTCCGGGTGAAGGCAACATGTGTTTTTCTTTTTTATGTATACAGCGAGGTGTGTTTACACGAAGCGTGTTGGAAGTGTGATTTGTAGGACATGTTTTTTTTTTAAATTCTAATTTGTTTTTAATGTACTTCTCGTTGCTTGTTTTTTTAATGTTATAATAACTTCCAGGTGGAGTTCGTGCATATGAATCAATGTAACCAATTTTAGGTAAGTTAAAATGTAACTAATAATGATCAATAAAATATGTGGTTATTCAAAAATGTGACTTTTAAATGAACAATAAACAACAAAAAGATGATTTGCTTTTTGATCATTATTCATTTTGAATGATATTTTTTTTTGTCGTAAAGCTACTTTTCTCGTCTGAAACTATAAATGCATAGATTTTATTAAACAACAAAAAAAGGAATTTTTACGTATACGCTAGCGGTCTGGGAATATGGGGACTATGGCGTCTGCCCGTCACAATGTTCGGGAAACATAGAAAAATGGGCTGACGGTGACTCGCCCCAAATTATGGGCCCCAAAAAGTGGCATAGAAAACAGGGGCAAGATGGGCGTGAGTGGCTAAGGGGTATAGAGAGGTGGGCTACAGGTCCATCGAGGCTACTTCTGACGTTATCATTTACTATTAAGGCCTATTATAAAGCTAAAAAACATCTGAGATGTGAGATACCAAGTATGTATGTATAACATTTTCATAGAAAACTATTAAAATTTGGTCAATTGGCCAAAGTTTTATGAAATGACAGTAAGCATAAAATTCTTGATATTAAATTATGGATGATGCTTTACAAATTAAAAATGTACATACCGGTAAATGCCCTACTTAGAGTAGGTAGTAGTAAGTCTTGATGAGAGCGCGAGTGTTCCGCGCGCTCATCTCTCCTCACGCGGGGCGCGTTACAGACCGCCCCACGCCAAAGAGAGCACGACGATACGGGGGATGAGTCTCCCGGCAACGGAAGAGGCCTGGTGAGGGGGGCCTACCAGGGCTGCGGAGAGGCTAGGTACCCGTAGCCCTGGCATAAGGCGAAGGACGGAACACCCAGGGGTTTTAGTGGGTATCCGTAACCGGGAGTGGCAACAGCATGGCAACAGTCTTGACTGGGCATGCTGGTGCCACCCCTGATCTGGCGAATCCCACACACGGGTCGCGAATTATCCCCCCAAGATTCTGCCCCTGTCGCGGCTTATGGTTCACAAGCGGATTTCCCCTAGTTAAAAAAAGGTAGTAGTAAGTCTTAAAAATGAGTCATAATTTTGCCAAGTACTTGATCTCTAATACTAATCGATATTCCACATGAATATCAAATAACACACAATATTATTGATTTACCCACTTCCTCACATACATAATTTAGCAATTGGCATGGCCAGTATGGGCATTTCGCCAAGACATGGTCATTGTAGTCAATGATTGTCCTTGTAACGGCATGGATGCTTTGTGCCGGGATGACTAAAAGTCTAGTAATTGGATGAATATCTTTGTTCTGAAAACTTCAGAAAAGTTTGGCCCTTATTAAGTGTAGTCAACTGTTGAATCAAAACAAATAAAAAAATGTAGTACGTCATGTCTTTATTATAACTATAGTAATATTTTTCTTTACTTTTATTGTCTCTGTGTTTTTGAATATGCACTGTTTGCTACAACTCCATTAATTCTTCAAAAGTAATTCTGTAACATACGTCTGTATAAAACTTATAAAAAGAACATGAGATATAAATAGAATAAGAGAGATATGGAGAAGGACAATTTTTGGCTAGACGTGTTGCTGGGGAGTTTCTTGCCGCTTCTTGTCCTTAACAGCAATAACACGTTGCGAAGCAGTGTACATAGACTGGGAAGTAAAATTAAATTTTAACCTACATGCATGACCTTTAAAAAGTGTTATTTTATTACTTATTTCGAATAAAAACTTTAGAATTTGAATTTGAATTCAACGGCAGGGATCTTGAGCGATCGGCAGGACATAAGGCCGCGTGCTCACCTGCGAGCCGTGACCTTTGCAGTTACCGTAACCAGAAATGATAGTGTGTAGTGGCTTGAAAACTGAGGCGAGCGGTACGCGGCGCGCTTGTAACGAGGCGACATAGCGATGATCATTGTCATCACATTTAAGTTAATCCAATTTGGTATGGAATTGATTGAGCACCATCTCGTGAGCGTGAATAGAAACATACAACATGCCATACAAAATTGCGTTAACTTGAACGTGATAGTTTTTGCAGGAGTACAGGAGACAGATAGATGGCCCCCCTGATGAAAGCAAAAGAAAGAAAGAAAAATATTTTATTTAGGGCAAAAACTGTTATATAGAAAAAGAAACAAAATAAGTCCTAAATTGGATCCAGTCTCAGCATAATGCTAGCCAACAAGGACTAGCGCTTGCCATCGCCTATGGACAATTGCAACACCAAAGGTGCTACAAATGCGCTGCCACTCTCTTAAGGGAGACTGGAACCTGGTCATTAATGCCGGAACACAACTCAAGGTTGTTATGGCGGCATTCTCTAGACTAGGGATGGTAGCCATCCGGTCGGGCAAATAGCCTACCACCTGGCTGTAGGTTTTTTTCTTTTTAATTTTAATCTTTAAATGCATTATGAAATTTCAACATTTCCAACAGATTTCATATATTATAGGTATAGTGTAGTAGGTATTTATTGTTAAATATGTTATTCACTTTCAATGTATTCTGCAGTCTGGGAGTAACTGGATCTAGTATTGTTCGTTGCATGCTGGTCATACTACAAAAGTCATAGAACCATAATATCAAATTCGTTATATAGAAACACAAAAATATTTTACAACATACATCATACAAAAACCATTTTATAACTAAAAGAAAATAACAAAACATAATTCCTATCTATCGAACAGAATAAGATACTTATACAAAATTGTATGAAAAAAATAAATTTAATTCCATACATAAATCTTTAACGCGAGATTAGATCTCGTTCATACATCTCAATTTTACAATAAATTTATTGGTGTCGCTTGGGCTTATTTATCGTGCCGACTGTACCTAAATACAGCGTTATAACTGATAATGTGCCCGAGTGTACCGCGTGGTACTGTCCGTTGACAAATGTATTGGTTGTATGGATTTATATGGAGCTATCCGGATAAACCGTCCTAGAATAGCAGTTAATACACTCGTGTCCCAATTTCAAATTGTAAGAAAGAAAAGACGAAAGAATAGATTTTTACTAACATAAAAAAATGTGCCTAACAAGAAGAAAATCAACAGTTTCTACATCTTGAAGTTGGTTCGAAGTAAAATATAAAATTTTGTTTTTTTAAATGTTTTACTTAGTGTGGTAGATACGTGTATTTTTGCTTTTCAGCCAGTTTGACTTTTCGCTTTTATGTTACATATGTAGTATCCAGTAACACTGACATTTATTTGAACTATCCTGAGGCTGTAGGTAATGAATTTAACGCAAAAAGAATCATCAAAATCGGTTTAGAAACAAATAACTTATGGCTGTAAATATTTCAAAAGATATTTACATGATGAATTAAGAATTTCCCCCTTTTAAGTCGGTTAATGAACAAAGATGGGAACATTACAAATAACATAAAAAAAAATGTAAAGATTCACTTAATAAGAAATTGTACATTTCAGTTAACGAGGTTGACCCCTGACAGCTTAGCAATACCTATGTTGGACTAATTCTCATTAAAAATCTTCCAACCCATAATGTGATAAAGCACATGTATATACATACAAACATACCTACATTTTTTTATATATATGTATATTAATATAATTAACAGTAAATCAAGCGAAGAAAACGTAGCCAGCTTTCTAGGAACCATACCCATAGAAGACGGTGATCTAGGCTCTGTATTCTGCTTATAGTCTTAAGAGACTATGATCTTGTACAAAAAAGTTAAGTTTTATTTTATTCGATTATTTATATATGTCTTCAGTGTACTCTGGCTTATAATTTATCTACAATTATGTCTTTATATAACGTTATTTAATGTTACAAAAATAGATTATATGAAACTATGTAATTGTACACAATAAATAATAGTAAATAATAGTCGTGGTAGCGTAGTAGCTAGCGGACGCGTCCCAAACTCAAAGGGCGTGGGTTCGAATCTTGGTCTGAACGCATCCACCACTTTGCATATTGTTACAATTACGTACACATCGAGATAACGATGTGTCAAACTTGCCAAGCCGCCTTGGGCAACCGTCCGTTCCCTAGTAGGAGGCCCGAGCCCAGCAGTGGGCCGTTTAAGGGATGTGATTATAAATAATTATAATGTTAGAAGATACAAATGTCTAAACAATCGTATTTGAAAAAAAAACTAATATTGAGAAAAAATTATAAAGGCATTGTAGTGATTGCAGCAAATTCCACCAGTTTATACACACAGTCAGGTTTTTGACTTCATATCCATATTATTGCGATTACTATTACTAAAACTTGTGATGAAACACACAACAAAATAACCGATGTTTCGAACCCGCCGAGCCGCCTTGGACAAGTGTGCGGATATGTGAAGTTTTATGAAAGAAAGAAAGCAAAAGATTACATTTGAAGAAATAACGACGTAATTATATTCCTTATATACACATAGTCTAGTTTGTAAGTTTGTACGTCACTTTTTCAGCAAACAAGGTTTGACTCAGCATATTGCTATACCGGAATTATATCTGACTTTCAATGCAAACCTTCCTTTCGGTGTGAGACCGAAACGATCCAATTTCAGAAAATCACCAAAAATAACGTTGTTACTTTAAAATTAAAATAAATAAATAATCATATAATTACTTAAATCTATTGGCACATCTCTGTGTGCATTACATGTAACATTTTATTACTAAACCATACATACAAAAGTTTTATAATAAAATAAAACTAAAGTAATATAAAGTATTGATTGATTTTTTTTAAGTATATAACAAATCGCTGTCAGGGGAAGCGTGCCCAGAAGGCTGGCTGCATTGCCACGCCGTATGGCAATGCTGATTCGTTGCGCGAAATACAAACCAGCCTTCTGATCACGGGTGGTAGCAAAGAGTTTCTTACAAATTTCTTTGAAGAAACCCTTTGCCGGTTTGCAGCCCACGGACCTAAAATTTCAACTCCAAACGGCATAAATGTATCCCTTCCTAGGGTTCCATATTTGCTCCGTTTGAGATGTTCAGTTGATGAAGCAGCGTTATTTTTAAACGACTCCCAAAAGGAGGAGGTTCTCAACTTGGCCAGTATGTTTTTTTCCGATTTACGTGATTCTTATTTAGTTTGATGCGGAATATTTGCCATTTGGTCCCGTAAAAATTTAACATAGTTTGGCTCAGTAGTTTTCATTTTATGAACATTTTATTAATGTATTTATCTCGATAGATTTTCATACAGATCTTGTAACTGAAGTAAGCAGTTAACTTGAGTAGCCTCTAGTTATTAAAACTTAGATGTAATCTGTTACCGATCCCTAAAAGTCTCGAAAATTCTTTCCTATTATAATAAACATGTATACATAAAGCAGCATACCCCGTTTAGTGGCTGTTAATCCGACACCGGGCCACTTGGCTCCTGCCGATTTATGCTCGCGGAGCGATTTGATACATTGGTTTTTGGTTCAAGTAAAAACAGTAAGTTAGGTTGGTTACATAATGTTTGACCTACGTAAAGTTGGTGAGAGCCATTTCCCGAGGCCCTGGCAATAGGCGAATGGAAGGAACGCGTGGAATTTTGACACTGATGAATCCACCGCGTATGATGATAACTCCGCAATCGGATTTCTCTTAGTCAAAATAAAGGTACAGAATAAGGCAGTTTTTAACTGCCCCAGAAACAAAAACGCAGGGAAGACGTCGGGGATTTGATTCCTCTTCGCAGTGGAGAGTCTGATGAATCATCGCCTGTCAGGTCCGCAGAGGTACTGGCTTATATTCCAGTCAGAGGAACATCGAATGGTTATAATGGGTATTCGTAAATCGGATAGACATAGCATATCTTCGGAGGTGTTATTACCACCGTAACGCGGAGAGTACTACACGCATTGATTACTGTTTCCCCATGGTGAGCAGTCGTTAATCAGATTTATTCTTGTTAAAAATGATTTATAATGCTCATATAAACTGATTGTTTTAAAGTTGCGTGACCATTTTGGCATAAAACGCACTGTCAAAACTTCATTAGACATAAACCGAGGGTAGTAGCCATCCAGACGAGCAAATGCCCTACCACCAGGCTGTTGGTTGGGTGCTCCGGGTGCGATTCCTGGCGTAGTAAGTAAGTAGTGTTTGTCTGCCGATTATTTTGATATTATTGCTTAACTGTATTGACTTACGGTTTGAGATATTAACTATGTCACCGGTACGGTACGGTCATGATATGTGACCAAATAACTCTCAGCTCGGATAAGAAATGTAACAGAAACATTTTTTATTTTCAAACTCTATCTTTCCGGTATATTGTAACTCGAAACATCTATTTTACTTATGAAAGAGAAATCTTTAAGAAATACGCCATGCACCTTTACGTTTTCATGGGAAACTGTTTAATTATGTTATAGACTCAATATTATTGTGATATTTATTTCTGAGTGCGCAATTTAACCTTAGGAAGGGGTTATATATTTTGCATTCTGGAGTTGAAACATTAGGTCCGTGGGGTCCATCGCCAGAGTTTCTTCAAACTTTGTAAGAAACTCGTTGATATTACCCATGATTAGGTTGGGGCATATTTAGCCAAACGTATCAGCATTGCCATACAGCGTGGCAATGCAGCCAGCTTTCTGGGCACGCTCCCCTCTGGCAGCGTTTTGTTACACATCAATCTTTTGTTATTTATAACTAAGGTTAATTTTAGTATTTAATTGTAATTTTAAGTTAGTTTAGTTTACTAAGTGTGGTTGCTACTTCTTTCGTGAGTGGTTTTTTCTGACCACTAATGCCGGAACACAACTCAAGGTTGTTATGGCGGCGTAATCTAGACCAGGGGTGGTTGTTATCCAGACAGGCATATACCCTAACACCTGCTTGTGGGTTATTTTGTTGCCTCGTAAGACGCCTGGCCGCAGAACTTGTATTCTTTCTCCGCTCCTGCATTGATTTGTCTCTCAGTGACAAAAATCCTAAAACAATAAATTATTCACAGACATCGTGTAAACAGCAATTTTGTATATATTAATATATTCAGAATACACTTTTGAACTAAATATATTTGCTAATGGACTCATGTCTATTCCTGGCATTCTTGCTACTTTACTTTTATAATAATTTCGTTGAAATCTGGAAATGCTTATTTACATTATTAAGTAATCCTATTAAATACTTGAATTTAGTATGTGTATTGCACTTTGGATCTTATATAAGTGTATTTAAAGCATAATGTAGGAATTAACGGGTTTTTACCTGTCTATTGTAGTGTTTTAATCTGACAAAGATAAGGGTGAAATTAGTTCTTAATCTTTACAGACCAGTTTTAATTATAACTGTTTAATATCTCTTAGTTAATAATTACACAGAATATTAAAATTAAAATTAAATCCTTTAAGGAGATCCTACCAAGAAATCATTTATTCCTAAAAAATTTACATTTTTATCCGTGCAGGAACGGAGAAAGAATACAAATTCCTGGTGTCAGTTGCATTGTCGTAAGGGGCGACACAACCCACAGCCAAGTGGTAATATTTGCCTGTCCTTCTTATTTTAGCTGAATGAATATGTTTGTGGTCTATTACTTTAGTGGCCCAACATTCGGACCCGTATAACATAACTGGTCGTATGATAGGTTTGTATATCTAACCCTTTAGTTTCAGTGGCATGAGTTTGTCGCTTGTCATCTTGTCCTTGCATCCATTTGTGCCAGGTAGTAGAGTATTTGCCCGATTGGATGGCTACCACCCCTGGTCTAAAGTATGTCGCCATAACAAACTTGACTTGTGTTCCGGTATTAATGACCAGGTTCCAGTCTCCCTTAAGAAAGCAGCAGCGCATTTGTAGCACCTTTGGTGTTGCAAATTCCCATAGGCGATGGCAACCTCTTTCCATCAAGTGGGCCGTCTGCCAGTCTGCTGAACTCCTGCAATAAAATAAAATAAAAATCTCTCTCTATTTCTCACTTACGCTGCAGTAGTGAACCAAGATATCTGTATTTGGGTTACACGGAATATTTTTTTCCATTAAACTTTTTGCATGTCCCACACATTACCAGTTTCATAGTGTGTAAAGTCTTACTGACTTAATTATTTTTATATAGAGACTTCCTAGGAATGTCGCTTAAGCTAAAAGTACAGGTCTATAAATCCATCAATAGGCCTGTAGTTCTGTATGACAGTGAAGCGTGGTTTATACTTGAGGTGATGATCGTGTCACGGAGATGAATATGCTGCGTTGGATGGGTGTGGAGGTACGCGGGAAAACCGCGTCGGACTCCCGCTTCCGAGGCAGTCTTCATGTTCGTAATACAGCAGATAAATTGCAAGAAAGGCGCATACGCTGGAACGGTCATGTTTTACGGAGATCAGGTATATCTGTGGGGAACAAATGTCTAGTCATACCGCCTTCGCCAGGCCTCGATAGCAGGAGTAGGCCCAAGAAACGTTGCCTTGACATCCTGAAGGATGACATGCATACCAATGATCTCATAACAAGAGATGCCGAAGAACGTGCGAAATGGAGAAGGGAAAGTTGAGCTGAACATTATATAATTCTAGCCCTTTATATCAGGCATCACCCCTAACATAATGAGGGACATTAGTAAGCAGCGCTTTTAGAACTAGATGTTCTTTTCTAAATCGAATATTGATTTTTATATTTATAATAAAAATATATTAAGAAAATCTTGAATCTAAATCCTATAATCCTATCCTATAAATATTACAAACGCGAATGTTTGTTAGAATGTTTGTATGGTTGTATGTTTGTTACTCTTTCACGCAAAAACTAACGAATGGATTTTGATGAAACTTTACAGTAACAGCTTACACATCGAAATGACATTTATAAGCTATAATTTATAAAGATACTAGCTGTCCCGGCAGACGTTGACCTGCCCTGAAGATATAAAATTTAGAACCCGATTGCAGCGCCATCTACAGGATCCATTAAGATGTAAGCTATCCTATCTTTCGAGTTGGATCAAACTGCGCACGGTGTGCAAATTTGATTAAAATCGGTTAAGTAGTTTAGGAGTCCATCGCGGACAAATAACGTGACACGTAATTTATATATTTTAAGGGCGCAGCTAGTATTCTAAACGTATCATCATCTCGATACGTACTCTATACGTATCATACACGGAATATTATAGATAGATTATTGATGATGTAGACTCACAAGCTCGTTCATATTCTAATAATAAAATTAAATTCAATACGCATCTAAAAGATCAATTCAATAATAATATGATTTTCTAGCCCATACAATCTGAATACACTTTCAATCTTACATTAAACAGAAATAAGATAACCATAAATAACCTATTTAACGGAATGCGAGAAGCTTTATGTGTATTTGAACCCGTGACCCGGCACTCATGTGGCATCAGTTACATACATTACTTACATCAAATGCAAAATTATTACGCTTCTTTCATATGTTATGGGTTTTCCACAGCCTGTGTGGTTGACTGGGCAAAGACTTTGTCGGCTAAGTGCACTGAAAGGCAAAGACAGCAGGTTCGATTCCTGGCTTAGTAAATTTAATAAATGAATTTTATTCAATAGAGTATGCTTACGTCGTTGGCAGGATCAGGAGATTCCGAAAATGCAATTTTGTCTGTCTGTCTTTTTGTAAGGATGTTTCGGCTAATCTCTGAAGCGACCGGACCGATTTTGAAGGGACTTTCATCAGCCGATAGCTGATATGATATGGAGTAACTTAGGCTTCTTTTCATGGGTTTCGCGAAAAAATATCCACACGGGCGAATTCGCGGGTATAGCTAGTCTAATCTATAAAAAAAACTAGCGATCTTGGCAGACGTTATCGTACCCTGAAAAATAAAATAAAAGTTTACAGTTCGATTCCAGCGCCATCTACCGGGTCCAATTGTGAATCTAAACCATTTTCGAATCCACTTGAACACACACAAAAATTTCATCAAAATCGGTCCAACAGTGTAGGAGGAGTTCACTGTCAACACACGGTACAGAAGCATTATATATAATAAAGATAATGAATAAAGATAATGTTGTAATTGGTAATGCCTACAATCAGTACCTCTCTCTTGACTCTAATTGTGCGTGTCGAACAGTGGGAAATAAAATGAAAGTCCATATGCCAATTGCCTTTTACTCTAAATAATATCCACACAAACACAAAGCAAAACGTAACACACTCGAAGGCTGACAGGGGGCGACTGGTCGACAGTGCTTCAATATTCGAACATTACAATTTTCGCTGAATTGCCACTGTCGCCGGCCGCCACAGATAAAGAAAATAATCTCTCTTTTCTTTCACCTTCTCCCAATTATATGAGGTCGGCAGAATATGACTTTTCCGTTCGTACTGTCTATTCTGATATACGTCATTTATCATTTGTCACATCATAGGTCACTATATCCTTCACACCAGTGTTTATCAATCTGTGGGTCGCGACCCCTAGGGGGGGCCGCAGAGCCTTGCTCGGGGGGTAGCCGGAAAAAGGGAAAAGGTAATTTAAATTTATACCTTGTACTTAGGTACTTTCTACGCTTAGCAGCTTTTTGCATAATTATGATAGAGGTCGAATTTCTGTACAATAAAAAAAAGGTAAAAACTGAGTCAGGGGGATGTAAGAAGTGAAATAGAATTAATTTTGTTTTTTTTTAATTTTTTTGTTTCTCTGTTTGTCTGTTTGTACCGGCTAATCTCCAAAACGACTGGACCGATTTAAATGAAATTTTGAGAGTTGCCGTGGGATAGTTAAAAAACCGCAACACGCGGACGAAGTCGCGGACAGAAGCTAGTAATGAATATGAGTTGTTACTCATATTCATTATTAAAAATAAACGTAGTATTTTAAATTACTAACTTTTGGTCTGCCTATGACCCAAGGGGATCGACAAAATTTTTCAACCTGTAAAGGGGTCGCGTATTCAAAAAGATTGAAAAGCACTGCTTCACACAATCAATCTATCTCAATAATAACAACCAAGTATTCAAATGAAGAAGTCAGTATAAGTTTGTGATCTCTACGTGACTCTTTATTTTTCGTGGAGCACTAAGCATATGTTCAATTTATTTTATTCCTCATAATCAATTTTCAACATGGTACATATAATAGTTTTAGGACTGCCGACGATAGATGACACCACTAACATTCTGAATCGCGCTATGGTTTGCATTGCATGTAAGACATGGACGATTTTTTTTTGACACTCTCGGTCCATTATCTCAAAAACTACTTAACATTTTTTTGTAGTGCGACCGGGATCGTGTGTCCTGTTGTCGCTCTGAGTTTTATCACTGAAGACATTGATCCTGCTACTATATTCAAATTCCGAAGAATACACTGTAGTAGTAGTAACAAAATTAAATGTAAAAACAATATTTAATATCATGTAAGGCAAGGTATGAAGGTAATTGTCCGGTTATATAATATGTAAGCAAATTATTATGTAAGTATATTTGTTTTGTATGTCTCCGGTCATCTTCTCTCGACCCCCACCATCGGACCGGCTAAGCTGGGAAGATAATGGTGGTCTGGAGAAGGCAAAACGGATGCATATATTTATAAGTTATATGTAGGAATCTATCAGTGTTACCAGATCGGGGGGATTCCCTGCAAATTCGGGGGGTTTTTTGACGTCGGGGGGGAGATTTGGGGGTAAAGATTCTTTGGGGGGACATTCGGGGGGAAATATTTTGTTGTCAGAAATTTTTGGCGATATTTTAAGTATTAATAATTCATCTACAAACACAATTATCATCACTACAATTATTATATCTAAGTTATAATACGGTATTATTACTTTATCTTAGAATTATACTCTACTAGTAAACCACACTTCAATTGAATAGTTCATTTTAATAATTCAATTCATTCGTTCGTTCATTTACATCATTAATTTTATTTATTATGCCGTCTCTACTCGTATGCGTCGTATCTTATAGGCTACTTTCCGTTAGACTCACAACGACTACGTTCACAACCGCGTTCCACTTATTTGCTGGCGTCACAATCGTAAACTCAAGTGGAACGGTTATTTAACCCACCTATTGACACGGGTCGTTGTTACCACCCCCTCCCCCGTGAGCGAAAATGATGACGTCTGTAGTGACGTTTTCGCTACGACGGTAGTTTTGCTTTTTTATTTCTCCTTTAAAATAAGTAAAAACTGTTTTGGGGGTTTTTTTTCTCAAAAAGCTTATATTTGGGGATTTTTGACAAAAATTTGGGGGTTAATTGACATGATCATCTGGCAACACTGGAATCTATGTATTGGGATTAAAGAACACTACACACCTTGATTCATTTTTATAGATATATAAGTAATATTTTTATGTAATATATTATAAAGTACAAGTAATTATATGTAAAATATATCGATACAGTGATGGCTGCATACTGGTACAGTAGCACCGTATAAATCGTCTATCCATTTTCTTAGCAAAAGTCATTTCTTTCTAGATAACTTCTAATATTTCCGCTAACTATTCCAACAGTAGATAGGAAATTTTTCTCAGCAAATACTTCAAACGGATCGTTATTTCTCTTCTTTTTGATATTTGAGTACTAAATTGAATTTAATAAGTTTTATTTGGTTTTTCTTGGCATTTTTCGTCCGCGGTACAATATGTAATTTCTATAACGAAACACGTAAGAAAGTTGATACCGGAAATAGAACCGTTACCATGGATATCCGTGCCGTAATGTGCACAGTCGAAACCGAATGAAGGAGTACTAGTGTAACAGGCAACCTGAAAAACTCTTTCAGGTTGCCTGGAAGAGATCACTTCTAGGGATAAGGCCGCCTTTTGTTTTGCCGTTAAATTGTTGTAATTATTCATTCTTTAATCTTTATTTGGTGAACAATAAAGTGTTTTCTATTCTATAGTATTTTAATACTTACGTTTTGACTGATATTGTGATGAATGAATCTCGAATAAATATCTCGAAAGCGGATGTTACGTTTAAATCATCTTAATATTATTAGACCAGTTACTGAGTTAAACGTCTAGGTCAGACGAGCGTTTATTCGTATTACCGTATTCGTTAAAAATTTTATTTGACGGAATAGCGACGTAATTACTTTCTTTATACATCGAGAATAATTTGAGAATTTGTACGCTGCATTTGCAGCAAAGAAGGTTTGCACTCAGCATATTGTTGTGCCGGAATTATATCCGACACAACGCTGATTTTCAGTACAAACCTTCCTTTTGGTGTACGACCAACCCCAATGTTGTTAAATAAAAAAATAATAATTAATAAAACTATTTCTATTTATGTAGTATTTAAATAGTAAAACAAATCAATAAATTTAAAGACGTAAGTGTAAGCAATTTGAGTGACATTGCTTACGTATTTTATGATGCAAGTAATATAAAATATATATCAAGTTTTCAGAATTGGAAATTCAGGATTATTAGAAAACAATTTCTGTACTTAGTTTATTGCTGTATCGGAATTATATCCGACACAACACTGATCCTCCTGTGAGTTAATTAGTGGTAAAAAGTTGTCGGAATTTGACCGCGATTCAAGTGATATTTTAGTATTCATTTTTTAAAATTGGATATGAACTTTTTAACAGACGCAAAAGCTCATGACGTGTGTAAATCTATACTTTGTATACTCTTTGTGTCTTCTTCACGGTTTTAACGATGTATTTACTAATTATTTATCATATGAAATACGGTTAGTAATTATATGTTTTTACCTAGATTCGGAGTGATAAGATTTCAAAGTTTACTCAAAGTAAGTTGAAAATGGGTTATTATAACATTTTACAACACAAATATATATGCCTCTGATATATTATCTCATAAATTGGATAGTTTTAGAACACAAGCGAGGCCCTAGTAATGAAGTAAACGTTTCTTCGGACGTTTTATAAACCGCTGCGTGGCAACCGCTCGTCTGCTCACCTCGCCATCTGTAAGGGCCTAATCCAGCACATTAAGCATGACATTTATCCGTAAGGATCTAGTGAAATATTTTGATACCATCTCGCACCATATTAATGTCGTACATTTATCTCGTGCGCGGGCGCAATATGCGATCGGCAGATAAAACACCCGTTCACCACTATTTATCACAGGATTACTGGTGACATCTTTATTTTGTCGGATTTTTGGGGTCGGCAGGCAGGTTTTTTTAAAAGAACTGTTTTAATTAGTATATAATAACAGCTCATAAACATCTCACTGCTGGACTCGGGCATTATACGGTGTGACTGCTCTCGCGTCGCGTGATATTATTGGCCTAGGAGTACCCATACAATTTGAATATTAATTTTATTGCAGTGAAACTTCTATATAGACGGGGGGGGTCTTAAGATTTTTCGCTCACGAAAAGACGTCACGGCCGCATGTTCTAATTCTTACATTTTTAAACTCGTGATATCTTTCGAATGGAATGTCCGAATTGAATAATTCAAAAAGTTATATAAAGGTATTGAAGCATTCTTGAATATGAAGTATTTTTTATTTATTACAACTATTAATAAAAACTAAAATATCCTATAAATAAACCTAACTTAAAAATATATATACAATAGTAAAAAGTTAATATTTGATATATTTGAGAATTTTTCATTATTATCAGTGTGTGGAACACTATACAAGTGACGATAATTTAATATACTCAAGGAGCAAGTGGTTGTTTCGAAGTAGGACGAGGCGCGGGTGTATGGACAGACATTTTAACTATCCTCCGTAGTGTTTCCCTTGTAGCAATAGTTTAGTAGGATATTTTATATATTTCCTTTCAAGGGGCGCCCTCCCTTAAAATACTGACAGATTAGTGTTCCCCCTTGTTCCTGTTCCCACCACCCTGCTGGAGTACCAGGTAAGTACCTAGCACCTGAGTACTAAAAATTACCTTGTGGGTTTGTGCCGTCGGGTTGTCGATTCCGCCGTGTACGGTACAAGGGGACAATATACCCGTGGCGCTTCTTCAAGGCGGCTTGGCAGGTTTCACACATCGGTTATCTCAATGTGCACGTTTCATCACGATGTTTTCCTTCACCATTAGCAAGTAGTAATTGTAACAATATGCACATTAGATCAGAAAACTAACTGACTAAGTGGTGCATGTGTTCCGGCCAGGATCGAACCCGCGCCCTCTGAGTCCAGAACGCGTGCGCTAGTCATTACGCTACCACGACTATTTGATTTATCAAATTCAAAATATTTACAACTCTATCTTTATGAGAGCTTATCCCTTGTTATCCCCGCAAAATCTGCAGAGTGACGCTCGCGGACCGCGTTCGTAATACCGAAGTAAGAAAGAGAGTTGGTCTGAAAGAGAGTGTCGGGGTGAAGGTAAGGAAAGGAATGCTTCGGTGGTTCGGGCATGTGGAACGAATGTATGATGTAAGACTGACTAAACAGATATACAATTCAAAAGTGGATGGATGCAGAAGTCGCGGAAGGCCACGACACACCTTCCATGATCAAATTCATCGTGTATTAGCAGAAAGTGATGTCAGGAGCCTTAAGAACAGACGAGCGTGCATGACAAAAAAATAAAAACTTCGTTTAAGAAAACGGACTTCAAAAACTAAAAAACTAAAATGTATAAAATAACTTATTTCTAAAGCTATCTGTATGTCTTTCAAGACCACGGGCCATAAAAATGGCCCGGACTTTTGGAGGGCTTGCGTGGGGCCATGAGAAGGCCAACACGTAGAGGCCCCTTGACAAATTTAGTCTAAATGTGGCGTGACACTGACCAGCGATTATCCCTGTCTACACCATACAATAATGCACCCAAGGACAAGCCCCGGCCAGTGTAGGAATATTGTGGAAAATGAAGACAAAAAGTACCGGGCTATTGGGGTGAACTGTTAGTGGAACTAGCGGTCTGGGAATATGGGGTCTGCCCGTCGCAATGTTCAGGGAACATGGAAAAATGGGCAGACGGTGACTCGCCACTCCCTGCATGGGCCCCAAAAAATGCCATAAAAGGCAGGGGCAACATGGGTATGAGTAGCTAAGGGGTGTAGAGAGGTGGGCTGCAGGTTCACCGAAGCTACTTCCGATGTTAGGCCATTTATCACTTCCACCCCTGGAGCTTGAGTCTTAGCTCTAGCGATCTCCACTCCGTGCCGGCTGGCTAAGGCAAGCACGGAGGCGGGGGCCTTGCCTTGGCCCCCGGAGTCAGGTACGAGGTGTCGCCACTCACCTAAGGCTTCGCCACAAAGCCCCCCTGCGAGATTATTGCTGCAAAGCTATTATTATTAATATATAATATCTAAACCATCTTAAAGTCGGTGCTTAGTAATTTTCAAAATATAGTAATTTTTATGTTTTACTTTGCACCGACTTCAAGATGTTTTAGATAATATATATTAATAATAATAGCTTTAGAAATAAGTTTATTTATACATTTTAGTTTTTTAGTTTTTGAAGTCGGTTTTTTTAAACGAAGTTTTATTTGTTATTTTTAGTGTCTAGCTATGTATGGGTGGACCTACAAATGGTGCCGCGCTTCTTAAAAAATATAGGTCCCAAGAACCGGGAACAAAAAAATGTTCGTAAAATGAAAACTACTGGGCCAAACTATGTAAATTTTTTAGGGGACCACATGGCAGCTATTCCGCGTCGAACAAAAAAAATCACGTAAATCGGATCATAAATCACGGAGTAATCGGCGAACATACATAAAAAAAGCAAAAAAAAAAAACCCGAGGAATTGAGAACCTCCTCCTTTTTTCGAAGTCGGTTAAAAAGCTATGAATGTCATAGAAGCAAGTGGTGTGTAAGAATAAGCCTGAATGGCGCTCTGTTGTTCGTGCCTACCCCGCAAGGGAGCTGGCGTGAAGTTATCTATGTATGTATGTATGTATCTTTATGCTCATAGGGCCTTACTTATAATCGTTTCTTAAATTTAAAGAAACTGCTCAGCAGCTGATTAGTGACAATCTTACCCACAAACTCCTCTTTAGCCGAATACTTTGGTTACAACCTGCGTTAAACATTCAAATATCGTTTATTTCTCCTTCTTTTAGGTAAACAACAGGTAATACACGTTTATAAGTGAAAAAAAAAAGATATTGATTGATTAGGGTCTGATTCTGATTCTCTTACTTAAGAGATGCCTAATGGTTTCTTAACGAGATTATTATAAGTAAGGCCGATAGTGTTTAAATTATTAAATATCTCTTTTTAGTGTCGCTTATTTTCGTTTTTTCGAACACAACGATTCTAAAGTTCACTTCAAAAACTACAGAACCAATTTATTCGAAATCTCATTACATTAATCGTTTATAAAGTGCTGTCTGTAACACTAATAAAGTCATCCCATTTTAATGTGGGTCTATTTATCATAGAAAAGCAATAAATCGTTACTTAAGTATAATAGAACCGGTTGCATATCGATATTAGATAGATAGAACCGTTATTGTCTACGTATTTAAAAATAAAGTAAGTCCTATCTTGCCATTAAGAAAAGATTACGGCTTAGTTAACTTAACTCCTAAAGTTAAACATTAAATTAGAAAATGTTTTAAGTTAACCGTATAAATACAAAAATTAACTGAAATTTTATTAAATTTAAGATCTATATATTAATACGTGAAGCAAAAATTTTGTATCCATTTTAACGAAAATTGCGCTAACGGAGGAGTATGAAATTTCGCACACTTATAGTCTATATAGAGAAGAAGCGACTAATGCTTATATATTTCTTTTAATTATGCATAAAAAATACATTAAATCAATTAAAAACAACATTACACACACTACCATGTATTTGACACACGCATATATACTCTTTTGTTTACTGTTCAAGTCAAATTAACAGTGAAGCCTTGGCGAAATCTGTGATTATAAAAGTATAGTTTTTGACATTAATTATTATGGTCGAACTAATTATATGGTTATTTAATTTATTTTAAAGAAACAAAATATTTATTGTTGGTTTTTATTTATTTGGTTTCCTGATTATAAATTTGATAAATAGAAATAGCATCAAAAATTGGGTCAATTTGGTGTCAGGTCAAAAGGCAGGTTTGCACTGAAAATCATCATTGTGTCGAATATAATTCTGGTACAGCGATATGTTTAGTGCAAACCTTGTTGGCTGAGAATGCGGCGTACAAACTTCCAAAATATGTATGTAATAATAGTATGTAAAAGGTATTTACGCCTTTCTCTCTTTCAGAAAATTAACTCATAAGAAAAATCAAGGTACAGACAATCGATACACGATTTTGTTTAAAGGTTAACAAACCATTATCTGACTATAAGTGCGGCGATAAGCATATAACCCTAAATTATATAAACAATAGCATACGGATATCGTAGAGCGGCACAGCCTCGGAGTGCATAGAATCGCGGCGCATTGTGTATCGGCGGTCAAGGATCGACCTCATTCACACATCACAGTGCGCACACGGCGGTGTTGCCAGAAGAAAATGGACTATTTTCTAAGAATATACTGCTTCCTTGTAATATATTATATTAATAATGCATACTAGCTATACCTGACCACGCATCTCTGTAGCTCAGTCTGATATTTACGATGGGCATTCTAATAATATTTTTTTATATCATGACTAGCGGCCCCAGCAGACGTTGTCCTGCTCTGAAAAAATAAAAATCTAGGACCCGATCCTAATACCACCTAACGATTCAAATTGTGGATTTAAATCATCCGGGGACCCATTTAAACACATAAAAACAAAATCGGTCCAGGTGATTAGGACGAGTCTAGAACCCGAGCCCAGCGCTACCTACCGGTTTTAATTACGAATCTAAATCATCCGGGAACCGACTCAAACACACAAAAATCACCAAAATTGCTCCAGGTGATTAGGAAGATTCTAGAACCCGATTTCAGCGCCACCTACCGGTTCCAACGGAAAAAAGTCCTATGTCCGTCTCCTGGTTCTAAGCTACCTCCTCACCAATTTTCAGCCAAATCGGTACAGCCATTCTTGAGTTATAAATAGTATAACTAACACGACTTTCTTTTATGTATATAGATTAATAAATTGAAACGCAGGCATTGGTAGTAAATTGAAAAAACGCGATTTTAGGGCTGAATATTTAGCTAATGCGTCTATTTTATTGAAATGACATTATTTATCGGGATACTTTCTTTGTTACTATTTTATTAATTTTCTTGCAAAATTTCATCACCTGGCAATATTTACGCAGAAGTAAAGGAATTGTAGAAGTTTTTATAACGAGTCTGTTTTGACTGTTAAATAATCGCAAGCTTAGATTGTTATGAGATAATGGGCAATTAACTTCTATAATTTATGAATACTCTGTTGGTGAGCGACTTGTCAGCGAATGATAACCTTATTGTATTATGATAAACCGCGAGAATAACCGCCATTCAATGTTTAATGGCCGGTTCCTATATCTTATACGAAGCTAGATGTCTCAGACATCATATTTTATCATTGTACAAAAGGAGACAAATAGCAGATATAGTGATGCTAAGTAAAATTGCACAGTCTAAAATAGACTCACCTTATTTATTATCTAAAATATGTTTAAAAGTGCCAACAAGACTATTCCGGAACCCAATACAATTGTTTGTGCCACGAATATCTAGTAACTATAGGGTAAATTCTTATTTTAATCGTGTATCAATTAACCATAATCTTGTAGCTGTTACACATAATATAGATTTATTTATAAGTAATCCACGAAATCTTAAGACGGTCCTGGTAAAGCATTGTTCTGAATATTAAGAAGACAATAGGTCAGTTTTAAAATAATTTATTACCTTTATTTTTTAATTTCCTATTTTAAATTTAATTCATAAAATGTAAAATATTTACTAACAAATTATAAACTACTTAGTTATAAACTGTTTGTTTTCCGAATAAAATAAAATAAAAATCTTACTAAGTTCATTTGAAGACTCCACGGAAAAAAGACGAACTTGTCACTTTTTTCGAAACTAATCTTTGAATGTATTTTTGTAAGAAATTTCCGATATTATTATTTTCTTATTATTGCATCAGTTCTGCAGACAGGCCGACGGCCCACTTGGTGGAAAGCGGTTACTATGGCCTATGGACATTTGCAACACAAAAGGTACTACAAATGCGCTGCTGCTCTCTTAAGGGAGACTGGAACCTGGTCACTAATGCCGGAACACAACTCAAGGCTGTTATGGCGGCATACTCTAGACCAGGGGTGGTGCCCATCCAGTCGGGCAAATGCCCTACCACCTGGCTGTGGGTTGTTTTGTCGCCTCTTACGACAGGCTGCCCGGTCGCAGGACGTTGTATTCTTTCTCCGTTCCGGCACGGATATAACTACTATACGATAATAAACCAAACAAGGTAAAACACGAATTAATTTTAGAGTTCTGGACGTACGCATGCAGGGAAAAGGTAGCATAGCATACCTAAAAAGTCTAGGTAAGAAAATAGGTTTGCATTGACATAATATGTCACTTTTTTCCTGTCATCTGACTTAAGATAGTTTTTAATATTTTTATGCTTAAAATATTTTTTATTTTTAAGTGATTTAACTTATGTTTGTTTTATTGTGCAACTTATGGTTTTGCGAAGCACAAGGTTCCTTATATATAATACATTATTATATAATACATTGTTATATAATGTGTTCAAGAAATAATTAGTGTTATAACCAACTAAATGCAGTTGATATTTCATAGTGGGTAATTAAAAACTTAGATTTTACACGTCCATTCACTTCTCATGGATATCGTACAAGGCGAATGAACATTGAAGTCAACTTGTCTCCTATTTTAAGATCATGATCACGAGTACGAAATATGGATATATAAAATATCTGTACAGGAACGGATAAAGAATACAATTTCTTGCGGCCGGGTGGCCTGTCGTAAGAGGCGACAAAACAACCCACAGCCAGGTGGTGGGGCATTGGCCCGACTGGATGGCTACCACCCCTGGTCTAAAGTATGTCGCCATAACAACCTTGAGTTGTATTCCGGCATTAGTGACCAGGTTCCAGTCTCCGTTAAGAGAGCAGCAGCGCATTTGTAGCACCTTTGGTGTTGCAAATGTCCATAGGCGATGATAACCACTTTCCATCAAGTGGGCCGTCTGCCTGTCTGCTGAACTCCTGCAATATAAAAAAAAGAAAAAAATAGTTAAAATTCCCTACAATCATAATCCACTCATTGTACACTTTAACTGCTTTAACTGACTGACTGACGGCCGCTGTGGTTGAGCAGGCTAAGCCTATAACGGCCTACATCACTGCAACGCAGAGGCTCCGGGATCGATTCCTGGTGTAGTAAATTTTGGGAACGTATTTTCTCCGTTATTTACTGGGTGGTACACTGTCTGGGTGTCTGAGATCAGCCCCAGAGTAGTCCGTTGTATTGTACTCATAACAAAGCGTAACTTGCTCCATTTGGAAGTATATAATATGTATGTTTGTCTGCCCATTATTATTATTCTTCACATATATTTTAATTTGAATTTTTTTACATTTTTCTTATAAATATCTTATAAAATACCTATATACGTTAATTTATAAAAAAAATATAAAAAAAACTGATCTTCGCCGGCAGTGGGGTCTAGGGTCCAAGCTACTGGTGGTTAAAGCTCCAGACATAGGTATCTCCTCACAATACGGGCCGTGTCCAATAGAGCTGCCTTCTGCATCCGACCCTTCACCCAGATATCAAGCGAGAGCCTTTCAAGGTTATTATTATTATATACCTTAAAAAAAACGAATATTTTGTTATAAAATTAGTTAAGTCAGCTGTTCCAGAATATCGTAAACTATGAAAGTTTGGATTGAGAAAATTAAATATTGTTTTATTAAATGAATGAATGAATGAAAACACTTTATTGATCAACAAAATTAAAACTACGTTTTTAAAAACTAGATACAATAAATGTTGAACAAAGGGCGGCCTTATCGCTTAAAGCGATCTTTTCCAGACAACCCTTTTACTGTATTATTTTAAATTCTGTTCTTAATACTAAAAACGAAATATTAGGTACTTCAATTAAGATTTAAAATATATGATTCAAAATTGACTCATTTTAAGTTTTTAATTTAAATATTATTTACATTAATTTCAAACCATAAATTTTATACGGATTGTAAATATATTTAAATTATATTGTAATATTTTAAAATTCTAATAATACCGTGTCTGTACATTGAAGCTATTAAAAAAAAACAAAACCTGGGAGCGGTTTGAAATTGTTTGGTTGCATAAAAATTAGCTTATTCAGACACAGTTTTCACTAAAACAATAGTTTAGATTCTTTTTTAAATGCTGCGGTACTTTGATTCTGCGTGCATTTCAAGTCAAGCGTAGACAAAGTCGCGGGCATATACTAGTTTGCTATATAATATGCGAATAAAATGGTTTTATTTAAATTTAAAGAAGATTAAGATAAATAAAGCTATTATTTATGATCTTTCTTAAAGCCCATTACTATGTAAATATATCAATGTTTAATCTTAATAATATTATAGCTCAATGTAATATAATTAAAAGTTTACTCAAATAAGATTTATTTCACTATAATCTAACACTATTTACATTAAAATTTGTAATAAAATAACTTACTGAGATGATTAAGATTTTACTAGCTAACAAGTAATTTAAGCCATACAATTTAAATTAAGTACCTTAAGAACTAAGCGAAACCTTTGATAGGGTTGACCTTGCAGTGCCATAGTTCACACCGTCCCTTCACTATGGAAAATGCAGTAAAAACAATGCGTTAGTCGTCGCTTGTCTCTGGACAAGACAAGACAAAACAAGACAATCGATTACATACGTAACTTGCGCTTTATTGATTTATTGTCCACAGCGCTATTGGGAAATAGGCTGCTTCAAGGTTCTAGTCTATGCCCACTACTATTCTTATTGTTCTTGGATACAGCATAGTCAGTAGATAATAGGGTTTACAATTATTTGGATATTTATTATGACTAAAAATAAAATAAAGCTACTAATAACGACAGTTTATTGTAATTACTGGTATAGAACCTTAGTATCTTAAAGTTTATATGAAATACAGATTTCATTATAGTCTGTGACCTTAATAGGTAACATCTTTCACAATTTTAAAGACGTTTCAACTTTGTATACAGTGCGATTTATTACAAAATCAGGCGATTCGATTCCTGACAAGGGCATTTGATTTTCGAAAATCTAATGATGCCACTTTATTATTCGTCAAAATCGGCCTCAAAACTCCTTTGAGTGTTTTTCTCTGTTTCGTATAGTTTAGGATTTGGCCCTGAAGGCCCATTTAAAATTTACTCTGTATATTGATAGCTATTTTCTTGAGTTTTCATGACTGAAAAAAAGTCATATATTTATTATATAAGCGCGTGTAATTTTGATTTGATTATTAAATACATACAAAATCTGTTTCACTTTAAACCTTGATATGATAAATATTATCAGAATTTATTACTTTAGATATGTGTATTTGTGTTTTTCGTGACCTTTTCTATTTGCTTCCTTTTTCGTAGTTGTTCGTGTATAAATACATGAGAGATCGAAGATGAATGAAGGCTAAATTTTATCTTGGCAAATGTAAGAAGCTGTATTGAGTAAAATTTCATGCCAATGAAGTCAAATAGAAAGCGTTAGTGTTAGAATAAGACACCTTTTCGTAAAATATGTAAGAAATAAATAAAATCCGTTGTTGGTGGGATAGAACGAGGAAGTCCATAATTGGCGCTAAATCAAACATGGGCTAAAATTCTGCGTGAATGGAATCTTGCGGATCTCAGATGACCGAGGGTTCCGCCGCGCGCCCGCCACTGATGCTATCGTACAAACACCTAGCCCTCCGACAGAGGATGTGCGAATCTTTTTATATACGAACAATGTTATTTCAAACTGTTAGTAATATTTAACTATATTTGTATTTAATAAAACTACGTTTACGGTTTTAAGCGCGGTCATTTATTAAGTCGTCCCTGACCACGGCCACTGAAAAGCGGCCGAAACGTCGGACAAACCAAAACTTAATAAATTACCGCGCTTAAAACCGTTAAAACGTAGTTTTATTATGTATACAAGTCGCGAAAACTTAAGAAAATATTGTATATTTGTATTTATTTCGTACATAATAGAAAGATAATAGGGAACAGAAGAAGATAAGAAGTATTACGGATATTATGAGTTATTTATTTGTTTGAACAGAAATATTTCGAAAGTGTCCGTGATCAGAAGACTGGTTATTACTTACTTGCTTCGCATAGCGAATCAGCTTCGTTATCCACATCGAAAATGTTAAATATATTTCTTTAGATGATTGTAATAAACAGGGATCGCTACCAAGATTTTTCATAAGTTATATCTATAAAATAATTAATTTAAATAATACATTAATGGCAAAAATGTATCTGTAAAGGGTGTCGAGTTTCTACAATAGATTTAAAAATAAGAAAAAATAACGAGTCTAATTCGGATCAGTAGATTCTGAAAATGGAACTATTAGAATTTTTATGTTTCTGTCTGATAGAACATCATTGTGAGAACTAATGAATAGATTTGAATGAAATATAAGTCGATACAGTGCTAGCAATATGTCATGGGTCAATATTAAGGATACTTTTTATAATGATAAATGTCATCATTTTCGTAATGTAAACAAATACACTTGAAAAGGTACTAACATTGCAATTCAATAAGATATACGTCGTTGTTAAAGGAATGATGGTAATGCTAGTGCACGTTGATAATGGATATCTGATAGCTCTCTATTAATACTGAATTATATTTATTTAATATTTTTGTCAATACCATATCTGTTCTATTTTCTAGCTTGACTTGTGCAGCGCGTGGAATTTAACGCCAAATCGCATGTGCCGCAGTGCTGTGAGCGGCGGGTGGTGCGGCGTAATTGCGGCTTATCGGCGCATTGTCCGCTTAACCGGCACAAGGCTCATCGTATAGGCAAACCGTTTGCTTGTTCTTTACATGAGTGATGCTTGATTTCGTTATTTACAGAATAATGTTTAGTAGAGTTCACCTTAACTAACACAGGAAATCTTCAGCAGCTTAGTGGTTTTGGTAGTTCTGTCTCATTACAGTAAGTATTAAAAATAAACAGTTGAACTTCGCCTGGTATTTAGTTGATTTCACTGCAGCTTCAAGTATATTGTTGATGAGGTAGTAGGATATATTACTGGCATAAGTAATAGGAGAAAATACACCGCTTAAGTGAATCTGATGTTTTATTTAAAATGTGCCAATAGGGTGTTTTTTCACTATCCAAAACAGGTAAGCGGCCTACTGGATGGAAAATTATTACTATTCTGTCTTCAATGGACGTTTGCAACAGCCGGGGCGTTGCCAATGCATCACCCGCTTCCAAGGTGACTGGAACCTGGTCACTAAAGCCGGACCACAATTTAAGGATGTTATGGCGACATACTGTAGACCTGGGGTGGTAGCCATCCACACGGGCAAATACCATAACACATGGCTGTGGATTATTGTCGCCTCTTACGACAAGTCACCCACCCGCAGGAAATTGTATTCTTTCTCAGTTCCTGCACGGGTAAAAACTGATTGTGGTGTGTTTTGTCGTTGAATTAGTTTAGTATCTTTCTCCATTCTAGCAATAAGTCTTGTAACTAATAATATCACACCTCACACTTGCAACACTGCTGGAAAATAGAGTTATTCATCTGTACTACCTAATTATACATAACAATTAAAAGTGAACTTCCATTAAGCGTTGTCGGTCAAAATCTTGCATTCAACTGACATTTTCATGCACATTTGCTACTGCACCTACAATGAGCCGCGATACGATCTTCCGCAGCTAAGGTTCCTTTGTTTCTTCACGTATAACATCATTATCAACAATTATCACCAAGGATTAATTATTATTTATAACAAAACCCTTACCTAAGTCCTTGGGAGTTGCGACTTGAGCAATATTTAAAAAGTAATGCAATTTCATTTGTAAGAATAACTTCTTTGTGAAAAGAAGTTTTATGATATTTATTGTTTTGCTTTTCTAATTGTACAGTCTGAATTTTTTGTAGAGATTTGATAACAGTGGTAAAAAACTATGGCAATAATTTTATTCCGAGTTCGATTCCTAGCACCGCAAATTTCGGAAACGAAGTTTCCTTTATTTACTATATAGTCTGAGTGTCTGGGATCGTTTATATTACCCATAACACAAACGTAACTTGCTTAATTCGGGTAGGTATATAGGTATACAACGAGTGTCTTTGTCTGCCGATTTATATATTTATTTTATTTGTTCACTTGTTTCTAAATTTAGTATAAAGTTATATTTTTTTTTTAATTCCATAGTTTTTATTTAAACTACTTCCCTGTAGAAAACATTAGTTGAAGATAATTATTGGAAATATAAGTTAAAACTTACGTTTACTTTCTATTTTATATACACTGCTTCATAACTTTTTATCGCTGTTTAAGGAGAAGAAGCAAGAAATTCCCCAGCAATATATCTACCTAAAAATTCTACGATCTGTATGAAATACTTTACCAAGAATTAATGGAGTTGTTGTAGTACATATTGCACAATAAGAGGAAAAATACCTGAAGCAGAAAAACATCTGGTCAAAGGTGGTTACCATAGTCTATGGGCGTGTACGGTTAAACGTACAGCGTTTTGCTATTGCTGCGGCCTACTTTAGGCTACTTTAATATTATAACATTAGTATTAATAATGCTTAAAACTACTTTGTAGTTGTGTTTCAATCAAGTTACTATCAAGTCGCAACGAGCTGCTATTAGTCGTCACATACGACTGCAACTACCACTAAGTTGAACCCAGGGATCAGCATCCAAGAGCTAATTGTACGACAATAAATCCCTGAAAGCAACAAGGTGTATTTTCTTCACTACTTTAAGAAAGCATCACCAGCTACAGCCTGCATCCACCACTACAAACAAGAACAAATGTACAAACTGTACAGAGCGTCTGTAGGACCAGGGGCTATACCAATGCGTTTCTCTCGTTTCTTAAACAATTCCTTAGCGCAGCGCAGAGGAAAAACCTCACCTTAAGTTTCTCCATATTATTAAGTATCAAATTGTTTTTTAATTGAAATACCGCTTTACAATTTTATCCTCTATACTTATTTTAAATTGTAAATATAATAAATTTAAATTGGAATCACTTGATGTAGCTACTTATGTTATTATGAGTGGTACGTTAATTATGTAACCAAAATCCAATTTTATGTAAATCGACGAAGTTACTTGCACTTCTAAATCTGTATCCCAAGCTAACAGCGATGAGCTTAATAGCATTTAACCTATTGACACTAGCTACAAATAACGCTTAAGCTATATTAGGTTGTGAAATAAATTCAAGGAATTTGCAAGTAAATACAAATAATATTTCTGAAGTTCTCACTTACGGTATAAATTAAGTTCCAACGTTTTTTATAAGATAAAGTTCCCGTCGCTAAATGTACTCTATTGTTCTTAAAGCGAATAAACTCTTCTTTATACGTCTTAAATAGGCAGTGCTGACTTTTAAACCCGTAAGATTATAAAGTCACTCGTTAATAAAATTTGAACTCTTTACCTTAGTTAATAAGATTTAATTTAGTTGAACTGGTTAGATTTTTGCTATAGGGCTGTCACCTAACTTTAGGAATGACATTTCAAATAAAGTCCACTATAGATACAAAGAACGCCCTATCACAGAGTTTCAATTGATAAATACAAGCTGAATGTCTTCAAGTCAAAAAAAAATGACAAGAAGCTGACAAACATTTTTCATCACCACATCAATCACTTCATACATACACGTTTATTTAAGCTGCATTTTATCTGACCTTTGTTTAAAATATCTTCAATTCGATTTTGGTGAGTACGTCGCGTACAAGTGCATGTAAATACGTATAATACTGAATGAATTGTCTATATATTAATAAACGTGAAGCAAATAAAAACTTGAGAGGTGTCAAAGGTCACCCGGATGGAACGAAGTTCCATATTTATTATTTACAAAAAACCTGTATACACTCAACAAAATAGTAAATGAGTAAGTTTGAATCCTATTTACTTCAATATAAGAAACAATTTAAATTTAAAAATTTAAAATTTAAAAATCGAATCACATCCTGCAATTCGACTCTTGAAACAAATTTAACTTTAAACCAGATTCGCGATATTGCTCATTATTTTAATGACATTAAGACTCTATATGTCCGCAAATGCTATATGTACGTCAGCAACCCATGACATTTAAATAATAATGTACTCCAAATTAAACTCTAACTGCGTGGGCATAAAGCTGCATTTTATCTTGGCAAGTTCAAAAAGTGTCGTGACAACTTTTTTCGTAAGAATTTTTTCCGTCTAGCCCTCATTCGTACCGCGCGATAAGGAACTACGTTCCAAAACTTTGTAACCCTTTTTACGACAATTGCGCAGACGGAGTATGAACTTTTGGAACACTTATAGTTTATATAGAGAAAAGTGCAGAACGCTATTAATGCTATTTTTTTAAATATTATGCATTAAAAATACTTGACTCCGATATACAATACGATACAATATAAGAGGTACTAAATTATCTCAACCTAAAGGCTGGCAATGCGTTGGCTTCAAGTGTTGCAACCCTCTATAGGCGACGGAACCACTTTCCATGAGCTGGGCCATCTTCCTGTTTGCCAACTTTGCAATAGAAAAATTAAGAAAAAAATATAATAAAAATTAAAATCGTGTATAAAGAGTTGACAGCCCTGTAATTGACAAATCCGTTTTGTTCGACATTAAGGGTGATTTCTGTTCCATAACTGTTTGCAAAGAATAGGATTAAAAATGTCTAAATGAAAAGTTGAAATGATAATATCTTAATGTAAGAATGAAGGGTTTTAATCTCGTGTTTGTATGGATGTGCTTTTTTTGACGTTTCGCACCTTGTTGGGCGGTTATTACTGACGGTTGGGATTTTTAACTGTGTTATATGGGGTGAATTCTGCATGTCATACGATAAATTTCTAATTACTAATACTTGACAGTTTAATGAGTACTTAACTTAGAGAGTAATTAAAACTATTATTAAACAATAGACAAAATGAGAATTACATTGATTAGTTTTATGATATAAAAGGCATTTATTTTACAATCGAGGTAATACACAGTGCATTAAATCTCGTAGATTTTTTTTAACTTATTAAAAGGCGCTTGTATCAAGTGCGATATCTGCTTGCCACGTGGTAGCGGTGAAGGAAAACATCATGATGAAACCTGCACATCGAGATAGCCGATGTGTTAAATTCGCCAATTCACCCTGGACAAGCGTGGTGGGTATAATGTCCCGAGCCCACCAGTGCGATGTTTATGGGCTCAAATCATATTTTTTTATAGGGCCAAGTTGGCCTGCTATTTCCCTTGACTTAGTCAAGGACTATATGAACAGTTATTTATACATACAATATATATATACATATATGTACACATATAGTCATGTTTATACAGTTGTTTTATCCACTATATAAAACGTTGTTGTGTCAGACTGAATTTACCTTGTTTTTTTCCTCTTAATAGCATTATTCGCTATTTTCAAGCAGTACCATCCCAGGAGTGATCTGGCCTGCTACAATATTTCCATCTTTGTGGCTGTTTCTAGATTACTCCTGGAGCGGTAATACTTCGGACATTCGAAGAGGAGGTGCTGTATGGTCATCCGCACCCGTGTCACATGAATACGTATGGTAGTTTTTACATTTAAATCTGAACAGGTAGTAAGAGAACCCACCGTGTTCTGTCAACACTTGAACCATCGTTGGGGTTAGTTTGGTCTTCTTGACTATTGCGTATGCCGCACTAACGTTTGGGAGGAATAACTTAGTTACACCCGCTGTTGTTCCACCAGTGTACCTAGACTCCCACTTCTGCACCGGCTCCATCTGAATCGCTTTCTTACAGAAAGAGACCGGACAATGATCATACTGGGGCACCTCCTAGGTTTGCCAGCTCGTGGGCCCACTCATTGCCGGGGATGCCTACATAAGCTCGAACCCAAAATCTGATATAATTTATAAGTATTCTCTTATTATTCATCCTGATGTATGGGTGCGAAGCTTGGACGCTTACCCTCAAGGAGGAGAACCAGCTTTTAGTAGCGGAAAGGAGGGTTCTCTGTAAGATTCTGGGTCCAACCAAAAGAGAAGATGGTAGCTGGAGGGTCCGAAGCAACCTCGAAATTGAGAATCTCATGGCCGAGCCTAACATAATAGGAGAAATAAAAGCTCACCGCCTCCGCTGGCTCGGTCACGTAGAACGGATGGCAGAGGATCGCAGCGTGAGGAAAGCATATCTGGGACGGCCGATAGGTCGGCGTCCGGTCGGCCGTCCTAAATATCGCTGGAAGAACAGAGTAGAAGCTGACCTGTCGGAGCTAGGAGCCAGTAATTGGCAAGAAACCGTACAGGATCGAGGAAAGTGGCATGTTCTCGTTTCGGAGGCCAAAACCCACTTTGGGTTGCTGAGCCAACGGAGTAGGTAAGTAAGTGTTTATAAGAATGGATTTTGAATATCGAATAGAAATGAAAATAGTACCCCAAAGTTCAGACGGCAGTTAGTTTTTGTAATTTCTACATTTATGCAACGACACGTGCGTAAGCGCATGTGCTTTGTTGATCAGATACAGATCGGGATGCGGGTTCGAATCATGTTTATGGCGTTTTTATGTCTCATACGAATGTAACGGTGTCTGTGTGTATTGTTTTATTGTGGACGGAATAATAGTTTATAGCAAATAATAAAATCTGTACGTATGAAAAGAACATTTAAATGCATCAGGAACCACGTCAAATATAACGCAATAAAATGTGTTATTTTTTTTTAATACCAAGAATCCCGCGGGCATTTTTCCGGGAGCGTTTTGTAGTTGTTTGGATGCGTAAAAATTAGTTTATTACGACACAGTTTTCACTAAAACGATAGCTTACATATATTCATATGCTGCGGAATTTTGTGTCTCGAAAATCCCGCGGGATTTTCAAGTCAAGCGTAGACGAAGTCTTGGGCATATCCGAGTAACTTAATATAACTACTGTTGCCCGGTCTCTATATCTTACCGACCGCTCCTTTGTCTTACTATCGGATATTTTTTTTATAAATTGGCACACAAACACACAGACTGTATATCCCCAAATTAAGCAAGTTATATAATTTGTCAAATTATAATATACAACGGATTGCTCTGGGGTCGATCCCAGACACCCAGACTATAGTAAGTAACGGAGAAAATTCGTTTCCGAAATTTACCATACCAGGAATCGAGCCCGGAGCCTCTGGCTTGCAGCGAGGCAAGCTGCCAAAGGCTTAGCCCGCTCAACTACAAAAGCCGTCAAACATCATTTGACATACATCTTATGTCAAAATTTAACCGATGTTAGGGCAAGTGAATGAATGTTTTGATATAGGAATCGGCTGTATATTTGTTTAAATTTCTATTACCAGTTTAACCAAAATTGTTTAAAGCTGCGTTTCTTGCACCCTTTACACAATTTAGAAGTATCATCTGCCTACAGTCAGGTGGTAGGGTATTTTCCCACCTGGATGGCTACCCCCTTGGTCTAGAGTATGCTGCCGTAACAACCTTGAGTTGTGTACCGGCATTAGTGGCCCGATTCCAGACTGCCTTTAGAGAGCGGTAGCACATTGATAGGACCATTGGTGTTAACTGCTTTCCATTATGTGGGCCGTCTGCCTGTCTGCTGCTCTTATGCGTAAAAAAAACTATCTTATGTCAATCCTACGTAATCCAATTACTCTGCATCAATTCTTTCCACATGCGCACGCGCAGCGACACATGACCAACGAGATTATAAGCTTTCAATGCGGCCTGATTCATCCCATAATTTATTTCGCGCCTCCAATACTATATGACGTTTCAATTTCGACCAAACCCGATTGCACTAACTATAATACAATGGAAGCAAAAAATCAAATAAATCCAATTTGTACAACTATAACTATCCAGTATAAAATGGTACTTCCCACTTAACAAACTTTAAGGCTTTGGAGCTCTTATATAAATGGATTTTTTGTATAACAATAAAATCCATTATAAGTTGAGCTCTAAATTCATACGAAATTTATTACACTATGGCTCAAGTTAATATGGTTGCTCTTTAATGCCATGAAATAATCATCCATCAATGAAAGATCTGCAGTTTGAAACGCATTGAGTGATTCTATAGTTCAAATTAGTTTAGTTGTATTGATTTGTAACTTAATTAGGGTCTAGTGGAAGAAGACCTATCGCAACTAATGATTTGAAGAGAATTAAAGGTCGGATTATATTGGTTTAATTGTGATGTATGGCAGAATAATTCATATTTGATTTGGACCAATTAGTGATGCTTACTAGGTATCTCGTGCTCGTATTGATTTGTTAACTTTTTGCTTTGAACCGTTGAAACGAAACGGAATTAAATTTGTAAACATAAGTGGTGTAATTCGTAAAATGAACGTGTCTTGTTTTCTGTTGTCAGCAATTAAGTAGCGACCTATATTAATACGACAGTTGAAGCTGTTAATTAACTTAGCGAAGCCCACCAATATTAGAATGAATGAATATGCTCTATTGTGTTTTAAAAGAAACAGTGAACAGAAATAAAATTTTACAATACAATAGGCGGTCTTATCGCTACTAACGATTTCTTCCAGAGAACCTTTGGATGGACAAGAAGTTTGATAATAACAGATGTATGTTGCATTATTCTCACTTTACCGAATCAGTATCTTATAAATATATACACACATATACATAAATGATATATATAGCGAATAAATATATACATACATGACATAACATACGTACATTAATAAAGTTTTATTTTCATTTATAGACAATTTATTTATTTTTTATATGAGATTTAATACCATACACCATATACTTACCTGGAGGATATTTTTTGGGATTATCGGCAATTATGTAGAAAATAATTTCAAAGTCAGTTTTGGCTGCTACTCCCCCGTCTGTGAAGCGAAACTCATATAACAAAACTTTAAAGCTAACAAGGCGGTTATTAAAATAAATAAAAAATTGTAGTACAGTTTATTGTATATTGATTGAAGGCAGATTCCGACAACACCCGGAATTAAAATTATAAGTAAGTAGTTACGCAGAATGAAAGCTTACTTGTGGATTTTCATATTAGACTGCCAATATAATGTGCATATATTTTAAAATATAAAATATATTTATGTAGTTGAAACTATTTTAGATACGCCTGGCTGTATTCGTTACTATAGAAAGTGTATAATTATAATACATAAATATATATATTTTTCTCTTTTTTTGTCGTAATAGTGCAGCGGGTAGTACAATGAAAGACTAGACTACTGCATACATATATTAAATTTAAAAAAAAACACAAGAGAGCGGGTGAGTTATATTGCCTTGGCTTTTTCGTTTTACTTTTTCGTGGCGGTACCGCCCTGAAGCGTCTGCAGGTCCAGGGGTGGTGCCGACGGTGCGACTGAGATTGAGACTCCTCCTTCCAGTCCAATAACTTCCTGGCGCGAAGAGTAGTGGGGTGCTGCACAACCCAAGGTCCAAAATAGGAGTAAAAAGGAAAAACCTGGAATGTACGTCCAGCGTGTTAATATTACGCCCAAAGCGGACGCAGACGGAGTTAAAGAAAATTGAAAAGAAATAAAATGATTTTGAAATGCACCGAGCAACGGTGAGCTGTGTCGCACGCGAGCCGCTGACCGGTTTCTTAGACCACTGAATGTTAGCTATTCACTCGGCGATGCTCGCGTTTATTATTTTAATATGATATTTATTTAATAATTCTTTTTTATATTTTATTTGTTTAAATATGTATTACGTTACATATATATATAAATTTCTGGTAACAGTTGTTTGCCATAACGTGAAGAGTGGAATCTTCTGATACAGGTATTTCATACTTACTAGAAGATTCCCACCACCATTGTATCTAAAGTTAAGGCAGAAACTTTAATAAAGAATTATTATTATAATACAAAATAATAAACATGGTTTTGAGAAATTAACATAATAATATTTTGGATTTAATAATAATAATTATACCTGTCTACGCCTCTTGCCACTTACGCCCACGTTGCCCCTGACTTCTATGGCATTTTTTGGGGTCCATACGGGGAGTGGTGAGTCACCGTCTGCCCATTTTTCTATGTTCCCCGCACATTCTGATGGGCAAAGGCTATAGTCCCCATATTCCCAGACACCTGGTAACACTATCACCACAACCTAATAGCCTGGAACTTTTTGGTCTCATTTCCCACAATAGTCCTACACTGGCCGGGGCTTGTCTTGGGTGCATTATTATATGGTGTAGACATGGATAATCGCCGGCCAGAGTCACGCCACATTTACAATAAATTTGTCAAGAGGCCTCTACGCATTAGCCTTCCCATGGCCCCACGCAAGCCCTTCAAAAGTCCGCGCCATTTTTATGGCCCGTGGTCTATAGAGACATATAAAAAAAAATATTAAGTTGAATAGCAAAAGATGAAAATATTATAGGAATAAACGCTATAATTATTCGCCTCCTTATATCAATTTGGTTCATGGTGATGCAACTAATTTTACATGTAAAACCATATGATGATTAGCTCTCTGTTGACAATGAGTGGTACTCGTAAAGTGACTTCACGAACTAAATATGTATTAAAAACTTAAGTAATAACTTAAACTAAATGGTTAAACTCAATATAACACTCAATACTCAATTTTGCATCACGTTTATTCCACCAATTCATTAGTTATTGATGTACAATTTAGCACGGTTAAAGATTTTTAAAGGCCGGATCTTATCGGCAACTCTAACAGCGATACCATCTACCTGTATTTACATAGCATCATGTTCATGTATTAACCATATGTCTTTAGCTGTGCTAAATTATATATAAATAAATTGTTGGATGTAACGTTACGGAATACTCGACAATGGAAATAAACGCTTGCAATTTCTGCTCGTATGCATCCGACATTACGTGAAATTACAAAATTGATGACCTTAGAGAAATCTGGTATAGATTCAAGTATATCGACAGATTGGTACAAAAGTAAACCCCTTTATAAGCCTGCTCATTAGTAATTATAATGGACAAATAGAAAATTGAGATATAACTTTCGAATGCACACCAATTATATAGCACTGAGTCATTATACCTCTTTTGTCATGTTTTGAATAGTAGGTAATTTTTCATGTCTCAGTAAGAAATGTGATATAGCAATTCAGCTGTATTATTTCAAAACCTAGTAAGTGCGTTTGAAGAAAGTTTACACCGTAGCACAAGAATACTAAAAAAATCGAAATAAAAATGGTTTTTATTTTTATTTCGAAGCGTTTATTTTACAGTGTAGTCTACCAGAAGTCGTGATTGTCCCAAACTCAAAGGGCGCGGTTTCGATCCTGGCCAGAACGCATGTACCACTTAGGCAGTTTTCTGACCTTATGTGCCTATACAATAATAATTACCACGTGCTAATAACGGTGAAGGAAAACATCGTGATGCAACCTGCACATCGAAATAACCGATGTGTCAAACCTGTCAATCCACCTCGGACAAGCGTGGCGGCTATACTGTCCGTTCCCCTATAGTGGGAGGCCCGAGCCCACCAGTGGGACATTTACGGGCTGTTATTACTTACTTACTATATTCTGCAGTGCTATTGTGAAATGCGTGGGGTGCTAGACATCAAATAGTTATTATAAACATATCAACTAATAGATAATATGAATTTTGCAAAATATAGTAATTTTTATATTTTACTTCGCGCTGACTTCAAGATTTAGAATATATTGTTTTTTTTAATATTTATTCTTGCACAAATGTAGTTGTATATGGGTGTTATTTCTAGAAATACATAGTTCAGTTCATTTTACCAGTTCCACTGGTATGCAAGTAAACAGGATCTTAACCGTCGTTATTTAAATAATTAGTTCCTATTTATTTTATTAAGTACCTTTTATGTAACTTAGATAATATTAATATTACCTTTGTTTATTAATTATATAGATGTCTATTTTTTTTAAAATATTATTTTAATCTGTGTATGTCAATTTTTTAGGGCCGCTTGCATAACGATCGCCATTAAATAAAATTAGTTAATCATATTAAACTGCCTAAATACGTTATTGACAGTTCTTTAAACATATTTAGTGGCAAATTTTGCGTTGTGTAAGTCGCTAATTGTATTTAAGTGTGTTTAAATACGTTTTGTGTTTCTTAAATAAATTTAAGCAACCTTATGCAAGCGGCCCTTAATGTCTTTAATTTAAATATTATTATTAGTTTTAGTTACTCTTAAAATTTACTCTATTAAAAAAAAATAGTCACTCTTAAAGTTTTTTTTTGTTAGATTTTTTTTATTAATTCATTCAAATATCTCTCGTCGACGTACGAGTAAGTATACACATATTTACATATGTACAATATGTGTACTTTCTCTACTAAGTACGTAAGTATGAATACCTTCTTATAAGTCTATCACCCACTTTAACATTTGCCCACCTAGGTCATTGGAACGTAGAGGTCCAGAGTTCGATACCTGGAAAAGTAAATTTTGTAAAAAAACTCCATTATCTACTATGATTTTGGTGTCAGGATTCACCCCCAAAATCGTGAGTAGTAATTATCTATAACACCTGCATAATAGATAACTAATAAAAAGAAAGCAACGAATCTTGCACAAGCACGGCGTGGAGCCCAGCAGTGGGAGTTTACCGGATGATATTATTATATCAAAATTCTTTGCAAGGCAGATTTATAGATTCCCTCCAAAAAACTATAAAGACCGATTTTGACATATCAATATAAAGTGACGTTTCAATTCAAAAATTAAATTCTTTCGCGACAAAATCTCTTTAGTCCCGCGCCGGCGCATCGATCAATTCGATCTATGAAAGGATTACAGTAGATCATTGTATAGCTGTTTATTTATCAATTTGACATAGTCTTTGCGGATAAGCTTGTGATTTATGTGTGACAAAAAATATCTTTCTACCCTTTATTATATTAAAATCACTCAGTTATGAGATTCGCAATAAACGGTTATGTTTATAACAGGAAAGAAAAATGGTAGGAATCAATAAGGGAGCAGACAGTCAAATCAACTGGGATACAAGAAACTCATCAGTAACATGCCCAACTCTTATCTTTATATATATAACATTTCTGTACGTATGTATGTGACTAAACTCTTCCTAAATAGCTGGACCGATTTTGATGATCTTTTTTGTGTGAGTTTAGGTGGATTTGAGAATGATTTTGACCCACAATTGGATCCGGTAGGTGGCGCTGGGATCGGGTTATACCTTTTTATTTTTTCAGGACAGGACAACGATTGCTGGGACCACCAGTAAAGTAATAATCAGGTTGGGCTGTGGTCTGGTGCACGCAGAAAGAGATCACTGTCTTGAAGTTCTGGCAGTTGTTTTTTGCTGGCCTTGGGTTTAATGGTTTCTATAATCGGTTCCCAAATAGGTGGTAATCAACTGAAATACTTTTATGATTTACGAAATACCGGAGTCTCCAAGACTTCGTACGAAAGCAAGTTATGACGTTATAACTTAAACTTAATTGTTTCGTGATATTTTAAAAATAATGTGGACTCAACAAGGTTTACTGAAGATCGCGCAAAGTCGAGAAAAAAAGCTAAAAAACCGGATAGGACTTAGACCAGCAACTTGTTTACATAGCATATATATCAGCCCATAAATGTCCCACTGCTGGGGTCGGGCCTCCAATTATAGGGGGAAAAGAAAGAAAAGGTTTATTTCTAAAAATGCGACATTTAACAATAATTTATAATAATAACAATAACAATGAAAATGTGTGGCGCAATTTGCGGAATGAGGTTGGCACTCAGTGTTTTGCTGTGCCGAAACATAGTCCGACAGCATTGATTTTCAGTGCCTACCTCCTTAGTTACAAAAGTCATGCGACTCGCGGTAAAAAAAGTCAAATTAAATTAAATATAGTCAACATATACGTATAAGGAAAAATATAATAAAATAGCAAAGAAACAGAAAACAGTGAAAACAATAAAACAAACTAAAGATAGAACCTAAAAAATAAATAAACCTAAATAAACAGTATGGCAGGTTTGACACATCGGTTATCTCGTGCAGGTTGCATCACGATGTTTTTTCTTCATCGTTGTAAGCATGTGATAATTGTAACAATATGCACATTAGATAAGAAAACAGACTAAGCGGTGCATGCGTTCCGGCCAGGATCGAACCCGCGCCCTTTGAGTCTGAGACGCGTGCGCTAGTCATTACGCTACCACGACTTGCATAGCATATAAGCAGTATCTATATGTATATAACTCACATAAACCCAACAAAAGATTACAAAATTAACTGCGACTGACAGTTTAACGAAGTCCACATCTCTGCACCATTTGCGACAAGGAAGTAGTTAACAATGTATTCTCCATTCATTCCGTGTTTTACGGGGTTGAAGCACTAAAACCTTTCTTGAACGGGTCAGCACTAAAATTTACTGCACGCTTTGTCAAGGCACTTTCTAGCCGACTGCAATTGTTAGATGTTCGACTACTTTACATCACCATAACGTTAAATTTATTATATACTAGCTTCTGCCCGCGACTTCGTCCGCGTGGTGGGGTTTTTTAACTATCCCAGGGGAACTCTTTATTTTTTCCGTCAAAGGTCAAAAGTATCATATATGTTAACCAGCGATATAAGCTACCACCATACAAAATTTCATTTAAATCAGTCCAGTCGTTTCGGAGATTAGCCGGTACAAACAGACAGACAAACAGACAAACCGACAAACAGAGAAACAAAAATATTAAAAAATCTAAATTAGTTCTTTTTCACTTCTTACATCCCCCTGACTCGGTTTTTAGCAATTTTTTCTATGTAGAGAAATTCGACCTCTACAGTTTTATTATATGTATAGATTTTTTCAAAATCTCCAAGTGAAATGAAATAAAATCTTATTTGTATGAAACATAGATAACAAGGTCTTATGATATGGTGAGCATATGTTTCATCATGTACTGACTGGCATACAAATTTGCTTAAAAACTTATTATCTTACTCTAATATATAAAGCTGAAGAGAAGAGTTTGTTTGCTTGAACGCGCTAATCTCAGGAACTACTGGTTTGATTTGAAAAATTCTTTCAGTGTTAGATAGCCCATTTATCGAGGAAGGCTATAGGCTATATATAATCACGCTAAGACCAATAGGAGCGGAACACCAACCACCTTTGTTAGTAATCATTTAATAGCGAATTAATTGAATTGTGGTAATAAAAAAAAACTGTCATTTGATCTAACTAAATAATTCTGATACCATGCCATGAGCCAATCAAGTATAAGTATATCTTCAGTCTGATTCACATTTGCATTAGATAAGTAATTAGTTTGGACACTATATCTGGTCAGTTTCTACATCTTACTGGTTAAAATTTGTCATAAGCTTTTTACATGTAATCTCAATTTTTTATGAATGGCAAGTGAATTAATAGTAAGACGTACACTACTAACTTATTGCGTATCTAAAATGATCTTGTCCGAACGGTGATAACGACTTAACTCGTTAGGTTCGCAAGTTATATTATTGATTTCTAGAAAAAAAACAATAAATGTTTTTATACGACTACTACCTTTTCCTTCATCATTCTTCTAATATTAAATTCGTACTACTTTTAAAACTTTATATTAGTGCTATGATGTACTATATCACTGCATTGGTAGTTCCTGAAATAGTTTATACCTTAGGTATTAGAATTCTCTCTCTTTTCTATCGTTATATCCCCTTCTCCCAATCATTTTGATTTAGCACTATATGTAATTTACTTCCATACATACTCCTTTATTCAAGATACATAAGTCAGACTAGAAATCATCATGTCATTCTTCACACAATGCAACCATCTCTTTTTTGGTCTACCAGGTACCAGGATCCTATAACTATTAGGAAGTATGGATTTAATGTCAAAATAAATTGGTGCATTTTATCAATGAATCGTATAAACGAGAACAAATCAGTAACCATCAATTTTCAAAGTATTCCACGTCAAAAATTAAGGAAGTAAATGAATACTTAAGTTTTTAATAACATGACATTAACGAAATTACGATCAGACCAAGTGTAATTAGTGCGCTTATGTTGTGAATATTACGTTTGTTGTGGTACTCGACCTCAACTAGTGCAATGTCATTCGTTACGCTTCAAGAATCTGTTGGGAAAAACGTACAGATGAACACACATTTTGATATGTATTGAAGATCTCCAAGAATTGTGTTAAGATCCGTATCGCTCTCAGGTTTTATTTTAGGAGAAAGCCAATAATTGGATTTAGTTGGGCTGGGCAGCATTCGATAAGCTTCGTCAAGTCTTCTCGTCGACCATTCTGCAAAGTCTTCAAGCAGTGCATCCTCCCTGTCTTGACCTACGGGGCTGAGACATGGACACTGACGGCAGGATCGGTCCATAAGTTCCAAGTCTCTCAACGGGCTATGGAGCGAGCTATGATGGGTGTTTCTCTTATGGATAAAATTAGGAATGAGGATATCCGTAAGAGAACCAAGGTATCCGACATAGCTCGCAAAATTAGCAAGTTGAAGTGGCAGTGGGCCCGTCACGTTTCCCGTAGGACCGATGGCCGATGGAGCAGACGAGTCCTGGAGTGGAGACCGAATCTCGGTAAAAGTAGTGTCGGAAGCCCTCCAGCCCGACGGAACGACCACCTGTGTAAGGTCGCCGGTAGGCGCTGGATGAGGAAGTCAGAGGACAGTAATGAGTATCGCCGACTTAAGGAGGCCTACGTCCAGCAGTGGACTGAGAATGGCGGACGACGACTATTGTATATGGCTAACATGCATTCTGATGATGTAGGTTCGAAACCTGAACAGGAAACTAAAGTGGCCGCTTTGGAGAATCGCTTAGTAAAATCGACACGTGTCTAGATATACTGGTAACTGTGAGATTTTGACGCTTGTTATGACCGTAATACGAATCTGCAAAAACAGCTGATGTAAGACCTCTGGGAGTATGCACCGCTTAGTAAATTTTCTATCTTAGTGTGAATTTTTTTATCAACTAGGTCAGGAATTATTTAAAATACGAATAAATTCGTATAATAATTAAGTATTTAATTTACAAGTAACAATTAGGATGATGTGCAAATATTATCTACAATGCAACTATTATGATGTAATTGAGAAAGATTAATTTAGCAAGCCTAACAGACGTCCGAATCGCTCAGAAATCAGTCATGAAGTGACTTCACTCGAATGATGTCACCGCTAGACTACCCTCTTTCTTGCAAATTATTTGTAACAATATAGTTACTATCGAGTGTTTGACACAGTCTATATTTAGATCTCATTTATTGTATATAAAAAGAACATGAGTTTAATTACATTCTTGCTTTCAAAATGTCATCATGCACAGAATTTTAATTACTATAAAATTACGTATATATTATTTGATTTTTTAAAATTATGACGTTTTACTGCAGTAATGCTGCAGCATACACTTTCAAAATCAATAAGTATCCACATTGGGTTTGATGATAAAATGTTTCTCAGTTGATTTATATGCCACGTACTGGCATTTTATGCCAATGTAAAATAAGACTTATTTTTAAGAATTTATAGTGAAATATTGTGCCTATTGTTTTCAATATTTATTTTAGTTATATACCGATAGATACGATGCTAGAATTGTTTTGTTTTCTTTTTGCTGCGTCTTCATAAATTATCGAAACATATTGATATGAAAAATGATGATCTACTGAGACTATTCCAGAATACCGTATTTTCGTTTTCTTTAAAGAATAGTGTCGTGTACACGTCTATCAAGTTCCATATTTCTTAAAGTAAAGCCTACATGAAACAAATTACTTAATTGCCGTACCTTATTGTTGTGAGTGACATAATAGTGATGTTCTGAATCATGTAATGGTAGACTATTAAACTATCGAGACTATACATACGTAAACAAATCGAAAGTAATAAGATTTGAAAATAAAATATGTTCTACTTAAAAAAAAAAATTATCGCAATTATTATGAGTGCAATTGTATTTGCTTATTTAATATAAGTAAAACGTGTTCATTGAAATGTGAGTATATTTATTATTACATAAATATACTCATATTTCAATGACATAGTATTTTTAGCAAAGATATATACGTAATAAGTAATTATTACAGCCCATAAATTTCCCAATGTTGGGCTCGGGCCTCCCACGCTTGTCCAAAGCTGCTTGGCAGGTTGACACAACGGTTATCACGATGTGCAGGTTGCATCACGATGTTTTCCTTTACCGTTGATATCACGTGGTAATTGTAACAATATGCACATTAGGTCAGAAAACTACCTAATTGGTGCATGTGTTCCGGCCAGGATCGAACCCGCGCTCTTTGATTTTAGGACGCGTACGCTAGCCATTACGCTACCACGACTATACAGATAAGTTAAAAGTTAAAACTTATTTATGAATAAAGTCGATTTTTATAACAAATCGAGTGGGTAACGCATTAGGACATTACTAATTGATCCGGCATCGAGCTGTCAAAAGTAAAATTACTGTTTGGAAAGGGTACACATAGGACAATCGAAGCCCATTGTTGGCCATCATTGAGACTGTCTGTACGCAGCCTTAGAAATATTTTAGTATGTTATAAGTTAACTAATTTATCACCCGCCTGTACCGTCCGACGTAACTTTTGACGGAGTTTCAGTGGCACGATCTGTTTGTTTATATCTCGAGCAGGGTCACCTAATAACATCTTGATGCGCTGTCAGCTAGGGTTGGCAAAATGTTTTTTTTTTTTTTTAAACATATAACATTTTTCCCCTGGGTGTAGGCAGATACTGTAGATCTTCACTTGCGCCTATCCTGAGAAACAACTTTCACATCATCTACTCTCATTAACCTGTTCATATATTCACGTTTATTTCATATACTTTTTACCTGACATGACACTGCTATTTGATCATGGTGTGTATGTCATGGTCCACCGGTACCAAGTCTACTATTCACAATACTGTCATACACTTGTTTTGTGATTCTATTTTCATCTATCCCCTCTACATGCCCAAACCACCTTAACATTCCTTTTTCTACTCTTGTTATTACATCTTATTTCAATCCACAATGTTCCCTTATTAAAATATTCCGTATCATATCATTCATGCTTACCTCACATATGCTTCTCAAAGCTCTCATTTCAACTGCATTTATTCTACTGTCATGCTTCTTCTGCCGCACCCAATTTTCACTGCCGTACATTAGTATTGGTACCAATACCCCTTGATGGACAGCCTAGCGAGCCTTTACAGACACTTTTTGGATTTTCATAAAAGAGTTTAGCGCTGCATTCTGGGAGCTTATTCCAAATCTCCACTGTGCACAAGAGAAGCGCTGCATACATGAGAGAAGTAGCTCAAGGAAAGCGACCGGTAAGGTGGTAGAAGGCACCTTTCTGAACAGTTCCTCAGAACACCCCCCATTTGTAAAGATGATATAATACACCGAGAGATGTGAAGTCTCTCATAAGGACACTCACATCTACCGTCTGTGACTATTGGACTGTTGACAAAACGAACGACATAAAGGTATGTAGGTACACATTATTTCACATTACAACAAACATACGATGTTTCAATTAAACCACACTACTTAATGATGTTCAAATGTTTTAGTCAACCTAACGATCATATAAAGTTAACGTAATAAATGCTTTGAATTAATCATTTCAATACACAATTTTATTCAAAAATATAATTGTATCAAAAAATAAGATATCATCGTATAATATCGTGTATCAGTTAAAAATACATCAGTAACCAAACACCGGTAGCCCTGTACTCGAAGCAGCCAAACAAAACAGCGTGAATCCAACAATAGTACGTTCTAAGAGTATAATTAAAATTCATTGTCTAACTATTGTTTTGATCAAACGTAATTATCTCGGTTTTTGTCTACCGGTAGCGAATGATCATGTCTTTAGATCGTGAATCATTCTTTCGATATTGTTGTTTAAGGTCTCGAGAATGGTAATGTGCAAAAACTAATCAAATTAATATTATATTTGATTCTAAAAATTTATTTTCTTAATGGCTTGTTACTCATGTTATGTACGAAAATAAATGAGTTAATTGACCGGCGACGTATTACTAAAATTATTGAATTACATAATTTAATTTTAACATTTATACTTAACTAGCTGTCCCGGCAGACGTCGTCCTGTCAGGAAAAGCTTCAATCGATATGCCGACAGCAGCGCCACCTACCGGGACCAATTGCGAACCAACACAGAAACCTTTGGCTCATGCACAAAAACTTTGCTATAGATCATCACATGATCAAATGTATATATAGTTTACGATTCTATAAAGGGCATACAGACAAACATTCATTTTTATATATAAGAAGAAGAAGATGAGTGTAAATTAATTTTAATAAAAAGTTCCAGAAAATTCCACTCCAATATTTGCTCGATCTACTTTCGTGCTTAACACGTGTAAACCAGCCATAATAGAATAAATTAGAAAGAAAGAATTGTTTTATTTAGGACAAATAAACACTTTAATAATACTGAGAAAAATAAATAAAGGCATCCATATACGTCCTAAAATTGGACCCAGACTCAGCGTAATGCTAGCCGCTAAGACCAGCGCTGTTCTTCCGCCTGGGACCAGAAGGTGGAGCCACGGAGGCCTATACAACACAATAATATATCAAATCGGTTCAGTTTAATAATTATAAAAATAAAACGGGTTTTTTTTTATGGCAGGAGATCAGCAGACAGGCAGACGGTCCACTTAATGGAAAGCGGTTACCATCGCCTATAGACTTTGCAACATCAAAGGTGGTACAAATGCGCTGCTGCTCTCTTAACGGTTATTTATTATTATTATTATTAGGGTTATTAGACAAATTTACATCAAAATAATAATGATAAACATATATAAATATGTTTATCATTATTGTATATCTCTATCCGTGCAGGAACGGAGAAAGAATACAATTTCCTGCATTGGTGCGGCCTGTCGTAAGAGGCGACAAAACAACCCACAGCCAAGTGGTAGGGCATTTGCCCGACTGATGGCTACCACCCCTGGTCTAAAGTATGCCGCCATAACAACCTTGAGTTGTGTTCTGGCAGTAGAGACCTAAGTCTCCCTTAAGAGAGCAGCAGCGCATTTGTAGCACCTCTGGTGTTGCAAATGTCCATAGGCGATGGTAACCGCTTTCCATCAAGTGGGCCGTCTGCATGTCTGTTGAACCCCTACTATAAAAAAAAGAAGAACAATGCCACGTTTCCTGTGCATTTTTAAAACTTTTATGAATTAAAATCTGTAAATCAAAGGATTTAAATAAATAAGTAACGTTAGACATGTAATTAAGAAAGAAAGAAAAAGATTTATTGACTAAAAAATACGACGCTATACATAAAAAAACACTTAATACAGTCACAAATTTTTTACATTAAACACAAAAAACATATATATAATAAATAAATACTTGTACATCGAGTTTTTTAGTCAACATAACATAACATAACATAACTTCACGCCAGGTCCCTTGCGGGGTAGGCACGAACAACAGAGCGCCATACAGGCTTATTTTTACACACCTCACTTGCTTCTTTGACATTCATAGCTCTTGTCATGCACGCTCGTCTGTTCTTAAGGCTCCTGACATCACCTTCTGCTAATACACGATCAATTTGATCATGGAAGGTATGTCGTGGCCTTCCGCGACTTCTGCATCCATCCACTTTTGCATTGTATATCTGTTTAATCATTCTTTCATCAAACATTCTTTTTTAGTCAACGAGGTTCACAATTCAGCATTGTGATGTATAATTTTTTTTAAACCCCGATATAGCGCTCATTTTCAGTGCTAACCTCAATTCTGAAACAATAAAGGCATCATGTAAAAAAAATGACTCGGATTTGAATTACTCGTACATGCATAATGTATAATGTAAAACAAACTCATTTCTGTGACTTTAATATGATATGGTTACATAAGTTAAGCCTTCCACGTGTAAATAGTAAAAAACGATAATACTTCAGCTGGGTGACGTCCTTGCCTATGTGGTAGACTGTAGAGCAAAATAATGACAAATTATAATATTTTACTATGTTGTTAATTTATGTGCTCTGTGATATAATCCTAAGTCGGTTGGTTCATTTACGTTGGAAGCCAGGAGGCTGGTTGGCAACGACCAGCTTTTCAATGACAAAACGGAAAGTCTCGACCAATGACGCAGGGTTGCCAGCTTATCGATTTTCTACCGGATTCACTTTGGAGAGTGTGTAGCTGAGTTGAGTTTCAATGTCTTAATTGATTAAATATTGTTATTTCTTTCTAAATCAAATAATAAATCATTAATATGCTTATTACACAATAACAAAGTGTTTCAATTCCAAAACAGGAAATAACCTTAATAATTTATTCACGTGGTCGCTGCTGCTCTTAAACATAAATACAGCAGATTCATTATAAGAAAATATCATGAAAGCGTGTTGTATCCTAAATATACAGTAAATAAATGAATATTACTATATGGGTGTATCCTTTTTTTATTGCAGGAGGAGTTCAGCTGACAGGCAGACAGCTCACTTGATGGAAAGCGGTTACTATTGCCTATGGACATTTGCAACACTTGGGAGAATACTTTGGGAGACTGGAACCTGGCCACTATGTCGGTAAACAACTCAAGGTTGGTCAAGGTCCATCCAGTCGGGTAAATGCCTTACCACCTGGCTGTGGGTTGTTTTGACACCTCTTATGACAGGCCGCACAGCCCCAGGAAATTATATTCTTTCTCCGTTCCTGCACGGTTAAATCCGGATCGTGGTTTGGTGTCAAATGTATCATATTCGCAGATTTGTGTGACGAACATAAGAAATATCAAAATAACGTGGAACTTTATCCTATGCCTTACAGTATATCTAGACTCGTGTTAATTGTATCAAGCGTTTCGCCAAAGGCTACCGCTTTAAGCTCTGTGATTGATACAACAAAACGTATATAAATATACAGTGGGTAGGATTTTTGTACAGCAGTGTACGGATTTATATTAAAGGCCTTGACTAACCAATGTAGGTCATAACTTTAAAATTCGGCTCCAGTTTTTTGTTAATTTTTATAATGATCATTTCAGTGCTATGAGCGTGAGAGCGGTCTTGCTCGGTTAAGTACATTAAATAAAGGTTTTCATACGAAAAATATCTTAGATTTTGATTATTGCATTGTGTTGAAGGTTAAATGATAGTAATATGTGAATAATTGTTACTTAATTATTTGAGTTGATGGCAGTACGAGTTATTTAATGTTTTTGTTAGATCTGTTACAATTGTTTCCGTAATTAATTGCTAGGCATGTTAATAAGTAGGTATCATAGGTAGGTATTAGGTAGGTAGATATTGGGAGTTGAATTATTTTGGGCTCTCTTATTCTATATTATAAAATTCTAAACGTGCCGTGTTTGTATATATTTTTTTATCATCTCTTTTCATTTTCTTTTTTAAAAATCTTAAAATCTATTACAATCTTATATTTTGTTTACACACATAACTCTTAGTTCTACGCAAATATGTAATAGTACAATATTTTTAATTATATATATATATGTCGGAGGGAAGTTATAGTTGGATGGATTATTATTTGGATGTATAACGCACAATATCATTTGTTTACATTTTAATGACTTCTAAAATTCTTAATGTAATTTAATTAGATTTGTTAAATGTTTCTATAACTTAAAGATCCTTGTAACCTAATAAAAGTTATGAATATTGTAATTTAATAAACGACCACGACCTTATAGTGTATTTATTTTAATACTAATTTATATCTGTTTTTATGCTGTTTTTGGGTTACAATTTCTTAGAATCTAAAACATTTAACGCTATGTATACATATATGTCTATAGCGTTATTTGTTAACCCGTTTCTCTTGACTGCCTTATGTACGTACTACTTTGGTTGCAAACTCTATGAAACCCTCCAGCCGTTTCTTACTTAATAGTTCCTGTATGTTACTTCTCTTGATCTCGACGCGCAGGGTGTTCTCCGCGTTGTAACGCTCCACGGCAAGGAGGGGGCACTCAAACACTACATGCAACGGGGTCTCTGGTATTAGTACTCGTTTCTATATATTAAAGCTATTTAAAAAAGCAACTGAAATAGGCTACATAAACGATGGAGAACACATGCATTTTTTGCATATTTCTTGTATGTGTGTCGTTTTGTCTTTTTGTTGGGAATTCACCTAAAAAGTACTGGGCCGGTTTCGATGCAGTTTTTGCTGATCGATAGCAAATTCTTAGACTTAAAATATGCGCTACGTTTTATTTAGGAATATTTTTTTGGGAATTATTTAAAATGGCTAGATATCAAAATAAAATCGAATACCAATGTGATTTTTTCACTAATCGATAGAAAATTATCTGCCGCAGGACCGATGGCCGATTGAGCAGACGAGTCCTGGAGTGGAGACCGCGTCTCGGTACACCTAGTGTCTGACGCTCACCAGCCCGATGGACCGACGACCTGTGCAAGGCAGCCGGTAGACGCTGGATGAGGAAGTCACAGGACAGGGATGAGCGGCGTCTTAGAGAGGCCTACGTCCAGCAGTGGACTGCGAATGGTTGACGACGACAACGACGACGATAAAGAGGATAGATTTGTATTTTTGTTTGTTTGTAACGAATAAACTCAAAAGCTGCTGAATCGATTTCAAAAATTCTTCCACCATTCGCATGCTACATTATCTCTTATTATACATACATACATACATAACTTCACGCCAGATCCCTTGCGGGGTAGGCACGAACAACAGAGCGCCATTCAGGCTTATTCTTACACACCTCACTTGCTTCTTTGACATTCATAGCTCTTGTCATGCACGCTCGTCTGTTCTTAAGGCTCCTGACATCACCTTCTGCTAATACACGATCAATTTTAATCATGGAAGGTGTGTCGTGGCCTTCCGCGTCTTCTGGATCTATCCACTTTTGCATTGTATATCTGTTTAGTCATTTTTTCATCACACATTCTTTCCACATGCCCGAACCACCCGAGCATTCCTTTCCTTACCTTCACCCCGACACTCTTGTATTAATATTAGTTAAATAAAAATTAGGGATATTTACTAGAACTTCAATAATGTAGCCCATGAATCTAAACAAAATATTTGGCGCTAGAATCGGGTTCTACGAATTTGATGAAATGTTATGTGTGTTTGAGTGGGTCCCTGGGTAGTTTAGATTCATAACTAGTCCCGGTAGGTGGACCAAGTTGTAGATTTTTATTTTTTCAAGGCACAACAACGTCTGCCAAAACTACATAATATGCGCGTGAAAATGATAAAACATACAATGTAAATGTATCATTTTCTATTGTTCTAGTTTCGATATGTGAACTCTTTTTATTAAAATAATATTATAATAATAATTACGTCAAACACGACCTTGCTTTTTATAAAATAAAAATAAAAACACGTTTTACTTTAATAAGTTGATATGTTAAGATATTTGTTCTGCGTTCTGCCATGGGAGAAGAATATAATAGTTGAGCCGTTCTAAGTAGACCCGTTTGAAGTTTCATTTAAAATACTAAGGAACTAATTTTGTTCGTGAAAATAATTGAAAAAAATATATTCTATGAGACATAATATATAAAATTAATTAAATTAAAAACTCAACGAAACGTAAAATATATTGTTAGAATATTAAATCGTTTTATTTTAATGGATTTGATAATATGTGACTCGATTTCAATTTTTTATTGTATCATCATCACGAAATTATTAATAATAGTTTGATAGATGCCAAACGTCGCTTTATATAACGGCCGAACTATAGATTTGACAATTAGCCTAGATTTTTTTTATTCTGTAAAGCTTCTACATATCATCAAGCTAGATGGCACCACAGGGCGTTCTTCCCTCTCGCTCTGTCTCTTGCTTTCTCTCCGTCTGTTTTTTGCCAATACACTCAATTGTAGTAAGGAACCTATATTCACTGCGAAGTTCAAGCTTGACATGTTTGTTCATTTATTAATATCAAGGATATGGGTCTATGGTTCAGCCGTCCTAAGAAGCCACTTTTTGCATTTCATGCGCAAATTGTTGACTTAACTTTGTAACAGCGTCAAAATAATGTAATAGAATATACTTCATTCCATTCAGAAAGTAGTATAAATCAGAAATAATAATATTACAACTAGTACAATCGACGGTATCTTAACGCTAAAGCCTTTAACACACTACTCAGATACGATAATGTTTTATCTGCGTATAAAAACTTAGCTGAAAGAACCACACACTACGCAGATACGATAATGTACGAAATGATAATTATATTCCCTAGAAATTCTTCAGACTATCTAGCTCAGTTTGTTAATGCAGATTCTTTATTGTTTATATAGGCTGTTAGTGAGTTGGTCTACATTGCTCCTGGATTAGATGGACATCTTGTACGAAGAGGATTCTGATTTTTGATGGGCGTGTTGCATTAGCATTGACTAATAGGAGACTGTACAGGCTGTTAGAGTACACTTCAATTTCTTCGATCAGATAACTAATGGTGTCGAGTAAAAAAAATGCATGTATGCTACCAATTTTTATTAGCGACTGCCTGCGGTGGGAAGCTACAGATTAATAAATACTAAGGCATTATTTTAGTACAAAATTGCACTAACAGCGACAAATTTGGATTGAGTGACTTTAAAGTGACTATAAAGCTTTAAAAGGACCGCGGTGAATTTAATATGTAGTCAAAGTCAAGGGCAACATTTATGGGGAATTATGGTTTTATTTAGATTTGATTTATGATTTCATGCACAAACTGGGCCGGCGCGCAACCACCTGTATTCATCTGCAGATAAAATCCTATGCCGTATTTATATCTGCAGGTATATTTGTATAAGCAGATAATATTGTTACCATATTATGACATCAGTCGGTCCTTACAGGTACTTTATAACACAATATAAATTATCTGCGCTGTGTGTGCTAGTTCATTGAATTACATAGAGAGCGAGAGATATTTGAATATTTGTATCTGCATAGTGTATTAGACGCTTAATTCTTTCAGACAACCTGCCGAAGATAGTTTTGCATGTACATCGGTCAATATCGAGTGCGCATAGTCAAAAATATACATAATTATGAATCTTAATAGTAAATATAAATGTACATATAAACTTACATACATAGACATAAATTATTTTTTACGGCGCTAGATAGTTATCTTTGACAAGTTTATTAAAAGATGTAAATGACTTTGCACTTGAGATGTTCATTGGCAATGCATCCCAAAACCTTACAGCACATACAGTGAAATATTTTTGGCAAAATTCCGTTGATTGTATTGAAGTCATTAGTCATTAGTCGCAAATTTTCTGATGATCTTAAGAGCCTCTTACTACTCGCTTGAAAGAACTCTAAGGGTTTCTTCAAATAAGGCAGTGGTTTTGGGGAAAACGGTAAGTTATACAAAACATGCATTCCAGCGAAGGCGGAGTAGCCATTCGAGCTTATTACGATTATTTTATTGCATTAGTTGAGCAGACAAGCAGATGGCCCACCTAATAGTAAGCAGTTACCATTGTCTATGGACATTTGCAACATCAAAGGAGTTACAATTGCGCCGCTGCACTCTTGAGGGAGTCTGGAACTTGGCCACTAAGGCCGGAACACAACTCAAGGTTGTTATGGTGGCATCATCTAGACCAGGGGTGGTAGCCATCCAGACGTTCAAAATTCCTACCGCAAATGGCCACCGAAAGCCTGAGATGGCCACTGAACGCCAGCGAATGGCCAACTAAGCCGCAACCGAAGCCAACGCAAAGCCCGCGAAGGTCATCGGATGCCGCAGACTGGCCAACACCACCAGAGACCACCGTTAGGAAGGCTCAAATGGCTCCAAACCCCGCCACCGACGGGTAGTTGTCCGTCGAGTACTTGTAGAAGCCGGGGCAAAGAGGTTACCATCGAGGCCCCAACCTCCTTGCCGCCTCAAATGGCTGGGAAGAAGAAAACTACCACACACTCTACCACCTGGCGTCCACCTGGAAATTCGGAAATGTTATCATATTTGCACAAACCAAATATGAAACGGATACATAGGTTTTGGAGTCGCTTTAATTACTTAATTGTTTTAATTTATAAATCACTTATTAGTTTGAATAATTCCTTTAAACTGGTTATAGTCTGTTGCTATCAAGCATCTTAAATAAAGGGCTAATATTTCAAATTTATATAGCAGTAGCACTAAACTAACTCAAGGGATACTCATTAATAAAGGACTTTGCAGTAACTGGGTGGTCGGAGCGGTAATGATATTATTTGTCAGCATTTACTTGGAAATTATAAGAATTTACATAGCAGCTCGCTCCAACCTCTTATATATATTTTGTATAACGTTTTTATCTTGCCAAGTTTGTAAAGAATTTATGGAGATATGTTGCAGCAAAACAAATAAAAAAAAATGAAGTACGTCATGTGTTTATTATAACTATAGTAATATTTTTCTTTACTTTTATTGTGTCTATGTCTTATTGAATATGCACTGTTTGCTACAACTCCATTAATTCTTCAAAACTCATTCTGTAACATACTGTATAAAACTTATAAAAAAAGAACATGAGATATAAATAGAATAAGAGAGATATGGAGACGGACAATTTTTAGCTAGACGTGTTACTGGCGAGTTTCTTGCCGCTTCTTCTTAACAGCAATAACGCGTTGCGAAGCAGTGTACATAGACTAGGAAGTAAAATTAAATTTTAACCTATATGTATGACCTTCAAAAAGTGTTCTCCAGTGGAACTTATTGTGAATAAAAAAAATTGAATTTGAATATATTTAACTAGGATATGCCCGTGACTTCGTCCACGCTTAACTTGTAATTCCTGAGGGATTCCCGGTACAAATAGTACCGCAGCATTAAAAAAAACTTAAGTTAGATTTTTATGCTCCCGAACAACTTCAAACTTAAATTCTTACTAATATAATATTTTATATACTTATGTATTTATTATTGAATAAAATATAATGTAAGTAACTGCATATCGTATTGTTACGAGTTACAGGACTCGAATTAAAATGCCGTTGGAATTACTATAGAATTTATTAGAAATATACAAACACGTATAACCAAGGTACAAATGTAACCGAACACAACCAGTCCACTCGTAATGCAGAAGGTCGTAATTCAATAACAGCCGCAAAGTCCGTCACTAAATTGATTACCGAAAGTACACAAGTCTTGCTTCGCTCGTGGTTATCTCTCGACTGCCTCGTCCCTCAATCGAGGCATTGCTAGTATAAAGCACAGATGCAATATGTCTGCCCGGCCGCGTGGACCAAATTTCCTAGAGTTTTAAGTTTGTACTTAAAATACGACACACCTGGCTAATGACTGCCATAAAAGATTACAATACACAACGGGCTGTTTTCTAATCACAAATTTTAAACACAAAGTAAACAAAAAAGTCCAAATGCAGAAAGGTAATGAAATGTGTTTTTACGGGTATGCAGGTGTGAAATTTTTTTTTCGGCGTCAAGTCGTTACAATATATATATGTATATCACCTTTGAAAAATGTAATCTGTTTTTCTTCTTTTTCGGGTTGTCTGGAAAAGATCGCTTCTTAGCGATCAGACCACCAATTGTGCACATTTAATATATTTTTAGGCTATAAGTTTTTTCTGTATTTTTTGTAATGGTGTACAATAAAGTGTTATCTCTCTTTTTTAAATATAAAATAAAATGATAAGATGTTATTTCAACACTTGTTCAATTATATGTAAACAATATTGAAATTTATTATAACATATATATTTCTGTTCAGCACACATTCTCTATCATACTACAATCACAATTTTCATGTCAATTTCTTTGCCTCCATACACTTCATCCGTCTTCTTTTTGGCCTATTATATATCCATCAGTAATACGCAAATTATTAGGGAATTAGGAAAAAAACAAAAACACTCTGCTATTCAAATGTTAATTAAACATTTCAAGTCACTCAAACATATGGAAACTAAAATTTATATTAGTATACTAGCTTCTGCCCGGGTAACTATCCTATATGTTGACCAGGGACTTATATAAACTACCACCATACAAAATTCCATTTCAATCGGCCCAGCCGTTTTAGAGATTAGCCCGTACAAACAGAGAAACAAAAAAATTGTAAAAATCTTAATTAGTTCTATTTTGCGGCAGTATGTGTAGTGTCAGTACGTACAGAAATTCGACCTCTGCATTTATACCTCTATATTTATATTTTTACAGTTTTCATGTGTTGTGTCTATGTATGCCAGGTGGTAGGGCATTTGCCCGACTGGATGGCGACCACCGCTGGTCAAGAGTATGTCGCCATAACAACCTTGAGTTGTGTTCCGGCTTCAGTGACCAGGTTCCAGTCTCCCTTAAGAGAGCAGCAGCGCATTTGTAGCACCTTTTGTGTTGCAAATGTTCATAGGCGATGATAACCGCTTTGCCTCAAGCGGGCCGTCTGCCTGTCTGCTGAACTCCTGCAATAAAAAATAAATAAAAAAATGTATGAGTTGTATAATTTTAGTTGAGCTATAAATACCATTGGCCTTGTCAGTGTCAAAATAATGAACAAAACCAACATACACCAGAACTGCACCTACTTATCAAAGTTGGCGTGTGAAATCAAACTTATTGTCAAATGTTTATCAAACAATAGTTAAGTATTGCTCAATATGACATTCGTACATGACCTCCTTGTGGCCTTGCACTAAATAATAATTAAAACTGTAGGGTATAAACATCAGTTATTGATCGACCACACTCAAGAATTTCACCTATTAAAACTAATATATTATTACGAGTTGCAGGACTCGAATTAAAATGCCATTAGAATTACTATAGAATTTGTTAGAACTATACAAACACGTATAACACAGGTACAAATACAATAACACGTGCAAAGTCCGTTACTAAATAGATTACCGAATGTACACACACGTCTTACTTCGCTTATGGTTATCGCTCGACTGCCTCGTCCATGAATCGAGGTATTGATTTATACTGCACGGATGCAATATGTCTGCTCGGCCGCATGACCGAATTTCCTAGAATCACACCTGGCTAATGATCGCCATAAAAGATTACAACACACAATGGGCTGTTTTTCCAAATCACAAATTTTAAACATAAAGTAAACAAAAGAAGTCCAAATGACGAAAGGGTAATAAAATGTGTTTCTTCAGGGCTGCAGGTGTGAATTTTTGTCTAACAATATTATAAGAATATTTACTAGGTATAGTACTCATATATTTTGTACGGATATGTGCACGTCTGTTTGTCCCTTATATTGTTATACCAAATATTAATAATAAAATTTAGGTGATAAGAGTACAGTATCTACATGTCATGTCTTTATATACGCGCTGGTTTATACATTGAGCAACGAATCGAATGCGAGTAGTCTTTTGACAAAATGAAACTAAATTTCCTAATTTAATTTGACTTAATTTGTGTATATATATATATATTTATAGGTAGTACTAATAATACCTTATAATACATATGAATGTAGGAAAATATAGCATAAAATGTTATACAATGTCCTAAAAAAAAGTATCCCAAATCCCTGCCTGTTGGGAACGTGCCCAAAATGCTCGCCGTATTCCTGCGCTCAATGGCAACGCTGATGCCTTGCCATAAGTAAAAACCTGCCTTTTGGTCACATGAGACTTCTATCAAGAAAGATAATAGATCTCTATAAAACCGGTAGGCTTCGAGACCCCATTATATCATATTATTTTCATTGAGTTAAATGTTCTACATGATTTATTTTAGGTTTTTATTCATAGTTATATAATCTTGTTGTTTAATAAGAAATTTTTCTAGTACTGTAGTATTTAATCGAAGCGAATGAAAGAGTCTAGTAGGGTACAAATATTATTTTTACGCCAATGAAACCGCGTAGAACCTTGACAGAAAAATAAAATCAACGAAATTATAACTATAATTATTTGTGACGACTACAACTGTGTTTACCCTAATTGTGTTTATTACCCTACATTATGTCATATAGAATCACAGCGTTCTCACGATTCGAGGCAGATCTATTGTAATGAGGCACCTATTCTTTAAACGTACCTTGGTTGACAGTGCATATATGTACATGTAGGTGTTGATATTATCGCATATAATACAAATGTCATTGAGGTGAATAGCTTATATTCAAGATAATGATATTACACGTATAATAAGTTTTTTTTTACATATCTAGTAAACAGGCATACGGCCCAGCTGATGCGAATTGATTACTGTCACCTACAGCCTACCTCTAAGACATTTTATAACGGCCTTATTAAAGAAGCCGCAGATGAAAGTTCCGTTAAGATGATTATTGTACCTCTCAAGTACGAGAGGAGGGCGGGTCGTGTTCCACGTGCACTCTTCTTTCCTCACATGGGATGAGACACTTAGCCGCCCCACACTGGATAGAGAGGGACGATGCCAAGGGTTATGCTTCCCTCTGGCAGTAGGGAGTAGGTCGAGCTTCCGTCTTCCCGTAGCCCTGGCATCAGGCGAAGTAAAGAAACACGGAGCGTTTTAGTGGGTATCCCTTACCCGGGTGGCAATAACACTTCTTCGATGATACTTATGATACCTCAATTTTTTTTTAAAAAAATTTATGCATGAGTTCAGAAGACAGGCAGACGGCCCACTTGATGGAAAGCGGTTACCATCGCCTACGGACATTTGCAACACCAAAGGTGGTACAAATGCGCTGCTGCTCTCTTAAGGGAGACTGGGACCTGGTCAGTAATGTCGGAACACAATACAAGGTTGTTATGGCGACATACTTTAGACCAGGGGTGGTAGCCATCCAGTCGGGCAAATGCCCTACCACCTGGCTGTGGGTGGTTTTGTCGCCTCTTACGACAGGCCGCCCGGCCGCAGGAAATTGTATTCTTTCTCCGTTGGCGAATGCTATACAGATCCGCGTTTTCCCCATAGTGGTTAGTAAAGAGCTGAAGGAAATGGGGCTGAACATCCCGTCAATGGCGAGAGCTGCGGTTGTAAAAATGAGGCGTCAAGGCGTGAGTATAAAGTAGCACGGAATGTTTCAAATGGAAAGCATTAAAGTGATTTTTTGTTGCTGGAATACAACAGACAGACGACGATCCGAATGATCAATCCCCTACAAATTCGTAACAATACATAGGCATATAACAGACACTGAAGACGATTGTTACGTATGCGGAACCCTGCGGGCATCAAAAGCTTTCTTAAGAGAGCGCATTTCTCTTGGTAAGTTATGTAAGTCGTATAATAAAATTATTTATAACAACTTAAATATTCCAATAGATTTAGAAAATTAAAACAATTAATAAAAGTAATTTGAAACCAATGCTTTGATTATAAGATATTAATTCAATATCTATCACGTGGGCGTGATCGCGTATGTTTGTTTACATTAAACTATTTATTATTTATTGATTAGAAGATTAGAAACATTTGAAATGTGGTGTTGGAGACGCATGGAGAGAATAAGTTGGAAAGAACCTATGAAGTACTGAATATGATATACTAATATATTGTTACTATCTAGGTGCCGACAAAGACAAATTCACACCTGCAGCCCTGTAGAAATACATTTTATTACCTTTTCGGCATTTCAACTTTTGTTTATTTTGTGATAATAAAAACAGCCCATTGTGTATTGTAATCTTCTATGGTAGTTATTAGCCAGGTGTGGTTCTAGGAAATTCAGCCCACACGGTCGAGCAGACATATTGTATTTGTACAGCATAAAGCAATGCCCCAATGGAGGGGTGAGGCAGTCTAGCGATAGCCACAAGCGAAGCAAGACGTTAGTGACAGACTTTGCGCGTGTGATTGAATCGTGCATTACGTTTGGACTGGTTGTGTACAGTTATATTTGTACCTATGTACGTGTTTGTATAGTTCTAATAAATTCTGTAATAATTCCAACGGCATTTTAATTCGAGTCCTGCAACTCGTAACAATATATTATTATACATAAACCAGAAGTCTGAGATAACGAATTTTTGTTTAACATAGGAGAGACTAATTTATACACTCATTAAACCTGTCATTGAGTCTGCCTTAGTCGCTTCTAGGATCGACTAGGCAAAGCCCGAAATTGGAATTTATTTCGGGTTTTGTCGAAAGGCCTTGGTCAAACCTAGGATAAACCAGACATTCCGGGAAGAGACTACATATCGACCTTTGACTATAACGGCTAAGATACATATCGTGGGCTTCATAACAAATAGGCGTATACGCAAAAATGCCATTTTCTGTTGTTTACTAAAATCTATGCTACAATTTAGAAGGTCTTACCGGTATGCAAGTGTACCTAAATAGAGGGGTATTCCAAATTGCAGCCTTATACAATCAACTAGTTTTGTTTTGTTCACAATTTTGCCCCTTGTGTAAAACTGCACTTTTGTCTGTACGCCCATTTGTTATGAAGACCTCGATATATATATAAATATATAAACAGAGCATTAATAATATATATAGTATGAATAATAACAATGAGTACTGAGCAAATTAGAAATAAATATTGTGTATTATGGGGGGATATTGATAAAATATTCCTTTTTCAACTCTTGTCTTTCAATAACAAGCCCATACATATATAAATATGTATAATACACTTATTAGTATATGTATCTTAGCGTGACGGTCACGCGAGTTTAGTGCTTTTTCCCAATACGAAAAGTGCCTATAAGTTTTCACTTCAAAAACCCTATAATACCAGGATCAGTGAAATCCTCTACTGAGAGCTCATTTCAAATCTTTAAATCTTTTTATGGTGTATATAGGATATTTAAATCTCGTTGAAACAAAGTTCTCCGACCTTTCACTATCAAAGATACAAACGAAACATTCATTTTATTGCCTTAAATTATAAGATCGCGCGTATCAAATGTTGACCGTTCGACATTACACATTTGTTCACTTTATTCAAGTTTTTATTTTAAACACAAAACGCCTCTTTCGTGTCCGACGGTAGACAACGGCAATATTTCATAAAAGAAATTGTAATATTCATTGTAATTTGATAGCTGTTTTAACGTATGACAATCGTAGGGAATAAGTTTTGGTGCAGAGGCGACAACGCTATCTTAAATGCCCAATGAATACAGACTTAACCAAATCTAAGGTTTAGAAATAAATAAGACAGAATGACTAGAATATACTTCATTGTACAATAAAACCAATGAAATAATACACAAAAACAGCTTAGAATAAAGTACAAATGGCGGTCTTTCGCTGAAAGCGATCTCTTCCAGACAACCTTGAGATGGAGAGAGAAATATGGCACAAAAGCTAGAGCAGGGTTTGTTGCATAATATTTAAAAAAAGTTATATATTTTATATGTATAAGTTGAAATTAAAGGCGTTTTTTATATAATACATAGATTAAACTACAGTATGAAAAATGAACCTAAAATTAAAAACTAAATAGAACTAAACTTAAATAAGGGGCATAATTATAGATAAAATATTGGTCCTAAACCACTGTCACTTACCTGGAACTTTACATATTAATATTATTATATAAATATACATATAGATATAAAATGTATATATTTTTAATTTGGTTTTAATAGCCAAATTAAGATGATTTTCTTTATATGGTTAAAGATAACAAGAACATGTTAAAAATAATAATCCAACAAATTCCATTTGATTCTGTAAAAGCTTATAGCAGTCTTTGGAGAACTGAATAATAATAAAAGTTCTTCAAGCCAAATTCTTAGCCAAATTGTAAATTTTCGACTAACACCAAACGAGGGAATTTCTGTGGCAGCTTAAAAGGCACATATTACTGAGCAGTTCAGATTTTCAATTTATTAACATCAACAGGCCAATTTTTCGTTAGAAATAATAAAAAATAGTTATATATATTTATTTCAAACCGAATCTTACAGAATATTATATTGAAAAGAAGAAGACGCGGCGCAAAATATAAGTATAATGGTTCTCTTTTTATCTTAGATTTATGCAAACATTATAAGATTTTGAATGCAAAAAATTACAGCAAAACATTATCCTTTAAGTTTCCGTCAAAATCTCAAAGTATTACTTTAAAATAGTATTTCTGTACTCATAAAAAGTCTTTAAAAATCAGCTATAGGTTTTAAAATTATGTGTTGTCATAGATTACAGTAATACATACAATACAAACGGCGTTGTAGGTAGAAACCTTTAATCTGGTCGTTCTGTTTGGATTTTCCACATCTTAATCCTTTAATAAGTGTTTTAATACAACTAGTTTATGGTCTGTCCGTCTGTAAACGGCTATCGTTGCCTATGTGTGGTCCAATATATGTGACTTAGTTTCATGTTTACATTTTCTAAGTAGTTCTTAACCGGATCCAAACGTCGGTTTAAGTTACAATAATTACGTAAACGGTCCTAATAATCTATACTAATAAAATTGAAATGTCTGTTTATGATTTCAAAATACATGCTTACTTTAAAGGCCTTCAGGACCAAATCTATACAAAGTAGCGTAAAAGAATCAGTTTGATTTTTTAAATATTTTGGGTATAATGTTTCAGAAACTGTAATAAAATCTAATCTATTTCAGATTTTATCTATAATTTATGGTGCTAGTAACAATATTATTCATAGTGGGCCTTTGGGGCCAAATCTATACGAAATAGCGAAAAATACTTAAAGGAGTCGAAACATCAATTTTATCTTTTCAGGTATATGTTTCATGCACCGCAATCAAACTTAATACATTGTCGATCTCGTTTGTAACTTATGGCGCTAGTGACAGTATTTTTATAGAATTTTCCAAGTGGCTGTTTAGGGCGACATCTATACGAAATAGAGAAAAATACTTAAAGGAGTCGAAACATCAATTCTATCTTTTCAGGCATATGTTTCAAATACCGCAATCAAATTTAATACATTGGCGATCTCGTTTGTAACTTATGGCGTTAGTAACAATATTTTTCATAGTGGGCCTTCGGGGCCAAATCTATACGAAATAGCGAAAAACACTCAAAGGAGTCGAAACATCAATTTTAACTTTCAGGTATATGTTTCATGCACCGCAATCAAACTTAATACATTGGCGATCTCATTTGTAACTTATGGCGTTAGTAACAATATTTTTCATAGTGGGCCTTCGGGGCCAAATCTATACGAAATAGCGAAAAACACTCAAAGGAGTCGAAACATCAATTTTATCTTTCAGGTATATGTTTCATGCACCGCAATCAAACTTAATACATTGGCGATCTCATTTGTAACTTATGGCGTTAGTAACAATACTTTTCATAGTGGGCCTTAGGCGCCAAATCTATACGAAATAGCGAAAAACACTCAAAGGAGTCGAAACATCAATTTTATCTTTCAGGTATATGTTTCATGCACCGCAATCAAACTTAATACATTGGCGATCTTATTTGTAACTTATGGCGTTAGTAACAATACTTTTCATAGTGGGCCTTCGGCGCCAAATCTATACGAAATAGCGAAAAACACTCAAAGGAGTCGAAACATCAATTTTATCTTTCAGGTATATGTTTCATGCACCGCAATCAAACTTAATACATTGGCGATCTCATTTGTAACTTATGGCGTTAGTAACAATACTTTTCATAGTGGGCCTTCGGCGCCAAATCTATACGAAATAGCGAAAAACATTCAAAGGAGTCGAAACATCAATTTTAACTTTCAGGTATATGTTTCATGCACCGCAATCAAACTTAATACATTGGCGATCTCATTTGTAACTTATGGCGTTAGTAACAATACTTTTCATAGTGGGCCTTCGGCGCCAAATCTATACGAAATAGCGAAAAACACTCAAAGGAGTCGAAACATCAATTTTATCTTTCAGGTATATGTTTCATGCACCGCAATCAAACTTAATACATTGGCGATCTCATTTGTAACTTATGGCGTTAGTAACAATACTTTTCATAGTGGGCCTTCGGCGCCAAATCTATACGAAATAGCGAAAAACACTCAAAGGAGTCGAAACATCAATTTTATCTTTCAGGTATATGTTTCATGCACCGCAATCAAACTTAATACATTGGCGATCTCATTTGTAACTTATGGCGTTAGTAACAATACTTTTCATAGTGGGCCTTCGGCGCCAAATCTATACGAAATAGCGAAAAACACTCAAAGGAGTCGAAACATCAATTTTATCTTTCAGGTATATGTTTCATGCACCGCAATCAAACTTAATACATTGGCGATCTCATTTGTAACGTGTCGCTAGTATCAATATTTTCATATAAAGAATGGAAAACGAATTCAAAAAGTAATATTTTGCAAAACTGACCTACTTCACACGCTTTTTGCGATCTACTCATTTCTTTTTATCACCTACCTCCAATTTCATATATAAAATAATAGTTATTTTCACATATTTCCAATAACAGAATATTGCATATTTGTTTTAAGCTATCATATTCAACACTTCGAAACTGTTATGTTATTGTGTTTTTCTAAAAATAGAAATATGAAATAATAAAATGTTCAAAGACTTTGGATAGATTAATTTTGTAAACGAATTTCTGTCCAAATACAAGATGTAGGGAATTTTTAGGGTACTGTGTTTTGGAAAACATAGACATGTACTTCCGTCTGTCTTTGTGTGTTAAAGTATTTTTTTTCTAAAAATTACTAGGTCTCTTTGGATTAAATTTAGTGGGAACATGAAATTTATAATTATGTCACTACACAATGTAGTAATAAAGTAGCGGAATAAAAAATAAAAAAAGAGAGATTTGTCAAACGTGTATTGTCAAAGTTTTTATTCAGCCTTTGACAATACACGTTTGACAAATGTCATCTTTGTCTTCCGTGACCACGGCCACTGAAAAGCGGCCGAAACGTCGGATAAACCTCTACAAATAAATTACCGCGCTTAAAACCGTTAAAACGTAGTTTTATTATGTGTACAAGTCGCGAAAACTTAAGAAAATATTATGTATCTTGAATTTTTTTTAGCGTACATAGTCGGGTGGGGGGGGGGGATATCTTTACTTGGGTCTTGAAAAATCCTAATGATCCCTTAATTCCTTAGTAATAATGATTTGAGTTTTTAAGTGGCGACATAGCCGCTTTTTAAAGTAGCAAAAAATACTGTCCTTATTTTTGAACTATAGATACTAGTATAATTATAATAATTGTTAGTTTTAATTTTACAGAATTTTTGTCTTTAGATGAAAAAATGTTTTCAAAGTGATTTTTAATGTGATTTTTTCATAATGAATAGGTTCGCGTTTGACTGACATTGCGGCTGATGTCAGATGGAAATGCAATCTAAGGTGGAGCACGCTTACCTAGAAGATAACTCTTCACACGAGGCTTGAAGACACGTAGATTGTATTTTCAGGAAAAACAGACGACGGTAAAGAGTTCCACTCTTCAGCGGAGTGTATGATAAAAGTGGAAGCATAGCGTTTCGTCCGCTTCGTTGGTATTTCCACCATATCTATCCGTGCAGGAACGGAGAATGAATACAATTTCCCGCGGCCGGGCGGCCTGTCGTAAGAGGCGACAAAACAACCAACAGCCAGGTGGTAGGGCATTTCCCCAACTAGATGGCTACCACCCCTGGTCTAAAGAATGTCGCCATAACAACCTTGAGTTGTGTTCCGGCATTAGTGACCAGGTTCAAGTTTCCTTTAAGAGAGAAGCAGCGCATGTATAGCACCTTTGGTGTTGCAAATGTCCATAAGCGATGGTAACCGCTTTCCATTCAGTGGGCCGTCTGCCTGTCTGATGAACTCCTGCAATAAAAAAAATATATCGGTGACGTTAGCGCGTACGTCTGCTTGTCCGGTGGTGAAATGGTGAGGGAGGAACCAGTTAATGTAATTTAATGGCCCCCGAAGTGTATCCTATAGAATACCGACAAAGTAGCGACTTTACGTCGATGATTTAGGCTCTGAAGCCTCTCGTTGAACAATCAGTTATTGCCTATCAGTTTCCTAGCTCTTGTCTCTATTGACTCGAGTCTCTCGAGCTAGTGGCACGCTAGACCGTTCTTGAGCTTGATAAAGATTCAGCATCTGAAGCGGTGTGAAGAAAATACTCTACAATACGTTCCAAACTCACGTTACATAAATAATTGTTTACATTTCCAATTCAAAAATCTTATCCGTGCTCACGAAAAAATCTCACAGATTAGAATTCAATATGTTGTATCTAATTTGTCTGCCTCTTTGTCTGTACGTCTGTCAATTAATTTGAACTGATTTCTTTAAAATATACCACTTTACTTATGCAGTGGTAATAACTCTTATTACTATAGCGTTAAAGTCTAGTTTTGTTTGATGTGTGGATTAGTGGAGGTTGCTTTTGGAAATGCGTTGTCTTGAAAATATTTCTCAAGTGTTGCGTTGTGATATATACAGTTTTTATTATGTCCATGTTTCGACAACAAAGTTAATGGTTATAATCAATTGACGCAGCCTTTTACCCATTTGACACATCGTCAGATGTTTGTTTGTATGAAAGTGTCAACTTGTGGTGAGCGGAAACAATTTTTGACTTGGTTCTGTTGTCGAGTGTTTGATGTTATACATTAACAGCTCGTAAACGTCCCACTGCTAAGTTTTTTATTGCAAAACTTCAGCAGACAGGCAGACGGCTCACATGATGGAAAGTGGTTACCATCGCCTATGGACATTTGCAACACCAAAGGTGCTACAAATGCGCTGCTGCTCTCTTAAGGGAGACTAGTACCTGGTCACTAATGCCGGAACGCAACTCAAGGTTGTTATGGCGATATACTTTAGACTAGGGGTGGTAGCCGTACAGTTGGGCAAATGCCCTACCACCTGGCTGTGGGTTGTTTTTTCGCCTCTTACGACAGGCCACCCGGCCGCAGGAAATTGTATTATTTCTCCGTTCTTGCACGAATAAGAAGAATTGGCGCGATTGACACATCGGTTATTTCGATGTGCAGGTTTCAGCACAAAGTTTGCTTTCACAGTCATGTTATAATGATGGTGTAAACGACACATGGGTCAGATATTGTTAAAAATATAAATGAATATAAAAAAAATTTAACTATAACGATTATTTATTAAATAATTGTGTAATCTGTAGCGATCTATAGCCTTAACAGCTAAGCTCAGTAGCGCGCAGCACTTGTTCCGCTCGCCGCTGCGTCATTAAAAAAATCATATTATTAAAACTAATGCCGGGAAGTGAAATTTTCTTTTAAAATACAAAACTTGAATGTATGACGCGTATTACTAAAAAATAATAATTCAATTATCGTACTGAGAAGTCATTAAAATTTAAATTTGTTTATTTAAAAGTTAATAAAAAATATGATAAAAAACAAATGAAATTTGCAAAATAATTTTATGTGAAATTATAGATATTTTACTATAATCGCTGAAAATTTCGTTAAGTTATCTTCAATAACTTTTTTATAATTAATTTTTTAATTTAAAGTACCGAAAATGTTTATTGTAAAAAAAAATTGTTGTTAAATTCAAAATTTTCAAAAACTGTTTTGAGGGATGATTTTTAGGTATGACTACTTTCGATAAATATATTTTAATCAGTTTTCTATCATCAAGTGGTAAAAGGGGGGTCCACTTGACGTGATCTGACCCACGTATGTTACCATAAATTCCAAAATTATTTACATGTAATAGAGAGGGCGGTTTTAAAAATAAATAATATAATGAATACCTTATTTGATTCGTTTAATCGATGCCGTCATATTTTGGTAATCTTGTACAAACTATAAGGCATCTCCATTTTGTAAGGTAATGGAAAGTGTCTCATTTGTATTGTCAGCTACCCTATTGTACCTATTTATATACACACTAGCTGTGTCCGTGACTTCGTCCGCCTGGATTTTTTTTCTTTGAACCCTTAATCATATTAAAAATAACAAGTTACTCCTTATAACGTCAGCTATCTGCCAGTGAGTCCCGTCAAAATCGGACCATCCGTTTCAGATATTAGCCAGAACAACCCAGACAGACAGATACACTCGCAGACAGACAACAATTTTACAAATTGATATTTTGACATAAGTACCTTGTAAGTACTTTTATATGCATTTAGTAAAAAGCTGTTATTTTGAAATAACAAACAGACACTTCAATTACAATGATCTGTTTGTATAGATTAGCTCTGATAATTACATAAGAGGTGCACGCTACCCGGTCCAGAATCAAACCTACGCCATTGGAAATACTCACTGAGCTATTATGACATCAAGAAATTCGCAATCTTTAAACAAAAACCTTATTGTGTACACAGCATAATATATTTAACTTTAAATAACCTAAGTCGATAAAATCAATTCACTAATAAAATTTTAACACAAAATAGATCACAACGGCTAGCTCTAAATAATGTCTCATTACCGAAACGACTCCTGCGCAGTACTCGTGCGCAGATAAAATCGCGTCGCACCGCACCGCGCGGCCTCGGCGTAAATCACGCGATCTTATCGGCCCTGTGTCCCTACATGAGCACGCAGCCTAATTGTAGGCCGATTTATAGTCTACCAGTCAGATTTGCCCTTATCTAGGCTATCTGGGGTGAGGGAGATTATTCTTAGACATAAAAGATGGCTCGATCTATCTACTTATATAAGTTTTGTGTGCAAATTGAAGATGCTATGTTCTGATGTTAATAGCTCAAAATGCTCCGTCAGGCGTTCCACATGGCGAAAACGGTCGTTATTTTCGTGGCAAAAACGTCACTAATGGCATCATCATTTTCGATCACACAGCGCTCACAACAACAACCCATGTCAAGAGAAAAAAAGAAAGAAAAAAAAGTTTCCATCCAGACGGTATCTATCCCTTTCTAACGTCTATCTATCTCTGTCTTTTTATTCCCAAACCTTCTATTCTAGAACTTTCGTTCATCATCTATCCCTTTCTAAAATGTATCAGTACTTGTCTTTTCCTTCTAGAATCTTCTACTTTTTTTTTAACTCTTGAGACAGGCTTACGCTGCCAGAAAGTTCTACCCTCGGTCGCGACAATACAAATCAATAACAGAGTATGGTCTAGTAAGTAAGAGTGTCAATCCTTATGCACGCGCCCGCGTGCGTGCGTGCTTGCATGTGTATGTGCATGCATGTATGTGTGTGTGCATTTGTGTGTGTAATCTATGTACACTACAGTTATATGCACATAAATAGATTACAACAATGCTTCGGTGGGATCGTAGTCAATAAGTCAGTTTTGTAGTTTAATTTTATCTTCCCTGGAATAAATGGATTACGGATGAAATAGGGAGACGGGATACAGTAGGGGGAAGTGGGCCTTTGGAACTCTTACTCATCGTAAGAAACACGGTTAGCTCAAGAGTAACTGTTTGATGTCGGTATTCTGTAAGAGCGTGGTAACACACATAGGTGTGTTACCACGCATGCATATAGATGCATGCATATTAGGTCAGAAAACTGACTAAGTGGTTGCTTATGATCAGATTCAAATCAGCGTGTTTTGAATTTGGGACGCGATAGCGTTAACCACTAAACTTCCATGGCTTATCTATTATAGTACAAAATCATTTATTAAAATCTTATTGTATGTATTACAATAACCGTAATCTATTCAATAATAAAAATCCATTAACTGACCCTTCTGTTCTTAACATAGTACAGCAAGATCTCATAGAAATATAAAGGTAAAAAATAGGTACTTTGAAAAGATTTCTTATCTTATCTCGGCAAAGACATCTCAAAATCATATTCCCCGATTTCACTTCACCTAATAAAACATCTGCTATTACAGTATAAAGGTAACCAATAAATTTATTAACAAATCAATAAACAACACAAAGATTTCATATTTACACTAAATTTTGGTCATTGCAATCTAATCTTTAATTGTCAGACATAAAGTTGAAAGTGGAATGATAGATTCAATGACCGTGTCATATAGATCTGAGGTAATAAACCAAAATATCGGTGCGAAAATAGAAAGCAAAACGACGTATGGTCTTCTTTTGTTGTCAATAGCTTATGTAAACAAACATACCATTTACACAAGAACCTGTTTTCGATTGATTTTGTTCGGAATTGTAGATCATTTAATATTGGTGGTGGTTTTGTGGATTGAATTGTTCTATTGTATAAAGTTGATAGCCGTACACGCCTAGATTCTGTTCACAAGGTGTCGTTTAAGTGTGACTTAAGTATAAAGTTGGTAACTTAGTTCTTGTAATTTTATGGGTTCCATAGCAATTTTGCTCATTGATAAACCACAAACGTTTCCACTTAGCTGAGGTGAGAACGTTGAGATGGGTGTGTGGTGTTACAAGAATGGATAAGGTGAGAAATGAATACATAAGGGGATCTTTGAAAGTTGCACGTGACTGAATAATTGAGAAGAAGAAGATTAAGTTGGTATGGGCATATAACGAGGAGGGATGAAAGTCATGTGACAAAAAGAATGTTAAACTACAAGATCGATGGGTACAAATGTAGAGGAAGACCAAAAAAAGGTGGATGGATTGTGTGAAGGATGATATGATGATATGTGGTGCGACAGAAGATGTATGTCAGAGTAGAGGTGTGTGGAAGGAAAAGACATATTGTGCCGACCCCAAATGATTGGGTTATGGTGAACGAAAATAGAGAGCACAGAGAGCAAGATTTTGCTCATTTTGATCTTATTAAATAAAGTAATGGTAGCGTAATGGCTAGTGCACTCGTCCTAAACTCAAAGGTCGCAGGTTCGATCCTGGCGGGAATGCATGTACCACTTGGGCTGTTTTCTAAGCTAATGCGCGTATTGTTACAATTACCACGTGCTAACAACGGTAAAGGAAAACATCGTGATGCAACCTGCATCGAGATAACCGATGTGTCAAACCTGCCAAACCGCCTTGGACAAGTGTGTCGGGTATACTGTCTGTTCCCCTATAATGGGAGGCCCGAGACCAGCAGTGGGACATTTATGGGTTGTATTATTATATTTATATTATACTAGCTTTGCCCTCGACGTCGTCCGCGAGGAATTTGTTTTCAAAACCTTCATTGGTGGTCCACTCCTATTGGTCTTAGCATGCATGATGATATATATAGGCTATATAAGCCTTTAGAAAGAATTTTTCAAATCAGACCGGTAGTTCCTGAGATTATCGCATTAAATCAAACAAACTCTTCACCTTTATATATTAGTATAAGATTTAATTAAATTGATTGATGATTGAATCACAATGTTAATATTGAGATTATCTATAAAAACAAGGACGGGTGGCGCCATCTGTGATTGCAGTATTTATGAATTCTTAGTATTCTTCTTTCAAGCTCTAAGTACATCCCTTTATGAGTTAAGGTAGCTTTGTCCACTATAAAGAATTTCCCATGACTAACACACAGTACAAGTATGAACAGTATACCATGGTTACCATATAAGCAAGTGCATCCAACAAATATGCACGAAAATATGAGGTGTTAAAATTCCAAGCAGACGCTTTCGATTTCATCGTAAAATCCTTTGTTTTGTTACAAACGTACAAGCGTTTGGGGTGATTGCCATTGTGCGGCGTCTTGTATATGACATTTGTAAACCTATAAGTCACTTTGGATTACTGCGGCACTCTACACTGTGGACTTAGGAACATTTAATTAAATAATTAATTTTATGTATTAACAGTTTTCAGTGCGATAATTTACTTTATTATTATTATTAAATTCAAATTCAAAAGTTTTTATTCAAAATAAGTTCCACTGGAGAACACTTTTTGAAGGTCATACATATAGGTTAAAATATAATTTTACATCCTAGTCTATGTACACCGCTTCGCAACGTGTTATTGCTGTTAAGGAGAAGAAGCGGCAAGAAACTCCCCGGCAACACGTCTAGCTAAAAATTGTTTTTCTTTATATTAGTTGTAGCAAACAGTGCATATTCAATAAGACAGAGCGCAATAAAAGGATAGAAAATATTATTATAGTATTAAATATAAAGACAGCGAACTATTTTTTTTTTGTAACATTTCTCCATATATCCCTTACAAGTACGGCAAGATAAAAACGTTATACTCGTACAAAACACAGTATAAGAGGTTGGAGCGAGCTGTTATGTAATTGAAGTTTTGTCATTTAAATATTCTTCAATAGTGTAGTATCCCTTTTTAAGCAAGATACTTTTTAATTTGGTTTTGAATTTAGTGAAGGGCAGATCTAACATTTCATTAGGAATCTTATTGAAGACGCGTATACCAACCCCCAAGAAAGAAGACAATACTTTTTGTAACCTAAAAGATGGCAATATCAGTTTATAACATTGCCTGGTGTTGAAATTGTGAACATCCTTATACTGCTTACAGGCACTCAAATTATTACGAATATAAATTATATTATTGAAAATATATTGGCAGGCGACCGTCATAATACCGATTTCCTTAAAGCGTTCCCTAAGAGACACCCCAGGGCCGAGGCCGTACGACGTAACACCACTTTTCAATAGCCGTAATCATTCATCACGGTAGACAAATATGTCAAGAGTATTGTTAAAGTTTTATTTAGCCTACTGCCAACTTGTTCAATTTATTTCTAATATCAGCCCATAAATGTCACACTGCTGGGCTCGGTCCTCCCATTGTAGGGGAAACGGACAGTATACCCGCCACGGTTGTTCAAGGCGGCTTGGCAGGTTTGACACATCTGTTATCTCGATGTGCAGGTTGCATCACGATGTTTTCCTTCACCTTTGTTAGCACGTGATAATTGTAACAATATACACATAAGATCAGAAAAATGACTAAGCGGTGCATAGTTTATGCTATGTCTTACAACTACCAGTATATTTAGACATCTGTCAATTCCACTAAGCAATTCTTTTTTAAATTTTTATATTGCACGAGTTCAGCAGACGGACAGATGGCCCACCTGCTGGAGAGCGGTTACCATCGCTTATGGACATTTGCAACACCAACTGTGATACAAATGCGCTGCTACTCTCTTAAAGGAAACTGGAACTGACCACTAATGCCTAAAAACAACTCAAAAAAAAAAGTATTAATATAAAGAAATTTGGAAAGAACTTTAAAATTTAGAAACAAAAGACTTGTAATAGTATTAAGAAACTTTGTAGATCCATTTTTGGAAAAGATTAAAGCATAAAAGAAAAGAGATAAAAAATGAGAAAAGATAAAAGAAAATAAAATATACACAAACCCTCAAATCAATAAAAAGCCCGGACAATCTCGTTCGTCCGGCGTGAGGATTAAAAAAAACCAACTCAAGGTTGTTATGGAGGCATACTCCAGAACAGGGGACCGCCCCTGGTCTATATGATATAGATGGCTAGCAATAATCCAGACGGGCAAATAACCTGCCAACTGACGGCCTCTGTGGTTGAGCGGGCTAAGCATTTGACGGCCTACCTCACTGCAACCCAGAGGTTCCGGGTTCGATTCCCGGTATAGTAAATTTCGGAAAACGTATTTTCTCCGTTATTTACCATGGTCTGGGTGTCTGGGTTCGGCCCCAGAGTGGTCCGTTCTATATTACCCATAACACAAGCGTAACTTGCTTAATTTGGGGATATACAATCTGTGTGTTTGTCTGCCGATAAAAAAAAAAAAAAAAAAAACTGGTTGTAGTATGTTTTGTCGCCTCTTACGATAGTCTGCCCGGCCACAGGAAATTATTCTCTTTTTCCGTTCCTGGGCCTCTGATCATAAACACTAAATAACCTGAACAGGTTGATTCCAACAAAATTCCCTCACACCTTAAAAACAGTAAACAAACAAGTCTCACTACCACCGTTTGTAACCTTGGCATAAACCTCCATAGCCCATCTATCCTTTCTTTGTCGAGGTCGGAGTAACAATGGCTTCTATCTGCCATCCTGGCTTAATGTTCAAGACTAATTGGCATTTACTTGAGACATCTACCCATATACTAAAACCATCCTTATTACAAACATTGCATGGTCGTTAATCGCGTGAATGCAGTGTGAGGAGTTATGACATTCTGGGTAAGATTGGGAATGCAAATTAGGAATTTGGAGGCCATGATTCTCGACAATATTGGATTCGTTCCAAGTGTAGTTACAATACATCTTTGTTGGCCGAGGTCATGTGTTCCTTTGCCTTGGATTGACTGTGATTCCGATAGATATTTTTTTTAATACGCACTGTTCCTTATTAGGTTTCAATGGATGGAGGACTAACCTACCTTTTGTTTTTGGTTGAATATAATAATTGTGTCGTCGTGGTAGCGTAATGGCTAGCGCACTCGTCCCAAACTCAAAGGGAGCGGGTTCAATTCGATTTAGGCATTTTTCTGACCTAATGTGCATGTTGTTAGAAGTACCACGTGCTTACAACGGCGAAGGAAAATATCGTGATGCAACCTGCACATCGCGGTAACCGATGTGTGAAATCCGTCAACATGCTTTGCATACGCGCCTACGCCATCGTTTCACAGTGGAAATGCTGCCAGTGCGTACTAAATGTTTCACCTTCATGTTCCTTATACGTACCGCAGAATTGTGGAATGCACTACCAGAGTCCGTGTTTCCCAAAAAGTACAATCCGGGTATCTTCAAGTCTCGTGTGAATAGGTACTATCTAGGTAAGCGTGCTCCATCTTCAACCGCATCATCGTCCGGCATTGGACGTGGTCGTGGTCAAACGAAAACCTATTTAATATTTTTTTTTTTTTAAAGCGTAGCGGGTATACCATCCGTCATCAGCCAATTACCGTCCACTGTTGGATGTAGGCCTTCTCAAGTCGGTGCCACTTATCACGGTCCTCTACCTTCCTCATCCAGCGTCTTCCCTCCACTCCAGGACTCGTCTGCCTTCCTCATCCAGCGCCTACCCTCCACTCCAGGACTCGTCTGCCTTCCTCATCCAGTGCCTACCCTCCACTCCAGGACTCGTCTGCCTTCCTCATCCAGCGTCTACCCTCCACTCCAGGACTCGTCTGCCTTCCTCATCCAGCGCCTACCCTCCACTCCAGGACTCGTCTGCCTTCCTCATCCAGCGCCTACCCTCCACTCCAGGATTCCTCTGCCCCATCGGCCATCGGTCCTGCGAGAAATGTGACCGGCCCACTGCTACTTCAACTTGCTAATTCGATTGGTATACCGTCCATTCTCCTAAAATAAGGAGTCCAGGAGCAAGAAGTTTAGGTTCTGATATATTATTATAGGTGGATGAAAACCAGCCGTAATTTTGCTTATAAGAATAATTGCTACACGGAAATAATTTCAGCTTTAACTAAATTATACTCAAGTCCATCTGTTAAAGGAAGTATCGAAAAACTAGTTGGCATTGCTTTTTTAATCATTGAAAATATTTGAGAAATGGAGCGATTAATCGATTATTCAATTAAACCTTGCATCGATATCACGATCCGAAGTAATTAGATACATCGATAAAAATGTGTAACAAATTTCGATATTTGGAACAACCCAGTTTCTTGAAATATTCACACACATAAAATTTGGTTGGTATAGTTTGTATCACCTTACATTCGATACAGCCAGTTCGCGGATTAAACGGCTCTCTTAATTGTAGTACAAAATCGGACGGTTCAAATTTGTATCAAAGTTCTTCTTATTCGCATTTAGGTATCAAAAACGCCGTGGTTTTATTCCCTATAAATGGTAGACGTTGTCCTGTCCTGAAAAAATAAAGTCTAGAGACCAATTTCAGCGCCACCTACCGAGTCTAATTGTTCATCTAAGCTACCAAGGGATCCACTCCAACACGTACAAAAAATTTCTTGGAAACCGATTTCAGCGCTACATACCGGTTCCAATTGTGAATCTAAATTATCCGGGACTCACTCAAATGCACACACAAAATTTCTTCTAAATTGGTCTAGTCATTTTTGAGTTTTACTAACGAGCATTTAGATTTTTCGTTTATTTTCTTTTTACTGCTGGATATGAAAGCTTTTTACTTTTTCTTACGGAAACTGTTAGAGTTCGCAGTTTATAGGAGCTAAACTACGGAAATAGACCACATTTAAAATCATTTTTTTAAAGCTTTTGTTAGTATGCAATGTTTTGTTATTTTGTTAGATTGTTTAGAGCAAATCTTGCAAGTTAAAATAGAACGAGTTTCTATAAACTTACCTAAAATTTCAATTTGCTGCTTGATCAGTCTACTGATCGTAGTATATATAATTATAAAACGTAAGAAAACTATGGGTTTTATGTAATTCAATTTTATTTTAGTTTTTTAGACCGCTCAGATACATAATATATATATACACAAGATATATACCGCTTTTGGGATGAGGAAAGCACTGAACTCGCAAGATCGTCACGCTCATATACAATGTTTTCACTTCTGATGTGCAGTCCTAGCACAGATCATATGATCTGTGAGTCCTAGGACTGTCACTTTTTTCTACGAGTATACTACAGTAGTAAAAACGCGACGTTTTTCGAGCGTTGAAATGACACAGTGCATGAACTCCAGCTGAAGTTCATACTTCTGTTAGTTTATAGTGCGTAACTAACCTACAGTTTGTTAGTGAGGTGCTATTGATAATTATTGTCGGTACAAGTGAATTGTGCATGATTGTTATTGCAGGAAACGAGTGTACCGTTTCCTCGATCATTCAGATGTTATTTGTTTAATAGTTATTCGAGTTTGATTGTATCTATTGATTTGTTACACTTCACTATTTGTAATAAAAGTATTTGCAAATTTTAAAAATATTTTATTCCATAATGTATATATATATGTATATATATATATATATATATATATATATTTATTCATTAACAAAAAAGTTACCACACAGTAGGTGCGGAAATATTTTACATGTAAAAGTCGAGCACTTCAAATAACAACATATCAAATTACTTTTATAATATCATAGTAGAAATAAATTACTCTTTAAATAATTATTATTATTATTTTATTTCGAATAAATTCATCATTCTACTCTATGTTGGTTTGTAAAATGTTAGTAGAAGTTATAGCTTAAAGTTTTGTTACAATAATAACTGTAGTGCTAGCTTTACATTTACTAGCACAACAAATGAGAACGGGCACATCAAACCTGTCAGCCAGGACTCTTAGGATATTGTTAGAACTGGCCCGATTCCTGCAGAGCAACGAGGCAGCTCTCTTCCTAAAAACAGCGTAATACTCGTCAACTCGTGCTTCTGCGAACATACCTGATGCACTACAAAACCTGGGTTATTTGATTAATTAAATTTGAATAAGCATATGAAGTCATAAGTACGCTAGTATAACATATTTATATGAGGCTGAAACGTTATGTAAAATGTTCTTCAGTTGTATTGACTATTCACATCTTTATTAATTTTGAAAGTGAGTAAATGTAAGCTATATGTCAGTAATAACCGTGAATAAGTGTGACTAACAAATCATAATTTTTGGGTATGTAAAAAAATCAGACAATGCATGAAAAAATATTAGGATTTATACCTAATCATGAACTAAAAATAAACACCGTTATATGTAAAGAATATTAGGCCAAATTCAGCTAGGAGAGATTAATAAAAAAGTGTTACAATGATAATCAATGTATTATTTTAAAAAAACATACTGAAAATACGGTATTCGCTTCCCATAGTATTGAGATAATATCAATTAGTTGAATGCGATTTAGCTGGTCGCGCGATTCGCTTGCGACGGACATGGCGCGGCGCGATGTCACAGCACTATCTCTGCGAATCTGACATTAGGGATGCTATGTACTGTATGCAACGTAAGATTTATACTGTATAGGTTTGAAACAAAGTAACAAAATGGTTTTAATTACCAAATAGTTATAAATATTCTGTTATTATATTTAAGTTTGAACGTTAAAGTAAAATAATATAATTTAATCTGTTATTGATGGATTCAATTTAGATTATTTTGTTTGTTACTTTTAGTTGGTAGATAGGATATAAATATAGATTACATGTACATATTATGTACAAAGTCTGCTTCTAATCACTTCAGAACTTAACAACGAAAATTATTAATAATAAATATTTTCTAATTTTTCCAACAGGGTTCTATTCTAAAGCCTTTCAAGAATTGCTCCAAGAAAGGATTTTTTTTTTATAGTTTAACAATTATCACACTTGCAATGTTCATGTTCAAGCAAAAAAATTTTTTTATTAACTATTGAATAACTAAATGAAAAATTGTTATAAAAAAACTTTTCAAGCAGATTGTTGTTCATTAGTTAGTTAGTGGCTGAATTTATTCAATTTTTTATTTTCATATTTAGTATGTTTAAATAATATTTATTCATTAAAGGGCCGATGTGGGTGTGGCTCGCGTAAGCCAGAGTACCCGTTTTCGGCCGTATTTTCATCCCTCTGGGCAAATTATAAATATTGATCTTAGAGTTTCGGGAGTCAAGATTTTTTTTTAAATTTCCTCCTCTTTTCGAATCTGTTTTCAAATTTGAAAAATCTTTATTACTTTTTGAGATATTTGCAAAAAACTAAACCCCCCTTCTTTTTTTTAGTTAATTGTTAATAACTTTTACAATTTTTGCAAGCGGAACTTCATTTTTTTCAAAAATCATCTAGATGCCATTCCGAATCGAATGACACCTCATTTATAATTTTCGGATACTGCTGAAAAAAGTTGGTCCAAAAGGCACTTGTTTACTAGTCTACTACTCAAATGTAATAGGAAGGACGGAACGAGGCTTATGCAACAATAGTACAATAGCGCCTCTACAGATATTAACATGACAAAGAGGGACAACATGACAATTTTATAGTAAAATACTGTAAAATAAGATGACCGAGGTCGATCTCTTCCGATTCTTAACGAACATTTCCGAACTAGAAGTTTTGAACGGGACGAATGAGGGAATGACGCTTACTTACCGCCTCAGCAGCCTCATCGCTTCAAACGTACTGCCGCAGTACAAACCGTACAAACGGTACAAATCTCCTCGCCTCATTTGAAATGGTACATTGTACTGGTTCAGAACAAAATTTCACGTTACTCTTACAAACTCATTTAAAAATTATTATTTCATCAACACTACACTGGTGCCGGCCGGATCACAACTCTATACGCTAAAATCCGATACAAAATAAATGTGCATGTTAATAGTTAAACCTCAATTGAATGAATTACAAATCGCAAACCTCTCTCGATAAACAACAAAAACAAAATACAGAAGCCAATAAAAATCTGACACTTTACCGTCTGTCGACCAAAAAACCGATTAGGGCTGTAGGAGCTCGAATATCGATTAATATCGATGAAATCGTTGGGTGCATAATAAATAAATAAACGCGTATCGCGGTACCGATCGATATCCGAACGAATATCCGATCGAGTGAAGTTACGAGCGTCGCATATCCGCCGATCGAACGCCATATTGCGCGGACGGCCGAATGCCACACGCGGATATTACTACCACCATTTTTGTATCTTTCAGGAATTTTTTCTCTAAAGAAACTAACAACTTCCATCCGTGCAGGAATGGAGAAAGAATACAATTTCCCATGGCCTGGCTATCTGTTGTAAAAGGCGGCAAAACAACCCACAGCCAGATGATAGGGTATTTGCCCGTCTGGATGGCTGCCCCTGGTTTAGAATATGTTTCCTTAATAAGTAACCTTTAACGGTGTTACGGAATCTGTGGTCAGGTTCTAGTCTCCTTTTAGAGAGTGGTAGCATATTGGTAGCACCTTGGGTGTTATAAATGACCATAGGCGATGGTAACCGCTTTCCATCAGGTGGGCTGTTTGCCTGTCTGCTGAAATCATGTGATGAAAAAAACAATTAATCATCTCCGTTGGCTTAGCGACCCAAAATGTGTCTTGGCCTCCGAAATGAGAACATGCCAACTTTCACTGTCCTACGCAGTATCTTGCCAATTATGGACTTACAGCTAACAGAGGTTAGCCTGCATTTGTCCTTCCAGACGAAAACTGCCAAAGAAAGTATATAGTTATATTTTATACATAATCGTAAATTGATAAAAAATTAATAAATCTTAGATCACCTTCTAATAGTAAAAACAAACAAAATATATTATGTAAGTAATTTACAATTCTCATAAGGATTTAATAAAGTACTGTATGTGATCAAGAGTTATTGCGAAAAATCTTTAAAAAAAATTTAGTGGGTGCGTATGTATAGGTATACATTAAATTTAAATTTTTACTTACTCTCTATTCTATTCCAAACTATTTATCAAGTATATTTTTAATGTACATTTTTATTTACATATATATATATATATATATATTAGTGCATTTATTATAAGTGACAAATAATATAAGAATTTGATAATCCCCATTGTTTTTTCTTTTGGAAAATCCAAAGATTCACTTATGTGATTTCGATGCAAGATAACAGTAACTCGATGGGGTTTTCCAGTTGAATGCATTCCAAAGTTACTGAGGTATTAGATTTATAAATGCCCATATTTATGAAGACATGAAGTGACTGAATTTACTTACGACAAATCTATATATTATTATAATATTACGGATGTTTTATAAATAAACGCTCTGTCTTAAATTAAATAAATTACAACTTTCAAATTAATCAAATCAAAATCTTTCTGTGGAATAATTGTAATAATATTGTTGAGATTCATAGAGTACAGATTAGTCGTTAGTAAATTCTGTCAAGTAATATTTTCAAAAATTTGGTGACGATCAAGTACGACAGTGAACTGTATATAGGTGGCCCCTACTTAGTCGAGACCTTGGGACCATAAAAATGTGAGGTCTATAACTCTAGGTAGATCTTTCAATACAATACGGTAGTTGACAATTTTTGAGAAACAGGTTTATTTTGAGCCTTATGGTCTATTTTAGCTAAAATTTTAATATTTCAGCAAAAAAAATAACAAAAACATATTTGATTTAGCAATTTTATAAATATTTTGACATTTCGTCACAAAAACGCGTCAAGCTGTCATGGCGTCTCGCATGACGTCACAGTGTGCAAAACAAACATCTATTTCGTTGAAGTGTTATCTGAGAAGTCATTGATAACTTCTTGTGTTTTGCACGCTATGACGTCACGCGCTCTGATCGGCGTTCATTGTCACGTGGCTAATGGCTGCAATATAACAATTTTATTTCTCAAAAATATCAATTAATATTTAATATTTTAGTAAAAACAATTTATTTTTGTCATATTTAGATCGTAATCTACGATATATATTAAAATCAGTCAATATTTTTCATACTGTCAACTACCGAATTGAGAAAGTCTCGAGTGACCAAAGGGCTGACCTGTATTTAGGGCAACGGAACAGTATTGCTATATAACATGGAAAAAATTTAAATTTAAAATCAAAATTTTTATTCAAAACAATTTCGACTGGAGAACACTTTTTGAAGGTCATACATACAAGTCAAAATTTAAATCTACTTCCTATTCTATGTACACCGCTTCGTAATGTGTTATGGCTGTTTAAAGGAGAACAAGCGGCAAGAAACTCCCCAGCATCACGTCTAGCTAATTTTATTCATCATGATTTATCTATCTTAGGCTCTTATTTATTTTATTGTTGTTATACAATTAATTTTCAAAGAATTAATGGAGTTGTAACAAATAAAAATATTGTTACCGTCGCAATAATGACATAATAAAAAAAACTGAACTGCAGCCAGCATTTTGGGAATACTTCCCACCGACAGTGACCTGGATTATATACCTTTAAGGTTTCTTATAGTATACTTTAATTTCAAAAAAGCACTACCTGCAACATAGTGATGATTGATATTTTTACGTATATTTATGTGTATGTATTTATGTATGTAATATTAATTGGTGTATTTCTATATGTCTATTAAGTATAATTCTTACTTATATAATATTTTACATGCTTATATGTTTAGTAATATATAAAATATAATGTATGTAACTGCATATCCTGTAATATTTATGTATATCACCTTTGACAAATATAATCCGTTTTATTCCTGCTACGGGTTGTCTGGAAGAGATCGCTTCTTAGCGATAAGACCACCCATTGTTCACATTTAAAATATTTTTAGCCTACAAGTTTTTCTGTTTTCTGTAATGGTGTACAATAAAGTGTTATCTCTCTCTCTCTAATTTATTATACAGTTTAGATCAGGTCTTCTTAAGTTATTGATTTTTATAATGTCAGTCTCTAAATTAGCTAAAGCATGCACACCCTACAAAGGACTGCGGACGCGGTCCTTCGACGCTCGCACTGATATCGTAAATCTTTGACATTTTTGTGGTCCAAGTATTAGCAATAAAATCTATACGAACTTATTGTACCCGCGATGATTTAGAACTCAAACCGATCTAAAACCAGATAAAAAAGGCCAATTCTTGGTATACGATGATTTACTATTTTACACTTGGGTTTTTTGTGATGTTTGTTTATTAGTTTTGCCAACGTTGGTTGGTCTTGAGATTTGTTGATTGAATGTATTATAGTATATTAGTAGGAATGCTTTATGCTTAAATTTGATTATAAATATATCAAAGGACTTTAGGTCATCATTCCATTTTTAATGATAGTATAGACTTTTGGTTATTATATGACTGGGTTAGGACTTTTTGCTATTTAGCCAGGTTTTACTAAAACAGTTGAATATGATAGTATTTTTAAATGAAGACGTGCTTAATTTGTCGATTATATTTTTTTATGTATATTCACTGTTCAGCCATCACCTTTTGGTTTCTGAACCTATTTTGAATATTCCTTTTTTATAGCTGGAGTACAGTATACAGGCAGACGCCCCACCTGATGGAAAGCAGTTACCGTCGCCTGTGGACGTTTGCAACACCAGAGGTGTCACCCCCATATACTAGCGCTGTGGGTAAACCACGGCTGGGAGCTCATTCCACTTGGAACTGAAGCGCTTTTTCGAATGGAGTTTTCTTTATTTATTTATTTAGGCACACCAACAGCACACACATTATGGTTACATTACTTATCATTCAATACAAAGGTTCTGATGTGTGGACCCATTAGAGGAGTGCACAGCATTTACAATTTAAATGTCAATTTCTAGTAATTTAATTAATTAATGTTAATATTATGCATATGTCAAGTACAAATATAATAAAAAGTTAATGAATGTAAATAATGTTGTCAAAATTAATAAGGAAAGAGAAAAAAAAATGCAAGAAGAATTAAATTAAAAATAATGATATAACTAAGTACAAGTGTAAACATGAACGGCCTGTCAATTATTCTATAGTCGCAGCTGATGTCAACACTTTATTTTTGAACCAATTATATGATTTGTGAAAAATATCAAGATCATCTAATTTTGAGTTTAGACGGTTGTATGTATTGCACATTCTTGTGATAGGGCTGCTGAGGCCCAGGTTGGGTTTAACCGGAGGAATGTAGAAGACTTTCGTAATAACATGTCGAGGAATCAGACGAGGCACACTTATTTTTACGTCTTGGATAAGATTTATACCCATTATGCTATTGTTGACTTTATGCAAAAAACAAACATCGAACATCATTCGGCGATTGCTAAGCGTCTGCATTCTAAAATGTGACAACCGGAAATCCGGAACGAAAACCATGTTGATGTGGTGACAGCATGGGTTCAACATGTCTAGTTAAAATAGGACAGACAAGAGACTCAAATAATTTAGAAAAGCAGGACAATATTGCAATGGGGCGATAATTTTTCACATTTTTCAAGTCATTTTTTTATGAAGTGGAATGATGCGGGTTCTCTTCCACTCCTCCGGGAAACACCCGTCGCGCAATGTGCGATTAAAAATCGTACATAATGGTAAAGCTAGGTAATGACCACATCGTTTCACAAAAACAGCAGGAATACAATCGGGACCGGCGCCTTTGAAAATGTCTAAACGTTTGATCTTCTTGAAAACTTCAGATTCAGTAAAATGTAGTGTAGATATGAATTTGCTGCTTGGCGCTGAGTTCGGGTAGAACGAGTTAAATGTTTTCTCGGAATTGCTATATGTCGAAGAGAACTGATTTGCGAAGAGATTAGCTATTGCGGGACTGGTGTTTGCAGTTTTAGTATCATCATGCATTTCAGTGGGAATATTCGAATTATTGTTCTTTTTTTCTTTTATGTATCTCCAAAATGCTTTAGGATTTTTTCTAATACCAATCTCTATGCTCTGTTTGTATTGCAATAGACAAGTCTGGTATAACTTGTGACAGTGACTGCGCACAGCATTAAATGAAAGTAAGTCCCTAGGATTTTTATACTTTTGATATTTGAACCTCAGCTTATCTTTTTCTTGAAGACGTTTTATGAGTGAATGAGTAAACCAGAGTGGAAATTTAGATTTGTTAATTTTGCGCTTGGGAACATAATCAGCTATTAATTTGTTAATTGTAGTGTAAAGTGTTGAGACCATCTGATTGACATCATTTGAGCACATAGTGAGACATCAATTAGCTTTAAAGTAGTTATAGACATTACTATTGTTTGATTTCATGAACTGGCAGATCTGTATCTTTGTGGGGTTGAGCTTGGAACGCGTGCGCTAGCCATTACGCTACCACGACTTCCATAATTGTATGTATATGTCCATAATTTAAGTATAGTTATTGAATTGTAATTGATTAACAAAACCGATATTAACGCGTGCGAAGCCACTGCAAGAACTAGTTTGGTGCTTTTAGCTAGCAACCGCGCTACCGTGCCCCCGGACGCGATCCACAGATAACCCAGACCTTTCTAGACTACAATTTGCTGACACTTTAGGATGCTAATTGCAAAGCTTTTTATTTTCAGGAACCATTTTGGCACTATTAAATTTGAATTCATACTATTGTCATAATTGTTATTTAAAAAAGTTTTTAAACAAGCATTTGAGATCCTGGATATTATGTAGCAGCAGAGTGCTAGCCAAGACAAGTAAAACGAGCCCAAACACGACGGGTCTATATCTTGTTTAGTACAGGAGTTCCCATGGCCACCTTCCGACCCCATGATCAGTACAGCTCCATGGTACCATATTATTGCATTGTCACGCGATATATATATGTGTATAAAATTTCAGCTCAATCGAAAATCGGGAAGTTGGTCAAATTTAACTTGCAAGATTCCACCCGAACTTGCATTCATACTTTATATTATTGCAAGTTAAATAAAAGAAAAAAATCTGCCGGTAAAGTCGTAATACGTTCTCCTATCACAGTTGGCGCCATGATGCCGCTTTTATTTTTACTAGTTGGCGCCCAGTGGTTGAAATTCGACCATAATTAATTTAAATTATAAGTTCGAACATTATTAAGGTTATGTTGTCAAAGACTATACTATACGTAGACCAGGGTAGATCATTTTTGAAACCAAAAAAAATATAGTAGGATGAAACCCATTGGAAAAGGAAGAAAATATAACAAAAATGAAAGAAAAATAATAAAATAAAAATAAAAAAGGAAATAATTTACGGGCAATCTGAGGTCGGGAAGCGGAAGGGGGTGAGTTTTAAGGGTAAGAAACGGTTTACCTCAATTTCCGGCAAAGCTACAAGTCCTATGGAAAAAGGCTAAATGGAAAAGTTGTAGGTAATAAAAAGATCTACAAATTTTATATTGACACTTTTTTCACATAACCTCAAAATTTTAGTGAAAAATTAAAATAACCAAGTTTTTGGTTTTTTATTTATATCTTTTACAAAAACAATTTTTTTCCCCGAATTTTGCGGAAAACGTCCCTTTTATGTCCCAAAAACAATGTATTTTTTTTAATTTAAAATATATTTTCACCTTATTTTGACTTAATATCGAAAAACCACACTAATTTTCTATCGAAAATTCTCGCGTCAAAATATCAGTTTTTTTTAAAAGAGTCGCTTTTTGTTCGTTGAAATTTCTTCTGTCAGATGGTGTAAAAAAATTACATTATTATGGTAAATGTTCTCAGAAAATGCAACGAAATAACAGGTAGTATAAAGCTCAAACCCTCCTAGCCCCTTCCCTACTTCTCTATGTAACACCTTTTGGTGGGCTAAAATTTATGCGTAGATAGCCTATTTATTGCTATTTTAAGATCCTGAGTGATCTACGGAAAAAAAATCTTATTTTTTAATAGTTCTGCTAGAGTATGCTGTTACATTTAGTTCCTTGTATGATTGTTCTTCTCGTGTTCCTTTTAAGGTTAATAATTACAACGATACAATCGGCCATCTCCCTAATTGAATATTAGTTTTGTTATATTTTTATTTATTCTGTTTTTTGCGCCTTTTTTGTATAGTTTTCTATAATTTACCATAATTATATATAACAATATTTATTTCCCTCTATTCCAATATCATATCGCTACTATCCCATTCCTCCTATCCCATCCCCCTATTTCAATCCCATATTCCCTCTATCCCATTTCTCCTATTTAACCCCCCTACTCCATCCTACTTCTCCCAGTCTAAAGGCTAGTAATGCGCTGTCTTCGCCATCGGTGCTGCAAAAACCTATAGGCGAAAGTTATCACTTTCCATGAGCTAGGCCGTCTGCCTGATTACCAGCTTTTCAATAAAAAAATTTGCTGCAGACGCAACAGTATCAAAGCTTTCTTATGAGAATAATCCTCAGGGCACTTCGACATGTAGCCAAAGCATCTCAGGCGACGTAACATTGTAAAAATGACTGGTCGTACATATGTGGAAGGCTTTAACTCATCACATGCACCTGTTGCATGTCATAGACAGTTTACAGTCAGGCGTCGCCGCGGCGCAAAACGAGTCGGTGTCGCAAAATTATTGCTCTCGCACTTACGACGACATGACGATGTGGATGGTTTAATGCAAGAGTTGTAAATTAAATGAACACAAAAATCTATGTATAATTTAAATTCAAACTAAGTTCCATTGGAGAACATTTTTTGAAAATCATAGAAGTTGAAAATTAAGTCTACTTCCTATTCTGTTTTGAGTTCTGTTGTAACCAGTTTTAAAGGAACGATGTAATTTTAGGTATATTATATCAATCCTCTATAAAAATATCCTGTACGTTTGTTACAGACGTGCAAGTTTATATTCTGAAATATATCTATTATTATTTTCTTTCACCATTAGCACCTGGTAATTATAATAATGTGCATATTCCATAAAGTCTCTTGCCCTGTTAATGAAAGAAAATATATATAGTAGATATTGTAATAAATTTCTTTTAGTGCATTTAAGTTCGCGTAATAAAATAAATTGTATGCAATTTCCTTAAAAAAATACACCAAAAAAATAGGTCCCAATTCGCTGTCAGTGGGGAACGTGCCGATATGTGAGACTTCTATCAAGCTAGATGATAGGTCTTGATAAATGGTTTTCATTATTATTGTTATTACTATTAATTATTGTTTAAATATGTCGCATTTTCAGAAATAAATATATTCTTTTGTAAAATCAATAGACTTCGGAACTCCGATACTTAACCCCACAAATATGTATTACTAATGCACGCATGTTAGCAGCGTTTCAGGTCCTTCTACCATGCGGCAGCTACGCCAGCTATTATGGCCGAGTCTGGAAAATGGGTCACACACACTGACGGTCATCTCACTTTCCAGGGCATCAAAGACATACCATTCTTATAATTATATTTACATGTCTGGTTTTTTAATTGCTTGAAGAGGCAAACAGACAGACTACCTACTTGATTGAAGGTTCCTAGGGGCGATGACAACGCGTTGCCGGCCTCTAAGAAATTTTATAACGCTCTTCTTAAACGACCCCATGTCCCATATGTGGAAGTTCCCCCCAGATCATTGTTTTACGCGGAACAAATGTTCTAGAGAACCGTTGCGTAGTTGAGCGTAGGAGCTCTAGGAAAGGGGGGTGACCATCTCGTCGATGGTAAACGGTGCGATTATAAAAATGAGGCGTTGGCACCAGATCAAACAGTACCTCGGAACACTCTCCTACAATATTCCTGGAACAATTATTTATATATAAATACTCACTTCCCACTTCTCACTTCTCAAATTAAAATAAAGTAATTAATTAAATAAAAAATAGTTCTTTTCAGCATTAAACTGGTAGAGTTAAACAGAGCGAGCCCACCCGGGCGCGACACGCGCGTTAACCGTCCGGTTTACGAGCGCATCGCCCTGAGTTGCGCTCGCGCAGCAGGCGGTGCCCCGCACCATCAATACCTCCTAGGCGCGTTGATAGCTGTTGCCGAGGCGCACGGGATCTGTGAAAATAATTATTCGCAATTTAACATCAGGTGATTAAAACATATCCATATATATTAATTTGTAGTAAATAATCAACCATTTCTTTTAGTTTTCCGTTAGACATTCCTTCACAGAAATCGATGCTTACAAGCAACCTACACACTATGATTATGTATATATAGTAATATATATGTATGTTTTTCAGGCTATTTAATATCTGAAAAGAGTAATTGATTTTTCGAAAATGTAGTAATAACCATTTTAGTTTTTTGACTGTGACTGTTTTTTACGCAGTTTACGGTAGATTAGGATTTGACCCTGAAGGTCGCTTGAAAAATTTAGCCTATATAACTAGGTGAGACTAAGTTGAGGGCTGATTGTGGACATCCAGACCATGGTAAATAACGGAGTTAGTCCATCACCATGGTAAATAGTCAGGAATCAAACCCTTGTCTTCTGCGTACCAGCACACTAAGGCTTCACTAGACCTCAGAACAAAAAGGGAAATCTAAATCTATTATCTATACATACATCTATCAGAATAGATCAAATTGAATGTTCAAATGAAAGTCTGTAATGTCAAAATAACAGCTTTTTGCTAAACGTATAAGACAGTATATATGGTACTTACATTACGAGTAAAAATCAAGTCTGTCTGTCTGGATGTTCCGGCTAATCTCTGAAACGCCTGGACTGATTTCTACAAGACTCACTGACAGATAGCTGATGTTATAAGGATCTACAATGTATTTATTTGTCTGCCTATTATTATTATTATTTTTGGTGCCGGAAACGGAGAAATGATTCAATACAATGATCGATCAGTATTAAACAAATCATACGTGCTTTTACGGCACAGCACGATGACGGATAGCCTGCTACCGTTCTTATTGAGCATTATACAATTCTTTTTTAAATAAACACGTAAAATGCCAGTTGACAGTGATGATGGATGATGAAAGAACTTTATTAAGACTAGCCGATGCCCGCGACTTCGTCCGCGTTACATCGCGATGTAGAATATAGAAAGAAAGAAAGAAAGAAAGAAAGAAAAAAACATTTATTTGCTAAATGCGACACAGACAAAATAAAAAATAGACGTAACAAAATAATTTTTACAGTTATATGTATGCCGCAATTCGGCAAATGAGGTTGGCACTCAGTATATTGCTGTGTCGGAAGATATTCCGCCACAGCACTGATTTTCAGTGCCCACCCCGGAGTCTACACATAATATAATCTAGAGACCCGTATAAAAAAGCAATAAGTACTAGAAAAAATTTAAATATAAAAATAGATAAAAATATTCTCAGTGATGACAATGAAACACGTTTTTATACCGCACTTGTCAGTTGTACAGGATTTCAGCAGACAGGCAGACGGCCCACTTGGTGGAAAGCGGTTACCATCGCCTATGAACATTTGCAACACCAAAGGTGCTACAAATGCACAGCTACTCTCTTAAAGGAGACTGGAGCCTGGTTCCTAATGCCGAAACACAACTTAAGGTTGTTATGGCGACATACTTTAGACCAGCGTTGGTAGCCATCCAGTCGGGCAAATGCCCTACCACCTGGCTGTGGGTTGTTTTGTCGCCTCTTACAATAGGAAATTGTATTCTTTCTCCGTTCCTGCACAGATAAAACCCCCTTGGACAAGCGTAGCGGGTGTACTATCCGTTCGCCTAGAAATGAGAGAAACGCAAAGACAAAGAATATTCGAAACGCAAAATTCCGACAAAAGTGGCGGGTGGAGCGCTTAACCGGTGAAAATCAAACAAGCCTAAGCTTTAAACAAGCACGGTTTAAGCATAGGTTAAATAGAGCCGTGTTATTATGCAAATGAGGCCACACACGCGCCGGCGCAGAACGCGGTAACGGCCGTGAATCAATTCGGACAATACCGGGACAATTTATTGATTGGATGGACGAACTTTTCATTATAGGAATACCATGATTTTTCATGAAAGGAAGAAATTATTTAAAAAAAAACTTAAATTAACTTTTAAATGATGTTAGTATGTTTTTAATTTTTTTTATGTTTTGAAATTATTAAACATTTTTTTTATAATGAACTAGCTTCTGCCGGCGACTTCATCCGCGTGGAATAGTTAAGAAAAAAGTAATATTAACTATCCCACGGGAATTCTTTAATTTTTCGGGATTAAAAGTATCCTATATGTTGACCAGGGATATAAGCTACCACCATACAAAGTTTCATTTAAATCGGTCCAGTCGTTGCGGAGATGAGCCCGTACACACAGACAAACAGAGAAACAAAAAATTTGTAAAAAATCTAAATTAATTCTATTTTACTTCTTACATTCCCCTGACTCGGTTTTTAGCATTTTTTTCATTGTACAGAAACTCAACCTCTACAGTTTTATTATATGTATATTGTATAGAGATAGATAGGTTCGCGTTTGACTGACATTACGCCTGATGTCAGGCGGAATTGCAGTCTAAGGTGGAGCACGCTTACTTAGAAGATATCTGTTCACGCGAGACTTGAAGACACCTAGATTGTATTCTTCAGAATAAGCATGATGAGTGAGTATGAGTTATATCATGGTAACAAGAAAACTACGATTTTATACTGTAAGTTTAATGCATATTTATTTGTCCACGTCAGTCGATAAATAATCTATACCAATAAATATAAAGGATGTGTCTGTCTGTTTTTTTTTTCAAAGTAAGTACTACTAACATCTTACTGAAAATTACTGTTTATACAAAGAAGCTATTACAATTTCTGAAGCCGCTTCCAAGCGATTTAATAATAATTTTAAAAAATAAGCAGGAATACCCACATATTGTGGGAATTTAAAAAAAATATAAAGAATAGTGTGCTGTTCTATGTTAATAGTGTCATTTGGGCAGTTTTGCTTACGATTTTGTGCTGGTTGTATTTCTTATTTTTATTTCCTGCATTTTGCTTTCCATCAAGTGGGCCGTCTGACTATCTGCTGAACTCTTATACTCAATTAAAAAAAGATAAAAACTCCAAATCAAATTAATTTAATTTTAAAAACTTTTTTTTTAAGTCAATCACATACGTACTCCGTGTCCCACGATACAGGCTAGTCCTAATGCGGAACCTATGTAAGCAGCACTTCTGTGTAATTTTTTGTAAATAAATCGATTTTTATTTGATTTTTCAATCTCGTACTCACGAGGTCACAGTGTAGTGAAATGAAAAGCCGGGTCTTTTTTAATGTTTAGGAACTTTTACAACTTTAACTATTCGCGGATATTATCTATCTTAACAACGTGGTCGACATCAGCACGATGGCCTGAATAGATGACTGCACCTACAGGCGAAGGGCAGTATGTCGTAGAAGTTTGCACTCAGCAGCAGGAAGACGGCAGCTGGGCTGCCAGCTGGCAATGTGCAGGGTGCTTGCAGAATTTGCAGCAATTGTTGCCGTCGTTGCTTGGATACCTATCACAACGTCGATAACAGGCAGAGCTTGTTCCAGATAAGAAAAAAAAAACAAAGGAACCCTCCATGTTACATCTACACTGGCCCCACGTAGAGCGCTAGTTTAGTAGTTTAAATACTCTAAACTACTACAAGATATTAAGATGTTTTAGATTTTAAATTGATTTTAATGCAGATCACAGAAAAATCATGCACCGCGAACATTAGCAAACTGTCTTGCTTTGACATCGTGAAAGTACATCACTTCACTTTGGTGGAGGTTGCTGCAATGCGTAAAACCTCTGTGTTACACAAATTAATATTAAAATTTGTCCTAAAATTGTGTGGTCCTTCTAAATTTACAACGTTATACAACACATCACCAAACTTTACGATGGAATCCAAATTCTGAATTAATACTTTTAAAGTTCACAAATTTTACACCGCAGTAATAGTTCAAAATAGGTAAGTAATCAATGTGTCCGATTTATTTACGATATTCTATCGCATGAATCAAGTTTTATTGTCTAACCAACGATTTAGAGTGACTCCTTGACGTTGACGGCCGAATGTTTAATTTATTGACGACTCATGATCCCATTTTTTAGATCGTTCCTTTTATTTCGATCGTAAAACGCTTCTAGTTGTGGCGGCGCCACTGTGCTCCTTGGAAGGACGATTGACACGAATCGATTTTCGATTTGGATTTATGTGTGATGAGATAGCTTAGTCGGTTAGTTTATTCGCGTGGGAGAATAATTATTTATATTCTAGTGCTTGGGCTTCATCTGGGATAATGTTAAAGTGACTTTATTGATGTATTTACACGTTATCTGTCAATAATACACGTCATTAACAAGTAATAATATTATTGTATAAAAAATTACGCGTTCACTTAACGCTACATCTGTGTGAAAAGTCCTATAACCCAGGATTATAGGACGATCCATTATCCCAGATGAATCAGTAAGGTAAAAACCAAACAAGAAGAGGCATGCTGTAGTGTTCTAACTATTAATAAGATACTCAAGAATAGTGATAATAAACGCTTTCTTAGTACAAATACTGTTAGTCAATTTAGGTTTTATATAATAGTAATTTATATTAGTATTTTTAAATACTTCATTAATGGCAAAAATATCCTCTGAACCCCGCAAGGAAAGTACTTGAAATAAATTTCAATGAACATTTTATACATTAAAATACAAGATTCTAAAATTTCGAAATTTCTGAGTACCTTCTTTATCATAAAGATGTGTCAATATCGCAAGATATGAATAAAATAAGTAAAACAAATACAACAAAATTACTGGTGCAGCAAAAGACGTCAGAAAAAAATAACATACTTCTCTCCATTTAACGACAGCTTCTATAACGCAGCAAAATGCACAGTCCCTTCTGTATCGTTATGTAGAGTTTACACTGTACTAGTATTTTTAATAAAATATATTTTAAAATATTTATTTTTATGTTAAAGTAGAATAAAAGTATCTTATTTTAACAATTTTAGTATTAATATCTACTCGAGAAGGCTCCACGCACGATACCCATGGGTGTCGTTGATATATCACTGTTGACGCGCCTGACAAACTCTGCTGTGCTAATGACGTTGACAGGCGCGTTCGGTTTCTATTACAGAAAAACATCCGTAGCATAAAAATTCTCCGAAAAGTCGTCTCCGCTTCGTAATGTGTAAATCGACCTCAAACCAATTGCCTTTAATATCTTTAAATATAAAGTAACGCTCTCTTTACAGTCAATAAGCAATAATAAATTGAAATTATTTAGAAGCACTAAAATTTATTTACGACTGACTTTGCTTCTAGTTTACACTCGTTAAAATCAAAATGCCAAGTATCAGTTAACCTTACACTGTTAGACCAAACATCGATATTGTTACAACCTAGGCGCCGACAAAGACAAATTCCACGTACAGATTTGTAGAAGCACATTTATTACCCGTCAGCATTTAAACTAATAACATGGAAACTATTGTAAACCTTTTATGATCGTCTTCTTTTGTTCCCTTATTTATTGGCATAAGTTTCTAATTAGCCCATTCCATTGTACTCGCTCATTAGCATCATTAGCTAGGTGTTGCGGATTCATTTCCATTTGTGTAGTATAAAACGACGGCCTGATGGAGAGGGGTGGCAAACGAGCGAGAACCACGATCAAAGCGAGACGTGTGTACTACAATCAGGAATCTAATACTGACGGACTTTGCCCGTTTTATTGAATTACGACTTTCTGCATTACGATTGAACTTGTTGTGTTCGGTTATATTTGTACCTGTGTTATACGTATTTGTATAGTTCTAATAAACTCTATTTATTCTAGCGGCATTTTAATTCGAGTCTCGCACTCGTAACAATATTATATGTTCATGCAATATTAATGAAATATGGTTTTAATGACTTTTTTCTAATAAATGCCCATAAAAGTCCCACTGCTGGGCTCGGGTCTCCCACTATAAGGGAACGGCCAATATACCCACCACGCTTGTCCAAGGCGGCTTGGCAGGTTTGACATATCCGTTATCTCGATGTGCATGTTTCATCGCGAAGTTTTTCTTCACCGTTGTTAGCACATGATAATTGTAACAATATGCACATTGGGTCAGAATACTGCCTAAGTGGTGCATGCGTTCCGGCCAGGATCGAACCCCCTCTGAATGCGGGACGTGTGCGTCAGCAATTACGCTATCACGACTTAGTTTATTTTATTTTTACTTTCTACTCTCAATCTTGTTTCGTTCTTTTAAATGTATCAATTGTCTTTTTACAGTCTAGTTTTTTATTTTTTAAATTATTTATTTAATACTTTTTAGTGTCTCGAGTCTCGGCACACTCTTATGAACAAAACAAAACAGACAAATGAAATTACAATTTACGTAATTTTGACATATGACACAAATATGACCCATTTTTACGCTATCAATTTTTTTTAAACCAACTTCTTATTTCTAATTAATGTTAAACATATAACTCATATATTTTTGTCATCATCATCATCATCATATTTTTGTAATCACATTTTAATTTTCTTTATTTTGATACCCTACTTGTAAGGTTTGCAATATGCACAATAGGTCAGAAGACTGTCGAAGTGGTGCATGCTTTTTGGGCAGGATTGTAGACGATGGCAGCTGGAAGGTCCGAACCAACATCGAAATTGAGAATCTCGAGGCCGAACCTAACATTATAGGGAGATAAAATCGCACCGCCTCCGTTGGCTCGGTCACGTGGGACGGATAGGAGAGGATCGAAGCGTGAAGCGAGCCTATTTGGGACGTCCGATCATTCGCCCCAAGTACTGGTGGAGGGACAGAGTGGTGGTTGACCTGTGTGAACTTCAAGCCCATAACTGGCAAGAAATCGCACAGGACAGAAACAGGTGGCGTGTTCTCATCGTAGACCAAGACACATTTTGGGTCACTTAGCCAACGGAGTTAGTAAGTTGTTCCCACTAGGATGTCCTTACCTTTCATCTCCAAGCTAGCTCTGCAACCTTCCAACCATAACACTTAACCTGACACTATTGTTTAACAAAACCACGTAAAACAAACGAAAACTCTTTGAATATTCATAAACCGTCGAACGCGCAGGTATTCGACAAATTGACATAAAATTTCACACAAACAAACGGAAAGAGTTAATTTTTTGTATATTCTTACACTGTGGATACCTCGCGGCGATGCTTGAATGGAATTTATAACAGTAATTTTATTTAATATTATTTTTAAGTTAATGATTGTTAACACTTAGTTTTATAATTAAAGCTACGTTGTAATGGCGTGACGTTTGATTTGATTTTTATTCCGACGTTTCAACCACTTTTTAGTAGCCGTCATCACGGAAGACATAATTATCTGTGCTAGTCGCGAAACCTTGAAAAATATTTATTTTTATAAATTAGTTATTTATTTCTTTCATTAAATTCAAATTTGAAAGTTTTTATACAAATAAGTTCCATTGGAGAACAGTTTTTGAAGGTCATACATATAAGTTCAAATTTGATTTTACTTCCTACTCCTAGATTAACTCAAAGTATTTAAATAAATTTTATATTTAATTTTTTATTGCATGAGTACAGAAGACGGCCCTCTAGATGGAAAATTTTCTCCGTCACCTGTGGGAATTTGAAAAGCCAAAGGAGCTGCTAACGTGCTGCCAGCTTCAAAGGGAGAATGGAAAGTGTCTGATGATGCCAGAACAGAACTCAAAGTTGATTTTGTTTATTGCGAAAGTGTTTAAAAAAAAATTGCATGCGTTCAGCAGACAGGCCGACGCACCACGAGATGGAAGGTGGTTACCATCGCCTATGGACATTTGCAACAGCTAAGGAGTTACAAATGCGCTGCTGCTCTCTTAAGGGAGACTGGAACCTGGTCACTAATGCCGGAACACAGCTCAAGGTTGTTATGGCGACATACTTTAGACGAGGGGTGGGGACTATGGGTTATTTTGTCGCCTCTTACGACAGGCCGCCCGGCCGCAGTAAATTGTATTCTTTCTCTGTTCCTGCACGGATAGAGATTCCTAGTAAACATTGTTAAAACGTAGTTGTAACAGTTTTAAATGCGTTTTTTATTAGATTTTTAATTCGACGTTCCAGCCACATTTCACTAAACATCTTCCTATTTAACGACCTAGTTAGTTGAGTGGGCTAAGTCTTACCCGGCCGAATTCGCTGAAACACAGAGGCTCCAGGTTTGATTCCTGGCATGGTAAATTTTGGAAACAAACTTTCTGTTATTTTCTGTGGTTTGAGTGTCTGGGATCGACCCCAGAGTGGTCCGTTGTATATTAACTATAACACAAGCGTAACTTGCTTAGCTTGGCGATATACAATGTGTTTGTCTGCCGATAACTGATGCCCTGATCACAGCTACTGAAAAGTGGACGAAACGTAGAAATAAAGTCAAATAAATGCCGCGCTTTAAACTTTGATTAGAAGTATCTCAGTTTATTTGAGTTTAACAATGTCATAATTATAATCATTTCAGAGCATAGCTTCTAGAATGTTTTTTGGACATATGTTACCACTTAAAGCAGTTGTATCTATCCAAAGGTATAATAATGACAACTTATGAATGTCCCACTGTTGGGCTTGGGCCTTCCCCTATAGGAGGATGGACAGTGTACCAGCCTCGCTTGTCCAAGGCAGTTTGGCAGGTTTGACACATCACTTATCCCGATGTGCAGGTTTCATCACTATGTTCTCCTTCATCGTCCTTAGCGCGTGGTAATTGTAACACAACTGACTAAGCGGTACATGCGGTCTGGCTAGGATCGAACCCACGCCCTTTGAGTTTGGGACGCGCCTGAAGCGCGTACGCTACCACGACATTTTCCCAAAGCCAACAAGGCTACATGCATATAACCAATACATTCATTATCTTATCGTAAACTACTATAGACTTCCATTTATCCACTAAGATACGACCAGAATTTCCACTTACAAAAACAACCGTATTCAATGTCAACTTGACATAAAAGTCGCCTAAAACGGGTGACTTTTGAACCCGAAAGACGGCTTAGAAATATTTTAAACGACGTTTCTCTTTGACAGTGAGATTGTATAAACCGATTTACATACTGTTTGCATTGTGAAAATGTCAAGAGATCAACGCGTGTGTAAGAAATCTTATTGTTTTAGTCCATTTTGTAAGGTCACTTGAATAAATTACAATCTTATTTATATTTGCTAATTATTGATGGCAGTTGGTTCTTCCTTATAAAACTCGATGTAGACTGTATGACTTATCCATGTAGGAACGGAGAAAGAATACAATTTCCTGCGGCCGAGCGGCCTGTCGTAAGAGGCGACAAAACAACCCACAACCAGGTGGTAGGGTATTTTCTCGACTGGATGGCGACCACCCTTTAAAGGTCACGGTCTTGGTCACGCCATAACAACCTTGTGTTGTGTTCCGCCATTAGTGACCAGGTTCCAGTCTCCCTTAAGAGAGCAGCAGCGCATTTGTAGCACCTTTGGTGTTGCAAATGTCCGTAGGCGATGGTAACCGCTTTCTATCAAGTAGTCCATCTGCCTGTCTCCTGAACTCCTGCAAAATAAAAATGACGTTTTACTAGCGTTATTTACAATTTAATTAAAACTATACACAGACGAAATACAGAGAGAATGATGAATGGCAGAGAGTAAAGTAGTACGTATTGGTGCCATATGTATGTGACCATATGAGAACAATTTTCGTTTTTTTTTTTTTTAGGAGCTGACTAAATAATAGCCGCAGCTATTGTTTCAGCGATACCGGGCTTTGGGGGCTTCCCGCCTCCGTGGGAGCGGAGGCGTTCAGCCCGGAAGCAGCACGCTCGAGGAGGCACCTCCTGTGAGGTTCGACCTCGGCTCGACCGCTGCGGGGGATTGACTATATTGGGAACAAGCCGTAAAAGGCTGAATGAGCTAAGCCAACAGGCTGAAGTGATTATTTGGGGACTCTTCATCGACTCCGCCGGCGGAGCCGATCCTAGTCTATCATTACTACCGCTTCGCAACGTGTTATAGCTGGAGGAGAAGAAGCGGCGAAAGAAACTCTCCAGCAACACGCCTAGGCTAATCTTGTATGGCTACTTGTGTCTGTAATGAGTATGGATTGGTGGGTCTTACGATTGTGTAAGAGGATTCGAGCCGGGGGCTCTCCGGCGTCTGTTGTGTCTGCGTCTGTTATGCCAGGCTGATGTTCTGAGCCTCGGGGGGTTCATGATCGCGATTAGACGTGCGATTTTGTCAGGCTCGTCAATGAGTACATTGCGAGGCCTGCGTTTACTCGTGGGAGCGTTTGGATTGGGTTTGTAGTTGACCGTTTCCGTCACCAGAGGGTTCGGGTGATGGGGGGCGAGGTCAAAGAATCTGCGCGATAGTGAGATTATATAGTCTTTAATGGAGGGAAGCTCCAGGTCGCGATGCAAGTCGGCGAGCCGCATATAGCGCGGGCCGTCGACTGCAGCACATAGAAAGTGATTCTGGATTCTTTGCAGTCTCCAGATGTTAACGTCGCTGGCGTGGCCGAAGACCACACTCGCATAGGTCAAGATGGGGCGGATGCAAGTTTTGTAAAGAGTCACCTTATTTCTAAGGCTCATCTTACTCTTCTTGCCTATCATCGGATAGAGAAAAATTTTCGGCCTCTAAGGCCGCTTGTTTTATTCCCTGTTCCGTCCGACGCCTAGCTGCTAACTGTGCTAGCTATGGGCGTCCGCGGTATGCGGGGAGTGGAGAGAAACTTAACTTCGGTGCGCAGGTCAGGAGGGTGCTCTCTGTCTCTATCGATTTTTATTTAAAAAAGAATTTTGGCTGCCGACCAATGTAATTTTTTCTTGCTTTCTATATTGCATTTTATCTATTTATTTTAAAAGCGTGTAACAAATAATTCGACTTCAAGTCTGAATTAGACGCTGCTTTCCGTCTTCGCATTCAAACGACGGGTATTTATAAGGCAAATATATTTCTCACTGCTGAAACATTAGCGAGGGCATATTGCACCCGACTGCATTGTATGCAAATACTGGACGTGTTCATTTGAACAAAAAAAGGCAACCCCGTGCCACTGCCGCAAAAGCGTGCGTTTTTTATCTTTCAAAACATAACGCCAAGCATTTCTCATTTAATATATAGAAGTGATAAAGTCACGCTTTCAATGTTTGCTTTTTAATTTTTATTTTGATGGTAACAATAGCTGATAAGCTAAATGATAAAATATATGGATTGTGTGAAGGATGATATGATTTGTGTTGTGAGAGAGGACATATGTCAAATTAGAGGAATATGGAAGGAAAAGACAATGTGCCTGGTATCTGTTAGAATCAACCTCTTTACATAGTTTTACTTTTTTATATTTTGACACTGTCAACATTCTTTTTTTTTTCTTTTTACTCACTCTATACTCTATTGTTACGCGATGTCCATCACAGCAGTTATGAGAACCATAGAGTATATTAATATCACATAGATAATCTTCATAGATAATAATATGATCCTGGCAACACTATGATGTAATTGCTATTTTTAGCAATAATGCAATATTATCATTATGTAGGGTAGTTTTCGTAGTATTTTCGTATAAAAAGGCGGTGTGGCGTGTAGACGGGGTTCATTGCTTACTGTGTGGTGTGAATAGTCGCACCAAAGGCTGAACAATAAAAGGGAAACTCTGCCCAAATAGTTAATATTTGGTATATATAGTACTTTCATACCCAAATCTCTGCAAGGCTGTTTACACTATATTCATCCTTGCTTTGTACCGTATAGTTATATTAATGTTATAAGAAAATTATCGTGCTACTTCACGTCCACGTCAAAGTACATACAGTCTACGTGCTCTTCCCAGTATCGCCATGTAACCTTCTTTCGCCCTATACGATCTTTTCTTACAATATTTAAATTCTTCATTCAAAGCTGACGGCGTGTTCCTTTTTTTCGCATGCATATGTCATTCGTTGTCGTGTCATCAATAAAATTAAATTAAATTAATCGCCCCGCACATCGTAAATATATAAAATAAATTAACATACAATAAATATGAAATATAATTGGACGTAGTTACGCAAAAAGGATCCAACCCACAAAATGTTACTTTTTCGTTGTCGTGTCATCAATAAAATAAAATAAAATTAATCGCCCCGCACATTGTAAATATATAAAATAAATTAACATACAATAAATATGAAATATAATTGGACGTAGTTACGCAAAAAGGATCCAACCCACAAAATGTTACTTTTGAATGATTAAAGATTAAAGTTTTAGCTGTATTTCCGCGTTGATGTACTTGTTTGTGTCTATGAGTTCTTAAGAAAATATAAGCGTAAATGTATCATTTTCTATACAATTAAGTTTAACCGCATCAATGAGGAAATACAGCTAGAACTTTAATCTTTAATAATTATTCAAAAGTAACATTTTGTGGGTTGGATCCTTTTTGCGTAACTACGTCCAATTAATATCGCGTCGCTTTAATTCATATAATACAACAATTCATCGCATCGCTGTGAATTAATTTATATAAACTATAACATAATAAATAAAGGTGAAAGTGAACTTAATTGAGGAGCACATGATCATCCGCATTTCATGCTCATAAAGCAGGTACGTGCGTGCTCCCATCCCAATAATCGGCAGAAGGTAAAAAACAAGAGAATAGCTGATAAGCCTTGTTCCTACATATATATTATCACGCATGTTTCCCATGGGGGTATGCAGAGATTATAGATCTCCACTTGTGGAGATCCTGACAAACAACATTCTTACTAATACAAGTGATTGCCAAGCCGTTTTCGCCGGAATACTCGCATTCTATCACACCTTTACAGCCAGCGTGTTGTTTATTTGTTAATTTATTATTCAACAAAGATCACACAGGTTTACATTAGAAAGGCGATAAATTTTAAAAACAGCAGGTGAGCCAATAATGGATTGTATTTTGTAGACAAACTTCATGTAAAAATTAAACATATATGTTTGTATGTTTGCGAATCAAAACATTTAAACATATTGTTCTGACATTTGTATTCTTCTCCTATAGACATGTAAAACTTTTTGTGTGTGACCCATTACCTAAAATCTATTGTACGGGAACGCTTACAAGCCAATAGATGACGCTGTGCAATAATTAAGGTCGCAAACGATTTCCGATACGTACAAAGTATATACACAAATTTCCAACAATATTTGATGAGTCTAGGCCTAGGAGGGACAATAATAGCCTCGCTTAGTGTTGGGCAGTATATAATTTTAAAATGAGTTTGTAAGAGTAACATGACATTTTGTACTGAACCAGTACAATATAGCGCTTTTAAACTTTTAATGAGGCGAGGAGCGAGGACATTAATTGTACAGTTTGTACCGTGACACTACATTTGAAGCGATGAGGCCGGTGAGGTGCTAAGCATCATTCCCTCATTTGTCCAGTTCAAAAACTAGCTCGGAAAGGTTTGTAAGAATTGGATGTGGTCGGCCTTAGTTACCTCATTTTATTAACAGTCGTACTATGACATTGTTATGTTGTCCTTCTTTGTCATGTCAATATCCGTAGAGGCGTTATTGTACTGTTGTATAAGCCTCGTTCCGTCATTCCTCTTACGTGTGAGTAGTAGCGCGACTAAAATTTTGAAGTTGTACATTTCAATGTTGAGCCGTGTCAGTACAAATGTATTTTGTACGGGACAAATGTACTGGCTCTCACGTGTACTGCTTATCGCTACCTCGACACTATACGGGGCACACTCTTCACTATATTATCCCCGCAAATTGCTAATGTTCTAGGTCCTTGTCAAATTAACATACACGTGACGTCATCAGGAACTCGATATGTACGCGTACTCACCGGCCAGTGATGCTTACGGTACTGAGTGTTCGGCTACGGTTACTTCACCAAAATGGCGGCCAGGCGCATTATCAATTTGCAAGGATAATACCCACGGTAGATAACACAGATTGTTTGCAGTACCGGCCAACGGGACTAATGTGCTTCAACGTGCACCTCTAACCAGGGCTCTTCAGATATTGAACCAGATTTGTGAAGTGAACATAGATTTAATAGTCTCACGTATCCTTTAGGGAAATTTAAACAAAGTGCATTGAAGTGTATCACTAACACAATAGGCTAAGGATAAGGTTCTTAGAGTGTCTCTTTAGTCATAAGGCTGTTTATGACATTGTAATTGAAATAAATAAATAAACATTTAGAATATTTTTAGGCTAACAGTTTCTCTATAATGGTGTACAATAAAGAGTTATCTCTCTCTCTCTCTCTTTCTCTCTAATAATATCATCGGGTTACAATACTCGCCTACACGCATTTCTGCTTTATAGTGTCGTCCCACGTTAATTCGATGACACTTATATGATAATAGCAATATTTCCGGGACGACTATATTTGAGAAAGACGGTAGAAACGCGACATAAATAGGGATGTGGACAACAATAAATTCTCTCAGGCGAACTATAAATAGACCTAGTCTCGAGCTCTTATAGCGAAGCCGGGAAAAGGGTGCCGATCGCATTGCAATGTGTTACGAGAACCTAGTATTAGTACGGGTAAAAGTTTCCAGTGGATACATTATTCTTACCCACTCAGACGCAAACCACGTGTATACATAGGATTACGGGTACAAGTTTTAAAGAAATGCTTCTGCACTTCATTTTACGCTTTTGTACGTGTAGATTACGTCTACATTCTTTAGGCTCCGCCATTTTTTTTCTCAAAACCCTTGAAAATAACCAAAGTTACTCTTTATAACATCAGCTATTTGCCAGTAAAAGTCCGGTCAAAATCGGTGCAGCCGTTTCAGATATTAGCCGGAACATCCAAACAGACAATGAAATGTACAAATCGAAAAGAGTGGGAGTTGTAACATCTTGCTTATCATAACTCAGCATTAAAATAATGTCTTAAGAATATTTTCAATTACTATTTAAGCAATATAATTAATAATCTGTTTTACTTATTAGACATTCATATAAAATTAATGAACCTGTGACTTACTTACTACTACCTACTTGATAAGAAGTATCCCAGTTGATTCAACTTTGATTGTAGGATTATTATTATTTCCTCCATTCCTATCTGTGCAGGAACGGAGAAAGAAATTGTAATTTCCTGCGGCCGGGGGCCTGTCGTAAGAGGCGACAAAACAACCCGCAGCCAGGTGGTAGGGCATTTGCCCGGCTGGATGGCTACCACCCCTGGTCTAAAGCATGTCGCCATAACAACCTTGTATTGTGTTCCGGCATTAGTGACCAAGTTCCAGTCCCCCTTAAATAAGAGACCAGCAACGCATTTGTAGCACCTTTGGTGTTGCAAATGTCTATAGGCGATGGTAACCGCTTTCCATCAAGTGGGCCGTCTGCCGGTCTGTCTTCAACTCCTGTGAAAAAAAGGGGCAGAGAAACAAAAATTGAATTTTCGGAATCTCCTGGAATTTTCACATTTAAATTTTGATATTATAAACAGACACTTCAATTTTATTTATCTGTATAGATATATAGAAGAAACGGCATCAAAATAACATTTTTATTTTGAAAATTGAAATATCGTAGATAGAAATCATTGTAATTACTTTTCAAAGAATAATACCTACAGGTCCACAAAGAAGTTGTGATTGATGGGTGTAACACTATGATTTTCTGGCGTATTTTTTCTCGCTGCACACAAATCTGAAGTCAGAATATGGGGTCAATGAGCAAATAATACCGAAAAATCGCAAACAAACCGCTAAAAATAACGTTTTTTTCGGTCGGGCGATCGGTTCTGTGCTTTTCTTAATTATAATATTTGATCATTGAATCTCTTCTTCTGCAAGCGAGCGGTTTGCACAACTCGACGACTTAGCGCCTATTTTGCGTGCATGGTTGGATGAGGGGTTACTTCACCCAGCCCAGTTCCTCCAGGAAGTCCACCAGTTTACAGACGTCGCTCAAGACTTCTCAGAGGCTACCTGAGGCGTCCAGATGCTTTGCTCTGTATTTTTATCGCATGAGATCAGCAGACAGGCAGACGGACCACTTGATGGAATGCGGTTACCATCGCCTATGGACATTGGCAACACCAAAGGTGCTACAAATGCGCTGCTGCTCTCTTAAGGGAGACTGGAACCTGGTCACTAGTGCCGGAACACAACTCAAGGTTGTTACCACCTGGCTGTGGGTTGTTTTGTCGCCTCTTACGACAGGCCGCCCGGCCGCAGGAAATTGTATTCTTTCTCCGTTTCTGCAGGGATAGAAGGGTCCTGTATTGGGCCACCTCTCCACATTCAAGCAGGACATGGGCGGCAGTTTCTTCTGCCTCCAGGCAAACTCTGCACAGGGGGCTGATGGATCATCGTACCCCAATTTATACCTCAAGAAAAAAGTCCTAGAATAAGGAACTTTTTTTGTCGACCTGTGTAATTAACATACTATTTACTTCTTCTACTTGCACATACATACAAACGTATGACGTAATTTATATGCTGTGAAGAAATCTATGAGGCCACGACGTTTGGTAACATAATAAAAAGTATCTCATAATAAAACTACCTTTTGACGGTTTTCAGCGTGGTATTTTATTTGATTCAGAAAATTAAAATGAACAAGTTGGCGGTAGGCTAAATAAAACTTTAACAATACTCATTGACACTTGATGTCTTTACCTTCGGTGATCATGGTTACTGAAAAGTGGCCAAAACGTCGAAATAGAAATCAAACGAAATGCTGAAATTAAAACCGATAAATATGTGTACTTGTCGCGAAAACTTAAGATACTACTTTATTATTTTCATCGGTCTATTTTTTAACAAAATAAAGCCGAGATCACAATACTTAAGCTCAAGCGGAGCGTGCAGCGGAGCGGGCCGTCACGGCTTTTAGCTTTGCCCAAACACGCCACCGATGACATCGTACTGCAAATATTTGTTGAGTGGACGACACGACGCGACAAATTTGTGTCGGATGTGTCGCCTCGGGTGACCCGCTCTTACATTAACTATATTTGCCGTGGGAACGATGGAGTGACATTTTTGGGACGTGGTTAATTTTTTTTATGAGAAAGTGGAATTAGGAAATGGCAAACGAGTATCGAGTTCTTTGGTATATTATAATAAATCTGATGAGAGTGTCTAAGTTTGTACAATAAATTTTCAAAATTAGAAAAAATCGCGAGATAAAGACTGGACGGAGACCACAGCCACTGGTAGCAAGCTACAAGCAGTTTACACGTTTTTTTATATCTTTTGTAGAGGCTCGGTACACACGTGTAGCCATTAGTGGCTACTTTTGTTCGTACGGTAGTGCGTGGCTACCATCGATGTCTGTGGTCGATGGCCCGTTTGTGCGCAGCCTAAACTGAACAAGCAAATTCCGAAAATGCATCCTACGGGAAACTACTGAACGGATTTAAATGAAACGCAATTATCGACGTTATCAATTAATCAATCAATCTTTATTTGCAAAAACATTGGTAGAACAAATATTTCATTGTGAAAATTTTTATAATATATTTTGCCATTCAAATGACGTGCAATATATTACAATAAATAAAGTCTATAATCCTAATAATTCCAGTCAAATAAATTAAAAAATGAATTTAAATTATTAAAAACTATTTTTTTTAAATTCTAGTAATTATTGAAAATATCATATATGAAATATATGATATATCTTATAACCATGATTACCTGAAAACTAAATAAAAGGATTAATAATTTATACTAGTATTCTTGGAATAATGCTGACTAGAAGAGAAGTCACAACTTGGTAATTTTATAACACATACAAATTATGGTTCGTGAAGACGCCTATGAAAATAAGGTAGCGAGCACACAACATAATCGGTAGCGTGTTAAACAAACAACAATGTTTGTGATGCATTAAGTAGGGTAGCTGTTTGGATAAGCAGAGGCGGTTGTTCATAGCGTTGGAATGTTGAGCGAACAAATTGATGTTGTATTGTGAACCTTATTTTATTAAATGCGTAATGGAAATGCTTTTTTAAAAGTGTGTCCACACCTGTATCACTACGTCGAACTGATCATAGTTCTGTTGAATTATTACAATACTTCGAAATATCGTGTTTTTGCATTAAATGGTACCTTCATATTAATTATTTTATCCAGTCCACCAGGCTTTGAAATACCGGTAAAAAATATGGTATGGGTAAGCCGGCGAAGCGGGAAGGGAAGAGAACTACGCGGCTCCCTTCCCTCGCACGACGGGAATGGCAACGCCGAGAAGCGCCGAACGACCTTCGGCGACCATAGACGCATGACTGTAGGTGATGGTCCACGGGGACTCGACGGCTACCACCTCTGGTGTAGAATATGCCACCATAACAACTTTGATTTGTGTTCCGGCATCAGTGGCCAGGTTCCAGTATCTTTTTGAAGGCCGGCAACACTTTGGCAGCATTTCCATTACAGTTGGGCCGTCAGCCTTCTCAGCCAGCTCTTCTGTGCTTTAGCAATAAAAACAGACTTCCAATCCGTCACTCGCAATCAGGCCATCAAGAGAGGAGTGTTGAAGTGTTCTGTGCACACGCGTCTTAATTTAAACCGAGTAGGAGATGCCGGAGAGACCAACTATCTTCTGACTCAAGAAGAGGCTCGCTTGCAGACGGGGGTGAGCCCACGTTAGTCAAGGCTGTGGTGTACGCCACAGCTGGTTCCCGTGACCCCGACATTTGACGGTGGGAGGAACATCCGGGTGTTTAGTGGGTATTCAGGCGAGCACCCGGCGAGTACCATACTGTTCCACTGTTATGTCCCCGAGCAGTGGGGTGTCCGCAAAGGGATTTACCTCGATAAAAACAAGGACACGAGTAGGAAGGAATGAATAGATGAATGGTGTCGATAACAAGTGCCCTTTCAAAGTGCCTTTATCACTTTTCCAAATTTGGCGACGTGAATTTGCATTGTCTGGATGATTTCAAACAAATATATGTTCTTTGAATTCAATCTTCACGTCTTTGCGTTATACGGAGACTGTGAATACAGTGCACTAGCGTTTCTAGACTAAGTAAAAAGGTATGCGAAATTTAGTTTCATAGACTAATTTATTACAGATAGTAAGATCCACATTATGTAACGTATGACTATTGTCTATCAAATAGCAACATATGACCATTTTTAATATAATCACATTATTTTCAAGGTCAATTGACGATATTCAACATTAACATGTTGCTGCATGGTGTATTATATAATTTAGGAGTTGGGCACTAAAAATCTTCGCTGTGACGGACTACGTTTCGGTACACCAAAATGCTGAGTGCAATCATTTCCAAATTGAGCATACAATTTCTGTATATATTTTATACTTTGTTATGTTACTATTTTGTCTTGTGTGTCGCTATTAGATATCAATAACTTACTACTTCTTCTTAATTTATTTTTACTTCCACCTATTTTAATTTGAAGTATATAAAATTATTAGAGCTAGGCAAGTTTGCTGATTTCTTGCGCCGCTTCTTCTCTTCAAGCCATAACATGTTGCAAAGCGATGGTAGGTTAGATTAGGCTCCCATAGAGTAAATAATAACTATAAACAAAATTAAAACTAAATAATTAAAATGAACAAGTCGGCGGTAGGTCAAATAAAACTTTAAGAATACGCGTTGACACTTGACATCTTTGTTCTTCGTGCCACTGAAAAGTGGACGAAACGCCGGAATAACAAAAAAAAAACAAATAAATTACTGCGCTTAAAACCGTACCTACACCATAAAAACGTAGTTTTATTATTAAACTTACTTCTTATTTCTATATTAAAAATTAGATGTCACACTCTGTTGGTATTTTATAATCTATGCGATGCGCTTGCGCATACCTGTCGCTGGTCGTCGTAAAACTCTATTTTACATAGCTGTAATAACCAAAGGTCATAAACTCAATGTGTGCGGATGGACGCAGCGTACATGTATATTTTATATATTTATGAATCACTAATATGCACTAGGTTTTGTTTTTTATTACTTCGACCAAACTATTCTGGATCTGGCCAAGTAAACCTTCATATGCGTTTAATAACAGGCCATAAATGTCCCACTGCTGGGCTTAGGTTAGGTTTTTTAGGGGTACGAACAGTATGCCCACCATGCTTGTTCAAGGTGGCTTGGCAGGTTTGACACATCGGGTATATCGATGTGTAGATTTTATCACGATGTTTTCCTTTACCTGCACGTGGCAATTGCTACCTACCTAGACATGCATGTGTCCCGGCCAGAATTTGTTTGGGAATATCCTAACCACTGAGCTACCGCGGCTTTATCAAAATGTAATAGTTATTAAACACTTATTCTATCCATGCAGGAACGGAGAAAGAATACAATTTCCTGCGGCCGGGCGGCCTGTCGTAAGAGGCGACAAAACGACCCACAGCCAGGTGGTAGGGTATTTACTCGACTGGATAGCGACCACCCCTGGTCTAGAGTATGCCATCATAACAACCTTGTGCTGTGTTCCGGCATTAGTGACCAGGTTCCAGTGCTTTAAGAGAGCAGCAGCGTATTTGCAACACCTTTGGTGGAGCAAATGTCCATAGGCGATGGTAACCGCTTTCCATCAAGTGGGCCGTCTGCCTGTCTGCTGAACTCCTGCAATAAAAAAACTTAGATCTCTCAATTTCAATAGATTGAACAACGGCTGTAATTTAGAAGCTGTAAGGTAGATTAGTGGCGCCGACTTGGGGAGGCCTACGTCCAGCAGTGGACTGTGATTAGCTGACGACGATGAAGGTAGATTAGAGTCATCTCGCACTTGACCAGCGCAGACGGCGCGTGAACCACTCGGTGACAACCCACTGCTTTAGGTCGTTCACGTATAGAGCTGAGACTAATCGTTGACAGACTACTTGACAATTCGTAAATAACCCGACGTTCACTCGTTGACAATGCAGCGTCCACCCATGAACGGTGGTACTTTTCGCATACCGGGTGGCTCTAGTAAAGCAGCAAGCAGACTTGCACTAAAAATTTCATATAACAACAGCCCATGAACGTCCCACAGCTGGGCTCGGGCCTCCCACTATAGAGGAACAATAATAAACCCGCCACGCTTGTCTAAGGCGGCTTGGGAGGATTGACACATCGGTTATTTCGATGTGCAGGTTTCATCACGATGATTTCTTTCATGTTGGTAATTGTGACAATATGCACATTAGATCAAAAAACTGCCTAAGTGGTGCATGCGTTCCGGCCAGGAACGAACCCGCGCCCTTTGAGTTTGGGACGCATGCGCTAGCCATTACGCTACCACGACTCAAAAAAATCAAATTTCATAAAAAATACATTTCGTTTTTCTATAATTACCCTAAATTTCAAAAGATTCTTGTTCATTTTTTTTTTAATAAATGTTTCGCCTTCCTTACGCCAATAGGGCGTTGCACGTGCTCGATAGAATTAAACAAATAAGCACGATGCCGAAAAATAGTATAATAAATGTAATTTATAAATGTTTATACGCGGGTTATCGCGCGGAACGATCGACTCGACGACGCTCGCCTCCCACTGAACATCTGATTCGATTCACAGAGTAGTGATGTAGAGCAGAGAATTTAAAAATCTTTGTCTTTTGTTGGTAAATCTTATAAATGAAAGGTTGTGCCCTTAGTGAGACATTTTTAAGAAAGTATCAGTTAAAACTGATTATTGCAATATTCATTTTTAAATATTAAATAATATATTTTAAAATTAGTATTGAACTAAAAGAACGCTACAATATTTTGTCTATTCAATCAACTATAAGGTTTCATCACAACACCTTTTTCCATCTAAGATCAATGAAACCCTGCTTAGATAAATATTAATAGGTGTATTTTAGTTACATATTTGAGCAATATGAAAGAAAGAAAAATATTTGAAGAAATTTTAAAAACGGTCTAAATAAAAAAGACGGTTTAAGATTTTTCCCTCTATATTAGTATTTATTATTATATACATATGGCGCAATAGAACGTGCATATTGCATCATCTTTTATCGCGGAGTAGAAAGTGCGCGGGCGGGGGGAGCCTGCATCGTTGAGTAGGCGGACTCATGGAGTTTTAGTCACTATGAGTCACTTCGACGGGAAGCGTCGCGCATTTTGCGTGCGCGCATTTTATGAGAAGTCTCGTTCATACATCGTTACTAGGCGTTTATATTGTTCTGAATATGGACTACGGCAAATTAGTGAAGCTCCGAGTGCTAATTTAATTAAAATATGGGTACAGCGTTTTGAAGAGACTGGTTCAATGTTTAAACCACAAGCAAAAGGTCGTCCAAGAACATCTAGGACCGACGACAATATTGAGAGAGTTATGCAGTCTGTACGAGGAGATCCACAAATGTCTACTCGCAAGAGATCGTCTGTCTTACACTTATCGCGACGAAGTTTGCAACGAATTTTAAACTTGGATATTAAACTGCATCCTTACAAGCTGCAGTTAACACAAGAATTGAAAGAGTGACTTCGGAGCAAGGCTCGCATTTGCTAATGAAATGCTTAATCGATTTTCCAATTTTGACAATATCCTTTTCTCAGATGAGGCCCACTTCCATATCAATGGGTTCGTAAACCGTCAAAATTGTCGTTACTGGAACAGTGAGAATCCCAAACTCAAGCACCAGAAACTACTTCATAGTCCTAAAGTGACAGTATGGGCAGCAATCTCTGGTAGAGGAATAATTGGACCGTTTTTCTTTGAAAATGCGCGGGGGCAAAACGTCACTGTTAATACCGAACGCTATGTTGCGATGTTGGAAGGTTTTTTGGCTCCAGAGCTTGAAAATTCAAGAATAGTGAATTCTAGGACTTGGTTTCAACAAGACGGAGCTACCTGTCACACATCAAATGACTCCATGGCGGTTGTGAAACAGATGTTCCCTGGCAGACTGATTTCGAAAAGAGGAGATATCCCATGGCCCCCACGTAGTCCAGACGTGACGCCTCCTGACTTTTTTTTTGTGGGGATACCTCAAGAACAAAGTCTACTGCAATAATCCGAAAAACATCGATCAGCTCAAGGAGAATATCCGTGGTGAAATGGCAGCAATTACACCAGCATTACTGAAGAAAGTTTTCAATAACTTCCGTTTGCGATTAGAGGAGTGTCGTCGTAGAGAGGGTCATCATTTAGACGATGTTATTTTTAAAAAATAAACTTCAGTTATTTCTTAATAATACCTCAGTTTTATTTTAACTATACCTTTTGTATTTATTTTTTAATCAATATTTTAAATATGCACGTTCTATTGCGCCACCTGTACATGCACACTATGCCTACAAAGTTAACCAAGTGGTGCATGCTGTTTTTTTTGGCAGGATTTTAATCTGCATCGTTGGATTTAGATGTAAGTATCTCTTAACTGTGGTATTTTTATATGAAATACACAAATAAAAAAAGGAAAGATTAAAAAAGTGGGGGGATATTTAAAAACAACTTTAGGAAAGTTATCCAAAAATAATTGAAATCTCTGTGGAGAAAATTAAATACACTGTGCAATTCACAAAAGAAATAAAATCGTTAGCGTTACATATGACCTGGGCAGACACAGTCAGGTTGTTCAAATATATCTTACATTCGTATTTAAAGAAATTAATAATTAAATATATTAATTTATGGCAGGCGGGCCTGTGCAGTACCGCTCCATTGAAAAGAGAGCATTCATATTTGTACGCTTTTAAACTAAACTACACACAAACTCTGGAAGGCGTTGCTTCTTATTGTTATAGTTTTTTAGTTTTTAAGTTTTATGTTCATTATTACATTATGTTCTTCTTTATAGATTCTCTTCGTAGCATTAGTTTTTATATCAGTTTTTATTTTTGTACATATTAATGATGTAGTTTTTTTTAATATATATATTTGTTTGCAATAATTCAATAGTCATATTATTTTGTTTTTGTTTTGTTTTGTGTTTGTTTCGTTTTGTCTATCCGTGAGTCACTTGAACGGCCCTAACGGAAGACCAGCGCTGGTTGAGCCACCCAGCATCATGCTGAGTTAGGACCGATTCAGAACTTCATTTTAATTGTATTATCTTATTTATAAGTACGTATTGGTGTATATTATGTGGTTCTGAATAAATATTTTTCTTTCTTCTTTCTTTCTTTCTTACAAACTCTTAATCTTAACTACTTCTTCTGTCTACTTCTTACTCGTCTTACTTGCCTCGCCTGTCAGAGAGGCCAATACATTACCTACCTTTCGGAAATCACTTAGAAAGTATTATGTTTTTAAATAAATATTTAGCAGCCGGGGCTGCTGCTGCACACCAGGAGGCCCTGAAATGTCGCAAATATGTATCCATTGGTAGTGGGTACGTATTTGTGGCTTTCGGGGTCGAGACCCTGGGGCCGTGGGGGCCTGGAGCTCATCACCTCTATCGAGACCTCTCAACACGTCTTATTGAGGTCTCGCGTGACCAAAAGGCTGGCTTGTATCTAGGGCAACGGATCAGCGTTGCCATCCAACGCGGAAATGCGGCCAGCATTTTGGGCACGATACCCGCCGACAGCGATTTAGAGTCAATTTTTTATTTATAGATTTATGTTATTTTGTAAATATAGCTTTATTTATAGTATATTTTTAATTTATTTAGTTTTATGTGTAATGAGGTCAGATTATACTTTGTTAGTGTCTATATAAAATGCTTGTAATATATAATGCTAATAAATATATTTATTTAGATTATTTCGTATATACGTATATATTGGTATTCTATAAATGTGTCTGGGTCTCGTCGTAAGTGGAGATCCATAGTCTCTGCCTACCCCCATGGGAAACAGGCGTGATATTATGTATGAATGTGGCTGGGTCTATGTATGTATTAAATTTATAAATTAGTATTAGTATGTATAATTAAATTGTACAGTCCTATCTTTTTTCTGCTCCACCTACATCGCCAGATTAGTTAAGAACTTCTTGTAAGCAAGGTTGCTTGGAATACACCGCTTCTAGGGATGAGGCCGGCTGTTGTTTTGCCAAGAAGTAATTATGAATTTTTCTTTTTGGATTTGTCTATTTTGGTGTTATCTATCTATCTTTTTAAAATTTACAACTAAAAATCGGCCAAATTCGTGTCGGAGCTCTACTTTGAAGGAAGTGAGCAATGTATTATTTTCGTTGGTTGGCCAACGAAATCTCAAGAAAAACATTTAATTAAAAATATCCCATTAAAAAAAAAGAAGGTATAAGCCCGAAAACTGCCGGCTTGACATCGTGAAGGATGAATATCAATGGTGTGTTTGCAATGCTAATTATTAGACGAACATTTTAAATATCTACCCACAAATACATTCAAACAAAGACTACACTAATGGCTGTTGGATAGATGTTTTTATTCCGTAAATGAAGTTTTAGGGTAATTTTTGACAAATTGAATATGATAGACATTAATATACATTTTTTGTTAATTTTTTAATAATTGTGTATTTCTTTTTGATGATCTTAAGGAAAATTTGCACGTCTTATAGGCAAAACATGCGAATCTTGTACTCTTACGTCACCTTAAATTTATGTATCATGTTTTAAGCAAACAAATGAATTTGAATTGAATTGACGGATAAACCAAATTGAATCAATTTGGTTTAAATACGTTAAAGACCTGAAAGAAAATGACATTATTTAATAAAATTGAATGATTCTAGTTTATGTTTATATGGATAATTTTGGTTTATTCATACAAATTGAGAGACATAATGAACCATCTAATCATCGCGTTTCCAATTAGGTTGACGTCATGGAAACGCTAACGAAGTTGTACTGGCTCATTCTAGTATAGAATAAAACTGTTAGTCTTGATCTTAATAATAACATATATGACTAAATACTTAGAACAAAGAGAACAGCTTAAAAGCTCCCTTAAGAGAGCAGCAGCGCATTTGTAGCACCTTTGGTATTGCAAATGTCCATAGGCGATGGTAACCGCTTTCCATCAAGTGGGCCGTCTGCTGAACTCCTGCAATAAAAAAAAGAACATCTATTAATAATTTAAGACTAAATATGACGAGAATATGACTAAATACTTAGACCATCTACTAATGGCCTAAAACTAAACATGACTAAATACTTGACCATTAATGGTCTAAGACTGAATGTCTCCTTTACAGACGTAAAATTTCCTTAATACTATAAAAAAAGTTATTTTAAATTAATTATGGCAAGGTATTTTCTTGCCGACTCTCGATATTAATTCAATAATATAATATGACAAGTGTCATCATAACCGGATACGAAATAAAATATTTTGAAAAATGTAAGTATTGATTTTACACAAGAGGATAATGTTTTCGTGGCATAATGTAATAATTTTATTATCTTGAATGAAACGAAGTGAAGTTAGTGCGATTCAAAAAGTAAGAATAAATCATTCAATATTCATCCTTCAATAACTTGGCGCAAATGAATATTTATGTTGCGCTGTCTGTCTGTCCGTCGTATTAATATTATGTATTTGATGAAAATTCATTCAGTTGAATCGTACTCTATTGTTATACTTATTATGTGTACAGTAAGTATTCACGTATAGGGATAGTTTTATTTATTACTATTTCTGCCCGCGACATTATTCCCGCGGGACAAATAGTACTCTTTATAACGACAATACATTTTCACAAAATTGAATTATAACATTTATATAATAAATAAATAGCCCATAGCGTCCCAGTACTGGAACATTCTGGGTTGGCGGAGCCCAGCGCTGGGGGAATGCATTTGTGCATACCCTCAGGCCCCGGGAGAGACCACCAAGGTGAATGAGGGACTCCTGGCTGCCGGTGTTGCACACAAGCTTCATATTAGAGCTTGAAAGCACTGACCGGCGTCCCTCCGTACCAGGATGAGGTGCCATGGGAACATAACGTAAAAAACGGACGTATAACTGCCGTAACACCCCGATACAAGCCGACAAGAAGTGGCGTCCCTGGGACTAGAACCCACTACATTATCGGGAGGAGATGAGCAAAGCGCCACCTGTGAACTCCTTTTCGCCATCTGCGATAGGGGTCCACCTGCTCATCCTCCTCCCTTATTATTTCGGCAGCCTCCTTCTGGGACATGTCTTCGCACGATTGTCCAAGATTTTGCGAGTTTGACACATCGGTGGCTCACTCATTAATTACACCCATCTGATCCCTGTACCTCATCCCACTATCCTCTATTCTTAATCTAAAGGCCGACAACGCGTTGATTTCGCCCGTTGTTCCAAACGTCTATAAGTAATGGTAAAACCTTTCCATTAGCTAAGCCGTCACACTGTTTGCCAGCATCGCAGTAGAAACACATCAATGCTATATTTTATCCGTGCTGGAACGGAGAAAGAATTCAATTTCTTGAGGCCGGGCGACCTGTCGTAAAAGGCGACAAAGCAACCCACAGCCAGATGGTAGGGTGTTTATCTGTCTGTGTGGCTACCAGCCCTGATTTATACTATGCTGCCATAACATCCTTGAGTTTGGTTCCGGCATTAGTGGCCAGGTTTTTGGCTCCCTTTAGAGAGTGGTAGCAGCTTTGATGTTACAAATGTCCAGAGGCAACAATATCCGCTTCCCGTCAGATGGACCTTCTGCCTATCTGCTGAACTTACGAAATATTAAAACTACACGTGAAGACAACTCTTCGAGGTTCCATTAGCACCTCCGTATTGTTATACATTCATTCGTCTTGTATAGAGTCAATCCATAAATCCTAAACTTCGACGCACATTAATCCCACACACTTCACTTATTGATTCCAAAATGACCACAACTCATCCACGCTGCAATATCGATAATCGTCTCCCATTTGTTCTCGTGTCGTCATTATTGATATTCTTGTTAACACGATCTAAAATAATCGATTTATATCGATATCTCGAGACCGATCTTGGGATGACGCGTCGTATTTGTATCATTCTTTCAATGGATTGTTTTTTTCTTATTGTTTATATCTTTAAAGGCTTTGTTTCGTATGAAGTATCAGCATAATATTTGGGATATTTATTTCGTGTAATTTTATCTTAAGATAAATGAGAGGAAGACAAACAGAATGGTAAACTAGAAGGTCGATGGGTACAAATGTTGAGGAAGACCCAAAAAGAAGATAATGTATTTTATAATGGACTAGCTGTGCCCGCGACGTCGTCCGCGTGGAATTTATTTTCAAAGATTCGATTTTGAAACATTCTTCATTGGTGCTCCCCTCCTATTGGTCTTAGCGTGATGATATATAGCCTATAGCCTTCCTCGATAAATGGGCTATCTAAGACTTAAAGAATTTTCAAATCAGACCATTAGATCCTGACATTAGTGCGTTCACTTAAACGAACAAACAAACAAACTCTTCAGCTATATATATTAGTATAGGATGACATGATGATTTGCGGTGTGACAGATGACATATGCCAAAACAAAGGACTATGGAAGGAAAAGTCATATTGTGCAGATTCCAAATAATTGCGAGAAGGATTTGTTTCTTAGATTTTGTATTTAAACATACCACATTAATATTATCATCGAATCCAAAGAGACCAATAAGTAATTTAAATATAAACTAAATTAACTAAAAGTTAAATAAATATTTATTATTTATATTGCTAAATGTTGTGAAGTCTGAGTATTTAGTTTTAGTTTGATAATTAATTAATTATTTGTGCTTCATTCTTGTTATTTATTCTTCAGTGCTATTATTTGTTGCTGACGGAGAAGTAAAGAAATTTCGCACACTTATAGTTTATATGGAGAAGATGTTACGTGTGCTAATTTTTTTTTTTTTAATCACACATAAAAAATATATTAAATCAATAAAAAAAACATTACACAACACTGCCATGTATTTGACACACGCATGCATATATACTATTTTGTTTATTGTTCAAGTCAAATTAACAGTGTAGCCTTGGCGAAATCTGTGATTGTATAGGTAGAAGTATAGTCTTTGACATTAATTATTATGGTCGAATTTCGACCATGTATAAATTATTAGTTGATTTATTTATGTGCTGACCGTACACTACTACAAACGAAAAACGTCTCGAAGCTAATTTACCTGTAGATACTAATATTGCTTGTAGGACATATTTTTAAAAGCTTGTTTTCAACCATAAATGAGTATATCACAAACATACAGACAAGCATACAAAGTCGAGTGTTCTTATCGGCTCCCGGGCACTTACGTTTGCCCGTCAGTTTGTGCGCTTGGCTCTGTCTTAAAATACTGTCAAATAGATATATAGTGCGCCTTAATATTTTGATACTTGGCTAAATAAAATCGCATAGAGATCGTATATAAATACATTAATGTTACTTTTGTTTTTCTAGTGGTATTTTATTTTAGATATTAATTTTAAAATATTGTTTAGTTGATATAATAAAGTCTTTTATAAATAAACAGCATGGTATGTTATAACAAAAAACATTGCAAGTTTAATTCCTATCAATCGTTTTACCCTTGCGTAACAATAACATTAATAAGTGCAACGGTAAAGACTGGAATTGATCCTACTAATGTGTTTATTATCATTATGCCCGTAATAGTAACTAAATACTACCCTTAAAACAGTACTTCCTTTCTGTCTACTTTTCACAATATGTAGAATCAAAAGCACCATTGAAGAGAATAACTACATATTTTATGAAGTATTTTTTTAAGAGTCACCAGACTCCCCCGATACTTTTCGGGGCTTAGACAATCAATTTTATTTGTGTACTTGCATACAGTACTGTCCTATTCTTTCTATTACCGCTCTTTATTTAAATTTTTAGTGTTTCTGTATATTTAAGTAGGTTGTAAGTAGATATATGTTAGTTTATATAATCATTCCCAGTTTGAATATGGCTTCGAAATATTCATATGATTATTTTAGAAATAGCGTCTGTCAGAGCTCATTGTACCTAGTTAGGAGAACATATAGGTGTCTAGGCTCCTCCTGGATGTGGTATAGGGTTCTTGTAGTATTCAGTGGACTGTTATTATATGATGAGCTTTATTTCGACCACAGTATAAGTATTATACGCGACAAAGGTAAACGATGTATGGTTTATTGCATGCGTAAGCATCGCCGGACGGTGTAAGGCGGATTGACTGTGTGATTATAGTGTTGGCGGCTCCCCTAGAAAAGCAGAACCGGTTAAGCTACAAAATAGGAACTGCAAAATAGTAGATAGTTAAAGATAAAAAGTAAGTATTGTTATATCGTGTAAAAGTATCAAGACTTTCCATCTCTGTCGAGTGTAAAGTGCGCAAACGCACTGTTTGCACGTTGAATGGAGCGCGACTCCTGTGCGGGTTCAACAGCACAAGCAAACAGATACCCGAGATCACTCTTTCTGTTCATACATTCGGATTTGGTATCAGTGCAAACTGAGACTGAACAGCGCTTTGGGTCAATGGACAGATTAAGGTCTTTGCACTCTTATTTAATGTAATTGCGGATATTAATGAATGAATGCTTAGTTTTTTTATTATTTTAAGCATGATTTTCTAGAATACCATAATATGGGTATTCTTGATAAAGTAATTATAAAATTTCTTTGAGGCCGATAGCACGTTAGTAATACCTCTGGTGTTGCAAATGTCCAGTGACAGTTACCACTTTCCATCAGCACCAGCAACAATATCTCGCGATGGTACATGCGTGATATATTGTTTGTTACGTATTTAGAGTGTTACATTTTTTAAATCTAATGTATAATATTTCGAAATGTGTGCAAAGAATGTTTATTTTTTCTTTCTTCATTCTTATTCTTTAGTTTATTATTTCACCAAATTGGTGCACTACATTTACTATTTTGTCTAATAATTATCTGACTTTTTTTACCACCAAACTAGTGCTTGGTCAAATTCTGACCAGTGACTTTATTTTACTTACATAAAAACTTAATTCAGTTTTTTTACTTGTAATATAATTTCATATAATAATAACAAAGAAACTAAGTAATATAGCCGAATCGAAGCCAACCTCATTTGAATGAATACAATGAATGATATGTTGTTTATGACAACGTAGGTATTTGTTAATGAAATGAGAAACGCGATTGCAGCGCCGTCTATTTTGATAATCCGCCCATTCTAAGGAAACGATGACATTTATCAGGTTAAAAATATCCTACTCGGGTTATAAGTCAGCACTATGTCAAGTTTCATACTTTTATGTTCAGTTGTTTCCAAAAAAGGCGCGACTGCAGCCATCTTTTTCGCTACTGTAGTATATCCCTTGGAAACAACGTATCGGGATAAAAAGTATCCAAGTTACACCCTGAGATATAAGCTAGCTCTAAGCCTAGTTTCATCTTAATCCGTCCAGTAGTTTTTATGTGATGCCCCAACACACAGACAAAAAGAAAGAAAGATAGACATACAAAAAAAGCTAAAAATTGTATTTTTTAATTATCCCCCCTGATTTTTTTCACATTTTTAAACGCATTGTACAAACTCGAACGATTTACAGATTTATTATAGTATATGTTGCGGACAGAGTGCACCCCGTGACCCCCCCGCCGAAGCACACCTCTTCGCGCCCCATATACTGCCGAAGCCCACAGCTCGCACAATTAGCAGCTAGGCGTCGGACGCGACGCGGAATATATAAGCAGCCTTGGACGCCGGAAAAAAGTAATTAAACCACTCTCATTCAATTCTCTCGCGCAATTACTTGGTCATTCGTAATAGCACCAATACATACTTCTTTTGTGTCTAATTTAATTAGTTTAATGATAATCATACAATCCAGTCTATATCGAGTTTTATATTTAAAAGAGGCAACTGCTATCAATAGTATACATTGCAAATTATTAATATCCCTACATTTTATATTAAAAATTGTATTTCTTTAAATAATACCCTGTTTAACCAAAGAAGCGGCATGCACTGCGTGCTTTGTAAAAATATTTCTAATAACAAAAGGCTATCTAGACCCATAGGCTATCCATCTCGAAGCGATACATTCGTCGAGGTATAAAATACTGTCGTTACAAGTTTACTGCCCTGAGACATTAGGTTTTCCCGTTTGTTCGCTTCGACCATCTATATGTAGATTTATCGGCGATCAGGCGCGTGCGCACCGAGTGATTGACATCACAATGCGGCACATGCAAATGCCGGCTGAGAATCGCACTTTTGCAACTAAAATTGTGTTTTGCGAAAGTTTTAGTCTCGTACTCCTCTAATTGTTGCGAGCATCTCCAAAGTTTTATATTAAATTTTATTTTTTTATTGTAGGAGTTCGGCAGACAGGCAGACGGCCCACTTGATGGAAAGCGGTTACCATCGCCTATGGACATTTGCAACACCAAAGGTGCTCCAAATGCGCTGCTGCTCTCTGAAGGGAGACTGGAACCTGATCTCTAATGCCGGAACACAACTCAAGGTTGTTATGGCGACATACTTTAGACCAGGGGTGGTAGCCACCCAGTCGGGCAAATGTCCTACCACATGGCTGTGGGTTGTTTTGACGCCTCTTGCGGCCGACTGGCCGCAGGAAATTGTATTCTTTCGCCGCTCCTGCACAGATAGTTTTTGAATTAGTTGAGTTTGCGACTACACATAGAGAGTATTTAAATAATAAAGCAAAGTTTCTGAACAAAATCGAGAGTGATACAGGACATACTATAGAAAAATGTTTTATGTATCTATTTTATTTTACAATTAAATTAATTACAACTCATTATAAGCATAACGTCTTAAGTATTGGCTAGAGTATTATATTTGTAAGAACCGTTTTTCCAATTTATTTTTGTCATAATTACTAATTTAACGCATTGGGCCTGAATATTAATTGTATTTTAATTAAACACGACAATAAAATATTTTAATTAGTAAATTAAACTATATTATAATGGAAGTCGTTGAAATGAATAACAAGTTCATTACAACTTTACAATCGTTGATTGCATTCAAATTCACCATCCCATATAAAGTTCATGTGTGCAAAACAAAGAGATTAAACAATCATAAATAATTAAAAATTAATCCAATGATTCATACAATATACAAAGCAGACAGACAGACAGACGTTCGCCCTTCACCCGGTTATGTTAATATATTACTCAGTGCATCGTATAAGGTTTTGTGGTTTTGGGCGTCAGTTGTAGGTGTGATGAGTGTACCTTCCCGCTGAATGTTATGAAAGTTTCGTATAGGTACCTTATATTGCTTGTATAACATACCTCGTCGTCAGCCATTCACAGTCCACTGGATGTAGGCCTCCCCAAGTCGGCGCCACTCATCACGGTCCTCTGCCTTCCTCATCCAGGGCCTACCGGCGAGCGTGCGTAAGTCGTCAGTCCATCGGGTCGGAAGGTGTCCAACACTACGTTTACCAAGACGTGGTCTCCATTCCAGGACTCGTCTGCTCCATCGGCCTTTAGTCTTGCAAAAAATGTGCCTGGCCTACTGCCACTTCAACTTGCTAATTTTGTGAGCTATGTGAGTTACCTTATTTGTCTTACGGATATCCTCATTTGTAACTCTATATATAAGAGAAATACCCAACGTAGCTAGTTAAATAGCCATGCCACCCCCAGGCCGACCCCAGACACCCAGACCATAGTAAATAACAGAAAGTTTGTTTATGAAACTTACCATGCCAGGAATTTCTTAAATCCGTTTTAAGCGAATCCGCTTGAAATATTCGTCTGAAACAAACGACGAAAGGCGTTTGAGAATAAACCGTCTGATTCTATATATCTATACAGAAAACTAAAATTGTAGTGTCTGTTTGTAATGTAGAATAAAAACGTGAAAAAATCAGGAGTGATAATTCGGACCAGAAGATTCCGAATTTTTTTAGAATTTTTGTCTGTCTGGATGTTCCGGCTAATCTCTGAAATGATTGGACCGATTTTGATGGGCCATTTACTGGCAGACAGCTGATGTTAAAAGAAGTAACTTAGGCTACTTTTAAACTTAGGGTTCCGCGAAAAAGAAAATCCACAGCTAGTATAATAATAAATTTCATTACTTACCACTTGTAATAAAGCGTGTAGGAATAATTCAAGATATTACAAGCCCACGAGTGGACGGTGTGCGAATGCGTGTTGGCGCTGAGCATTGCATTTGTCATCGGGTGTTGATGCATGGCGGGGCATTGCGCGAGCGCACGCGGCATTTGTCCACGGACACCTCTATTCAATTACGCCTGAGAGAACCAGCCATAATATATTTATTTATATTAATACGAGAGTTTCTTCCGTGCAGGATAGATAGGAAATAGAAAATGATTTTCTGCGGCCGGGCACCCTATGTCGTAAGAGGTGGCGAAACAACTCACAGCCAGGTGTTTGACAATCTGGATGCCTAGCTCCCCTGGTCTAGAGTATGCCGCTAAACAACCTTGAGTTGTGTTCATTAGATTATTGGCATTAGACCAAGTTCCAGTCACGCTTTAGAGAGCGGTACTACATCGGCAGCACTTTTGGTGTTACAAATGTATATAGGCGGTGGTAACCGCTTCTCATCAGGTGGGCCATCTGCCTTTCTGCTAAAGTCGTGGTATAAAAAAAGTTTTTTTTTATCTTTAAGAAGTCGCTCTATTTTTCTTACATAAGAAGTTCATTAGGTTTTTTTGTAAACATAGACGGCAGACCGCGATATGTGGCGCAATCTTGGTGGGCCTACGCCCAGCAGTAGACAGAGACTGGCTGAAGAAGAAGAAGACGATATATTATATAAATATATATATGTTTTGAATTTATAAAATATGTAGTTTAAGTAGGTATGTTTAAGTTCTACCTAATAATCTCCACTACCTACATCGCCAGATTATGCTGCCTGGAAGAGATTGTTTTAAGCGATAAGGCCGCTTATTGTTTCTACCATGACAATATTGTAATTGTGCATTTTTGTAATTGTATATTTGGTGAGCAATAAAGTGTAATCTATCTATCTATAAACTTTCAGTGAGAAATTGTTTATCCAATGGGGAAAACCCTTAAAAATTCGTTCAGACAGACAGAAGCGGAAAGCGAATTTGTTTTACAATATGTATTATAATAATACACTAGCATGACGTGCCAGGGAGACTTCGTTCCAGTTGCTATGACAACTATATGTTTGTTAGTAAATTGCAGAGACAGCTCTCAAATACGCGCCCTCAACACTATCTTTTTAACTGTATTCATCTATTCCATTATGTCATTGATTGAGATAAAGTATTACCTAAAAGTTGATAGGTCTTGAATTTCATTTAAATCTGTTCAGTAATTTTTACGTAATACTCTAACAGAGAGACAAATTCTAAAGGTTGTATTTTCGAATTTTGCTAGTCCGAATCAGCCCTATGACTTTTAAATCATTTCTAAAAGAAAGAAACCAAGATTTGTTTTTTTAGGACACTCTTTAAAATTAAAATTAAAATAATAGAAGCAAAACAATAAGTCCTAAAATTGGACCCAAAGTTAGCGTAATGTAGCTTAGCGTACTAAAATAACCATTCTTGCATAGCTCCGTCCACGGCGAGTCGACCGCACGCATCGCGCTGACCGATGCGCGGGCGCAGGTGTCATTGCGGCTATCGAACGATCATTTTTATAGCTGCAAATAACCGTAACCTTTGACATCTTTGAGCTATCATGAGAGCGGGGAACTTAATCTGTACCATAAAAAGACTTACTTACCATGTTTACTAAGAATATTTCAACATAGGATATTAAATGTAGAGACATCCTCGGTCATTTTGCAATGCTTCAAGACGAAAGTCTTCGAGCAGCGCATCATGATATATGGTACTATGACGTAGATAATGACAGTAGGACTGGTCCAAAGATATCAATTTTCTCAGGAGACTATTTTGCATGTTCCTATTATGGAGAGAACCAGAAACGAGTACATTTGTAAGAGAGCCAAGGGCACCGAATAAGCTTATAAAATTAAGAAGTTCAAGTGGCAGTTAGTCGTTCACGTATTTTTTTTGTTTTTTGTCTAAGTTTTGTATTTGTGGATTCATTTGCTTGAACTTAGAATTTATCTCGTGGAGTTCCTACATAATAAAATGTATTTTACATATAGGGTAAACCAGGTAGCATAATAGTACCATTGTTAGCACCCCCTCAATGATCGGTAACCTATTTATTTAAAGCATTATGAGATATATTAATATATTCTTTTAGTTTGTAGTAAATATGTGCGGCACGCCGCCGCTGTCATTACGCGTGGCGCGTACGGTAGCTAGACGTTGGTTTAGTTGTAAACAATTTCCATATTATTTTTATATTTATAGGTAGTTTTAGTATTTAAATATAGTTGAGCTCTCTAAAACTAAAACCCTTTAAATCGTTAGCCTGATGTAAAAAAATTGGATGATCTGTAAAGAACAGAGTTAGTGTTCGCATCTTTGAATTCTGCAAATTTATTCCCGATTTACAGCTAAGACTTAGGTGCCCGAGGCTTGTTTGCAACAATTTTTGGAAGTAAACATAAATGAAGTAGATTTCTCTCCCGTTTTTCAACACCGGGCACATATCTGTCAGGTAAAAAAAAACCACCAAGGAGTGTCACATTACGATAATAAATAGACTGAATAATCGAACCTCCTTCGAAGTGCTTTTCAAAGTCAAAGTCAAAGTCAAAGTAATTTATTTTGTGTATACAGGTTTGAATATGATGTCCATAATGATAACAAATAGGTATCGCTGTATCCTGCCACATATGTAGCTTACAAAATAATATAATTTAAAACTAATAATATCTAGATTAATATACAATTTATAGTGAGAATGCTGAATAATAATTACGATTTCTCATGTCACAAAATCAGACTCCTGTATCAGTATTTGGGTCAGAAAGATACTCATGTATTGTGTAATATGCTTTTTTTATTAGTAATTGTCTTAATTTTAATTTAAAGCGTTTGATGTCGAGTTCCTTAATTTTCAGTGGTAATTTATTAAAAATTTTAGTCGCTATACAGAAAAGACTGTTTTGTAACAAAGTGGTTTTAGAAGGGAGTGTAAGAAGGTAGCTGTTATGGCGTTTACTGTTGCATTTAGTGTATAAATGTAGATTATTTTTAACAAACAAAGCAACTTCATAAATGTATAATGATGGTAATGTCAGTAGTTTTAGGGATACAAAATATGGTTTACAAGAATCTGTTTTCATTATATGACATATAGCACGTATACAGCGTTTTTGCGCTATAAACACGCGTTCTTTACCAGTGCTATTGCCCCAAAATATAAGACCGTATCGTAACAAAGAAACAACATAGCCATCATAAGCCATTATAACTGCTTTTTGGTCGACAACTTTACTTAAGTTATAGAGGGCATAAGAAAATCGAGATATCCTGTTACATAAGTCATTAATATGAGTATTATATTTTAAATCACTATCAATATGAATACCTAAAAATTTAGTGCTACTTGCTTCTTCAATTTTTTGTCCACAATACGTTACAATAGGATCGGATATATATTTATTAACTCTTTGTCTAAAGTGCATAATTTTTGTTTTTGTCAAATTGATTTGTAAATTATTATTATTTAACCATGATATTATGTTATGGAAGGCACGATTTATGTCGTGTTCGTAATTATCAGTATTAATTCCTTCAAATATAATCGTACTGTCGTCAGCGAATAATATCATTTTTTGAGTCACTGCCTTATGCATGTCATTTAAATAAATTAAAAATAAAAGAGGTCCTAGGACTGAGCCTTGTGGCACTCCACATAAAATTTTACGGGGCTCGGAAGTATATATTGTTTCACATAATGTACTTGCATCTACTTTTTTAATATGCGTTACTTGTTGACGATCAGATAAGTAAGATTTTAAGAGGTTAAATGCATTGCCCCTGACTCCATATGCATATAATTTATTTAATAGAATTATATGATCTACAAAATCAAACGCCTTTGTTAAGTCCATATATATAGCTGAAACTGGCACTCTTTTGTCAACATTACTCATGATTAAGGTGAGTAATTCATAAATAGCTAAATTAATATTTTTGTTCTTACGAAATCCATATTGTTCGTCACCAATAATATTGTATGTCTCAAAATAATTATATAGAGAATTGTAGATTATTTTTTCAAATATTTTTGAAAATATTGTTATTATGGCTATTGGTCTATAATTACTCATATCTAATTTATTATCTTTTTTATGCACTGGCTTAACCACAGATATTTTAAGTTTTGATGGGAAAACACCATGTTCTATGCACAAATTGACTATATAGCATAAAACAGGGGCAACAATAGGAGCGCTTACTTTAATTACTTTAGTTGCAATGTCGTCAATACCAACACTATTAGTATTATTTAAGGTTCTGATAGTGTTTATAATGTCAATAGGAATTAACGGAGCTATAAATATAGAGTTAGAATTATTGTAAGTAATGGTGTCAGACTTATCTTTACTTTTGTGATTATGTTTAACTTGGTCAATAAAATAATTATTAAATATCTGCGCCATTTCTTGAGGATCCTTGACAAATTTATCATTATATTTTATTTTTTCAATTCCTTCATCGGGGTAAGTCATTTTCATATCTTTAATTATTTTCCATGTCGCTTTAGATTTATTTTTAGAATTTAATATATAATAATTGTTTTGTGCTTTTTGTGTAAGTTTTATAATTTTTTTATATCTTTTGGAATAGTTTAAGTATTTCGCTTTAGAAGTTGGATCTATGGAAAATCTGGCTTGCCAGTATAGCTGTCTTTTACGTTTACTGCATAGCTTAATTCCACGTGATATCCATCTTGGTCTTTTGACAATTGTTTTTTTAATTCTTATTATAGGGAAACAAAGATCATAAAAAAGTTTATAGTAGTCCAGGAAAGTGTTAAATGCCACATTAGGATCACTAGATTCATAGACCTCGTTAAATGACAGTTTATCGATACAATTTTTAAATTTAATCATATTATCCATAGAATAATCACGTGCAAAAATTAACCAATGTGGAATATTACATACCTTGTCCACAGTAAATTTTATAGTTTGAGCAGTGTGATCAGATAACGCAAGTTCTCTTATCGATGTCTGACAGTGAGTTAAGTTGTGAAAAATGTTATCAATGCATGTGCGACTGCTAAGTCTTGTCGGTTTTTTAATACCAATATTCAAATTGTAACAGTTGAGTAGTTGTTCTAGTTCTTTGGTAAATTTGTTATTCTTTAATATATCTATATTGTAATCTCCGCAGATTATTAATTTAATTTTACTGAATAAGCAAGTTTCGCGTAATATTTTGTCGAAAACATTAAAAAAAATATTGATGGATTCATTGTCATTTTTAGGTGGACGGTATATACATATAATAATTAAATTATGCACAGGCATTTCGATGGCACAACATTCTATAATATTACTTACAGATTTAGAAGAAATATTATGTAATACAGAGTATTTATGACCATATTTAATTAATATACAAGAACCACCATATCTGTTACTGTACCTGTGTATCTGTACTTTTGATCAATACATTTGTCTCACTTTAATACTATAGAAAAAATGAGACGAAAGATGTAGTTATAATTTTCACCACGCGCACGTGGCGCAATTTGCGAATGCAAGCCATTTTCATATTAGAAACTTTAAAGATTGTTGCGACTTATCGACTGATATTTATGTTTGTTTTATTATGTATTGTAATGTTTTTTCGCAAATGTGTTGAAAAATGTATGACACACGTGCGTTTGTTAGTTTTCACAAACTCGTGACTATGGTAAGCCCATCGTCTACTCATTTGTAAAAATTAACTTACTAGAACTAGCATCATATATAACTACAATTAACTCAATGTGTAGGGTGCTGAATTTCCATCATATAGCCCAGGTTTTTATTGTCAAATTTACCAAATGTTGTCCTAAACCTATTAATTAACAAGCGACATCTACTGCTAAGACGGGGCTACTAATACTCGCAAACTTGTAATTGCTCAAGTGTGAAATCCACCTAATGAATTGGCTGTATGTAGTCGGCTACCTAGTAATATAAATATAGTTGTAAACAAGAAGATTATTAAATTCCATCAGGTTTATTTTTGCTTTAGCTATAAAAAGGTAAGTCCTTCTTCGGAGCATACTTACGGAAAGTCAATTTTGAACTAGACAAAGAATATTTGACCTCAAGTGAACTCAGACTGAGTCTCCTATCGAGACACTCGTCTCACTGAATTTAATAGCGAGGAAAGTCATCCCAAAGTGGCCATAACATAAAGTTTCATGTTCGCCATATTAATTGTTTCCCTTGGTTTAGTGCTCATATTATCCTCGTGGTGTATAGTTTTCCGGGTGGGCAGAGCTTTAATGTTAACTCGCTTACAGCCTATAAAGTAATATTACACTATTTCCTATTTTGCTATGTTTCATGATCTTTGGAACGGAACTGTTCGTGTAAATCGCTTTTGTTCTATGAGATTTTTTCGTGTTGGAATATAAAAGACTGGTTGAATTACAACCTAATGGAAATTTGTTATCGTCGCCTATGGTATTGCAACGCTAAAAGTCCTGCTGACTTTCAAGGGGGATTGAAATCTGATTACTATGCTCTGTGTGTTTGGAATCGACCCCAGAGTAGTCTGTTGTATATTACTTCCGACATGAGCGAGATTTTTCCTTAGTTTGAGATTATGGGAGCTGCCTACATCTAGTCATAATAGTGTACAACGAACTGCTTACTGGCTGGGACTTGACTATATTGTTGATTCGAAGACCACAAAACTTTACCGGGGTTTTTGAAATAATGTAAGTTTTCGTGCAGGAACGGAGAAAGAATACAATTTCCTGCGGCCGGGCGGCCTGTCTTAAGAGGCGACCAAACAACCGACAACCAGGTATTTACCCATCTGGATGTCTACCACCTCTAGTCTAGAGTATGCCGCCATAACAACCTTGAGTTGTGTTTCGGTATCAGTGGCCAGATTCCAGTCTCCCTTAAGAGAGCAGCTCTGTGAAGTTGGCACCTCGAGTTGCGAATTTTTAAAAGAACAATATCTCATTCGTTTGTCCATCGTTAGTCCACGTTTTCCCAGGAAAAATTTTCGTTTGCCCACCCTTGGTTCAAAAGTTATTGAACAAAAACTTTTTTTGAAAAAAGAAATTCCGGTTCTTCCCATATTTTCGCTAGGTTTAATGTTTTTTGCACTTGAATGGACTTTATCGTTAGATGATCCACTCGATTGTCCAGGCAAAAGTTTCGTTTGTCCACCCACAGATCAAAAGTTATTATTGAACAAAACTTTGATTTGGAAAAAGTAATTTTTGTTCTTTCCATATTTTCGTGAGTTTTAATGTTTAAGACACATGAATGGACTCTATCGATAGCTGATCCAGTGAACTCAATTGTTCAGTCAATAGTTTCGTTTGTCCACCCTCAGATCAAAAGTTATTATTGAACAAACACTTTATTTTGGAAAAAGTAATTTTTGTTCTAACCATATTTTGGCGAGGTTTAATGTTATTGACACAAGAATGGACTTTATCGTTAGCTGATCTAATGAACTCGATTGTCCAGGCAAAAGTTTCGTTTGTCCACCCACAGATCAAAAGTTATTATTGAACGAAACTTTGATTTGGAAAAAGTAATTTTTGTTCTTTCCATATTTTCGTGAGTTTTAATGTTTAAGACACATGAATGGACTTTATCGTTAACTGATCCAATGAACTCGATAGTTCAGTCAAAAGTTTCGTTTGTCCACCCTCAGATCAAAAGTTATTATTGAACAAACACTTTGTTTTGGAAAAAGTAATTTTTGTTCTGTCCATATTTTCGCGAGGTTTAATGTTTATGACACATGAATGGACTTTATCGTTAGCTGATCCAGTGAACTCGATTGTCCAGGCAAAAGTTTCGTTTGTCCACCCTCAGATCAAAAGTTATTATTGAACAAACACTATGTTTTGGAAAAAGTAATTTTTGTTCTTTCCATATTTTCGCGAGGTTTAATGTTTATGACACATGAATGGACTTTATCGTTAGCTGATCCAATGAACTCGATTGTCCAGGCAAAAGTTTCGTTTGTCCACCCTCAAATCAAAAGTTATTATTGAACAAAACTTTGTTTTGGAAAAAGTAATTTTTGTTCTTACCATATTTTCGCGAGGTTTAATGTTTATGACACATGAATGGACTTTATCGTTAGCTGATCCAATGAACTCGATTGTCCAGTCAAAAGTTTCGTTTGTCCACCCTCAGATCAAAAGTTATTATTGAACAAACACTTTGTTTTGGAAAAAGTAATTTTTGTTCTTACCATATTTTCGCGAGGTTTAATGTTTATGACACATGAATGGACTTTATCGTTAGCTCATCCAGTGAACTCGATTGTCCAGGCAAAAGTTTCGTTTGTCCACCCCCAGATCAAAAGTTTTTGAACAAACACTTTGTTTTGGAAAAAGTAATTTTTGTTAACGAAAATTTTGCCTGGGCAATCGAGTTCATAGGATCAGCTAACTAAAATATGGAAAGAACAAAAATTACTTTTTCCAAAACAAAGTGTTTGTTCAATAATAACTTTCGATCTGAGGGTGGGCAAACGAAACTTTTGCCTGGACAATCGAGTTTATTGGATCAGCTAACGAAAAAGTCCATTCATGTGTCATAAACATCAAACCTCGCGAAAATATGGAAAGAACCAAAATTACTTTTTCTAGAACAAAGTTTTTGTTCAATAACTTTCGATCTGAGGGTGGACAAACGAAACTTTTGCCTGGACAATCGAGTTCACTGGATCAGCTATCGATAGAGTCCATTCGAGTGTAATAAACAATAAACCTCGCGAAAATATGGAAAGAACCGAAATTACTTTTTCCAGAACAAAGTTTTTGTTCAATTACTTTTGATCTGGGGGTGGACAAACGAAACTTTTGCCTGGACAATCGAGTTCATTGGATCAGCTAACAATAAAGTCCATTCAAGTGCAAAAAACATTAAACCTTGCGAAAATATGGGAAGAACCGGAATTTCTTTTTTCAAAAAAAGTTTTTGTTCAATAACTTTTGAACCAAGGGTGGGCAAACGAAAATTTTTCCTGGGCAAACGTGGACTAACGATGGACAAACGAATGAGATATTGTTCTTTTAAAAATTCGCAACTCGAGGTGCCAACTTCACAGAGCTGGTAAGAGAGCAGCACCGCATTTGTAGCACTTATGGTGTTACGAATGTCCATAGGCGACCCACTCAAACACGCATAATATTTCATCAAAATCGTGGAACACGATTCCAGCAAGTATTTTGTTTAGATTGATGGCTTAAATTATTGAAGTCCTAGTAGGGATTCCAAATTTTTATAGAACCTGTATTAAACAGGGATAATATAGTACTCGAATGGTAAAAGAATTTTTGAAATCGGTCTAGTAGTTAATAAGTTTATTCGTTACAAACATACAAAATACAAATCTTTCGTCTTTATAATATGAATATAGATAAAGCATCACCAAAAGTTTCTTTTACATTTGATCAAGTAAAGTAATGATATTCAAAGTAAAGTAAAGTATACTATTCGTTCCATCTGCAAAAGAATGTTGAGGTTCAAACCCAGCAGTGGAACGTTCATGGGCTATTACAGTTTATAATAGTGTTAATTAAGTATGTAACCACAAACCTACGCCCTGACAACAAAAAGCCGAATGATCACAAAACGAATAACCCCGACCTAATATCGCAAGTGCCAATGATTTCACTACAAACAATCCTACACGTGCGTACAAAAACTAATTTTAATCGATTTAATACCATCCCACATTACCTTTCGAATAATTAAAACATTGTGAATCATCATTGTAGTTCATAAGTGTTGCTAGAGTTGTGAATTCTCTGGAATTTAACGTTGATCGTCGATCCTGGAATCATTACAATTTTACACAGCTAAAACCAATTCCTCCCGATGTACCTGTAAATTAACATAGTCATGATAGTCATTAGACCAATTTTGATGTACAGCTGTGATATCTGGACACAGACACTTATGGAGGAGAACGGACTGGAGGAGTCAGGAAGGTTCTCGGGCAAATCTACGAGGGTACGAGTTGTGCAAACGAGACAGAGCTAATAATGTATCGAAAGCTGCATGCATAGCAAGCAAAACTGTCGCTCATAGTTATATGTTACGTAACATCCTTGATTACAGTTTATTCTAATTGTGTTTTGTACAATGAGTGAGAGTCGGCCCATTTCCTCCTATCTTATCCCATTTTGCTCCCCCTTTTGAATTCCGCTGTTTCACTCCTTCTGTAATTTGTCTGAAGAAGCAGTTTTAAGTTGATTTCTCTGATCCCTAAATCCTATCCTTCCTAATATCTACCCGTATTTATATTTACTTTATCCCATTCTAAAGGCTATCAACGCGTTGCCTTTACCCCCGTTGTTGCAAACATCCATAGGCGACAGCAACCACTTTCCATCAAATGGACAGTACAAGCATGCCAGCATTGCATTAAAAAAAAATCTTGTTTGACCTAAAGAGAATTATACTCTCATGACTTTATGGTGTTTACCCATTTTATCCTTCGATGTACCCTACCTTGTCTGTCTTAGGCAGGGTTGACTATAACAATTTGGCATCCAGACGAAACTTTGCATTGGTCTCCTAGTTATTTAATTTGTTAAGAAGTAAATTGTTTAACCCAGATCTATTAGCTGAAATCAAATTGAACATTCCAGCGATGATGAGACGTAGGCAGCCACCAATGTTCCCAGTATCATACGGCAGGACCAACTTGCTTAATAAGGCGCCGATGACACAGGCCCTACAAACATTGAAGAAGATATGTCAACAAATTGACACTTTAATTTCTACTATGATTGAATATGTCTATATAATGTATTATGTGTACCACGCTATCGTGTTGATGACAACTGTAATGATAGCAATGTTTGTAAGTTAATAAATAAATCTGGCAACCCATGCGCCAGTGCGTTTCATAAGCGAGGTTCTCGCGCCCACGCGTGGACTATTGTTACGATTCGAACTGAACTCGACCTTCTCGTGAAAATTAAATCTGGATTGTATGATTCATCTGATGAGTTAATGTCGTAGGTCGAAGCCTTCGAACCTTCATCTTTCCAACCATCTTTAATTCGAATCATTAGACACTAAGATATTAATAGGTAAAGGTGAATTTGTCAAGTGTCAAGATTTTTGGAAAGTCAATTACTCTTGTTAGGAGTCCAATTGGCTGATTTTGAAAAAACAAACACACCTGCCGCGATGATGGCAGGAGACTAGACTGAATGTCATTGGTGACATGGAAGATGGAATGCAACTAGTGTCGATAATTTTGCGGCATCCCATCTTCCAGACACAGCTTTGTAGTCAGGAGTTGTGTATTCAGACTAAAGAAATCGTATTGTACACTAATACATAAATGATCTAACAAACTAAAACTATACCTAATTATACATAAAAGGCGGTCTTATTGCTAAAAAGCGATCTACACAACCCCAGGAATGAATTTAGATGATAATGGTGATGGTGGTATACGCAAACTATAGTACGACTACTTATAGTTTAATAATAAATATAGAAATATTATAAAATATACAGACATTATAAATTACATTAATTTAATGAGAGCTTTGAGAAGTATATGTAAGGTAAGCATAAATTATATGATATGGAATATCGTAATAAGGGAAAGTTGTGGATTAAAAGAAGATATAATAAAAAGAGTAGAAAAAGGAATGTTAAGGTGGTTAGGGCAGAGAGAAGAGTAGAGAGAGTAGAGAGGATAGATTCACAAAATAAGTGTGTGACAGTATTGTGAATGGTAGATTTGGTACGTGATCTACCACGATGTACACACCATGATCAAATAAAAGATAATGATAAAACGAGGCCAGGTAAAAACCTATCAAATAAACGTGTATGTATGAAGAGGTTAATGAAAGTAGATGAAGCGAAAGTTGTTTGTCAGGATCGTCGCAAGTGGAGATCTATAGTCTCGGCCTACCCCCATGGGAAACAGGCGTGTTAATATATATGTACATATAAACTTCATATAGATATGATATAAATAAATAATTCTGGTTATTATTTCGAGCTTAGACGTATATTGGACTATAATTATAATTAAAACAATATCAAAAGCAACTACAGTCGTCTCATTTGAATCTAATTCAATCAATAATGGGAGGAGCAGAGCACTATATTGTTATCACGAGGCTGTTCAAGGATAGGCCGAATGTCTGGTGCGGTACCATCACTTCTTAAAGGTTACGTTCGCATACTACTTTATTGTTTTACTAACAAATGCTGATTGGAATTTTTACGACGTACCAAATGTCATTTGCACCTTAAAAGGTAAACTGTCGCAAGATTGTATGTCTTGATTTAACTGAGGACTACTTCCCTCACGTGTTTTATTCGTGCAGGAACGGGGACAGAATACAATTTTCTGCGGCCGGGCGGCCTATCGTAAGAGGCGACAAAATCACCCACAGCCAGGTGGCAGGGCATTTGCCCGACTGGATGGCTACCATCCCTAGTCTAAAATATGTCGCCATAGCAACCTTGAGTTGTTTCTGGTATCAGTGGCTAGGTTCCAGCCTGCCTTAATAAAGCAGCAGCGCATTTGTAGAGCATCTTTGGTATTGCAAATGTCCACAGGCGATGCTAACCGCTTTCCATAAGGTAGACCATCTGCCTGTCTGCTGAACTCCTACTATAAAATAAAATAAAAAAGTTAATGTGAATATTGTAAGTAGAGTGGAAGACTAGTTAGGAGTCCTCCGAAGACAGCAGCTAGTGTGAAAAGACGTAATAATAAAAAGCGTTTTTATCCTTGGTTAAACTATTAATTATAAATATTAGCAACACTGAGATGAAGTTTGCACAAGTTGTGAACGGTGTTGTGAAAGCATAATTACTGAATATTATTTTTGAAGCAGCTTGCTGAAGACGTTCGTCAGTATCTTTACCCAACATTGGTCTATTACGAGCAGTTCATGTAAATTGATGATATCATTTCCACCTAAAAAAACGTTCCTACAAAACCAAACGGAATGACAACTAGTATCATTGCGTTTAATGTTGCCAGTTCCAAACCAAATTAGAAAATAAAAATGTAATAAAATAATTTATTAATTACACGCTTGGACCGTGGGGTTCTAAGGCTATGAGCCTTTATCAAAGATTAACAAAACGACTCATTGACTCTTCCGGTGATCAGAAGGTTGGTGAGTACCTCAGGCAACCGATCAGTGTGGCAATCCAGCCAGCCTTCTGGGCACCTTATCCATAGAAGACGGTGATCTAGGTTCAGTATTATACTTATAGTCTTGAGTGACTATGAGAAGAATACAATATAAATAAGTTAAGTTTTCTTTTTATTGTATTTATTGTATTACTTGTAAATATATGTAAAAATTTGATGAAATGAAATAATTGAATGTGCAAGTCTCTTGGACTCGAATCCAGGGGGCTAAGGCAGGGCCCCCTGCCTTGGCCCACTAATATATGTTTTAGTCACAGGTCTGCACATGTGAGCTTGACTACTAACTAAAGTACTACTCACAATGATAAACTAGATCCGTTAAGTAGTTTTTAAGATATTGGAAATTTTTCATTAAATAAATTTTAAAGGACTTTGTGTTAGAAATAAATAAATAGTGTGTCTTTGACACTTATTTGGATAACTTTACTGTGCTTAGATTGGCAAGAAATCAACAGAATTTTAAAATGTAGAACTTTTTAGAATGCGTCCAAAGATCATTAAGAATTAAGATCTCCTTGCAAGTTGGTACACATGGCAACATTATGTGCGTTGATCGTATAACGCATTCGGGCGAGGCGACGCGAGCTCTCTACGTGATCTCGAATAAAGTAAGCCTGGCACATTAGGAATGTGCTATAATGTTATACGGGTTCCATGGGCTTATGAAAATTATGGGATTGTCCTCTTAATTTTTTGTATTACAAAGCTGTCAAAAAGGCTTGCCCGGCTCATGGAAAGTGGTTACCATCGCCTATAAGCGTTCGCAACATCAATAGCGAAGCCAACACTTTGTCCGCTTTTAAGATGGGGTAAAGAAGATGGGACAGAGAGATGAGATAGAGGGGGAACAGACAGGACAAATGAAAACACTTTCTTCTTCATCAAAAATCAATAGTATGTTTTTAAGAACTAGGTTTAATAAATGATGTATAAAGGGCGGCTTATCCCTTAAAGCAATCTTTTCCAGGGAAGCCTCTACTCAGTAGGGGTCGCAGCGAAAAGTTTGCGTACGTCCTAGGGCCCTGACATATGGCGTCAGGATAAAACTAAGGGATTTTAGTGAGTATTCCAACTGCCCATCTAGCTGGCGAGTCCCACACTCCTCCACCGTAGTCTCCGTAAGTTTGTTGTGTCCTCCTGAAAATAAAGGCAATCGCCTGCTGCTGCTTACATGTATTTCTGCAATTAAAGATTCATTCATTGCTAAAAATAGACGTTTTCAAACAGTATACAGGTTAAATTTACGAGAATAAAATCATCGATACGTGTTGGAGAGGGAATGGATTTTGTATTAAATTAATAAAATAATAGTTTTTTTTTTTATTATAATGTATTCTGAATGACTTTTCTCTATATGACATGTTACTAAATTTAAAATATTAAATTAAAAACTAAAACAAATAAAACCTTTTTTATTGTAAGCAATACGTCCTCCGCAATCAATAAAGCAAATCCCAACCACAGAGCTATCCCACAAAACCACAAACTGTATCCACCCGACCGTTGTCTGTCCAAGACGTGCCTTAACTGCCAAACCGCGGCACCTACCGCGCACGCGCGAGCCTTTATCGATATGAATTTAAATCGGATTAACTCTACCGGGGCATGCGCCTGCGCAGCGCTCTTTGTACACTATGGTTTTAAGTGAATTTCAGTATTTAAATAAGCTTACGTTATAAGTCGATATTTACGCGCGTCACCGACAGCCCCCTGTGTAGAGCTTGCCTGGATGCAGCAGAATAGTCGCCATTGTCCTGCTTGAATGTAAAGAGGTAAAGAGGCCCAATACAAGGAAAGTATGTGGTCACCCGAGATAGCCTCCGAGGAGGCTTCAGCGACGACAAGAAGCTGGTGGAGTTCCTGGAGTAGCTGGTCTGGATGGGTTAACCTCTCAAGCACACTTGGATTCACGTAAAAACTATTGAGCTGATTTAGATGTGGTTTTCGCTGACCGACAACAAATTCTTAGAATTAAAATCTGCACTGCGTTTTATCCTGGAGATTACCGCGGGAATTATTCTAGGAATAATTTAAAATTGCCAGATAATATAAAATCGAATTCCAATAAAAAAAAATCAGCGATTGAGAGCAATTTTTATGTAATAATATTTTTAATCCCAGGAATCCTACGGACATTTTCCCAAGTGCAGTTTGTAGTTCGGGTGCATAAAGACAAGCTTATTCCGGCACAGTTTTCACTAAAACGATAACTTACATTCTTTTTACATGCTCTTTGGTGTGTCCCGGGAATTCCGCAGGAATTTCAAGTTGGACAAAGTCGCGGGCATATCCTAGTTTAAAATATAATTAGAAAGAAGCAAAGTCCTTACTCGTTCTAACAATTCACTGCCTGTCCTTTCACGTAAGCAGTCAAGCATGAATACCCACGCTGTGAATAACACGAGTAAACCCGAGCTAACCAATTAGTATATCAATAAACCGAATCCCCAAGCATCAGGCCCCCGATCTCGTAATAATATTTACTCTGTCATCACAGCATTATGGTATGTACCATTCTATTTCACTTGACAAACACACGTACTTACCGTCTTCTCAATTCATATTTAAAGATATTTATTATGATAATATTTGGTTAGGGAGAAACCAGGTTAATCATCTGTTAGTAATTAGACTATGGCGGGGCTAATGACCAGTAGATGTCTGAGTTGACTTGTCTGATTCGATGGATGAATTGTGTAAAGGACAGACATAGACAACACTTTATTGTTCACCAAAATAAAAATTATGAAAATGCACAACAAGACAATAGTTACTTGGTAAAAAAAAGGCGGCCTTATTGCTAAAAGCGATCTCTTTCAGGCAATCTGACTAAAAGGAAATTCTTAAATCTATATATACAAAAGAAAGTCGTGTTAGTTACACTATTTATAACTCAAGAACGGCTGTACCTATTTGGCAGAAAATTGGTGGGGAGGTAGCTTAGAACCAGGAGACGGACATAGGATACTTTTTATTCCGTTGGAACCGATAGGTGGTGCAGAGTTCAGGTTCTAGAGTTATCCTAATCACCTGGACCGATTTTGGTGATTTTGTTTTTGTGTGTTTGAGTGGGTCCCTGGATGGTTTAAATCCACAATTGGAACCGTTAAGTGGCGCTGGGATCGAGTCATAGATTTTTATTTTTTCAGAGCAGGACAACGTCTGTCAGGGCCGCTAGTTATATATAATTATTATGCAAGAAAGAAAAAGGAAAAATAATAATTATATATGTGGATAACAGATTACAGTCTAAAGTATTGTAAACTGGCACATACATTTGGATAGATGGACACAAAGGATGACAAGATGATTTAATTGTATGGTGTTTCACAGGACGTACATGTGTCAGAATAGAGGTATGGAGCTGGAGATGGTCGCTCCAGCCTTTGATATTATACTATCTCCTGTATAACGTTAATATTTTGCGTAATATGTAAGGAATGTATGGAGATTTTTCCCAGTATGAATTCTTATGTTATGTCACGTTACGTCACTGGATATGATACATAATAGGGTAGGTAATAAGAGAATTTTGCGGATTGAAATAATATGTAATAACAAGAGTTGAAAAGGGAATGTTAAGGTAATTGGGGCATATAGAGTGGATGGATGAAAATAGAATCACAAAACAAGTGTATGACTGTATTGTGAATGGTAGAGTCGGTACAGGTAGACTACGACGTGTACACCATGATCTAATAACAGAAGTGTTAAAACGAGAACGCGACAGAGTTGGCAGAGAAGTTCAAAAGAAGACAGTGAAAAGTTTAGTGGTTAATTTAGTGAAGAGTTTAGTGGGCAGTTCAGTGAAGGAGGAGTGTAGCGTAGTATAAGAGAAGACCCTAGAGCAAGCTACGCGCAGTAAATTAGGAGGTGAGCACTGCAGTAGCAGGACGTGGTCGTCGGGACAGTGCGTCGTTGGTTGTGGGTGTGGGGGCAACCCTGCGAAGAATCACCTACGGCTGTGTAAGTTAATAAAAGCGTCTAGTTAAAATCTGGTGTTTCCTTCCAATCCTAAGTACGCCCCCGCTCGCATGTAACAAAATTCTTTTTCCATTTCTGCATGGATAGAAGTATACTTTAATTGTTGGTTTAAGTCGTCACAAGTCGCATTTAAATACTTAATTCAATCGTATTGTATATTATACTTATTGATCCTTGGAAGGTTGTGTGGGCGTATCAGTAGATGCAGATGTTCTGCTTACGATATTTTGGTGATATAATAACCACGCCTGCACGTTAATCTGTGTGGGACGTTAAGACGTACACTGTAGGCCACGAATATTGTCGTTATAATTATTGATATTGTTACGAGTTATGCTGGACTCGAATTAAAATGCCGTTAAGAGAATTTATTGGAACTATACAATCACGTATAACATAGGTACAAATATAACTATACACTACTAGTAGGTACCAACTGCTCGATCCAATAACATGCGCAAAGTCCGTCACTATATAACTTGTCGAATGTACACACGTCTTACTAGTATCGTAATCGTCGCTCGACTGCCTTACCCCTCTGTTCGGGCATTGTTTTATACTAACTATACAATACAACAAAGGACCCGTAATCTGCACACCTGGTTAATTATTTCTGCGAACGGCCAACAGAGTCGAAAACAATAACAAAAGTCTAATTGCAAATTTTGAACACGAAGTAAACGAAATAACTCCGAATGCGGGAAGGGTAATAAACCAGGTGCGCATTTCTTTGTCGGCATGTAAATAATTATAAACTCAAGTTCATTATGTTAATTAATTGAAACATAAGTGTAATAATCATATAATCTTATTGAAGTTCAGGTAATATTTGATTGTTATTTATTAAAAATTTCTAGCTATCCCGAAGTAGGTACTTTAAAAAAATAACTCAAAAAACGATTTTGACAGCCTTCACCTTTTGTTAAGTTTTTTAACACTTTATCGTTTTGAGTTAGGTATATTTTAAACAATTATAACAAAATTAAAGCACTATAAGAATTCTTTTTGTTTATAAAACTAAATTTGATCTAGTTTAAAATAACAATACAGCATTTTTTCCACTGCGACAGTGGTTATGGGCAATGGTGATGAATTAACTTCAAATTATTGTGTTTTAGTAATTGAAATCATAGCATTTTTTATTCCAAATCATGAAAAAGAAAGTAATTTGTTTCAAATTAAGATATATTTGACGTGTAAAACTCATTGAATCAATAATCAACCACAAATTACTAAGTTATTTGAGTAGTTGTTTAAGAAACGATATTAAATAATTATTCTCTAATAACAAAAATATATATAATTCAATTTATATATATTTTAACATTAATTTATGATGTAACTTATTGTAATACTTATAATAGATATTTTACTGTTAGTCGATATTTTGTCTACCATTGTACCAACCTACAAAACAACAACATACGAATGAAGCAATCTGTTATTATGTTTGAAACATTTAATATTAAATTTAAATGAATAATAACAGCAATTAATATCATTTTGTAACAAATATTTACGCCTTAAACATGTCATGAATATTCAAAATTGTTGGTTACATTTAAAAAACAGGAAGACTGTGTTGCAGGGGATGGAACTGAACAAATTATTTCCTAAGTAGCAATTTTCATAAGCGTTACTTAGCGATAATTTTGATTCGGTACACTTCGGGAATTTTTCGTTTTTCAATAATAGATGTAGGTCAAACCACCCAAAAAACCAAAGTTATGTAAATTCGCACACTAGTAATTGTTCACCAAGGGGAGCAAGAGACCGGTTGTAATTGGCATCGTTTTTGAAATTATATAAAAGCAATGATATTTACAACGAAATATTAGTTGCATAATTGATCGTGTACTAGCAGAAGGTGATGTCAGGAGCCTTAAGAACAGACGAGCGTGCATGACAAGAGCTATGAATGTCAAAGAAGCAAGTGAGGTGTGTAAGAATAAGCCTGAATGGCGCTCTGTTGGTCGTGCCTACCTCGCAAGGGACCTGGCGTGAAGTTATAGACAGATAGATAGATAATTACATTAAAAGCAGCAATTATATTATTTCTACCTGAACTGTATTTAGGGCAACGCATGAGCGTTGCCTTGCAATGTGGGAATGCGGCCAACATTTCTTTCATGTATCAACATTTCACCTGGAATAAATTCTTACCTATAAATTATTACCTATACATATAATAAAATTGTAGAGGTCGAATTTATGTACAATAAAAAGAAATGCTAAAAACCGAGTCAGGGGGATGTAAGAAGTAAAAATAAAACTTCGTTTAAAAAAACCGACTTCATAAACAAAAAAACTAAAATGTATAAAATAACTTATTTCTAAAGCTTTTATTATTAATATATATTATCTAAGACATCTTAAAGTCGGTGCTTAGTAATTTTCAAAATATAGTAATTTTTATGTTTTACTTTGCACCGACTTCAAGATGTTTTAGATAATATATATTAATAATAATAGCTTTAGAAATAAGTTATTTTATACATTTTAGTTTTTTAGTTTATGAAGTCGGTTTTTTTAAACGAAGTTTTATTTTTTATTTGTTACTTTTTAGTGTCTAGCTATGTATGGGAGGACATACGAATGGTGCGGCGCTTCTTAAAAAATATAGGTTCCAAGAACTGGGAACAAAAAAATGTTCATAAAATGAAAACTACTAAGCCAAACTATGTAAAAATTTTAGGGGACCACATGGCAGCTATTCCGCGTCGAACAAAAAAGAATCACGTAAATCGGATCATAAATCACGGAGAAATAGGCGAACATACATAAAAAAAGCAAAAAAAATACAAACCCGACGAATTGAGAACCTCCTCCTTTTTTCGAAGTCGGTTAAAAATAGAACAAATTTAGATTTTTTTCAAATTTTTGTTTCTCTGTTTGTACTGGCTAATCTCCGAAACGACTGGACCGATTTAAATGAAATTTTGTATGGTGGTAGCTTATATCCTTGGTCAACATATAGGATACTTTTGATCCCGAAAAATTAAAGAGTTCCCGTGGGATAGTTTAAAACCGCACCATGCGGACGAAGTCGCGGGCATCAGCTAATATTATATATAACATGTTTTTTGTCATAATTGAAATAATATATTATAAATATTTAATAAATATAATAAATCAGAAAAAAGAAAACATAAATTGAATAAATCAGGAAAGAAACTAAAAAATATGTATGTATGTATGTATACAAAAAATAGTTGTCGAAAAATAGATTTATTTATATTATTATTTAGACACTGTTTTTTAAAGTCCGTTATATTTTGCCTTCCTTTGTTTTTATGCATACCTATACATATAACATACTTTTTGTTGACTGTACCAGTGAGTACACAAAATTTACATACGATGCTACTGTTTAGAATATCCCGCCACTTAAAAAGACATTCAAATGTGACAGACAGATGCCCCATAAAAGGGTGCACACAAAAAACAAACAAAAAAATTATTATTTTGTACCTCGTACATACTCGAATTGCATACAATGCACTGAGACACACTACTTAGTCACTTTACAAACTTATAATTTGCTGGTTTAAAAGTTCAATTTTAAGCTCTGTCGTATGTATTTAAGTATTTTGTAACAGCAATTGTAAGTTGGTATTGAAAACGCATTACTCCCAAAGCGTCAAATTTGTAAATGCAGTTGAATTAGTGATGATTTCGGTTTGAATGTTTGGTGTGCTCGTTTTGTGGATTGCAAAAGTAAGTTTGTTATTTTAGGCATGCGTGTATATCTTTGCCAAGTGGAGGCAATAAGGCGGTGAACGTAAATAGGTGACACACAGATGTTTTAATTTAATTGGAGTTGATACTTTTGTAATGAAATTTGATCAACTAGTATATACATAATAAAACAACGTTTTAACGGTTTGAAGCCCAGTAATTTAGGGAACGTACCCATCTTTTACATTTTTGTATCCCAGTGCATTTATTAAATATCATCAGTGTTTCTATGGAATAGGATTTGTCTATGTAAAATACGTCTGTTTTTTTTAATGTTACGAGTTACGCAGGACTCGAATTAAAATGCCGTTGGAATTACTATAGAATTTATTAGAACTGTACAAACACCTATAAAACAGGTACAAATATAACTAGACACTTAGTACAAACTGCACGATTCACGAACACGCGCAAAGTCCGTCACCATATCGCCCATCGAATGTACGTCTTACTCGTATCGTAATCGTCGCTTGACTACCCCACCCCTCCGTTCGGGCATTGTTTTATAGTAAACTGTACAATACACAATCGATTGCGTGGGCTGGGTTCTTCCAAGAAAAATGTAATTTGCACACCTGCGAACGGCCAACAAAGTCGAAAACAATAACAATTAGTTTGACACTAATGACGGCCATAAAACAAGTAGAAAAACAGCATGTTTATCTTAATTACAAATTCTAAACACAAAGTAAACAAAAGAATTCCTAAATCTGGGAAGGTAATAAAATGCGCTTTACGACAGGCAGCTGTGCGATATCTTTGACAAAATGTAACATTAATATTGTCGGTCCATAATGTCAAATATTGACAAATTAACTTTTGTAACTTACAAATGCACAATGCACAGAGTACATTAATTTAATACTGTATGGTCTTTGTTATTAGTTAGTTATACCTGTCATACAGATTTCTTAGAAATCTATTTCAGGCACCAGTCTCACACACCAGGTTTCTTTCTGAATCTGTTGTGTGGAGAAATAAATAAAGTTTTATTATTATTATTATTAGTATTTAGCATTGTATTAAAAGTAAACTTGACGATGGTGAACAGTAATTAATTTGTTTGGGTCGAATCTTACTGGACGGATGGAAGGAGGCTGATGCTGAAAATCAGCGCTATGTCAGCGCCTGCCACAGCATAAAGCTGAGTGACCAGCCTCATTGTTTTAGATTCAATGTATATTTTTCTAGTGTTTATATTTTCTTTCTTTCTTTTCCCCCTCGGTAACCACCCGTAGTATATGCCAAGACCCCCCGCTCCTTCCACTTTGCACGTAGTAATTCATTATTATTTTTTTGGAGACTGAAATAAAAAAATCATTTGGCTGAAATCAAACCAAATCATTTATTTGCTTAAAAACATGGTTAGTAAACATTACATGACAAATGTTATTTTATGTTTCACATGTTTTTTCCCTTTCAGGCACGCAAATAATAATTAAAAGTTGAAAATAAATTCGTTAACAAAAACAGACTGTAATCCACTCAAACCATAGACATTACTTATTTTTATTTTACTTCTTTTTTGTGTAATTATAGATACGTAAATATGTAAAGTACAGACTTATTCCATATAGAATACAATGTCAAAAATGTAAAAATTAAATATTATCAAATTTAATTTAGAATTAGTCATCAGTAAAAAAATTAACTTCCATTAGGAAGAGACAAAAGTAATTATTCCAAAAAAACTTTTTTCGAATAATTACTTTTATTGTGTTTTGTTGTCGTCTGGGCGATAAGACCGCCGTTTGTAAATAAATATAAATAAATAAATTGTACTTGTATATTAATGTTCTTGATTTTATGTAGCATTTTTGTACGATAAATTATATTCTTTATTGTACACAAAATAGTTACAAATAAAACAAAAATAAAATAATGGTGATGTACAAAGGCGAGCTTAACCCTAAAAAGAGTTTTCTTCCAGCAAACCTATCGAGAGTGGAAAGACAAGAGGCAGAGTAGTGTACATGAAAGTTATTACATAAAAATACTTATTGAAAATAAATATTACATTATAAACTACATACAGATATACATACATACACATATATCGATGCATACCTAGTATACACATATATATTCTATTCTAAATAAAGTGCCTTCTCCATACGGAATTATATCTTTACCGTCACATAATACGGAACTGGTCCGATTGTTGAATGATAATTAGTTGACTACCATAGGATTGCTCGGGCTTTGGTAGTATTAAGTCACATTATTATATTAGAACACAATGCCTTGTGACTGATTTTCAATCGCAGTAGTACTTAACGTACTCATAGGTACAAGCGTTAAGACTATGTTTCTTAATTATAGAATTAAGAAACATAGTCTTAAGTAGCTGTTAGAAATAATCAAATTATTGGTGTCAGTTGCTTCTTTTAAAATGAAACTCGATATAGACTGGACTGTATGATTACTGTTGTTACGAGTGCTGGACTCGAATTAAAATGCCGTTAGAATTACTATAGAATTTATTAGAAGTATACAAACATGTATAACACAGGTACAAATATAACTGGACACAACAACAGAATATGTAGATACTTTATTTATATTCTGGTTCTTTTTCATCTGTTGATCTGTGCAACCCTGTATACAGATCACCAGTAGTCTAATGCATAGCTTAAAAACGAACTACACAAGGTTGTTATGGCGACATACTCTAGACCAGGGGTGGTAGCCATCCAGTCGGGCAAATGCCCTACCACCCGGTAGGTATTTATCAGTAACAAAGTGAAACAAAACATATTTCCAAAAATTATCTTTTACAAGAACCAAAATCTGTTTACGCTATCAATAAATTGTATATCACATTTTATTAAGAGATTGGATACGGTTTAGTGACGCTAGTGGGCGTTGATGAAAAATAAGTAGCGCAATAAAATGCTTTTTATATTGTTATTTGAGTAACACTACTTTATCTGAAATAGAAGCCCATTTAGATAAAGTTACTTGATGAAAAAGGAAATAAGGGCCTATTAGGGAAATAGTTCACTTGCTGTAGTTCAGTTTTTGTTGTTATTTACGTATTTTTGTTCTATAGCAACATGAGGAAACATCAGCTGTTTGATTTCAAAACCTAGTAAGTGTTCTACAAAAAATTCGGTCCACCGTGCATGGAGTACTATTCTATATTTTCTTAAGTTTTCGTGGCTTGTATATATGATATAAAATACGTTTTAACGGTGTCAAGCACGGCAATTTATTTGATTTTTGTTATTGTTATAACGACGTTTCGGCCATTTTTGATGGACCGTGATCACGCAGGACAAAGGTGTCAAGTGTCAATGAGTACTGTTCAAGTATGATTTAGTCTACCGCCAATTCGTTCATTTTAATTATTTGGTTTTAATTTCGTTTATGGTTATTATTTACTCTATGGGAGCCTAATCTAATTTCCAACGGCTTTGCAACATATTGTGGCTTGAAGAGAAGTTGGTTTGTGTTCCGGCAGAAAGAGCTCACAGGGTCTTGAAGCCTGGCAGTTGGTTTTTTCTGCGTTTGGGATCCCAAACAGGTGGTACTTGCCAATCACTTTCACTATTGAAATATGGAAACTATTCTCATGTTTGGGATGGCTCAGCCAAATACCAGTTGCAGGCGTTGGAGTTAATTGAGAAGAGCCAAGGGGCTGGTCGGCAAATACGGTGTTTTTCATGCTCGACTTCAGAGTCTTGAGCATAGATGTAAGATTGCTAGGGTATTTGTCGTTTATTTCCCATCGGACAACTAGACGCACTGGTTTGCGCCACTGTTACATGGTGGAAACACCACGAGTCAGGACGAAGCGCTTCGCTTTATCTTTTCTGTTGCGGACTGCAAAGAATGGGGCAATTTGCCGGAGTCCGTTTCTCCTGACAAATACAATCTATCAGTTTAAAGTTACGAGTGATTAGGTATCTCCTAGGAAGCGTATTCCATCCTAGACCACGCCATCACTCAATATCAGGTGAGATTTTTAAAACGCATACCTATATTAGACGCAAAAACGCAAATATACATCCATGGAAAATGTAGCAGAAAATTTTTCAAGTTATCATTTTTCAGTCCAAACTTTCTTGTTTTTGAAAAGATTTTGATCTTTGATTTGATTCTTTCTGTGTTGGATTTAGTACCGTTCTACCAAAAAACCCGAATTCTAAAGTAACAAAAAACATATAAAATTTTCTATAACATCTTGAAGTCAGTTTACGAGTTTGTTTTTTATGTTTTACTTTGGCATCGACTTAAAGATATTGTATAAAATATTATTCTATCGATATTTTTCATCTTACATACATCCCTATGTTCAATTAAAAGGTGCCGCTGTAGCGTTAAGTAATAAACGTGTAAAATAATATCCAACTCGTCCAGACATACAAAAAGACACGTGTTCATACAAAATACGTTTGGTACGAAAGATCATCGGCACCTTAGTACGTGATTTGAAATTGATATTGTGGTATCATTTTTATTATAATACTAATGTTGGCACGCGGCGCCGTACGATTTTTCCATTGTTTAGTGTGGTACAGTAAGTACTCTTTGGTCGATACGTGATATGCGTACAAGTTGGTAATTGCGAATGAAATTAGATTTTAGATGTGCGTTACCAAGTACTATAGGAAAGGAGATGGATACAATTTCATACATTCTTGGACCCAGATATTAAATTGACGAGAGTGATGTTAAAAAATCTTTTTATTACGTTTTTTTTAAATTGCACTTGATTTGGTTATTTTGAATGAATTAATTGTTTGGTGTGTTTTTATATTATTAATTTTTTGAAATTTATTTGACTATTTATTAGTTTTTTTATTAATATCAATTGTAACACTAAACATTAAATGATCCTATAAAAAAACTAACTACATAATATATATATAATATTTAAAAAAACCTATTTTAATACCAGCCCCACCAGACCGCTGTCGCTGGGCATTGTACCTAGAAGGCTGGCAGCATTACCTTGCTGGATACAAAGGCTAATCCTTTGAGCGAGGTAAGCTGCATTCTTCCGGTCTCCGCTTGTATCGACTAAACGATTTTTAAAAATGTGTGGGCACTTGGCCCAAAGTCTTCACCCCAAACTGAAATTTATTCACATAATTCACATAAATCGATTATAGTAGTTGATAACTTATTCAATTTCTCTTCTTCCAGATAGAATTTAAGACAGATGTTTTCCATTTTATAATAAAAAAATATAACGCTCTTTTTAAGGCATATCTCAAGTCTTTACATTTCTTTGTCCCAAAAATCTCTCCGTCTCCTTTGAGGATCTTTAATTTTTTATTTTATTTTAGAGGAATACCTTTACAGGTATTGCTTAATTTTATTTAATTTTTCAAGTGGGCCTTTAGGGCCAAATCCTGTCTATCCTAGATATCCTATTATAATGTCCATGCAGGGACGGAGAAAGAATACAAACCTGCGGCCGGGCGGTCTGTCGTAAGAGACAACAAAACGACCCATAGCCGAGTGATTTGGATGATCTGGATGGCTACTACCCGTGGTCTAGAGTATGACGCCATAACAACCTTGAGTTATGTTCCGGAATTACCGGCCAACTTCCAGTCTCAGTTTAGAGAGCGTCAGCACATTGGTAGCACCTTTGGTATTACCTATGTCCATAGGCGATAGTAACCGCCTTCATCATCATATACTATGCGGATATATCTAGTTCATCTGCGGTTAAACGGATATAATACCGCCTTCATCAGGTGGGCCGTCTGCCAGTCTGCAGGTTTGATCACGATATTCTTTACTGTCAATATATCTATTGCAGATAATCTTATATATAAAATACTCGTGTCACAGTGTTAGTTACCAAACTCCTCCGAAACGGCTTGACCGATTCTCATGAAATTTTGTATGCATATTGGGTAGGTCTGAGAATCGGCCAAAATCTATTTTTTATCCCCCTAAATGTTAAGGGTAGTCCACCCCTAAATATATTTTTTAATTTTTTGATATTTTTTTCATTTTTATTTTTTTATGATACAGAATAAAAAAAATACATACAACCCTAAATTTTCAACCCTCTACGATCAATTCCTATTTTTAAATAGCGATATTAGTATTTTTATAATTTTCTACTGGGATGATTTAGATTTTACTGCAATCGGGTACAAGAATTTAGGTGTTCTTTTTGTTGTTGTATGTGTAGAGTTTGTCTGGTTTAAATAAACGATTGGACCCAGTAGGTGCGCCGCGGTACTCCTAAACGCTGGGCCTGATTTTGATGAATTTTTATGTTTGTTCAAGTGGATTTGAGAATAGTTTAGATTAAGATTTGGTCCCGGTAGACGACGCTGGAATCGGGGTTTAGATTTTTATTTTTTAAAGGCAGGACAACGTCTGCCGGGTACAGCTAGTTGTATATATATATAATAGAGGTAATTGTAGCAACATTCACATTAGATCAAAAAGCAGTATTTGAAATCGGATTATTTGAGTTTCGAACGCTGCTACCTTACCTTACCCGCTTTACCAATACAAAATGTACCAAATCACACAATGTTTACAAAATCACATTCAAACTAGTTTTGTACTACAAAATATATTAAACAAAGTACAATATGCAAATTCATACAGCGCTCAATGGTTTTGCATATGTTTACATGGATCCATAAAGATTGATCTAAGTTCTGCGATGCGTGTATATACATATATTAGCGATTATTCGAATTGTGGTAAATTAAGATTATTCAGGTTCTAATCCTAGGAAAATTATAGATAGATAGATAACACTTTAATGTACACCACTACAGAACACACACACACACACACACACACACACACACACACACACACACACACACATACATATATATATATATATATATATATATATATATATATATATATATATATATGATGTGATGATACCACTCCGATCACGCCACTCAAATGATATTACCGCTAGACTACCCTCTTTCTTGCAAATCATTTTTAAACCATATGAATCGTTCTAGTAAGTCTCTGAGTATACTTTGAAAATCCATAACCATCACATAGCTAACAAAGTAATCACTTTTGCATTTCATATACGTTACAATACGTTGGAGTTTTGAAATGTTGAACTTAATAATAGGGGCACAGACGTACAGGCTAGCGCTAAATCTTGCATGTTACGCGCAATGATGTCAGACTTGCGATTCTATTCTTTATATTCTAATATCGTACGATACGGTTTCGGTGTTAGTAACAAGATATAGCGATTTAAAACTTTTAACGCTTACAAAGACTAGATTATTTCCTGATACCACAGAAATTATTCGAATTAATAAAAGAGTGGGGAAAAATGTGGAAAAGGGTCTAAGATTCACTGATCACAGCAAAAATAATTGATATAATTTATAGCTAAAAGTATTGCAGTAAAAATCAGTTATGGATATTGTATTGGCGTTGGTAACCGCTTTCTATCAGTCGGGCCGTCTGGCTGTCTCCTGAACTCTTGCAGTAAGAAGAGGTAACACATGTTACTGTAGTCTGTACCACTCAGCATAACATTTGCAAAAATATACATGTTTTAAACAAGTAAATTAGTTGAACTTTGATTAAGAGCCGCATGCATAACGATCGCCTTTAAATAAATTAGTTAATCATAATAAACTGCCTAAATACGTTTTACACAAAACGTATTGACTGTTCTTTGAACATATTCAGCGTCAAATTTTGCGTTGTGCAAGACGCTAATTTTATTTAAGGGTATTAAATACGTTTTGTGTTTCTTAAATAAATTTAAGCAACCTTGTGCAAGCGGCCCTTAGTATAAGACTATTTAAATAAAATTATGACTATCAAATTAGTCCAAACCCAGGTCTCATTGAAATGTTAGTAAATGTAATTTAATGCATAATCTTTTGCCTTGTGCCACACAATATTGAGTTGTCCATACGACAAATCAATCGGGCACGTGCCAACTGTTTGACATGTATATGCGCGGGCGCATTGAATGTCGATCGATAACCGACGAAACGCAACCGACCATTAAAACCGGTGGTTAGGTGCTCATCTTAACGGTACATTCTAGAATGCTTACTGAACAATATTATTATACATATTTTATCCTTAATATATACCTTTATTACTACTACATTTACCGTGGTGATGGATCTAATATAAATCAATAAGGCGGGGTCAGCACTGAAAATCAGCCGACCTCATTTGTAGGAAATGCGGTGTACAACATATCATAAAAATGTATGTATAGAAATTTCTGTATTGTCGCTTTCCTAGCAAATTAATTCTTTCTTTCTTTATTTTACAAAGACAAGAAGAATTTTTTTTCAAATAGTTTTTTGAAATGCTTTGGTGACTTACTTGAAATCTCTCTTTTCATTCGCCTCCCAATTATTTGGGATGGTCCAGTAAGTTTTTTCCTTCCATACTTCTCTATTCTGACATACGTCCTCCGTCACATCATAAATTTTATATCATCGTTCTCACAATCCATCCATCGCTTTTTTGGTGTACCTTTAAGCTTGTACCCATCAATCTTGCAATATTCTTTTTGTCATGTGACTTTCATTACTTGAGAGATATTAAAAATATAGTCATTTTTGTAAAAAATTAATTGAGCTATACTAGAAAGTGCTCCCAAGAAGTTCTACATACAACATAGCACATAAAATGTTACGTACCTTAACTACGTCATGCAATTTAAAAATTATGAAGCTCATTCGAGACATACAATATTGTTACGAGTTGCGGGACTTGAAATAAAATGCCGTAAGAATTACTTTAGAGTTTATTAGAACTATACAAACAAACACATATAACGTAGGCACAAATATAATCGAACACAACAAATCTAAACGTAATGCAGACGGTCGTAATTAAATAAAACGCGCAAAGTCCGTCACTATTAGGTTCCCGATTGTACATACGTCACGGCTTGATCGTAGTTGTCGCTGAACTGCCACCGCTCTTTCCATCAGGCCATCGTTTTATACCTCACCAATACAAATGTGCCCGTACCGTAGTCGACGTAATCCGTAACTACTACGTACTAATGATTACATAAACTATGTCAATAAATAAGTAAAAAAAACTACTAAAACGTATGTCAATAAGTAAGTAAACAAAAGAAGACGATGGTTTGAGAAATATATATACATACATACATATTGCTCCTACTTTTACTGTTTAATGTAAATTGTTTATTTTATGTGTATGTGGTGAACAATAAAGTGTTTTCTATTCTATTCTACATACATAACTTCACGCCAGGTCCCTTGCGGGGTAGGTACGAACAACAGAGCGCCATACAGGCTTATTCTTACACACCTCACTTGCTTCTTTGACATTCATAGCTCTTGTTATGCACGCTCGTCTGTTCTTAAGGCTCCTGACATCACCTTCTGCTAGTACACGATCAATTTGATAATGGAAGGTGTGTCGTGGCCTTCCGCGACTTCGGCATCCATCCACTTTTGCATTGTATATCTGTTTAGTCATTCTTTCCTCATACATTCTTTCCACATGCCCGAACCCCCGGAGCATTCCTTTCCTTACCTTCACCCCGACACTCTCTTTGAGACCAACTCTCTTTCTTACTTCGGTATTACGAACGCGGTCCGCGAGCGTCACTCCGCAGATTTTGCGCAGTGCTCGCATCTCGACCGCGTTTACTCTACTTTCATGCTCTCTATATGAGAATATTATATTGAGAAATATAACACATCAGTAAATGCCTAGGAAGACAATACATACACAAACTTACTTAAAAAGAAAAATGTCAGTTGCTAAGTTTAAAAAATATGCTAAACATTCGAAATCAACTTAAATATTTTTATTACATCCATCACTTAGTTAGTACTCAATAACCATTGGAATGCATAGAAATATTCCATTAATACAAATCCGTTTTCTAAGATGTATTTTATCTAACACAATCAGTGGTGAGCAATTTGGCCGCTCGCCGTGGGAATGTATGGGTGCGCAGGCGCATATCTCGCGCGATCTCATCCGATAGTGGGCGTTATCAGCCGCCATCGGCGCACGAGTCGCGGCCGACTTGAACGCTATACATCGTTTAGGCAAATAGAAATGCTTAACTGCCTCGCTATTACTTATTTCTAAAAAAATATCTACATTTTACAAATAGGTGTATTATTTAAATTTTCTAAATCAGCCGGTTCGCCGGCGGAAACAGCTGAATCGCTTAAGCGGCGCAAATATGCTTGTTCTGTTTGCTATTAATAATAATAATAATCCCGCAGGGGGGCTTTGTGGCGAAGCCTTAGGTGAGTGGCGACACCTCGTACCTGACTCCGGGGGCAAGGCAAGGCTCCCGCCTCCGTGTTTGCCTTAACCAGCCGGCACGGAGTGGAGATCGCTAGAGCTAAGACTCCAAGCTCCAGGGGTGGAAGTGATAAATGGCATCACGTCAGAAGTAGCTTCGGTGAACCTGCAGCCCACCTCTCTACACCCCTTAGCCACTCACACCCATGTTGCCCCTGTCTTTTATGGCATTTTTGGGGCCCATGCAGGGAGTGGCGAGTCACCGTCTGCTCATTTTTCTATGTTCCCTGAAAATTGCGACGGACAGACGCCATAGTCCCCATATTTCCAGACCCCTAGTACCACTAGCAGTTCACCCCAATAGCCTGATACTTTTTGTCCTCATTTCCCACAATAGTCCTATACTGGCCGGGGCTTGTCCTTGGGTGCATTAGTATATAGTGTAGACAGGGATAATCGCCGGTCAGTGTCACGCCACATTTTCATTAAATTTGTCAAAGGGCCTCTACGTGTTGGCCTTTCCATGGCCCCGCGCAAGCCCTCCAAATGTCCGGGCCATTTTTACGGCCCGTGGTCGTCAAAGACATACATTTACATAAATAATAATAATCGGCAGACAAACACACATATTGAATATTCCCAAATTAAGCAAGTGACGCTTGTGTTATGGGTAATATACAACGGACCACTCTGGGGCCGATCCCAGACACCCAGACCATGGTAAATAACGCAGAAAATACGTTTCCGAAATTTACTATACCAGGAATCGAACCCGGAGCCTCTGCGTTGCAGTGAGGTAGGCCGGTAAAGGCTTAGCCCGCTCAACCACAGAGGCCGTCAAACTATTGAAACGCTTGAACAGTAAGGTCCTAAGGCTGTGCAGGAATGGAGAAAGAATACAATGTCCTGTGGCCGGCGGCCTGTCGTAAGAGGCGACAAAACAACTCATAGCTAGGTGGTAGGGCATTTGCCCGACTGGATAGCTACAACCCCAGGTCTAAAGTATGTCGCTATAACAACCTTGATTTCTATTCCGGCATTAGTGACCAGGTTCTAGTCTCCCTTAAGAGAGAAGCAGCGCATTTGTGGCATCTTTGGTGTTGCAAATGTCCATAGGCGATGGTAACCGCTTTCCATCAATTGGGCCATTTGCCTGTCTGCTGAACTCCTGCAATAAAATATATAAATCACAGGCGACAGGAAATATTTATCAAAACGACTCATTGGCTTTTTGGATGATAGTGTTTTGGTGACTCAGATGGCTGGTTATTACCTCGGACGACAGATCAGTATGGCGAACCAGCGAGGTAACGTAGCCAGCGTGCTGGGAACCTTATCCACTGACTTCAATGACCTAGGGTCAGTATTCTACTTGCAGTCTTAAGGGATTATACGGAGAATACAATACAAGTTAAGCTTTCTTAATTGTACTAGATTATAATTTAATTTAATTGATTTAAATTATAATTGATTATTGATTTAAATAAGTTGATATTGGATGTTTTAAATTTACATTAATATCGTAGATACCATTCCGATCAATTGAGATACTCTTTATCATCTTACAGAACGTCGCAGGATCATAGGTTTTGTATATACTTATAACGTCGTGAGTAGGTACCAGTAAATTGGGTCAAATAGTCTATATGAAAGACCTTTAAAAGTGTTCACAAGTGAAACTTATTTTGAATACAAAAAACTTTTGAATTTGAATTTGGAAATAAATAAAAAAACCGACTTCAAAAACTAAAAAAGTAAAATGTATAAAATAACTTATTTTTAAAGCTATTATTAAAACATCTTAAAGTCGGTGCTTAGTAATTTTCAAAATATAGTAATTTTTATGTTTTGCTTTGCACCGACTTCAAGATGTTTTAGATAATATATATTAATAATAATAGCTTTAGAAATAAGTTATTTTATACATTTTAGTTTTTGAAGTCGGTTTTTTTAAACGAAGTTTTTATTTTTTATTTGTTACTTTTTAATGTCTAACTATGTATAGGTGGACCTACGAATGGTGCCGCGCTTCTTAAAAAATATAGGTCCCACGAACCGGAAACAAAAAAATGTTCGTAAAATGAAAACTACTAGGCCAAACTATGTCAAATTTTTAGCGTCGAACAAAAAAAGAATCACGTAAATCGAATCATAAATCTCAGAGAAATCGGTGTACATATGGAACGGAGTGAAAATTATTTTCATGAAAAATTTTCATAAAATGAAAACTACTGGGCCAAACTATGTAAAATTTTTAGGAGACCAATTAGAAACTATTTCGCGTCGAACAAAAAAAGAATCACGTAAATCGGATCATAAATCACGGAGTAATCGGCGAACATACATAAAAAAAGCAACAAAAAAAAACAAAGATCCCGACGAATTGAGAACCTCCTCCTTTTTTCGAAGTCGGTTAAAAATATGTTCAATTGTGTTTATTCTTTTTTTTTCCCGTTACGGTATATTTTTATAGACCAAAAAATAAAAAGTTTCCGTTCAAATTTTGAATTTGAATAAAGGTCGGTTATATTTTTTTTAAATTTACTATTGCATTACTCGCTCGATAAAATGTTTAGTAATGTACTAGTAAATTTAAAAAATATATGAGTGAAGTGAAAAAATATTTGAGTTTTCCCTTGGAGGGAGTTCTTAAAACTACAAAAACTAACATTTTTCACTCGAGACTTAAAATAAGTCAGTGTTTTTGCGCCACCCTAGTGTTGATATATGCAACTTATACACGTATATCGGATTTATCTGAATAATAGAATAAGCAAAACTAAAGGCGAATTCACACGGAAGCCGTGTACCCGTTATAGGGAGACAGTTGACACGCACGCATCGTCTAATTGCAATGCTCGTGCGAAATGGACATACACCTCATTACCGCAATCAATAGGATGCCTGGACAAGTTTGGGTTTGAGTAAGGTGTAATTAATTACGGAAATTTTATTAGACACTTGGAATGTGGTCGCGTAATCGCTCGCGTGAACCATGGTTTCGTTCCTATGGATTTGTGCAGGTTGAATTTTTAAACTGGGTCTATATAGCCAATTGGAAAACTAAACTAAACGCGATATCGAAAACCACTCAAAAGTCCTGGGGGCAATTTTGATGAAAGTGGTATCTTAGTAAACACACTGATGGCCTACCTGATGAAAAGTAGTTATCTTAACCTAATATATTCTTAAGTATAAGTTACCACTCTTAAAACCGTTAAAACGTAGTTTTATTACCTTAACCTATTGTTACGAGTTTAGCGGGACTTGAATTAAAATGCCGTTGATTATAGAGTTTATTAGAACTATACAAACATGTATAACACAGGTACAAATATAACCGAACACAACGAATCCAAACGTAATGCAGAAGTTCGTAATTCAATAAAACACGCAAAGTCCGACAATAATGGGTTACCGAATGTATGCACGTCTCGACTGGATCTTGGTTCTCGCTCGACTGCCTCGTCTCTTCATCAGGCCCTGGTTTTATACCTCACAAATACAAATATGCCTGTATTGTAGTCGACCTAATCTGTAACCGGCTAATGATTCGACCGCAACGGCCATAAACGAATGGACTGTTTTCTAGAATAATTAGTAAACAAAAGAAGACGATCATAAAAGAATTACAGTTAGTTTCAATGCTGACAGGTAATAAAATGTGTTTCTACAGATATGCAGGTGTGAATTTATTTTTTTCGGCGCCTAGGTTGTAACACTATTAACATTAGCAATTCTGTCTTAATAAGAACAAAAACCTCTATAACTTCGTGTTGTTCTTTAAAAAGTAAAGTGTAGATAAATTGGTATAACCAATAGCAAGCAAGTATTCCTTGCTTATTACTGCCCAATATATTGTTACGTGCGAGCGGGGGTACGCACTTATGGATTGGAAGAAAACACCAGTTTTTAACTAAGAGCTTTTATTGACTTACAAAGCCGCGCGCAGTACCTCCCTGTAAGGTTGCTGTGCTTAAACTCACGGCCAACGATGCACACTCCCGACGATAAGTTGTCACACCCTCAATACCGTCGCCGATATTGCGCGGACCACCTCCAATATTATCGCGTGTAGCTCGCCTCTGGTTCCTCTCTCGAACTACGCTACACACCTCCTTCGCGTATCTGTCCATCAAACTTGTCACTAAATTCACCACTTAATCCGTCTCTGTACTCTATTAACCTTCTCTGATAACCCTTTAGTATCGCACTTGTCGTTTCACCGTCTTGGACTGAACTCAACTTTAAACTCAACTCACAACTCTAAAAACTGCCCGGTAGGCGCGCCTTACGCTGTTTATATACCCGGAAGAATTTTCTAGAACCCCTCTATCTATCTCTGTCTCTTCCTTCCCGAACCTTCTGTTCGGGAACTTTCGTTTATACATCTATCCCTTTCTAACATCTATCTATCTCTTTCTTTCGGTCATCGTCTATCCCTTTCTAACATCTATCTATCTCTTTCTTTCGTTTATCGTCTATCTCTTTCTAAATATATCCGTCCTTGTCTTTTTCTTCCAGAAATGTCTAGTTCTTTCTAAAAGTTCTAAAACTGATTTACGCTGCTGGGGAGTTCCACCCTCGGTCGCCACAATATTATTAATCTCTTATTAATATTATGTAACAAGTATTTACAAGTTATCTGACATTTTACATTTTGCACAAACAATAATATATCACGGTACTTTTAAATATTTTTTTAATAATCATTTATTGTATTTACAGAATTATTAAATTTTACACGCTATATTTACCTATTCTGAATATATTATACAACTTAATTTATAAAAGATAAAAACTACAAATAATAAATAGGTCCCAAATCACCGCCAGTTGGGAACGTTCCCAAAACGCTGGCCGCATTACCATGTTGTATGGCAACGCTTATGCGTTGCCCAAAATATAGGCCAGCGATTTTAAATATTTTATATAGTATAACCCGCTGGTGGAATGAGCTGGACACAGCTATTTTACCTACCGCCCGTCGTTACCTTCTTCAATAAGTAAGTGATTCATATATATATATACTTCTTTCTCCACCCCTGCACGGATAGATTGTTAGGTTGGAGGAGTTAAACTCATTTAATTAAAATCTTTTAACAACATCCTGACATTATACAATTAAGGTCTACCTTTAAGAACCCATTATCGACAATCCTATGATCGTTATACAAAATGAACCAGACATACAAAAACTATTGCGGAACGAATTTTGAACAAAACCTGCACTAATTAACAGAACAAGCGTTTCAGAGAGAGCAAAACAAATTGCCGCAAACGATTTAATCGATTATTATATATATATTTTATATATACATATAGTGTATTTGTTGGTTTGTTTATTTTAAGGCTGTATTAAGTTTTTCTTTATTATTGTCTGAAGCAGGCAAATAGGCAGACGGCCCACGTGATGAAAATAACGCAAGGTGAAAACCGTGGTGGGAAGTTCCCTCCAGATCATCGTTGTACGCGGAATAAATGTTCTAGAGACTGTTACGTAGTTGAACGTTGAGCTCTAGGAAATATTATTATTGATATTTATTATAGTATTGTTTCAAATTAATATTATGAGTACATTTATTTCAGAACTGTGTTCTCGAGTTTTATTGAACTCTGTAAGATACCGAAATACGGATAAACGCGTAAAGCGACAAACTTCTTGTTATGGTTAGTGACCATAACAAGGATTTTGTCGATTTCATAAGTTCAGCAGACAGGCAGACGGTCTACTTGATGTAAAGCGGTTACCATCGCCTATGGACATTTGCAACACTAATGTTGCTAGAAATGAGCTGCTGCTCTCTTAAACGACTGGAACCTGGTCGCTAATGCCGGAACACAACTCAAGGTTGTAATGGTGGCGTACTGTAAATGGCAAATATCCTGCCACCTGGCTGTGGGTTGTTTTGTCGCATACGACAGGGCGCCTACCCTCAGGAAACTGTATTCTTTCTCCGTTCTTGCAAGAATAGTCTACTACTACGTGTTAACGATCTTAAGCAAGACGTTTTATTTTGATTTGGACATAGTTACGCAAAAAGGATCCAACCCACAAAATGTTACTTTTGAATGATTAAAGTTTAAGTTAGATCCTTTTTGCGTAACTACGTCCATTTGTATTATGAGGCTTTGGTCACTTTTCAGTAGCTGTGATGACGGAAGACAAAGATGTTAAGTTTAAATGAGTAATGTTCAAGATATTACCTAACCAAGACCTCCACCACCACTTGTTCGTCTTAAATATTTACTTTTAATTTTTGTTTATGGCTTTTATTTACTCTATGGGAGCCTAATCTAATTAACCGCTGCTTCGCAAAAAAACAAATAATTATTCGCTCAAAACCGTTAAATTATGTTTACTAGTCGCGTAATCTTATCAAAAATACACTGTAGCTAAATCGCATTAAAATCTCTACGGTTAATAATAGCCATACTATACGTATAGTATATATACTAGACGGCCAGTGCAACAGGAAATGTCTGTATCACAATTACACAACAAAACCAAAGGGCGCGAACTAGTAAAACACATAATATAAAATCAATAAAATGATCGGCCAAAAATCCAAGATGGCCGCGTGTTCTGTTTGATGTGGGCCGCCTCGGCGCGCTTTGATGCCACAATAATGAGACCAAATTAAGTCAAAACCCGCTAAATGTGTGACGAATTGACTTATCAAAGTATTTCTTTAAGATATCGACACGTTGCAATATTCATTTATACGGGTGTTCTCTTTGTAAAAATAGTTTTATATTAAGTTTTAAAGCATTAATTAATTTTCCTTGAAAGATCATTTTAGTCCCAATACGCACGGTTTTTACAATCAGTGATACTATTTAATGATGTTTGAAATATGTCTTAAACAACTTCAGGAACACCAATGTTAGATATTAAACTAGAAAATTATTTAAAATGAAATGAATTCTAAAATTTATCTTGAAAGAAAGAACAGGTTATATGTACTTAGATATTAATTATATATTTTTGCTAGCGGTCTTGTCATACGTTGTCCTGCCCTGAAACAATAAAAAACTAGAAACCGATTCCAGCGCCGCCTACCGGGTCTTATTGTGAATCTAAACCACCCAGGGACCCACTCAAAGACATCAAATATCTTCAAAATCGTAGAACCCGATTCCAGTGCCCAGTATTTTATTTAGTATAGTAAGTATTTTATTTATTTATTTTAAAAAACCGACTTCAAAAACTAAAAAACTAAAATGTATAAAATAACTTATTTCTAAAGCTATTATTATTAATATATATTATCTAAAACATCTTGAAATCGGTGTAAAGTAAATCATAAAAATTACTATAATATTTTGAAAATTACTAAGCACCGACTTTAAGATGTTTTAGATAATATATATTAATAATAATAGCTTTAGAAATAAGTTATTTTATACATTTTAGTTTTTTCGTTTTTGAAGTCGGTTTTTTAAACGATTTTTTTTTATTTGCTACTTTTTAGTGTCTAGCTATGTATGGGTGGACTAACGAATGGTGCGGCGCTTCATAAAAAATATAGGTTCCAAGAACTGGGAACAAAAAAATGTACGTAAAATGAAAACTACTGGGCCAAACTATGTCAAAATTTTTAGGGGACCACATGGCAGCTATTCCGCGTCGAACAAAAAAGAATCACGTAAATCGAATTATAAATCTCAGAGTAATCGGTGTACATATGGAACGAAAAGGAAATTTTCTTCATAAAAAATGTTCATAAAATAAAAACTACTGGCTCAAACTATGTAAAATTTTTAGGGGACCAATTGGAAGCTATTTCGCGTCGAACAAAAAAGAATCACGTAAATCGGATCATAAATCACGGAGTAATCGGCGAACATACATAAAAAAAGCATTAAAAAAAATCCCGACGAGTTGAGAACCTCATCCTTTTTTCGAAGTCGGTTAAAAAGTGTTCTCCACTGGAACTTATTTTGAATAAAAAAATTGAATTTAAGTTTATTCGTTACAAACAGACAAAATTACAAATATTTACCTTTTTAATATTAAGTAAATATATGACCTAAGTTCAATTTTGTACTTATAATCTTAAAGAATTATAGGTAGGATGTATTATAACTTTGAGTATGGTAATATTTATTGTTTTTACAAAATTATTAAATTTTACACGCTATATATACCTATTCTAAAAATATATGTACAACTTAATTTGTAAAAGATAAAAACTACAAATAATAGATAGGTCCCAAATCACCGTCAGCAGGGAACGTTCCCAAAACGCTGGCCGCGTTACCACGTTGTATGGCAACGCTTATGTGTTGCCCAAAATATAGACCAGCCAGGCCCTGCCAGACCATTATGACTAGCCTGTTTCCCATGAGGGTAGGCAAAGACTATCGGTCTTCACTTGTGATGACCCTGACAAACCACTTTCGCTTCATCTACTTTTATTAACCTTATCATAAATGTATGTTTATTTGAGATCCTGATACCTGACCTCTCTTTAACATTTCTGTAATTTCATCATTTTACATACGTCTCGGTCTACCAACAGCAACTCATGCCATCGAATGACCCCCAATAAGTGCCGTAGAAGATTGGAGCGTGGCAACATGTTGGTGAGGCCAACATGTTGGTGAGGGGCAACATATTGGTGAAGGCAACATGTTGGTGAGGGGCAACATATTGGTGAGGGGCAACATATTGGTGAGGGGCAACATATTGGTGAGGGCAAAATGTTGGTGTGGGGCAACAGGTTATTCATCGTTATTATTGGTCACTATAATGTTTTAATCACCCTGTGCACAGCTGTAGTCATAAGTGTGGACAGGCAAACGTTCAAATGTCGAGGTCAAATCGAACTATTTATATTGTTCTCCTGTGTCATTCTAATTTCTTGCATTAGCACCAACCTGCACGAGTCGTGCTGAAGATGACATCGCGGTTATCAACGGCTTATTCATAAACGAGTGGAATGGATTGCCCAATGATTATGTTGATTGATATCTCAATTTGCTTTGCGAGTTTTTGGATTTAAAGTATAAAATAGTTCCAGTGTCATACTCATAGTTTTTAAAGACTTTTAGACTATAGAAGCTAATGTGTTACGAATTGATGGGCAAACTGTACCAAATTACACGTGACATTCAAGGGAAATATAAAGAGATAACAATCTCTTTATTGTACATCAATAACCTACCACCTGGCTGTGGGTTGCTTTATCACCTCTTACGACGGGCCGCCTGGCTGCATGAAGTACTAATATTTCTCCATTATTGCACAGATATAAATAGTATATGTAGAATACATTATAAGTACATACATACATACATACATAACTTCACGCCAGGTCCCTTGCGGGGTAGGCACGAACAACAGAGCGCCATATAGGTTTATTCTTACACACCTCACTTGCTTCTTTGACATTCATAGCTCTTATCATGCACGCTCGTCTGTTCTTAAGGCTCCTGACATCACCTTCTGCTAATACACGATCAATTTGATCATGGAAGGTGTGTGGCCTTCCGCGACTTCTGCATCATCCACTTTTGCATTGTATATCTGTTTAGGCATTCTTTCATCATACATTCATTCCACATGCCCGATCCACCGGAGCATTCCTTTCCTTACCTTCACCCCGACACTCTCTTCCAGACCAACTCTCTTTCTTACTTCGGTATTACGAACGCGGTCTGCGAGCGTCACTCCGCAGATTTTGCGCAGTGCTCGCATCTCGACCGCGTTTACTCTACTTTCATGCTCCCTATTCCATACCCAACTCTCGCTTCCATACGTGAGCGTAGGTACCAGCACCGCGTTGTGTATGGCAAGCTGGGCCTACTGGCTGAGGTTCTTAGCACCTAGAAGTTATACATTATAAGTAATATTAATTAATGAGTTTTAGTTAAGGTTTAGTTTTCTTCATTGTTACTTTTCTTTCTCCTTCATCCAATATTTGTGGTCAGCAATACCTTAACATTTGTACTCATCAATCTTGCAGCTCAACATTATTTTTGTTGATCTTCTTCCTTTTTCATTCACAAGTGCTACTTTCAAAGATTCTATGTAGTCATTGCTTACCTTATCCATTCTTGTAATAAATACCACACATCTGTCTCAACATTCTCATCTCAGCTCAGTGGTCGATCACTTTAGTGGCCCAACATTTGGACCCATATAACATGGCCGGTCGTATGACAGATTTATATATTTGACCTTCTAGTTTCAGTGGCATTAGTTTGTCGCACGTCACACCGGTTTTTCAAGCAACTCTACGGACTCGAGTTCGGTACCCTTTTTTACAATTAATTTCTAGATTTATTTTTTAGAATTTAAACACGCTTATTAGTTATTTTGGTTCTTGTGTGTCACATTAATTTAGTGATTTTTGTGTTGTGGTCACACCGGTTACCTGTCTCCACTTTAGCCATGCTACATTTATCTTCCCCTTATATCCTTTTCTATATCACATTTACTCCGACGAAGCTGAAATAGTGAACGGTGGTATTTTTAATAAGTTTTCTTAATTGTATTAGTTTTTAAATAAACGTTTACTCAGACACAAAACGCCAATTTCGGTTCAAGCTCCAACACCTTTAGCTTTTGGACAGTTGCCATCGACATCAACAACGACATTCACAACATACGTAAACGTCACATCAATAGTGACAGATAAAATGTCACTTTATGAATTTTATGTCACTTCATTACTTACAATAATTCAAATTACCAGAGTGACGATTATTGTGGAAAATAAATTATACGAATTTATACCAAAAAACCTATCATTTGGATATCCTCCGCTCCTGCGTCTACACGTTGTTAAAACCTTTGCAAAATGGTCTTTAACACCCGCCAACCCACTTCCCGTTGCGGCATAAGCATTGAAGCCCCAACAAAATAGACTCGTTATACGGTACGTCAATCAAACTCAGCATTCAATCGGGTTAATATAAACGTTACAAATAGCAATCAAATGTGCTCTCGGACGTCTCTTGTTACATCGCCAAACGATTTTTTAAAGTATTTGACCTTATAACTTTTGTGTGGTTTGGGTTGTAGCGATAAGAATGTATAGAAGTATTTGTGTTTCAGCCATGAACAACTATAACAGACAAATTACTTTTGTATATTAGTTGTTTTATATATAAACTGAAATAAGACAAAAAGGGAAGAAGAAATACGTTGGCAAGTGTATGTTAATACACACACTAAATCTAATGATGACTGTAAGAAAGGTTATGTTTACATCAATAAAGAAAAACAAAATAAAAACTAAAAAAATATTCAATAAAACCACTACCACGAACTATGATAATCGGTTTTGTTAGAGAAAGGGGATTTAAAAATATATAGTACTATTGTCAGTTTTTAAGTTTTTTTTAAATTAAATGTATACACCAGTTACGCCCCAATATTTTTCGGGCCTAATAATCTTTATTGTCAGAAAGTCATTTACATAATTTATATTACCTACTGGTCCCAAACTAGGCGAAGCCTGTATTTTGGAGACCAAAGTCGATGTTAAAAGCCACAGCGGGCAGACGTGTGTGTTGGTGTGTGTGTGTGTGTGTTTGTGTGTGTTTACGCATTTTCGTATTACACTATTCATACGGTGATTTTTAGGACATTTATAGATAAGATAATCAATATTCGAAAATAGTTTTGTTTTCAATATGATCAGCTCAATTGATTTCTAGTTAAGCCAGGACTCACTACAACTAAGATATAGAACTGTATTTCTAATGAGATCAATTTTGGAATTGAACAAACTGCAGTGTTTTCTGGTTTGACTATGCTATATAGAGTTTTATGTTTTTTTTGCAAAATCTCACTTAATCTTTAATTCTATACAGCTATTTAACGAAATTGGTATCATGACTGTACAATATGTTATTAAAATAGTAATATGATCGCATAATCCGTATGTTATTTTCTTGCATATTTAAACTCTAATATCATGTCGAATTTCCTAATGGACGTGTCTAATATACTTCTAATACATTGAATGTATTGGTGTCGGCCTGTCAGTGTGTGAAGTACGGGTGATGTATGGAATATTTGGCATATTTCCATCGCGGGCGCATCATTGATCACTATTAGAGTGAAGCGCGCCGGTGCAGACACGCCAGTTCATGTCGCGGTAACGACTGCGCGTTCGACCCTACTCTCAAAAAATAGAATTTGGAGTCACTTGAACTGAATCATACATATAATTAATCCATGACATAATAATAAAATATTTGTATTTTAGAATTAAAAAAAACCCAGACGAAGTGAGAACGTCCTCCTGACGGATGTTGGTTAATGAGTCAATTAATTATTCCTTATCTTCGTGGTAACACAGAAGGTTTTTTTCCTTCTCGCAGGTTAACACACGTTGAGGTTCCAACTCATCCGATTATGACAGTAACAGGAGCTGACGCCGGTAGATCCCCACGAAAGTAGTACCAGAGTAGCTTTTGTTGACCTATCTGCAGCTTCCAGATACGTGTAGTAACTTCGAAGGTATATAATTATTTGCACATTAAGCGTTAATTTTGTAAACCAACTACATATAAGGTTATAAATTTTGTTTAATTCCTATGAAATTAATATTATTGTAAGAGTATAGCCCTATAAATTTATTATATATTAGGGAATGTTATATCTGCTAATGGGATAAATGAAAATGAGCTGCATTTCATACTTTTCTCTGTTTTTCTAGTCCTATGTAGATTATTATTATGAAATTTAACATAATTTTGCATCTAAAATATCATGTTTCTTTAGCAGTGATTGTTGCTAATGTGGAAATAGATTATAGACGTATTTTGATTATTAACTTGTAGATATTTTGTTACAGTTAATACGCATAATTTTAAATTAATGTCTTAAATATCATATGTATTGTCATTAACAAGAATTACATTTACTCACTAAATAACAGTTCAGTTAAGAGCTTTTTTAAAATATTGTTCAATATTTGACATCAATACAATATAAATCATATTTTATCTCTATATTAGTTACTTGGAAAAATATTATGTGTAAAATATTAAGGAAATTGATTGCGCCAAATAGATCAGTAATGCTGATATTAGATAAACCAAATTGAATCAACTTGGTTGAAAGGTTGAATCCGACATCATTGAATGAATCATTTTTATGCTTACACGATATGAACAGTATTCATGGATTTAGACTTAAGTCAAAAAAGTTCTTGTATGCCCACTAAGTGCGCCAAGCTGATCTCGTTCATGAATAACATGATACCAATGCTATATAATGGCGCCCATTTGGAGGATGTGCCTGGCCTATCCTGTGTTGTGTCGTGTACTTTATATCGCTCTTTTAAAGCTCTTATTAATTGTTATACTTACTTAATTATCTCAAACTATATAAATAACTTGCTGTCCCAGTCGATATGCCGACAGCAGCGCCTCCTACCTGGTCCAATAGTAAAACAACTCAGAAACCTTCTCTCGCTCATGCACAACAACTTTGCTAAAGATCATCACATGATCAAATGTATAGTTATGATTCTCTAAAGGACATACAGACAAACATTCATTTTTATATATTAGAGAAGAAGAAGAAGAAGACTTGCTGTCCCGGCAGACGTCGTCCTGCCCGGAGAAGCATCAATCAGTATGTCGACAGCAGCGCCACCTACCGGGTCAAATTGTGAACCAACTCAGAAACCTTCTCTGGCTCAAGCACAACAGCTTTACGATTATATAAAAGACATCAAGACAAACATTCATTTTTATATATAAGAAGAAGAATACTTTATTTTGTATAATTGTTGTAGTATTTTTTTTCCTTCTTTTTTAATATTTTCTTTTCAATTTATATTTTATTTGCTTCCATGTCCGTGTATGTCACTTTAATGACCCTAGCGGAAGATCAGCGCTGGTTAACTTAACCAGCAACATGCTGAGCTAGGACCAATTTGGAGCTACACATGCTTCGTTTTTTTTATTTACTACAAGTTACACTGTACATTTATTTATTTATGCTACTGTAATGTCTTTTCTTTCTTTTTCTTTTCAGAATAGAAAAAAATAATACGTACCCGATTTTGTTTTAGGTTAAAAAGAAATAGATGTTAATATTCATTACTATAGCCCATCGTAAGGTTTGTCATCACCTTAATAGGCAGTTTTGGACTCGCCTCATATTCCCACGATGTTTCACTAATCTATTATTAAAATATTTTAATGAACTATCGGTTACATTATTATAACCGTTTATATTATTATATTCAATCGATCGTAAATATATTCTTGTATTTAATTAATATTGTTATGAAATCGAATAATATTCGATTGTATTTTATCAATTAAATTTAAATGCATTTCATGGATTAAAGTTTTATGTGGTGTTAAATCTGGTAAAAGATAAAATTGGATTTGTATGATTCGCAATAAATGACAGATTTAAATTATATTATTTTTTTGAGATTTAGATTTAGATTTTAGATGTTTAATTAAATTAATCCCTCCTAGGGATTAATTTAATTAAACGTCTTTTATTTATTGCTATCTTTGCCAGTGGAACTTCGTTCGCGTTGCCATGATGACGTTTGTTCGTGAATTGTAACGTCGACATAACAAAAGCGCTAAATTTTTAACTGTATAAAAAGTATCCTAAATGTTGTGTCCCGGGGTATGAGCTAGCTCTGTGTCAAGTTTCATTTAAATCGGTTCAGTAGTTTACATTTGATACTGTAACAGACGGATATATAGACATTGGCATCTGGCCACAATATAATATAATATGGAACAATTATAAAATTACATACTATTGGATACAATGAATGAAGAAAACTTAACTTATTTGTATTATATTCTACCCATAGTCCCTCAAGACTAAGTAGAATACTGAGTCCAGATAACCGTCTTCTATGGGTAAGGTGCCCAGAAGGCTGGCTACGTTCCCTCGCTGGATGTGACTCTTCAGGTGACCAGTCTTCTGGTCACCTGAAGAGTCAATGAGTCGTTTCGATAAGTTTTGGTAGGGGCTCATGGCCTCAGGATCTCAGGACCATATATTCAAGTTCAAATTCAAAAGATTTTATTCAAAATAAGTTCCACCGGATGACACTTTTTGAAGGTCATACATGTAACTTAAAATTGTAATCTACTGCCTATACTATGTAAAGCTTAGCAACGTGTTATCTAAAGTAGAAGAAGCGGCAAGGAACTTCCCAGCAACAGGTATAGTTTAAATAGATTTTTCCATCATAATATTTTTTCTTAATGCTGTATTATAGCAGACAGGCTGAAGGCCCAACTGTGATGGAAAGTGGTGACTGTCGCCTATGGAGATTAGCAATACCGGAGGTGCTACCAATGTGCTGCCGGCCTTGAAGGAGAAACTGGAACCTGCCCTCTGATGCCGGAACACAACTCAAAGTAGTAATGGCGGCATACTCTAGACCAGGGGTGGTAGCCATTCAATAGTGCAAATACCTTACCACCTGGCTATGGGTTGTTTTGTTGCCTCTTACGCCAGCCCCCCCGGCTGCAGGAATTATTTATTATTATTTATTTATTAATCTTTTTCCGTACCTGCACAGAGAAATCCTCTTTATACCTCAGGATCATTTTTTAAACACATTGAAATATATTTATATAGACAAGCAGAAGTGAGCTCTAAGTTCAAGCTACCGGTGATTAAAAGAGGAGATAAAGCTTCTTCACAATATGGGCCCTGTCCAACAGAGCTGCCTTCTGCATGATTGTAGAGTCAGAATTCGACATGACCTTTTAGAGCGCAACAGCACTTTGATAGCACCTTTGGTGTTGCCAATGTCCATAGGCGACTGTAACCCCTTTCCATGAGGTAGGCCACCCACCGATTAGCTGAACTCATGCAAAAAAAAATATGGCGACAATCTCGTGAGCCTGATCAATATATTATATTTGTATTTCTATTTCAACACTTGTTGCTTAGTTTTTATTGTTGTTTCTGGAGTTTGCCCCGGCTACGCCGTTGGTAAAATCGTAGGGAGTGTCTATTATGTTTACATAACTAGCTGTGTTCACGACTTTGACGCCGTGGATTCTTTTCGCGGAACCCTAAAAATGTAAAAAAGGTAGCTACAGTTACTCCTTATAACATCAGCTATCTGCAAGTGAATGTCCCGTCAAAATCGGTCCAGCCGTTTCAGAAATTAGCCGGAACATCCAGACAGACAAGCAAAAATGTTTAAAAATTTATGTCTTGATATAAGTACTGTATATAATTTCACATGCATTTTGTAATAATCTTTTTAAAAAGGTTTTTAAATACAAGATTTTGAGATCCTGGATATCATGTGGCAGCAGAGTGCTAGCCAAAATAAGTAAAACGAGCCCAAACACGACGGGTCTATCTTGTTTATTATAGGAGTTCCTATGGCCACCTTCCGACTCCATCATCAGATCAGCTTCATGGTACCATATTAATGCATTGTCACGGTATATACACATACGTGCAAAATTTCACCTCAATTGGAAACCGGAAAGTTGGTCAAATTTAACTTGCAAAATTCCACTCGAACTTACATACATCCATTGCAAGTTAAATAAAAGCTTGTAATAATAAAAAATCTGTCATTATGACATTACAAACAGACACTTCACTTTTATTTATTTGTACGTGTATATAAAAACTTAATTCGGATTTTTTATATATATAAACTTTCAGTGAAAAGTTTTCTTACTTATAGTGAAAACCGTATGAAAATCCGTTGCGTGGTTTAGGAGCAGTTAGAAGATATACTGACAGACTTTGTTTTATACTAAGTACAGATTAAGAGGATGTTCTATGAATCAATACAGTTATTACGAAACAAGAGCGAACCATTTCCGAAAAAGAAACCACAAACAAATTAACTCGTCAAATCCCAACAATGGAAGTCAAAGAGAACGTTTAACACAAAACCACAGCAGATCATAGCGTTTATTCATTACTTTTAATCCTTTCAAAGAATTATAACAACTTAGGACATTCATAGTCCTTATTACAAGGGAATAAGGTTGACAATAGTATGGTTTTTTCGACCTAGACCCAAATTCTCACGAGGTTTGTCAGTGACAGTCAAAGCTCATTCTTGACAGATTATAGAATATTTATGGCGCATTATGGTTTTTTATTGGGATAGGCGCATGGGTGCGCAGGCGCATCTACGGAATATGGGATGACAGGAAATTAGATATAGGTGGATGGAAAAATATATGTCTATTAATATAATCATCTTCAAATTGGATTTTTTTTTATTATAGTGTCGTAACTAGGCGAAACTTGGTTGGGGAAAAATAAATAATAATAATAATCGGCAGACAAACACATATATTGTAAAATAAAATAAGTTTCACTCCTTTAATTCTTTTTTTGATAATAAAAAATTATCCTCTTGTTTAAGAGCTCGCTAAAAACTTGAACTAAACACCCGAATTACAAACCACTCCCAGGAAATTTCCCGCGGAATTCCCAGGATGAAATTATCACACATTTTATTACATAATTTGCTATCCAAAAAAAATCACATAGGAATTCAATTAATTTTTAATGTGGCCACATTAAAATATTCCCAGAAAAATTGCGATCAGATTCCCAGAATAAAAAGTGGCGCAGATTTTAAGTCTAAGAATTTACTGTCAATCAGTGAAAACCAAATCGAAATTGGTTCAGTAATTTTTACGTGAATCCCGAACAAACAGACAAGAAATTAAAAAAGATTGCATCGTGTTCTTTATCGTTTATATAGTGTGATATGAAGGCACCTGCACATTCTTTAACTTTTTACTCCAAATCCTTCACTGTACAGCCTGTCTGCCTTTGGAACTCTTTACCCGTAGATGTCAGAAAAGCTAAATCACTTACCATATTTAAAAAATCTGTCCGATTTTATTCTTAAGTTAGCTGTTTACTGTCCACATTGTACAGTTTTTCCTTTTTTATTTGCTTGTTGTTAATTTAATTATACCTAGACATAAGTTGTTAAAAGTATCCTCTTAGTCAGGTTGCTTGGAAGAGATCGCTTTAAGCGATAAGGCCGCCTTTTGTTTTGCCTTTAATTATTGTAATTATTCATTCTGTAATTAGTTATTTTGGTGAACAATAAAGTGTTTTCTATTCTATTCTATTCCAATTGTTTTTATAGCCTCAATGTGTGTCAACAGACCATGTGTGTAATGTGACGACCATGGGCTTATTATGTGATATCATTAATAAAATAATATTTATATTTGATCAGCCTGTATATGAAAGGAACGGATTCGAAAATTAACAATTCGCCACGAGACAATACCACTGAGCTTCTAAGAATCATAACACAAATGTTTTGACTTCTTAACCGGTTGACGTTTTTTTTCGGTTTTTTGATGAAACCCTTCATCCTTTGTCATGCATAATCACGCCACAGTTAGCAGGGTGCGGTCTGGGACGTGATCTTCATTGTTTACCGAGTGAATAATTTTACAACTTATTTTTTTTTTTGAGTTTTAACATTTGTCGATATAACAAACTTATTTACACAATATTCTAACAAGAACAGGATGTATATTGTATTCGTTTGTATATTTTTATGAAAATTGGTACTGATTTTAATCTTGTTGTACGGTTCAACGTGCAGCGTTTTGCTGACGCTGCGGCCTACTTTAATGTAATAACATCACTGTAAATAACACTCACAAACATATTGTGATCGAGTCACTATTGAGCTGCAATCAGGGATCAGCATCCAAGCCAAACTACTACGAGAATAAATCCCTGAAAGCAATAAGGTTTATTTTCTTCACCATTATAATATTAAGAAAGCACCAGCACTCCACCAACAACTGCCAGCGGCCACCACTACAAGCAAGAGCAAATGTACAAAGTACACTTGTGATTAGGTGTGGTCTTTATCCAACTTGTTTTTATATAATATATTGTTTTTTTTTTAATTAATTAAATATTGAGTAGTGTAAACTGTACACGTATGTCTCTGTAGACCACGTGACTGAAAAAGGGCCTGGACTTTTGGAGGACTCGCGTGAGGGGGGGGGGGGGCATAGGAAGGCCTACACGTAGAGGTCCCTGGACAAATTTAGGTTTTCAAATTGGACAAGTACATTAACAGTCTGCCCGTAACACTTCAAGTTAAAATGTTGTTGTGATTCATTTTGTCACTTGTCAGTTGAAGGTTTTCCACTTGTCCGATGCGATTCGTTTTTCAACTTGTCCGTTGAAGTTTCACTTCTAATATGTGTCCCATCACACATTTAGATTTTTTTCTGCTCCACCTACTTTTCCAGATTATTTAAAGATTTCTTTCACTTTAGGTTGCCTGGAAGAGATCGCTTTTAGCAATAGATGAGAGAATGGAAGAGATGGCTTGTTTTTACCAAGCAGTATTATTAGTATGCATTTTTTGTAAATTATTTATTTTGATGAGCAACAAAGTTTTGTCTAATCTTATCTAATTATTTTTTTTGTAACCATATAAAAGTATACTATATTTTATTTTATAAACTAAAACAAATAAGATTCCTTTATGTTTTTAATAAAGCAATTGGGCACCAATCATCGGGGGGTCGGGGCCGACAACAATATTGAATTTCATCGAAATTGTTTTGTAAAACTGTCTTTATATATTTAAGAATAAATAAATATAAAAAATACATGTGTATTTTATTAAAATAACGCCAAGAAAAATTTTCTATGTAAAACCAATTAACCGTACTAAACCGCATTATCTAGTTTCCTAGGTGTATCATTATGACTGAGTCGAGAAGCGACGAGTGCCACGACAAATGTTTAAAATAGATTATATTTTTACATTTCCGCAGCTAATGCGGTTGTTACACCAATGTGATTTAGATTTATAGTTGGGCCGCTTAGTTTTGATACTTGATTATTTTTATCAATTGTCAAAATGTACCTTTGGATCATTTGTAAAAGCAATTTACGTACAGTTATTAATAAGTCTCAGACTTCTGATAGCAAATAATAAATTACTAAACAATTTAAAGTTAATTCATACAATACTATATTATGTACAAAATTAGCATAAATCATATTACAATAAATTGGGTGTTATTATTGTCTTTTATGTTGTCTCTATGTATTTACATCAGCATGCCTCGATGGTGACCTTCAAAATAGTTGAACCGTAAATATTACTTTTTATCAGTTATTTTATCCAGGCTAATTTTATATATTGCCAGATAGCCAATAATTTTAAATGCATTAATTGAAACAACAGTGACACATAAAAAGAAACAAAATCAGTACATACGGCGTTAAAAGAAACATGTTAAGTATACAATACCACAATAAACATTTAAAAGAGAAGCTAATGGAACTATACAGTTTTTAATTATATAGTGGTTAAAGTAACATATTATGTGCTCGTGTGTATTTTAAGTAAATAAGTTCCTAATATTTTACTGTGACTTCTGCAAAATAAAAATAAAATATATCTTGAAATAAATATATCGAAACATTCGTGTTTTTAATTAGTAAAATTGGATACAGATGTAGATTTTAATATAGAACTAAAACTAACTTAAAATATATAATTAAATACTAAAAATAAATCAACTTATAAATATAAACTTCAAACTATACTATAAACTATATAAAAACTAAGACTAAATAAAAAAGGGAAATATGCCTAAAGATAAGTTATTGGTCGCAAACTACTGTCATTTACCGGGAACGTTCCCAAACGGCTGGCGGTGTTACCAAGTTGTATAGCAATGCTTAATCTTTGGGCAAAATAGCCGCCAGCCTTCTGGTCACGTGTGACGTCTACTAGACGTTTGGCGATGTCACGGTAGACTCTAAGGGCATTAGGACCCCACGGACTCAGAGTTTCCAGTATATCGAAAGTATCAATTACCTAAGTCCCACTATAACACTTAAACAATTTGTTCTGTTGATGTCATACGACCGCAGACCAGCTACACAAATACATATAACAATCAGTTAGATTTATCTTATTATAATAGAAATTATATCCTATACATTGTATGGAAGAGACTGGGTTCTATTTTCTAAAACTTCAGAAAGCTTTGAATAGTATAAGTTATATTAGCCCATAAACGTTCCGCAGGTGGGCTCGGGGGTTCCCAATTTTTGAGCCAATGTTATTAGTTCACATACCTGTTACCTCGATGTGCAGGTTTTATCACGATGTCTTGCTTCCCTTTAGTAGTAATTGTAACAATATGCACATTAGGTCAAAAATTGCCTGACTTGTGCCTGATTTCCAGCCAGAATTCGAACGCCCCTCTTTTATTTGGAACGAGAGTGCGCTAACATCTAAGCGACCACTAGATATGTTCGTACAAAAAACTATACGACAGCGACCAGAGCTTGGCAAAAAAACATGATTTGCTTTAATTAAAATACAAATGACAAAATACCATCTCGCATGTATTTATAATACGAAATATTTTTGAGTCGTGTATTTGAAATATATATATAAATAAATAATAAAACTACGTTTTAACGGTTTTAAGCGCGGTAATTTATTTGATTTTAGTTTATCCGACGTTTCGGCCGCTTTTCAGTGGCCATGGTCACGGACGACAAAGGTGACATTTGTCCAACGAGTATTGTTAAAGTTTTATTTAGCCTACCGCCAACTTGTTCATTTTTTTAATACTATGGCTGCAACGCCTTTGGCATTGATTTTGCCAATTTCAAAGTAGAAAAGACAGGTGCTGCCAACTTGTTCATTTTAATTTTGTTTATGGTTATTTTTTACTCTATAGGAGCCTAATGTAATTTACCACCGCTTCACAACATGTTGTGGCTTAAACAGAATAAGCGGCGCAAGAAACTCTTCAGCAAACATGCCTGGTTCTAAAATTTTTATAAAATTCAAAAGTTTTTATTCAAAATAAGTTCCACTGGAGAACACTTTTTGAAGGTCATACATATAGGTTAAAATTTTATTTTACTTCCTAGTCTATGTATACCGCTTCGCAGCGTGTTATTGCTGTTAAGGAGAAGAAGCGGCAAGAAACTCCCCAGCAACACGTCTAACTAAAAATTGTTTTTCTTTATATTAGTTGTTCTATTTATATTTAAGTTCTTTTTTTAACGTTTTATACAGAATTATGTTACAGAATGACTTTTGAAGAATTAATGGAGTTGTAGCAAACAGTGCATATTCAATAAGACAGAACGCAATAAAAGGATAGAAAATATTATTATAGTATTAAATATAAAGACAGCGAACTAATATTTTTTTTTGCAACATTTCTCCATATATCCCTTACAAGTACAGCAAGATAAAAACGTTATACTCGTACAAAACACAGTATAAGAGGTTGGTGCGAGCTGCTATGTAATTGAAGTTTTGTCATTTAAATATTCTTCAATAGTGTAGTATCCCTTTTTAAGCAAGATACTTTTTAATTTGGTTTTGAATTTAGTGAAGGGCAGATCCAACATTTCATTAGGAATCTTATTGAAGAAGCATATATCAACCCCCAAGAAAGAAGACAATACTTTTTGTAACCTAAAAGATGGCAATATCAGTTTATTACAATGCCTGGTGTTGAAATTGTGAACATCCTTATACTGCTTGTAGGCACTCAATTGATTAAGAATATAAATTATATTATTGAAAATATATTGGCAGGCGACCGTCATAATACCGATTTCCTTAAAGCGTTCCCTAGAGACACCCGAGGGCCGAGGTTGTAAATTGAGGCTCTTTTTTGTAAAATAAATATAGTCTATAAGTCAACAGCGTTGCCCCAAAGTAAAATACCATAGGACATGACATTATAAAATAACTAAAATAAACTAGTCTAGCAGTCTCTTCGTCAGTGAACTGCCTAACTCTTCTGACCGCATATGCAGCAGAACTAAGCTTTCCTGAGAGACTAGATACATGAGCGCCCCACTGGAGTTTCTGATCTAGGTTAATGCCTAAGAATACAGTTGAATCTACTAGGTTAAGTCTAGTGTCGTTAAGAGAAATATTAACATCGTATTCTTTTACATTGGGCATAACAAACTTAACACATTTAGTTTTATTCGGATTGAGTGATAAGTTATTTACGGTAAACCACTTGGATATTTGGGTAAAGGCGTTGTTTACGTCGTCAAAGTTCTGTTTATTTCTGTCAACTTTAAATATAAGTGACGTGTCATCAGCAAACAACACTACTTGACATATATTATTAATAAAATATGGCAAATCATTAATATATATCAAAAACAAGAAGGGACCTAGAATAGAGCCCTGGGGCACACCCATAGATATGCCAGTCTCGCGAGATTTGATATTGTTAATTTCAACGCTTTGGGATCTATTATTTAAGTAAGACGACAGAAGATTGAGAGAATCGCCATAAATACCGTAATAATTGAGCTTTTTTAGGAGGGTCACGTGTTCAACGCAATCGAATGCCTTAGACAGGTCACAGAATACACCAATGGCATTCTGTGACCCTTTCCAAGCACCATAAATGTGTTTTAGAAGCTCAACACCTGCATCGGTAGTGGAACGACCTTTGGTGAACCCGAACTGTTTAGTATGGATTAATTTATTAATATTAAAATGTGAGAGCAGTTGATTTAAAATTATTTTTTCAAAAACCTTGCTTAAGGTTGGTAAAATAGAAATTGGCCTAAAGTTGGATGGGTCGTTTTTGTTTCCACTTTTAAATATAGGAATAACTTTGCTAACTTTCATTAAGTCAGGAAATACTCCTTAATCTACACATCGATTAAATATTTGTACTAGAGGTAGAGCAATTGTGTATATTAAGTCATTTAATACTTTTAAGGATATACCCCAAAAGTCAGCAGTGTTTTTAATATTTAGTGATTTAAACGTTTTTTGAATATCATCTGTATCTATATGATTAAATTTGAATGAGATATTACATCGATCAACGCACTGTGTCATCAACAGCTCAGCTTCCAGTGGTGATGATGACAAAGAGCTAGTTGTTAAAGTTGGTATATCCCTAAAGTATTCATTAAATGTTTGTGCGATTTCAAAGTTATTATTAATGGTGTTATTGTTGATTACAAGTTTAATTGCATCATCTCGACGTGAACTCTTGCCGGAAGCATCATTTATGATACTCCAAGTTGTCTTAATGATATTTGATGATTTTTTAATTCTGTTACTATAATATAGAGATTTGGCAGCGATGCACACTCTTTTAAAGAAGGTCTTAGAGTACTTTTTAATATAGTGTACTATATAATATTAAAATGGGTGGAGGCGATGGATGGTGAAGGAAGTTCCTTATACGTTAAAACATAGTTTTATTATGTATACAAGTCGCGAAAAGTTTAAAACTTATTATATATTAAAAATTACAAATTACACAATACTCGTACAGTCAGGTGTTAGGTTATATGAAAATACATTACTGCCAAAATTATAGAATATAAAAAAATCTAAATTTTTGGGTGATTTTCTGCAGGCCGTATAACTCAGAGGAAATTGTAGCTTTAAGTATTTTAAGCTTTACAGCACAGGTGCAGTGTTTCCAACTTTAAGGGTTGATATATTTAGCGGTGGCTATTTTGCTTACGAGAGCTATCGAGCGCTATCTGCAGAACACACTCATCAATAAGATCGCTAAATGTATTTTGCTGTCATTAGTATATGAAATACTAACTACAGAATATCTCAGCGTCAGGTATTTGAAATACCAATTACAAATTAAAATTTTAAAAAGTAATGTTGTTTTCATAACTTATTTGCCAATATCTTAATATTTTAAATAATTTATTCACAAAAAAAGGAAAAAAATATACATAACAATTAGAAATAAGTTCTAAATAAATTAATATAAACCATAATATAAATATAACTATACTTACAAAATAATAATCCATAAGTAAAAATAGACTCCAGGTTACTGTCGGCGGGGAGCGGGGCCAAAATGCTGGCCGCATTTCCACGTTGGATGGCAACGCTCATGCGTTGCCCCAGGTGTAAACTGGCCTTTTGGTCAAGCAAGACCTCAATTAACATGATGAGAGGTCTCGATAGAGGTGATGAGCTCTAGGCCCCCACAGCCCCTGGGTTTTAAATCCGAACACCACAATTTTGTACCCATTACCAATGGATACATATTTGGGGTGTTTCAAGGCCTCCTGGTGTTCGGTAGAAGTAATTGAATTACAAATGCAAAATATCTATTTGTATTTGAATTACGTCTTTTAATTACAAGTAATTCAAATGCTGCCCAACCCAGACCGCGACCTTTTGTAATCCAGTCGACAAAATTTCAGTTGGTTCGACTCTCCCCTACCTTATTGTCATACCCTGATACCTAAATACTTCTTCCATACCATAGTAACATTACTCACACGCTTCCACACCGCCCAGTTCCATTATTACAATTAAGTCATCATAAACCATAGACATACGAAATAAATTCCTTCACACGACGTGCCATATGCTAAAGACTTTATAACTTCCTCCGATAAACCAACCATTTCCTATAAATCCTCCATTTTGATGCGTTTCTTCTTATTGCTTCGAAAATCTCAAGGGAACGGGAGAACGAGGTAGCTCAAGTTATTCTGGTGATACGTGAAACACGCTAACAAATATAGTATGAAGCTGTATCAACCATTAATATGGTTAACACTATGGTTTTCCCGTGTGAAGACTTATACGTCAACTAATGGGGTTAATGTATTTTGTGGTATTTCGTATTTGATAAATATTTTTGAGAAGGCAACAAATTTTGATCAACTATCTATATCAATGGTTCCCAAACTGTTTGTCTCGTAGAGCCCTTACGAATTTTTACTGTATTCAGGGGACCCCCACTATTCTAACCGACTTTAAAAATGGAGAAGGTTCTCAATTCGTCGTATATATTCTTTTACATATGTTCACCCAATTTTTTTGGTTTCTTAACCGATTTTGAGAATTCTTTTTACATAGGAATAAGTATTTTATAGCATGTAAACTATCTTATGTTTTTGTCCTTATTTATAGTAAGTTTAAAATTTCATCACGACTTGCTTCTATGGAATTTACTATTGTGGATCTCTAATATCCAGCTCGCGGACCCCCAGATTTTGTTTCTGCTGACGTGGACCCCATAAAGATCAATATGGACTCCCAGAGGTCCATAAGGACCACTTTGGGTACCTATGATCTATATCAACAAAATCGAAAAGTATGTTTGTGATTTTAAGCCGATATTAGACGATTCATTACTGTCTTTCAATTTAAATGAATTAATCAAAGTCATCCATATAAACATTTACCTCAATGACTCAGTGTCATTGAACACGGTCTTATGTTTTCACTTCTGTACTTTTCAACCAAATCGTTGCAATTTGGTTGGTAACACCTACCATATGTAGAGACCTCACTCTTATTACTGATACATAAACATAGAATTGAGTCATTCAATGTCATTGAATATGGTCATTCAGTCTTCAGTTCTGGGCCTTTCAACCAAATTGAATTAATTTGGTTGAAAAGCACATGTATATATTATACACTTTTTAACCGACTTCGAAAAAAGGAGGAGGTTCTCAATTCGTCGGAATCTTTTTTTTTTTTTTTGTTCCTTTTTTTTTATGTATGTTCGCCGATTACTCCGTCATTTATGATCCGATTTACGTGATTCTTTTTTTGTTCGACGTGGAATAGCTTCCAATTGGTCCCCTAAAAATTTTACATAGTTTGGCCCAGTAGTTTTCATTTTATGGACATTTTTCATGGAAATAATTTTCACTCCGTTCCATATGTTCGCCGATTACTCCGTCATTTATGATCCGATTTACGTGATTCTTTTTTTGTTCGACGCAGAATAGCTGCCATGTAGTCCCCTAAAAATTGACATAGTTTGGCCTAGTAGTTTTCATTTTATGAACATTTTTCATGAAAATAATTTTCACTCCGTTCCATATGTACACCAATTACTCTGAGATTTATGATTCGATTTACGTGATTCTTTTTTGTTCGACGCGAAATAGCTGCCATGTGGTCCCCTAAAAATTTGACATAGTTTGGCCCAGTAGTTTTCATTTTACGAAATTTTTTTTGTTCCGGGTTCTTAGGACCTATATTTTTTAAGAAGCGCGGCACCATTTGTAGGTCCACCCATACATAGCTAGACACTAAAAAGTAACAAATAAAATTTAAAAACTTTGTTTAAAAAAACCGACTTCAAAAACTAAAAAACTAAAATGTATAAAATAACTTATTTCTAAAGCTATTATTATTAATATATATTATCTAACACATCTTGAAGTCGGTGCAAAGCAAAACATAAAAATTACTATATTTTGAAAATTACTAAGCACCGACTTTAAGATGTTTTAGATAATATATATTAATAATAATAGCTTTAGAAATAAGTTATTTTATACATTTTAGTTTTTTAGTTTTTGAAGTCGGTTTTTTTAAACGAAGTTTTTTTATTCTGATAAATGACGTGGTTTCCGTGGGATAGATGAATATAGCCAAAATGGCGCTGTTGTTGTGCTTTTTGTGGTGCCACCATTACAAACACGTTGTTGCCATGCCAACGCTAACGAAGTTTCGATAGCACTACTAGTATAAAAAATAGACCCAAACACGCTCAAATCCATTTATCCTTTTGACATGATAAGTGCGATGTTACTTTTTTTGTCGATGCGCGCTAAAATTCACGAGTTTTTTTTAAAGAAACAAGGCGTCTAGGTACTTATTTACTCAAATTATCCTTCAATCAAGTAGTCAAGTTACCTTCCTCTAAGTTTTTCATGTATATATTCTATTATCATACTTCGATCGCTAATATTAAAGTAAAGACATAATTCTGTTTGTTTAAAAATCAACTGGAACGCGCTCGTATAATAAAATATTGTTACGAGCGTGGGAGTACTATAGAGTTTATTAGAACTATACAAATACGTATAACACTGGTACAAATATAACTAGACGCAACCGGTACAAACTGCACGACTCAATAACACGCGCAAAGTCCGTCACTATATAGCTTATCGAATGTACACGTCTTACTTTGATTGCGGCTTGGTTCTCGCTAGACTGTCGATCTCTCCGTTGGGCCATTGTTGCACCGATACAATATGGCTGCCAGCCCGCATAGAGCGGATTTCTTAGAATCAGTTCGACACACCTGCCTAATGACTACCATAAAAGATGACAATACACAATGGACTGTTTTTCTAATTACGAATTTTACAAACGCAATGTAAACAAAAGAAGTCCAAATGCGGGAAGGTAATAAACTGCGCTTTATACCAGGCAGTTGTGCATTAACCTTTGTCGGCATGTAATACCATATATGTATGTGGTCGGAATTAAAAAAAATATTGTTTTATAATATAACTAGATTTTTTTAATTTATCTTAATTATATGTATTGTGTAATGCCAAAAACATGTAATTAATGTATCCTATTAATTACATGTTTTTGGTTTGCACACCACCGTCATACACTCTCCATTCCTTTCACACAATCTTCAGCCCGGGTTGTCTGGAAGAGATTGCTCTTAAGCGATAAGGTCGCCCTTTATTCCTACCTTGAAATGACTTCAAAGTAATCATTTACTACTTTATGTGTATGTGGTGAATGATAAAGTATTTTCTATCTATTTATCTAGATTCAAACCCTAATAAGCTAATACCCTAATACCCTAATTTTGCTCACATAAAAATAGGTTCTTATACATCTCAAGCGAAACTACGGGCAAAAACTAGTATATGTATAAGCCTTCCTTGAAAAGTTATCTAACTGTTGATGAAAACCGATTAAAAATCCGTTGCGTGGTTTAGAAGGAGTTAGCGGATATACAGACAGACTGACGCGGAGAGCGACTTTGTTTTTTACTATGTAAAGAAGAAGCAATATTCAATCAAAATGATTTTTTTTAACTTACGACGATACTGAAAGTGTGCTAAAAATTATGTTTAGTGTGATACGGAACGCGTTCAAACACACATACACACATTCACACTTTCACGCTTTCACACTTTCACGCATTCATACATTCATAATATATATTAACACATTCACACAATCAAACACACACAAACACACACACACACACACAATCAAACACACACACACACACACACACACACACACACACACACACACAAGCACGCACACAGTCAACACACGCGTGAGCTGGCGCATCCGCGGGCTTATGCGCATGACGCAAAGAGACATACTTATTATAATTTATGTAATAGTAATTGATAGTGGCTATAAACAACATTGGTCTTCAAAATACAGACTTCGCCTAGTTTGGTACCAGTAATATAAATAATGGAAATTTGACTTCTTGACAATAAAGATTATTGTTGTCCTTTATTTTTAAATTTCGTAATTTTAGTAATGACATTTGTATAATACAGATTTCTCGTAAGTCAACTTATATCTTCAAAAATGTAGTAATGCGTGTATGAGACAGCGAACTCCATTTACCTAGCTCCGTAAGAAGAAGTCATTGGCAAAGTCGAGTATGGTTAAAAAAAACAGAGGTCAATTCATAACCTATTTTTATTACGTTACCTACAAGAATCTGACATCATCCAATCAAACGGCAAATTGCTGAACCTTTATTCTTGATCACGATTTGGTCTAATTGCAAAAAAAAAAAAAAAACTTGTAAAATGCAATTTAGTTTTTTGTCGGATGCACCTCGCGACCGGGTGCTGGAAAAAATCAATTTCTGACGACTCGTGCCAAATCGGAATGATTTCGGGTTTTTCGGGTTAATTGGGGATTATTGTGTGGGTATACAATTGCTTGTATGGTTCTGTATTAGGTTGTTAATTGTTTTTTTACGTATTGATCACCTTATAATTTTTATATTATGAACCAATAATAATCCCTTACACTTCAAATTTAAATGAACTATTATTCGCATTAATCCCTTTGTATACCTGCCAGTAAGAAGCCTTATTAGCCCAGAAGATAGCCTTATTAGCAAACTTCCAGTATACAGATTACCTGTCAATGTCTGCGGTTGGATATCTGATTTCTTGACGGGACGAACGATCAGAGTGGTTATAGATGGTTACTCTTCCGACCACATGGTAGTCAGTGCCGGGGATGCATCCATGTCTTCAAGGGACTGGTCATTCTGCAACTCTCTTAACGCACATTAATGATCTACGAGTACTTAATCCCGGAATTTTTCGATATTCAGACGACAGCACGGTTGTGGAGAGATATATATACAATGCCCGAGAAAACAGAGCCAAGGTCCAGCTGCGCAGCGCAGAAAAGCGATGGTTGAAAGGCTGAACGTATCCTTACGGGTGGTCTCTGACTGGGGTGATGCTAGCCTGGTTACGTTTGCCGCCTCTAAAACCTAGGCGTGTCTTTTTTCCGCTAAAAAGTCTTTTAGAACTAACTCCGATTTTTCGTTAAATAAATATTGTTCTTAAGCGGTTTGGACTAGTCCAAAAATAAGTTTTACAAATCACTGATCTATAAAATTATCGGTCGTGCATACAAAGTTAAACAATTATTAATTAAAGTTTTTGTTATTTTGATTATTTTTTGTCATTATCAATCATTTCAATGTCAGTGTTTTGAAGATATGATTTATTTTGTATCATTATCAAACCAGTTTACAACCAACTATATAATTATGTAGGCATAATTCTCGGTAAAAGTTGCTTAGCTTCTACCACCTTTAAAGCCTCGTATTCTAATAAACATTTGTTTAGCAACATGGTTGCATAAACATGTGGCCGAGTTGCTGTCAACATATTGCGGGCAACACTTGTGTTACGGAGTTGATCACGCCATGTTGACAGAGTTGACGCCCGACGAGCGAAAACATCAGTCAGTGTCATAACAGTCAGTACAATTATTTTTTTGTGTTTTGGAGTTCATCGCTGTCAAACACTGTGACAGGGAATATTTATATATACGTGTATTATCAAATTGATCCCTAGATGCGGTGACTATTATGAAAATGACCCAAAAAAATTAGGGGACCCGAAAAAAGTATAACGCGTTCCGATAATTATGGATGTTGAAGGTCCCAAAAAGACGTATTACATTTGATTCATTCTGGTTTCTTGGAGCTACCGGTTATTTCAGACCTAATTAAGTACATTTTTTTTTGTTATCCTACTAAAACATCCATGAACCGTCATTTAGTAGCGTGATTGAACAAATTATATATTTTTTATATATTTCCTTGATTTTTTGCTCGACATGCGAATTATTAATTAGATGAGCATTAGCAAAATTGTTGCAACCTTCATATTGCGTATTATGAATTGCCTTTATTTTTAATTAGACGAGTGACTGTTAGACGTGACTTCCTGGTGTTAAGAATATAAGTAATAAGGTACGTCTGTTATGTAATCGAGGTTATAACTGATAATTCTTGCTAGCCCAAGGGCTCCAGGAAGTTTCTCAGTTTCTTGACATTGCTGAAGACGTGACGGTTACCTGGTGTCTCAAAGTACTTGATCCTGTAGGATGCTACACCATTGAATTCTAGCAAGACGCGTGCCGCGATTTTATCTGATTCAAGTTCTAGGAGGCTGTCCGTGATACTTACTTCCTGGTATAAAGAATATTATAAGGTAAGTCTATTATGCGTACGAGATTATAATTGTCAATTCTTTCTAACCCAGGTCCTCCAGGAAGTTTTTCGGTTTTTAGCATTGCTGAAGATCTGAAGGTTGCCTGTTATCTCAAAGTACTTGATCCTGTAGGTTGCTACATTTCTGATGATTCTAGCACGATTTTATATGCTTCCAAGATCCAGGAAGCTGTCTATGATACCTGTATTAAAAAGATATCCGTGAAAGTTGGTTGGCATGACAGTTGTGGAAAAAACATTGTATGAGTTTATTGTGAACATCCTTACAAATATATGAATGTGTTAACCTATATAAACCTAGATCTTGTAATGCATCGCTAGCGTTGCCAAAAACAAAAATAAATTTATAACCATGTAATAATTTAGAACATTGCTTCTTTATATTGGCAATGAGTGGGTTATTTATATTTGTCGTAGGACTAATAGCCGGTGGAGCAAATGAATTCTGGAGTGGATCACGTTTCGACAAACGCCATCCAGGCTGATAGGAGCTGGATGAAGCAACTGGAGTATATGTATTTTTTCCTAGAATATATGAGACAGGCTGACGATTTAGCTAACGGAAACTGGTTACTGTTATTAAGAACATTTGCAACACCAGAGATGCTGTCATTACGATGCCGGCCTTGGAAGAGTGATTGAAACCTGTCCACTTATGCTGGAACACAACTCATGGTTGTTATGGCGGTGTACTCCAATCTCGATTAAGGTTGGTAGCTATCCAGATCTCCAAATATCTTACTACCCACCTGTGGGTTGTTTTGTCGCCTCTTACGACAGGCTGCCCAGCTACAGGAATCAGTATTTTTCTCTGTTCCTGCGCAAGGTCTCTGGTAGGCACTGGATAAGGAAGTCGACAGGGATGAGTGACGCCGATTCCGGGACGCCTACAGTCAGCAGTGGACTGCGATTGGCTGACAACAAACGAACAAACTGCATGGAATAGTGGGACAAACTTGGGGAGGCTTTCAGCATGGACTACGAATGGCTGAAGCTGACATTGAATTTGTTATATTAACAGAGTTTTGTTTCTAATGACAATATACAAGACCAGTTTCTTCCATTCCAAGTTTCTAATGTTTTCACACCGCTTGGACATGGAGTAACCGCAGTGTCAGCTCGGGTCTCGCTCTCAATAACCTATGTAAATCGGTCCGCGCACAGTTTATAAAAGGGCTTGCATACAGGTATATTTTATTCATCAAATATTTAAGTCTAGTTTAGAAAAGTTGTACGTGGTATAGCAATTCTGAAATCATCACCTTGATTACAGCTCTTAGGTCAGGGACTAAAGAGGCCATTTTCGCAAGTTCGTATAATGAACATGACAATTATCAAAATAAAGTGGATGATATACTATGTCTTAGAACTTCCAGTATATGTAGATATGTGTCAATTTTATTAAGCGATTCTCCGAAGGCGACCGCTGTAGGCTCTCAGATTTGTAGTTGCGTTTATACTTCAGTTTTTTTTGGTATAAAGTGGAATCTATAATAATTTTAGAGCCATTTTGGAGTAGCCATTTTATTTATTTTGATTTTTTTAAAGAAGCATTTTAATATAAGAAGTCTTTTCGTCAACAATCCCGCAATGTCTGAAAACAAAAGTTTTCGAGCAGTGCGTGTTCCCCGTCCTTGAAGTGGAGACCGCATCTCAGTAAACGTAATGTCGGACGCCCTCCAGCCCGATGGACTGACAACCCGCACAGCGCTGGATGGGGAAGGCCTATGTTCAGTAGTGGACAGTTATTAGCTGACGACGATAATAGGTATATAATATTACAGCTGCAATTATTTTATAGGCTTTGCCCATAACCATTTATCTATGGATTAATTTGCCATTATTTTCCAATCAACGTATTTTGTTTATTTGTTAAAGATTGTTTCGTGTACAAGTTCCATAACGCAGTATGGTGATATTATGATAAATGGTTCCGCAGAATGAGGTATGGCGAGTTTAGAGTTCGCACGTTCTTAAGCCTGCGCACTCAACGGAAATCTTCTAAGAAATATTATACTGATGGCATCGTCTTGGGCAAACTTTACTGTTTCAATCTTTATTTTTCCATTATAACTATATAACCTAAACTAAAATATAACTTATATTACAAGTATATATTTAAGTTTTACCTCAGAATTTGGCTGAATTATATAAATTTTTATTTTTAAATTATTTAAATATTCTATTTAATAAAGAATATACTATGAATTAAACTATACTAAGAAAGACTATAAGCTAATTCTATATACCACATCGCTGCCAGAGGGAATCGTGTCCAAAAGGCTGGCTCCTGGTTGGCATTAAAGATTTACCTACAAGTTTTTATGTAAAAATTCTTTGCGAATGGACTTAACGTGTCGACATGTGTTTTGCGCCGTTTGAGGGGTCAGCTGATGAATGATGAATTTTGTAATATTTAATCATTGTCACATTATTTTTTTTTACAGAAAATGGAAATTGTAATATGTACATATATATATTGTTTCTAAGGACCCATATTTGCGCCGCTCGACGGTTTCAACTGATGAATTTAGTAATATTTAATCATTGTTACATTAAAAATAATTTCAGAAAATGGAAATTGTAAAATGTATATTGTTTCTAAGGACCCATATTTGCGCCGTTCGAGGGTTTCAACTGATGAATTTTGTAAAATTTAATCATTGTAACATTAAAAAAACACAGAAAATTGTAATTGTATTTATGCATTACACTTTATTTTAAATCTATTATTCACATTAATTTGCACATAGACGAAAAGGTTTTGGAATTTCAAGGGAATTTTTATTTTAAGGAAAAGATTCCCTAAAACGAAATGGTTCGAGTTACTGTACTAAGATGACAGCTTACTAGGAGGATTAAAAAAGAAACCAGTAATGTATTGACTGAGTATCTTCTTGCCTCATAAACGTTTTTTAATTAAGCAATTAATATGAGGAGCATGTTGTGTCGCCATTATCGACAGCGTGAAGTGGGAACGTCTTGATCTAAAATAAAAATAAAGATGTCAAAATAAATGCAAACGGTTCAAGCTTCGTTTAGAATACCACTAGTGATTTATCAAGCGCCTATGAGGTCGGACTCCTAATGATCCCCTCGGCCTATCTCGTGGCCATCGATCAAAACACAGGATACATATACTTTAAAAAAAGTTGGAAAAAAAATACGTGAATGTAAAAGCGCGATTAGGGATGCGGTGTGCGCGTGCGCACGGAAACCGCACGTAGCGGAAACGTTAGGACGCGATACGATTTCGAATTTCAAATTTGGATTGGAATAGGACGGGTGACATGGCGTCTACGGTTTTTTTTACTCATTTTTCTTAATGGTCTGTATAGACTTTTTATTGTTATCCTTTTTAGGTATCGTACATTATGATTTAATTGGTATTATTAGATAAAATAATATAATAATTTGTATGTCTCTGCAGACCACGGGCCATAAATATGGCCCGGACTTTTGGAGAGCTTGCGTGGGGCCATGGGAAGGCCAAGACATAGACGGTCCTTGACAAATTTAATTTAAATGTGGCGTGACATTGACCGGCTATTATCCCTGTCTACACCATATAATAATGTACTCAAGGACAAGCCCCCGGTCAGTGTAGGACTATTGTAGCGAATAAGAATAAAAGGTACCGGGATGAACTGCTAGTGGAGTTACAGATCGGGGACTATGGCGTCTGTCTGTCGCTATGTTCAAGTGCAGCCCGTGGTCTGCAGAGTTATACATTTATAACCATTTTATATATTAATGTGTGTGTGTGTGTGTATGTTAAATAAATAACAGTACAACATCCGTCCGTCCCAGAGTGCAGTTGAAAACCAGCGTCAACCACTTGTGTCTGGTATTTGCTGAACTGCGCCCATTTGGTACCATCGCGATACATACTGTTTGTTACGTATTTTAATTTCTTTCTTTGATTTTATCTGTAGAATTTCAAAACATAGCAATTATATACTTTCCAAAAAAATTGACACATCACAAAAGATTGAATGAATGTCCTTTATTATTATAAAATATACGGTTAATAGAAATCAAATTTTACAACACAACAGGCGGTCTTATCGCTATTAGCGATTTCTTCCAGACAATCTTTGGACTGACAAAAAATTGATAAGAACAGAGGTATGTTGCATTATTTTCACTACCTAATTAGTATCTTATAAATATATACATACATGATATAACATACATACATTGATAAAATATAAAAAATATACTAATATGATGTGTAAATAAAATATTATAAAATACACTAACATAAATAAATATAAATACTAGAAAAAGATGACAATAACTGCTGCTGCATCCTTGAATTCAGCTATTTGAGCATTGATAATAAGAAATAATTAATGATAAGATTGTCATGAACTTCAGGAGAAACCATTTAATGACTAATTATTACGCTTATGGGAAGCGAATGAATATTTTGATATATTGTGTTAGTGACTGTGTCCAAATGCTCTTCTTACTTCTTCTTCAGCCAAACAAGTTTCATTGCTGGACGTAAGGCTCTTCAAGTTCGCCACGCAAGCGCCACATATCCCAGTCTGCCTTCCGCATCCAGCCTCTGCCGGGGATCTTCCGCAGGTCATCTGTCCACCGGGCTGGGGCTGCATCCTGTGCTGCGTTTACTGTGACGCATTCACCACTCCAGGACATGTCAGCCTTTAGTCTTCGGTCTTTGGTTCTCTTACGGATATCCTCATTTCTGACTCTATCCATAAGAGAATTTAGACCACTGTATTTTATAATGGTCTGGTGGCGTCTTGTTTATAGCGTCAAAATATAACAAGATACCTATTATCTATATTAGTGTATATATAATATAAGTTATCTTATATACTTTTATATATATACGCTATATAAATAAGGCATTAAACCCTTAGCTACTATTGGGTAATGTCTGTATTAGTCATTGGCTGTGGCTTTAGGACACAGGTGTAGCAGAGACATCAGAGAGAAAAGAAGAAAAAAATATTTTAAGAAATAGCGACATACTTACATTGCGTACATATATCTTAAAAATAAAACCATATTTTCAGAATTTGTACGCCACATTTTCAGTAAACAAGGTTTGCATATTGCTGTGCCAGAATTATTTCCGACACAACGCTGATTTTTGAAACTTGCTTCATCAATACAGATTCTGAAAGGTGATAAAAATACCTTTCAAACAAGCCCAGATTGAGAAATCTACTATAATTCATACTATCCGATTTTATGTTGAATTTAATTAAATTGTTCTATGTATATATGGAAAAATTTCTATTTTGAAATTTTGGGGGGCTCCAAATCCGACTTAGAGCTATGGTCTCTTGAGCAAAATTTCTCAGAATCACCTATAGATTGCTTTTTTGCTATACGCTTCATCAAAAAAAATCGTTCCATACAATTTGACCCGCCCTAATATACATATATTAAATTGAACTGTTCTAATTACATTTTAATAGAAATAACATTTAAAATAGCTGATCTATTAACTAACAACCATTTTTCAGAAGACTTTTTGTTGAATCATTATATATTGTAAATAACCTATTTTTTTTAAAATAATATTTGTTAGACAAAGACACATATTGTATATCCTCAAATTAAGCAGGTTAAACTTGTGTAATACCCGTAGGTATTACACAAGGGACTACTCTGGGGCCACTCTCAGACACCCAGACCATATAGTAAATAACAGAAAATTATTTTCCAAAATTTATGATGTCAGGAATCAAACCTGGAGCCTCTGCAGTTACAGTGAGATAGGCCATCAAATGCTTAGCCTGCTCAGCCACAGAGGCTATTGAACTTGTGTCTGCATCCCTATTCTACTTTTTCTTAAAAGCAAAGCATAGAACACACCTAATTTACAATTTAGTTATTTTAAATAATAAACTTTTCTATTGGCGTGATACTAAACGACACATTTTTTTTTGTGAATCTAATAAAAAACAATTTTTGAAGTGAAACTTCTTTAGGCGCATGAGGGTAAAATTTTTACGGATGAAACGCAATAATAATAATATTAGCGTCACGAAGATGTGCAGTAATTTTTTCTTTTGTCTTACATTTTTAAACTCGTGATATCTTTCGAATGGAATGTCTGAATTAAATAATTCAAAAAGTTATATAAAGGTATTGAAGCAGTCTTGAATATGAAGTAATTTATTTTGATAAGGATGAATACCAAGATACAAATAAAGAGCCTTTTCTATCGGTGGCATTTTAATTAAATTTTTGTGGCATAACTATAATAGTTAGACATAATGCTGTCGCGACACTTTATGCAAATAATGTTGTGTTCTGCAAAGTCGTAGTACATTATTTTATTCTATCACCAATACTTTTTTTAGGTATTTTTGCACGCGATTTTAGGTATTTTTGAAGTGAAAGTCTCGGAAATCTAAAGTTTTAGATTTGTATAAATATAAACAAGAAATATAAACAATAAACTATAAACAAAACAACTAGTTTCACTTCTGACATGTGTACGTTATACGCACGCACTTTTTTATTGCATGAGGTCAGCAGACAGGCAGATTACCCATCAAATAGAAAGGGGTTACCATCGCCTATGGACATTTCAAAAAGCAAAAATGCTAACAAAGTGTTGCCGCTTTTTAACAGGAGACTGGAACCTGGCCACTAATGCCGGAAGACAACTCTAGGTAGTTATGGCGGCACACTCTAGACTGGGAATGGCAGTCATCCTAACAGGCATTTGCCTACCTTACTACCTGGCTGTTGGTGTCGCCTCTTACGACAGGTCGCCTGGCTGCAAGAAATGTAATTTGTTCTCCATTCCTGCACGGATTTAAAGAGTAAATTAAAATATAGTGTGGCGAATGATGGTGGAACCATCTAGTTAGTTTTAGAACTTTTGGAAAAGTCTAAAAAAATCTAGAAGAAAAAGACAAGGACGGATATATTTAGAAAAGGATAGAAGATACATGAAAGAAAGAGATAGATAGATGTTAGACAGAGATAGACGACGAAAGAAGGAAGGAGATAGATAGATGTTAGAAAAGGATAGATGTATAAACGAAAGTTCCCGAACAGAATGTTCGGGAAAGAAAAGACAGAGATAGATAGATGGGTTCTAGAAAATTCTTCCAGGTATATACACAGCGTAAGGCGCGCCTACCGGCCAGTTTAGAGTTTAAAGTTGAGTCAGTCCAAGACGGTGAAGCAACAAGTGCGATACTAAAGAGTTGTTAGAGAAGATTAATAGAATACAGAGACGAATCAAGTGGTGAATTTAGTGGCAAGTTTGGTGGATAGATACGTGAAGGAAGTGTGTAGCGTAGTTCGAGAGAGGAACCAGAGGCGAGCTACACGCGATAATATCGGAAGTGGTCTACGCAATATCGGCGACGGTATTGAGGATGTTACAACTTAACTTCGGGACTGTGCATCGTTGGTCGTGTGTTTAAGGACAGCAACCCTACAGGGAGGTACTGTGCGCGGCTTTGTAAGTCAATAAAAGCTTTTAAATTAAAAACTGGTGTTTTCTTCAAATCCACAAGTGCGTACCCCCGCTCGTACGTAACAATATACTTAAATAAATATAAATACTTTTACTAACTTTGCACTAGTATTCTGTACTCTAATTATTCCATTAACTGTTCTATATCGGAGGAAGTACATGTTACGTTTTGTTGTGACGGCAATGTGGTGGTGTACGCGTCGAAGTGTGCCGGAATGACTAATAAGTCAGAACGATTGCAGTCGCGATGCATATTAAGTATCGCGATAGTGTGCTTTAAACCGTTATAAGGTACTCGCATTTAAACTTAAGATGATTTTGTTAAGGCTCGTAGCTACGCCGATGTCCTTGAGGATTTTTCAGGCGATAGCGGGGATTCAATAGACACGGTCGTTTTTCAGTTGCATTATTATTTTATTGTGCATAAAATAAAATATAACAGTATAAGCTCCATGTAACGGATCAGTATGGCGAGCCAGCGAGGAAACGTAGCCAGCCTTCTGGGCACCTTACTCATAGAAGACGGTGATCTAGGCTCAGTATTCTACTTATAGTATTGAGGGACTATGGGTAAAATACAAATAAGTTAAGTTCCCTATTATTGTACTAGATTATTATCATATTAATTTAAGAAATTTTAAATAATTATAATACTAATACAAATATTTAATTATTTTTTTTATTAAATGTCATTCAATTACACCCAGAAATTTACAAAAAAAGTAGTTACGAAACTGTAAAAGTTGACTACCTTCAACTGGCGTTTTAATTTAAATTTTCATCGAGTAACTATTTAAGAACTAAACTAAATACATATATGAAACTTATCTTTATTTGCAAAAATATATTGTACAAAAATAACCATAAATCGTTAAAGTAATTTTTCTAGTATATTATCTCAATCACTTGACTTGGATTTGGTTAGTAAATCAATGATATAAAAATTATCCTACACTAACAAAAACACCTAAATGAACACGCGACTAGCCGGAACAATCTTCTAAAATAGACTATTTAACGTACTAAAGAATACTAATTCGCCATGGCTGTCAGGCTAGATTTATAGGCTTCGCCTTGTTAATATGTATCGTGGCTCGGATTGGTGGTTGACAGATGACTTCACCGGTTAAATACGTGGTATATGGCTAATGTTATGCAATACTACCATTTGGTGTTATTATTGCTTTTCATAAATACTAATAAAATGATAAGATTATTTGTTTTCCGTAGAAGTAGGCAGATATGAGGTCTCGACTTGCGACAATCCTGACAAACATTTTTAGCTTCGTCTACTTTGTAGCAACGAGAAATAGAGGTTAAATAATACTTCAGATGGCAGAAAGTAGTATTCACTGTCGAGTGCTGATGTGAACTGATTTATTTTGGTAACGGTAACCTTAAGTACAAATATCAACAAGTCGCACTGCTAGTACAATATATAGAACAGTGTGTGACCGGGACGGATGATGTGTGAGCGAGATAGAGCAACTATTAATATGTCCGCTCCCGTCCTGCGCTAGTCAGTAGTTCGTTGTCCGCTGCGATGACTAGACGTATGCATCTCCCATAACTTTTATTAATCTCTTCATGCTGTATGCACGTGTGATTGAGGTTCGTTTTACCTGACTTTTCTTTAACACTTCTGAAAAGCCAACTAATTAATCTCTAACACTCCAATATCTATGTAAATCTATATTATTATTATACTATGATTATTTTTTATATAAATCAGTATACATATTATGTAAAATATGTTTTTATTTTAATAAAATTACGTTTTAACAGTTTTCAGCGCTTTTATTTGATTTTTGTTATTCAGAGCATAAAAACACGATTAGAAGAACACATTGCTGATGTGAAACACACAAGGTTTATAAAGTTTGCGATCAGTGAACACACGCTGGATAAACCTTACCACTACATCAGATTCTATAAACCACAAATCCTCGCGAAAGAGAATCGTTTCATACCTTGAAGGATGCGTGGGGCTATTGAAATGAAAAAAACAACCAAATTGCTATAGAGAAGATGGTTGGCAAGTACCACTTGTTTGGGATTCGGTTGGCAAAACTATTAAGACCCAAACCCAGCAAAAACCAACTGCCAGACGTTAACACCCTGTGAGCTCTTTCTGCGTGCACCGGAACACAAACCAACTTGACTGTTAATTTATTTTTTTATTATATAAATTTATTAGAGCTAAAAAAAATTGCTGAAGAGTTACTTGCGCTGCTTCTTCTCTTCAAGCCACAACATGTTGCGAGGCGGTGGTAAATTAGATTAGGCTCCCATAGAATAAATAATAACCATAAACAAATTTAAAACTAATTAATTAAAATGAACAAGTTCGCGTTAGGCTTAATAATACTTTAACAATACTCATTGATTATGGCTACTGAAAAGTAGCCGAAACGTCGGAATAAAATTCAATTTCGTGACACATGAATTTTTTTTCTTGGATAGAAAGTACTGTACCAAGACATGGATATATTCATTACTGAGGCCGTAGAGAGCAAGCTTGCTTTTATAGAACTACCTGCATACTGCATATAATCGATTATCCATCCAGTCAGATATCTTCACGGCAATACGTACAGTTTTGGTGATTAGTTCTTTAAAAAATGTTACTTATGAGTCTTATTAATAGATGTTACACGCTTAAATAATATCACTACATTTTCATTAATTACAATGTTATTATAACTAAATGAACACTGTCAATACATATGTAATTGATATAAGATACTTGCTATGTAACAATAAAATTCATTACCAAATTACATACACCGCAGATTGACTGGCGACGAATTAATATAAAAATCAATATTGAACTATCTAATACTTTAATTTTAGACTTACATCTCTTATATAGTAATTGAAGTAAAATTAATACTTAATAACTTAATCATTTAAAAAAAAGCCATAAAATTATATTTTTCGGTTCGCTGCATAGTTTTGGCATTATTTACACGATCCATTTGTAGTGACTTTTTCTATTGTACAAATATTTTGACGTCATTCAAAAAAGATGCCATAGGTATTGGTAACTGTGCACGCTAAAAATTTTAACACCGCACGAGATATTTAGAGCTATAGCTGTGACTGTGGTTTATAAACTACAGTCACAGTAAATATAAAAAAACGTGTGTGTCTCAGGACGCCCGTCAGAAGTGATAACTTAAATTAATCTAACGTGAGAGATAGGGAAGCCAGTCAGACTGGCACCGTAACGCATTACGTAACGAAGCGGTTTATCCTCCCATAAGAAGTTATCACCTCAAAAAAAAGTTTTATAATCATAATAATGGTTCACAATAAGATTGACACCAGCTTGTCTCCTTTTTAATAACGCAAAAATAAGTAGATATATGTACAAAATGTATGATATTTTATTTTCTAATACTTATATTTATAATGGTGGCAGTAACTTTGGTCCCAGTACTAGAACTAGCCTGTATCGTATGTAAGTGTAGACAGATAAAAAGACAACTCTCAATTTGACAATATAAGTGCAATTTACTAACTAGAACTGTATTGCTACCTGCGTACAAATCGAGGTCTTATCGCTAACGAACGACCAATAACAATATTGAAACCAACGTTTGAGAACGTTCGTCCTAAGTCAATTCTCCAGGAGCAACATTATACCGCAGCCTAATTCCGATTCATAAAGGCGCGTGCGTTTCTATTCATGTCGCGCGCAACCCGCTGACGACGCACCGTACGTCTAATGCAGAACAATACTATGATCTATATACGAGTTACTATACACGCGGGTTAGATCGCTTATTGAATTGTCAAACAGGGGCACAGAGTAAATAATTGGCATTGGACAAGTTGGGTCAACTTAAAAACAATTTAAGTATTATGCCTAATAACTTATTGCTTACGTGAGACGTGCGCGATACGTTACGTTTAAGCAATTCAAATATAAATACATATAATGCTAGTATTAGACACATCAACCTAATTGAATCAATTTAGTTGAAAGGGCCAGAACTGAAAGGACACGTCAACATTGATTGATTCATAGAAGTTGTCATAAAGAATTCAATCGTCTATTAGCTTTACACTCAGTCTAACAATTTTAATATTTTTTTAAATACAGTTTAACTTAATTGATAATGGAATTGATGTGTTTTCTATCTGAATCGTAGCTTGTACCTAATGTAGTTAGGGTAATGTAGTTTTCCTCTGTTATACATTAATTTGGATCCATAAATATAGTTTTTTATTAATTCCTGAAAAAGTAATCCTAAAATAGTATCGTTTCAAATTATATAGATAAGTATTTCATTTCAACATCACATATACGTGTATTTATGCATATCCAAATTTATATAACAAAACAGTCAAAAAATATTTTTATCAAAGATTAATATATGAACATTACGACGAAACTTACCCTTTAACTAAATATATTTTATATTAAAGCTACATTTAAAGTAACAATCTAAGTTATTTTAACAAATATTGTTACAACTAAGTTATAACTTAGTTTAGTTACCAAGAAAGTATTGTAATTACCTACGCATTTTTATATTTGTTTATTTTGATGAGCAATAAAGTGTTATCTATCTTTATGTTTAGTACTTAATTCTGTTCTTAAGTTAGTTTCTGTATGATGATTCCGTAACATTTATTATTAAATATTACGTATCAATATTGTTACAATTTGGGCCACCTGCATATCTGTAAACAAAGCACATTTATTACTCGTCGGCGTTTGAGCTAATAACATTGAAACTCTTTTATGACCGTCTCCTTTTGTTTACTTTCTGTTTAAAATTTGTGATTGGAAAAACAGCCGATTGTATATTGTAATCTTTATGGTAGTCATAAGCCAGGTGTGATTCTTGGAAATTCAATCCACGCGGTCGAGCAGACATATTGTATTTGTACAGTATAAACCAACACCCCAACGGAGGGTTCAGGTAGTCTAGCGATAGCCACAAGCGAAGTAAGACGTTAGTGACGGGCTTACGTTTGGACTGGTTGTATACAGTTATATTTGTTCCTGTGTTATACGTGTTTATATAATTCTATGATAATTCCAACGGCATTTTAATTCGAGTCAAGCAATATTATATATCAAAAGATTAGTTTCTGGTTATTAAAAATTAAACTACATTATGAATTTAACAATGCATGATCGCTACCTGAGATAATGACCGATTACTAATGGTTGTCTCTTCTGTTTGACAATCGACTTCTTACTCTATGTCGATACATTCTAAAACTTATTTAAATGTTGTATCACAAGTTGGTGATATTATCTTTATATACACGGGATTTCCGGCGTCTGCCTTCTCGTCCCGGGTCTTTGCTAATTTCTATGGAATCCTGATTCATGCTCTATTAGAATGTCTGGAGGACTTTAACCCTTTGTACGATGAATATTAATATAAGTATGGTTGCATTTATGGTATTTAACAAATGGTTTCTTTATGCGAGACAAAAATATGGTAGCATGTTAAATTATAAAGACTTTTACATTGGCTTTTGAGATATTAGTAACAATTTCCATTGACTATATAAACTACTAGCTGTCCCTGCAGACGTCGTTCTGTCCGGAAAAGCTTCAATCAATATGCCGATAGCAGCGCCACCTACCAGGTCCAATTATGAACCAACTCAGAAACCTTCTTTGACTCATGCACAACAACTTAGCTAAAGATCATCACATGATCAAATGTATAGTTTAAGATTCTATAAAGGACATACAGACACACATTCATTTTTATATATATATATATATAGACTAGCGGTTACGGCAGACGTTGACCTACCGTGAAAAAATAAAAATCTAGAACCCGATTCCAGCGCCACCTACCGGGTCTAATTGTGAATCGAAACCATCCATAACTCAAACACTATTTTTTTACACCTTAGGTTACATTATTGAAGTTTTAGTAGGGATCCCTACTTTTATGTAGTGAAAAATAAAGCCTATATTAATCTGGGATAATGTAGTATTCTAATGGTCAAATAATTTTTGAAATCGGTCCAGTAGTTTTTGAGTTTATTCGTTACAAACATACAAAAATACAAATCTTTTCCCTTTATCATTTTAGTATTTTCTATTGTTTTCTACCCATAGCTAGTGTAATTGTGCTATTTTTTGTTTATTTACCACGTATGTCATAAACTTTATCCTCGAAACAAAATTATTTGCCCTGTTCTGCATATTTAAATCAACAACTGCAGTAAAGCGCTTCAAGCAATAGAAAGCATCCATCATTCAAATTCTCCGAGATGAGCGCGAAAATCGTGTACAGTCAACGTGAAAATTGTAACAATTAACTTCACTTCATTTCTCAGTAACAAAACTTTCGAACGAAACTCGGTACATTTGAATACACATGTTAAACACCTGATTAAATTGTTAATTATTCGCATATTAACATTCTAATTAAGATCTCGTGATCCAAATAGCCTGTTTAGTATTACGGCAATGTACGTTCGTGTCCGATTTACAAGTATAAGGTAAGCATTTGATTTGGATCGGAGCGATCTATTCTAAGAAAGGTTTTATGGAGTCATAGTTAAAACAATGAGGCAAAGATTATGTCGGATTTTATGCAGAGGGTTATATAGAAGTTCAATCCATTGTTAAGCGTATTTAATATCATAGGAGAAAAATATTTTGCTTGAAATCTAACTAAATGTTTTGCAACAAGGTTAAGCAGCCATACATACGTGATTTCTTTATTTATTTATTTTCCAAAAGTTACAATATTTTACAGGTATTTAATTTTTTGCAAAACTGCAACGTAGTCTGTCCGTTACGTTCTCGTAGATCATAATTATTATACCTTATAATTTTTTAAAACTGGACGAGACGACAAACGATTACAAAGCGGTGTTATTAACAAATATTTTCCATCCGTGCAGGAAGGGAGAAAGAATACTAATTGCGTCCGGGCTACCTGTTGTAAGACGCAAAAAACAACCCACAACCAGGTGGTAGCAAATGTCTGTCTGGATGGCCACCGCCCCTGTTCTAGAGTTTGATGCCAAATAACTTTGAGTTTTTTTCCGACATTAGCGGGCAAGTTTCAGTCTCCCCTTGGAGTTGCCAATGAGGAACTGTAACCACATTCCATCAGGTTGCTGGTCATCTTGTTTCCTGTGCTCCAGCAAGAAAAAAACGAATCAAAAATTCCCCATTCTCACAGAAGTAAGTCCTTCATAGCTTCAATAAAATAAATCTTATTTTTTGTTCTATAATTGTATTATGGATCATCTGTGCTTTGCGCGTGGGCGCCATTGAGACGTGACCGCGCATGCGTATTCGTTGAGCGCGATACTATACCGATCGAATTAAAGCATTTGTTTCATTGCTTTAAATAAACGAAATACGTTTCGTGTATGATTGTACATGAAGTAACTGAAGAAAATAGATGATTGCTGTGTCCTTAAGATTCAATCGAATTGTTAACTGGGTGGATGGGATGTATGCCACACTATATTCTAAGGTTATATACACTTAGGTACCAGCAGAGCTAGCGAATCTCCGTTCGCATTTCTATTCCTGCAAAAGGCAACCGCAGCGTCATCTTTTTATTATATTCGTCCATCCTATAGAAGCTATATTTAATTGAGATTAAAAATATACTAAGTAAGAGCCGCTTGCATAACAATCGCCTTTAAACCTTTCTTTTAGATAACAAAAAGTATTGTCTTCTTTCTTGGGGGTTGGTATACGCTTCTTCAATAAGATTCCTAATGAAATGTTAGATCTGCCCTTTACTAAATTAAAAACCAAATTAAAAAGTATCTTGCTAAAAAAGGGATACTACACTATTGAAGAATATTTAAATGACAAAACTTCGTTTACATAACAGCTCGCTCCAACCTCTTATACTGTGTTTTGTACGAGTATAACGTTTTTATCTTGCCATAATTGTAAGGAATATATGGAGATATGTAGCAAAAAAAAAATAGTACGTTGTGTCTTTATATTTATAACTATAATAATATTTTCTATCCTTTTATTGCGCTCTGTCTTATTTAATATGCACTGTTTGCTACAACTCCATTAATTCTTCAAAAGTCATTCTGTAATATAATTCTGTATTAAACTTAAAAAAAATAACTTAAATATAAATAGAACAACAAATATAAAGAAAAACAATTTTTAGCTAGACGTGTTGCTGGGTAGTTTCTTGCCGCTTCTTCTCCTTAACAGCAATAACACGTTGCGAAGCGGTGTACATAGACTAGGCAGTGCAATTTAAATTTTAACCTATGTATGACCTTCAAAAAGTGTTCTCCAGTGGAACTTATTTTGAATAAAAAAAAAATTAGTTAATCATATTAAATTGCCTAAATACATTTTAGACAAAACGTATTGACAGTTCTTTAAACATATTTAGCGGCAAATTTTGTGTTGTACAAGACGCTAATTGTAGGTATTTAAGGGTACTAAATCCGTTTAGTGTTTCTTAAATAAATTTAAGCAACGTATTGCAAGCGGCCCTGTGTTTATTATTTTATAATGTTTAATTGTGGTTTTCAAGTCATGGTACCGCCATCTCTTGTTTAAACCACAATACACATTCTTGATTCATCTACATACATATTCCTTCTCTTTTTATATAATAGTATGTATGTATATCTATCTCTGTCCCCCAATTGCACCTTACTTCTGGGAAGATGTCGTTATTTGTCGTTTGCAGTGTTAAAAAAATACCTGTAATAATAAGATTTTGGCGAGTGCAGTGGTTGAAATAAACTGAATGGCGGCTGCCCTGAAAAGTGGTGGATGTTAGTGAAGGTGGTTTCAGTTTCCCTGTATGTATGATGTCTTCGTCTAAAGCCAAGGACATTCTTAGTCGATGAGGGTTTGGGTGAGTCTATCTATTTATAATATTGTTACGTGCGAGCGGGGGTACGCACTTATGGATTGGAAGAAAACACCAGTTTTATTGACTTACTCAGCCGCACGTAGTATCTCTCTGCAGGGCTGCCCCTATACGCACGACCAACGATGCACAGTCCCGATGATAACTTGTCACACCCTTAATACCGTCGCTGATATTGCGTGGACCAGCTCCGTTATTATCGCGGGTAGCTCGTTTCTGGTTCCTCTTTCGAACTACGCTACACACCTTCTTCACATATCTGTCCACCAAACTTGTCACTAAATTCACCACTTAATTCGTCTCTGTCTTCTATTAACCTTCTCTTCCAACTCTTTAGTATCGCACTTGTCGCTTCACCGTCTTGGACTGAACTCAACTTTAAACTGCTCGGTAGGCGCGCCTTCCGCTGTTTATATACCCGGCATAATTTTCTAGAACACATCTATCTATCTCTGTCTCTTCCTTCCCGAACCTTCTGTTCGGGAACTTTTACGTTTATAAATCTATCCCTTTCTAACATCTATCTATCTCTTTCTTTTGTTCATCGTCTATCCCTTTCTAACATCTATCTGTCTCTGTCTTTCGTTCGTCGTCTATCCCTTTTTAAATATATCCGTCCTTGTCTTTTTCTTCCAGAAATTTCTAGTTTTTTCTAAAAGTTCTAAAACCGATTTACGCTGCTGGGCAGTTCTACCCTCGGTCGCCACAATATTTATTTATTGTTATTCGACAAACATTTACACAACAACTGAAGGCAATAAAATAATGATACTATTATCTTCAGCGGCTTCGTGTGTATGGAATATCCGTATTTTTTTTACCTGCGGATTACCTGCACACACACTACGCGTTAATCCGAGAATAAGCTATGTCGAGTTGCATTTAAATCTGTTCAGTAGTTTTCACATGATGCTCTAACAAATAGACAGAGAAACGTTCTAAATGGTTTCATTTTCAGAATCTACTGGTCTAAATTAGCTTCCCTTATTCCTTATTTATCCCTATTAATATTATAAATGTGAAAGAAACTCTGCCTGTCCGTCTGTTCCAGTTTCACAGAAAACTACTGGACCGATTTGGATGAAACTCAGTAGTATATTTATATTTTAGATGCCGAGAATGAAGATAGGATACTTTTTATCCCGAAAAATGATAATTTCTGGGATAAAAATATATTTGTTTCTGTATTTGTTATCCTTTTACGGAAAGACTATTGGACCGATTTGGCTGAAATTCGGTATATATGTTATTTTAATATCGAGGGTGGCCAAGGCATACTTTTCATTCCGGATAATCCCTATTAATATTATAAATGCGAAAGTAACTCTGTCTGTCTGTCTGTTCCGTCTTCACGTAAAAACTACTTGACCGATTTGGCTGAAACTCAGTATATATATATTTTCGATGCCGAGAATGAACATAGGATACTGTTTATCCCGAAAAATGGGATAGTTTCCGGGATAAAAATATATTTGTTTTATCTGTTTGTTATGTAATGCGTATATGTAATAAACGATATTGAGTTTTCTCTCATTTAACAAAAATCCAAATAATATTCTATGGTAACTTGAATTGAAATGTTTTTCACTTTCTTTTTAAGTAAAATAAGCTGCATTTGTATTAAACCTATGTACGTTTTAAAGGTTCTAACCAAGAATTTTATTTGATTTTTATCTTGACGTTTCGGGCACTTGTCAGTAGCCGTGATCACGGAGAAGGTTTTTAAATGGTGAAAGAATGAAAACACTTTATTGTTCATCAAAATTTAAAACTACGTTTTTAAAACTATATTATACAGTAAACTTTGAACAAAGGGCGGCCTTATCGTTAAAGCGATCTCTTCACTTAAGTGTTAAGTGTCAGTCTTTGTCTTCCGTAATCACGGCTACTCAAAATTTACCGAAACGATGAAATAAAACCGTTAAAACTTAATTTTAATTACGTGTAATAGTAGCGAAAACTTAAGAAAATACTAAGCTATACTTTTCTTGTTATAGGCTAAATATTGATGATGAAGTAAACTAGTCGTTAGCATAGTTAAGTTCTTCGTGACTGAACCCTTAGGTTGCATTCAGTTTATCAATGGTTTATGGTCTAACAGTTTAACACATTCGAACATAGATGTTGGTGTTAAGATGTCTATTTAACTAATCACCAGGTTTCGTATAACTTGAATGATTGCGTTCGAATGTTTGAGAACTTGTTTATCTTAACTCATATTATTGATATCTCGGGAACGTTTCTATGGTTTTTAGGTATAGTTTTTGTCACGCTCTTACAGAATATCGGCGTGAAACGGTTAGCCTTCATCTAATCGTGTTTCGTGTGACGAGTCAAAAGTTCGATGGTTAACTATTACTATTCAATACGCTGAATCCCAAACTGGGGTGAGTTTGGTCTTTAAACCTTGTATGGATTAAACTCACCCCAGTTTAGGATTCAGTGCATCGATACATCCTCATAATTCTGAGGGTGTATGGACCAAACTCACCCCAGATTTGGATTCAGCACATCGATACATCCTCATAATTCTGAGAGTGTATGGACCAAAATCACCCCATATTTGGATTCAGCGCATCGATACATCCTCATAATTCTGAGGGTGTATGGACCAAACTCGCCTCATATTAGGATTCAACGCATCCATACTCCCTCAAAATTATGAGGATGTGTGGACCAAATTCACCCTATATTCGGATTCAGCGCATTCATACACCCACAGAATTATGAGGGTGTTTGGACCAAACTCATCCCAGATTCGGATTCAGTGCATCAAAATATATAAAAATAAATGGGTCTGGTCAAAAGTACTAGACCACTTTTTATTTCTAGTGAACCGGTGTTATTAAAATCGAGGCACTAGTGCCTTTTCTGCAGCCTGAATGGAGTTAAATCTTGCAATCAGTTTTGTATTTTTCCGCAATATAATGCACTGGCTGCTGCCCGCGACCTCGTCCGCGTGAAATAGTTTAAAAAAAGTAAGTAAAAAAAATCGCCCTGATTTTGAAACATTCTTCATTGGTGCTCTGCGTACTCTTCAACTTTATATATTAGTATAAGATTTTTTTTGTACGAAATATGGCATACCACTATAGCAAATTTCATAACAATCAGTTTATATTTCTAAAAAGCCGGACTTTTTCCCTAAAATGAGGTAATTAAAGTGAAATATTTTTTATAAAAAAACCCATCACTTTTTAGTTGAATACTTCATTGTTTCACATGAAACGTAACCATTGGCAAAATTCGGTATTTTATTTTTGCACGGGCACGCAACACAGGGGTAGCTAAAAATTTCACGTCTCAACAGATGAGACGCCGAAATTCCTCGAGTTAAAACAAACTCACTGACATTGATACATTAGTAAATATTCCACCATACTATATTCATGTGCATATTGAAATATTACAGAACGCTCATCAACAAATGCGCTTGCGCATAGACCTTTAGGATATTAGATATAACTGATAAAAGTATGAAATATTATTAAATCGATGATTTACAAGTAAATCGTGAGTGTTTAAATATACATTTATTGTGTTTCCGTAAAGATGTCCATAGATATAATAATGTGTAGACAGATTTATTAGTTTCGATTGCATAAATTAATCACCGAGCAAATTCAAGATAACATGTGAAGTCACCTGAGAAAATCATAAATTATCGATTCATGATTTATTAATTGACACCAGAGTAATTAACTTTGTTAATGCTTAATTTATTTTGTTTAAAAGTTATAACACGTATCTACCAATGTGTGAATTGATATATGGATAAAATTATTTACATTCCGTAAAATTTCTGATAAATTCCTATAAATATAAGATTTTGCTTAATTAGAACTGTGAATTTAAATTATTTTCTTTTTTTCTAATGAAAAGTAATTTACAAAATCGTATTTCACAGAACGAATCAGCATTTCTATCCAGCGTGGTAAATACAGTCAGATTTCTGAGCATTCTTTCCACTAGCAGTGGTCTATAAAAGATACAGTTTGTAGTCAGACAATAGATATATTTTTAATATTAAAAAAAATATTGGCCGATTACACGATACTAAAAAGGTCTAATGTTAATATTTTAAAACTATCGTCGCATTGTATTCCGAGTCATTAAATAAAGAATTAATTCTTTCAAACTTTATATTCAAAGTTCCACAGGATAATATTATTCGAAAGTAATACACAGAATTTAAAAATTACGTCAACTTTGTATTCTATGTAACGACTAACCATTTTAGTCGTTATAAATACGTAGAAAAGTAAATAATTTTAATTTAGCCAATATATGTAATTTGTAATAAGTTACATAACTTGGCTACATTAATACTGCGAGGTGATATTATATTAATGAAGGATGATTCGTGAGGCAGCTGAAATAAAAAAAACCACCCAATTTTCAATGAAAAGATGTTTGGTAAGTACCACCTGTTTGGGATCCGCTCAATAAAGCTGTTAAGACGCAAACCCAGCAAAAACCCACTGCCAGAGCTCAAGACACTATGAGCTCTTTCTGCGTGCACCGGAACACAAACCACCTTGATTGATAATTTCTTTTTCTTTTTTCCTTCAACCCATTTTAATATAACATAAAATTATTCAAGCAAGGCATGTTTGCTGAAGAATTTCTTGCGCCGCTCAAACCACGTCATGTTGCTAAGCGGTGGTAAATTAGATATGGCTCCCATAGAGTAAATAATAACTTTAATAAAAGTAAAACTAAATAATTACAATGAACAAGTTGGTGGTAGGCTAAATAAAACTTTAACAATACTCATTGAAACTTGACATCTTTGTCTTCGGTGGAATAATAAAAACCAAAGAAATTACCGCGCTTAACACCGTTAGAACGTAGTTTTATTGTTTCTAACGTAGAATTTATGTTTTGAGACTTGAAAAGGTATATATCTATACATTTCATAACTCTACAAGAACAATTCGTCACGGCGTACTCAAATTAGATCATCGATACACGAATTCGAATAATCGATATGACGTCACATCGACACTTTAATCGATTAATAATATGACCTCAAGTGCGGTTATCACGTTCTAAGGAATCACGAAGTTCGCTCTCCGTTGACCTTAGTCTGTGGCTTTAGAGGAAAAAATTAATGTTGCTTTTTGTTGACTGATGGTTTGGCCACTGGGCTTTTGATTTCATGGTTTTTGATCCGTCTTCAATTGTAATTTATCACTTTAATTATAGGTTCAAGGAAGACCTTATGATTTTTCAAGATACAGACCAATCGCTGCCGGTTATTTTTTTTAATAGGTTCGCGTTTGACTTCCGTTGCGCCTGATGTCAGGTGGAAATGCAGTCTAAGGTGGAGCACGCTTACCTAGATACCTGTTCACGTGAGACCTGAAGACTCCTAGATTGTATTTTTCAGGAAAAATAGACGACGATAAAAAGTTCCAGTCTTCAGCGTGTGCGATGTTCAGATATGTGGGATTCACCAGGTTGGGGTGGCATTAGCACATTAGCACCCTAGGAGGAACTAAAGATACTATTGCCTTACCATTGTAAGAGATATCCACTAAAATCCCTCGGTATTCCCATTTTGCTCTTACTGCCAAGGCCATGAGTAGCATTATACTGTCGTTATACAAAAATAATGTTTACTGTATGACAATCCTAATATAAAGCTTTATTGCCGAAGCGCAGCAGACAGACTGACGGCCCAACCGTGATGGAAAGTGATTACCGTCACCTATGGACATTAGCAAACGTATTATAGACTCAATCTCACGTCTTGTCTTATTTTATTAATGCCCCGTGGAATAATTAAGAAAAAAGTAAGTTAAAAAAAACCCCCCGATTTTGAAACATTACTCATTGGTGCTCCGCTCCTATTGGTCTTAGCGTGATGATATAAAGCCTATAGCCTTCCTCGATAAATGGGCTATCTAACACTGAAAGAAAGTTTCAAATTAGACTAGTTCTTAAGATTAGCGCATTGAAGCAAACAAACTCTTCAGCTTTATTTATTAGTATAAGATAAACTATATTGTCATATAATCCTATTTAGGATTGAAATATTTTGTAACTGAGTGAAAGCCTCTGTTAATCAACCATTCTGAGAGCTTTCTCTTAAATAATGATACACTTTTAATTTGTTTAAGATGAGAGGGCAGCTAGCCGTGCAGGAACGGAGAAAGAATACAATTCCCTTCAGCAGGGTGGCCTGTCGTAAGAGGCAAGAAAACAACCCACAGTCAGGTGGTCTGGGTGACTACCATCCCTGGTCTAGAGTATGCCACAATAACAAACTTGAGTTGTGTTCCGGCATTAGTGGCCATGTTCCACTGTTCCCTTTAAGAAGGCAGCAACTCATGCAATAAAAAATAAAAAAGTTATTTAATTAAATTTTAAATACAATAACTGTAGGTTGCTATTAATAAAGACAGCTAGCTATTAATAAAGAATAGAGACAATAAGAAAAGTGTTAATCGACACTTTCATAGTATGAATACTTTTATTTAAATTACTTATTAGTCTTTTTAGATTAAATAATAATATTGAGGTATTCTTTTCTTAAATGAAGTATATTACAAAAACAATTACTTTACAAACTAATGCAATATATAACTATTTTTTTAAAAAGATTTTTAAATACAAGGTTTTGAGATCCTGGATATCATGTAGCAGCAGACTGCTAGCCAAGACAAGTGAAACGAGCCCAAACACGACGGGTCTTGTTTAGTACAGGAGTTCCTATGGATCGTTTCAACAGCAAACAGCACAACCTAGTTAAATTAACGGCCAGTATCTATAGTAGGGGAGCCCAAGATGCTAAATGTGGATTACTCAAGCGTCACGGGGACCTTTTGGATTGTGAAGTTTAGGTGCTAAAACGAAAAAAGCTTATATGATGTATGCCCTTTCACTGGTGGGGGGAGCTTGTACAGGTTTAAAAAAAAAGAGTCGTACAAAATACTCAAGCGCGACAGATATTCAAAAGGCATTAGTGCCAGTTGCTTCTTGTTTGGAAATCAACTCGATGTAATGGACTGTATCATTATTATTATTGAACTTTCTACATGAATCGAAATATACATAGAATAAGTACAGATTATGCGAGAGGGTAGAATTGTGAACAATTGAAAATGAATGAAGATTTTTTGCCTCCAAGGCCGCTCCTATATCCCGCATCCCGTCCGACGCCTAGTTGCTAATTGCACCAGCTATGGGCGTCGGCGGTATGCGGGGCGCGGAGAGTAGGTGCTCCGGCGGGCGGGTAAGAGGGGTGCTCTCTGTCCGCATCAAAAGGGATGTTAAGTAAGCCCTAAAGGAACTCTTATTCAAAAGACTGACGGTTTGGAAGCGACCAAAAGTCATGGGCGATTTTTGAAAATGCAAAAAAATACCATAACATTGTAATACTCAAGCGCGTCAGATGAATATATAGACGGTTCAGCTTGATTTCCTTGTCGTGCTGACCCATAATCTGACAATCACGTGGAGAAATTTCCTTAATCAAATTCAAGTTCAAAAGTTTTTATTCCAAATAAGTTCCAATGGAGAGAACTTTTTGAAGGTCATACATATAGGTTAAAATTTAATTTTACTTCCTAGTCTATGTACACCGCTTCGCAACGTGTTATTGTTGTTAAGCAGAAGCAGCGGCAAGAAACAGCAACACGTCTAGCTAAAAATTGTTTTTCTTTATATTTCTCTTATTCTATTTATATCTCAAGTTCTTTTTCTTATAAGTTTTATACAGATCTCTCTTTTATACAGAGAATCTGACTATTTGAAACAAAAATACCCTCACCCTATATGAAGGGTTCATATATGTTGGGTGTATATAATAGGGTGCAAGGTTTCTCCCCTTATGTTATAAAAGAAAGAACAAAACCAAATAATTAGATACCCAAGCGATTTCGATCAAATAATAGTCGAGTAAACGAATAATAATTAAATATGTTAGCTACAATTTCCTCAAAACAATGCATGCGTCGTGATGTAGATTATCATCGTTCTATTAAAGTGTATCGGATATAAGTGTCGCGAATGGGTCGTTAGTTTTTTTAAGCTCCAACAGTTCGTAAATAAATAGTGAGTTCGTGTTGATCGGAAGGCTTGAGGTTTCATTGAATTATATGTTAGCGCGTTTTAGGTATAGACTGAGAAAAAGGTCTTGATACTTACGTTCGTACATTAAAATAATCTATATTAATAGATAACCGTATGAATGGGTTATTTTTCATAAAAAAACGTAAGACGTCATTATTGATTATACATTTTGACTGATATTGAACCGGTTTGAGCCAATGAGCAACGTATCTTCATTACTTGCTCTAATATGTGAAACTTTTCGCAAGAAATGAGACTTATGTATATGGAGTCACGTGAATAATTGACTTCGATGACCTAATCTCAGATTCTACTTATATATTAAGATATTATATATACGTAGAATGCAATATAAGTTGTCTTTCAATCAAAGTCTCCTTATAATCAATGTGAAGCTTTATTCTTTATAAATTTGAAAAAAAGGAAAATACTATATTTAGGACAAACACTAAGTTAATAAAAATAGAAATAAAAAAAACAATACAAGCAAAATAAGTCCTAAACTGGACCCAGTCTCAGCATAATGCTAGCCAACAAGGACTAGTGCTGTTCTTCCGTCTGGGACCATAAAGTGAAGTCACGGTGGATAATGCAACACACATAACAACAACAATCTACAGTATAATGCAGTTTAAAAAAGGTAAAGGAATTGCAGACTAAAAAATATAATAAAGCAATAATTAAAATGACACATACATATATAAAATCATTGTAGCAACACACACAACGAAACGAATAACATACATCTATAAGTTAATCAAATTTTAACACTTGTGTCATGCCTAAGATAGCATTGTGCGTTTTGATGAGCATTAAGAAATTTCTAAGTTTGATCCTAAACAATGAAATTAAAGGTATATTCCTAATAGGTGGAGGGATATATATATTATATATCAGCCTGTAAATGGCCCACAGCTGGGTTCGGGCCTCCCATTATAGGGCAATGGACAGTATACCCGCCACGCTTGTCCAAGGCGGCTTGGCAGGTTGGAGGGATATATAATAATAATAATTTGGTAATGCCAACCAATTAAAAAACTAATGTATGTTAAAAAAAAATGATGAATGATGAAATTTTCAACTTAAACAAGGCATTATATCACATGAAAAGTATCAAACACAATAAGTTCTCGTATAGGTCAGTATTGAGGAAGCGCTCGAACCGATCTTTGTTGGTTATAAAAAATTATCGGAATATAATAAATCAATTTAGAGGTTACATCCGTGGAATAGTTCACGAACACCAGGTCGCGGACAAATTCGGATTCAATTTAGATTAGTCGTCACGTGGGAGCTGTATACAGAAACACCATAGTTATTTATTTATAATATTTTTTTTATAGCTGGATTACATCAGACAGGCAGATGACCCACTTGATGGAAAGCGGTTACCATCGCCTATGAACATTTGCAACAGCAAAGAAGCTACAAATGCGCTGCTGTCCTCTTAAGGGAGATTGGAACCTGAACATTAATCCCGGAACACAACTCAAGGTTGTTTTGTCGCCTTCTACGACAGGCCGTCCGGCTCCAGGAAATTGTATTCTTTCTCCGTTCCTGCACCGATAAATGTTTTCTAAATTCGTGCTATAAAAGAAGTATAACTACACCACTATAATATCTTTATTTACATTTCATGGCAATTTTTCGTTGTATGCTTTCAAGATTAAGCAATAGCTAATATTTGAATGACAATAAAAAATGGACATCTTGGAGTGCTTATACAAAACTTTCGCGTAACTAATTACACCCACATGATCATACCATTACGACCAAGACAAACATGAAATTCCAATACGCAAGGCCACTTAATTTCAAGTGGGCTTTATAAGAATTGAACCGTACAGCCAAGTTTTATGAGAGGTTTATTTACTTTGTAGCATGAGATAGCAATGGCTAGTGTTGGGCAGGATATTATTTTAAAATGCGTTTGTACGAGTAACATGACATTTTGTACTGAACCAGTACAATGAACCACTTCAAATGAGGCAAGGACATTTGTACGGTTTGCATTGAAGCAATACATATGAAACGATGAGGCCGGTGAAGGGGTGAGCGTCATTCCCTCATTTTTCCCGTTCAAAACTAGTTCGGAAATGGCGTGTGTATCACCTCATGTTACTAACAGTCGTACTATGATATTTTCTTAAATTTCGTGACTTGTATACATAATAAAACTACGTTTTAACGGTTTTAAGCGAGGTAATTTATTTGATGATGATTATTCCGACTAAATTAGATTAGGCTCCCATAGAGTAAATGATAACTTAAACAAAATTAAAACCAAATAATTAAAATGAACAAGTTGGAAGGCTAAATAAAACTTCAACATTCATTTCACGGCCACTGAAAAGCGGCCGAAACGTCAGAATAACCAAAAATAAATAAATTATCGCGCTTAAAACCGTTAAAACATAGTTTTATTAGTCGTACTATGACATTATCATGTTGTCCCTCTTTGTCATGGCGCTATTGTACTGTTGTAGCATAAGCGTCGTTCCGTCCTTCCTCTTTGAAAAATTTAAAGTAGTACTTTCAAATTTTATGCCGTTTCAGTACAAATGTGTTTTGTACGAGACAAATGTACTGGCTCACACGTGTACAGCTCATTGCTATCAATGACTATAAAACGGATGTATGAATGATATGACAAATGTGTTACGTAAAAAAAAAAAATGTGTTGTAGGTGTAACGGAACGTGCTTTCTGATAAAACAAATATTGAAAGATAATTTATTAAGAATAGAAATCGTGTTCCCAATTAATCTTTTATATCACTTCTGCTTTGGAAGTGTCTTAGTTCTTTTATTTAAATCTACTCATCTGGGTTCTCTTTAGAGATAAAAACTTGTATCAAAATAGCAACCGACTCTGAAACTAAAGTAAAAATAAATAATTTTACACCATCTTCATTAATAATTATTGTATACAATGCTACATCAATAATTATGTAGTATGTAACACTATTATTGCCGCTTCTTCTCCTTACAAGCAATAACTCGTTGCGAAGCAGTGTACTTAGAATAGGAAATAAAATAAAATTTTAACTTATATGTATGACCACACAAAGTCATAAACAAACAACAAAACTTATACACATACTCAAACCAACGCGCACTACCACCGCATTGCGTTACACGCACATTTCACAACCAAACCAAGACACACAAAGAGCCTAAAGATTAAAAATCCAGACACAGAAAGGAACAAACAACACACATTGCACTAGATAGGATAATATATAAGTATAGACATAAGGCCCACACTGCACATGCACTTCCTCACAACACCAGCATGTAACAGATACACTCTACATTAGTATAAGTTTAGTATTAAAATTACGATAAATTAATATAATAAGTTATTCTTAAGGTACACCACAACACATAAATCACTAAATTAATGTCACACACAAGAACTAAAATAATAAGCGTGTTAAATTAAAAAAATTAAATCAAGAAATAATTGCCTAACATAATTGGGGTGATACAATCTCACCGTCTCCGCTGGCTCGGTCATGTAGAGCGGATGGAAGAGGATCGGGGAGTGATGATAGCATACTTGGGACAACCAATCGGTCGGCGCCCGGTTAGTCGTCCCAAGTATCGCTGGAGGGATAGAGTGGAGGCTGACCTGACCGCACTGCAAGCCCACAAGTGGCAGGACACCGCGCAGGACAGAGGGAAACGGCGTGCTCTCGTTTCGGAGGCCAGGACTCACTTTGGGTCGTTGAGCCAACGGAGTTAGTTAGTTAGAAATAAAGTTAAAAAAACAAAATTATATGTATGACCTTCAAGACGTGTTCTCCAGTGGAAGTTAGTTGAATAAAAACCTTTTGAATTTAGAATAACACTTGCAAAAATATATATTTTTTTTATTGCATGAGTGTTCAGCAGACAGGCAGACTGCCCACCAAATGGAAAGCGATTACCAACGCCTATAATTTGTAACACCAAAGGTGCTACAAATACTCAACTGCTCTCTTAAGGGACACTGGAACCCACTAATGCCGGAACACAACTCAAAGTTGGTATGGCGGCATACTCTAAACCAGGGGTGGTAGCCATCCAATCGGGCAAATGCCCTACCACCTGGCTATGGTTGTTTTGTCGCCTCTTACCACAGTTCGCCCGGCCGAAGGAAATTCTATTCTTTATCCGATCCTGTATAGCTTACTTAAATTGCAAAAAGAAGACCCTACACATTTAAGAACTTAATTACTGATGAAAACACTAATAATAAAATTGCACAAAGTCAAGTATTTGTTGTTACCTTATAAGGGAAGGACAATTTCAAAATTTCAGTAAAAATGGAATACAAGTCTGGTTGCATTTCTTGTTACATTGCGCAGCTTAGAATTATTACGGTTTGCAGCTGTTATTGTTGTCATTTTTGTCATGACTTGATCAGCTCACTGCATTCTTATTAACTGTAAAACCTGTAAGTTTGTTTTATAACTATAATTATTGTTAGGTATATACATCAATTAATGTCTTTTGCACGATCTGTAATCAAAAATATTCTACTTACCTGGTTGTACTAATTATTTTCATAATATTTATAATTCTTTAGACTGCCAACCAATACAGGTTGGCAGTCTAAAGAATACGTAAAAGTAATTACATCTACCACTCAATATTTCTTAAATTTTTAGGTTAAGTAAGGACGGAATTTTTTTTTCTGAATGATGTGGCACAACGTGCATGTATCGATTACTTGTATAGAGGCAAAGAAACTAAATTAATACAGCTTTGTTAATACGTAAATAAATATATTTATAAATATAAATCGGTGTTAGGTTTAAATAAATTGTATATATTTAGTGTGATTATATATTACTGTTTCTTTTCTTAGAACTTTAATAGTTTAGTGTACTCATTATTTCATTTTTATTACGTTGTAATAAGAACGTACATTTTTCTGTATGCGTTTTTTATAAAAAAATAATGTTTGATACGGGTCGCATGCCATATGTGAGATTGAGGAGGTGGGCACTGAAAATCAGCGGTGTGTCGGGCTGCGGTTCGGCACAGCAAAATGCCGAGTGCCAACCTCATTTTCAAATTGCGGCATACAATTTCTGTATCTGTATAACTTTATATATACTTTGTTATCCTAGTACTGTTTTGTGTTGTGTGTCGCTATTGGAAATAAATATTTTTCTTTCTTCTTTCTTCTGTACGGATTGAATGTATCTATGCTATCTATCTTTTCTATCTATCTATTCTATCTATATATTCTATCTATCTATTCTATCTCTCTATTCTATCTATATATTCTATCTATCTATTTATTCTATCTATCTATTCTATATATCTATATAAAACTGATAGAAATGATGTTGTCGGCTAGTACAAAATTTGACAAGAAAACCTCGAAGAGAAGAAGTTACCTCAGTCAGTGAAGCATTTTTCTTAACACTTGAATTTCACTGTTATATTCAAAAGCTTGGAATAAGCTATCTTGACGACTATTGGCGAACTCTTGTTAGATGGTCTTGTATTGTTCTTACGTTAAGAAAAACTGAAGACAATAGAACAGGACGGGCGTGTGCCGCCGGCTACAATCCTAGCCTTGTGTACTAGATTTTACTATGATGACCACGGATAGGTAGGGGTGGTAAACGTGCTTTAATCATATTTTTTAAAGGAGGAAATAATGTATTACGTCAAACAAATGACGCGGATTTGTAGTGTAACACTGTGGAGTAAGTATAACCCTGTGGACTAAGTTAGTGTAACACTGCAATCACGTTAGTATAAAAGTATAGTTTAAGTTAGTATAACACTGTAATCCAGATTAGTATAACACTGTAAAGTTAGTTCAACGTGTATTTCTATATATTACAATTATATATATTAATAAGCTAAGAAAATATTTGCATCTTTTTTAAACGTATTGTGCTCATTGAGAAATGTCAGATTTGCCATAGTCAATGTATATACGGATAAGTGCAGAAATCTGTATTTTATCAAATCAAATATTTTACTGCATAAAAACATGGTAGTTATACAAATAGATGTTGTTATTAAATAATGATCACATGTTATTTACCGGTTCAGCGTACAATTTTTTGAAACTTATATTAGGTGTGTACGTCATCACGTATCTTAAGAATGTTGTTGATTATTTATAAAAAATATGTTTTTTTTAATCTACAGACTACCAAACATATTGTATATCACTAATCTAAGCAAGTTACGCTTGTGTTGTGGGCAATATACAACGCACCAGTTTGGGGCCAATACTAGAAACCCAGATCGCAGTAAATAACTAAATTCCTTTACGAAATTTACCTTTGCAGGAATTGAATCTAGCCTTTATTTTGTAGTGAGGTAGGCCGGAGGCTTAGCTCACTCAGCTACAGAGACGTACTGCTTACACTTACACGCGTACACTTACAGCTACAGAGGCGTACTGCTTACACTTACACGCGTACACTTACAGCTACAGAGGCGTACTGCTTACACTTACACGCGTACACTTACAGCTACAGAGGCGTACTGCTTACACTTACACGCGTACACTTACAGCTACAGAGGTGTACTGCTTACACTTACACGCGTACACTTACAGCTACAGAGGCGTACTGCTTACACTTACACGCGTACACTTACAGCTACAGAGGCGTACTGCTTACACTTACACGCGTACACTTACAGCTACAGAGGCGTACTGCTTACACTTACACGCGTACACTTACAGCTACAGAGGCGTACTGCTTACACTTACACGCGTACACTTACAGCTACAGAGGCGTACTGCTTACACTTACACGCGTACACTTACAGCTACAGAGGCGTACTGCTTACACTTACACGCGTACACTTACAGCTACAGAGGCGTACTGCTTACACTTACACGCGTACACTTACAGCTACAGAGGCGTATTGCTTACACTGGGACACCCGCTTAAATCCCCTTGGCAGTATTCAACATCGAGTCGTTCGCATTACCAACGAACCCATACTAACAAAGGGCTTAGATACGCTTGGTCTTCGGAGAGACCTCACGTGCTTCATATTCTACCGAGTGTATAACGGGAAGTGTTCCGAGGCACTGTTCAGAATGATGCCAGCCTCATTTCTACCACCGCACCGCTTGCCATGTAAGCAGCGTTTCTCAAGTACTCTTGCACATAGTGGAGATTTGCTACGTGTAAACTCCCAGGTTTTCAAACAGCGCTACAATATGAGATTATTTTTAAAGGATGTCATCAAATTTCTTGGAGGCCGGTAGCGCGTTCGTGACGTCTTTGGTGTTACGAACCTTCATCGAAGACGGTAACCGCTTTCCATTAGGTGGTCCTCTAGCTGTATGCTGTAGTCCACTACAAAAAAGAGTCAATTTCATATTATGATTTTCAAATAATATTCATTGCTGTAAAACTTTATCGATGTGTCTCTGAACGTTTAGTAGACATCTCACACGACCAAAAGGCTAGCGTCTATTTTGCTCAAAGCCTAAGTATTGCTATTTAACGTGGCAACTCCGTCAGCCTTTTGGGAACGTTCCCAGTGGCTTGGGACTAATATTTTTTCTATAATTATGCCATCTTTTTTTATTTAGTTCTAATTTTTAATTTTAGGTTTCTTTTTCATACTGTAATTTAATTTATGTTCCAAACTATATTATCTTCTTCTTCTTATATATAAAAATGAATGTTGTCTGTATGTCCTTTAGAGAATCGTAAACTATGCATTTGAACATGTGATGATCTTTAGCAAAGTTGTTGTGCATGAGCCAAAGAAGGTTTCTGAGTTGGTTCACAATTGGACCCGGAAGGTGGCGCTGCTGTCGGCATATCGATTGAAGCTTTACCGGGCAGGACGACGTCTGCCGGGACAGCTAGTTTAAAATTAATATTAATTTCAAAAGCGTACTGTTCAAGTTGAATACCTGTAGCACCCTAGTCCGTGCACAAACCATGCATTGTACTCCTTGTTCCCAATGTGACCATGCATATTCCATGCTGCATTTATCATGCATTATGCCTCCAATGAATATTCCACTGTTAACGTTAAAGCCTTCGGTTTAATTTATTAATTGTAACCTGAACGACCTCGACCTGCGCGATTTATGGGCCAAACTTAATATTGTTGCCAACTTGATGCATGGCAACGCGTTATAAATGTTTACGGTTGATAGGAAAATGTATCGCTATTATTATTCAATTAAATGCTGTTTATCGCTTGACAGCCTCTATGGTTGAGTGGACTAAGCCTTTACCTAGCTTACTGTAATGCAAAGACTCTGGGTTCCATTCCTGGTATGGCAAATTTCGTAATCGAGTCTACGTTTTTTTTGCTACGGAGTTGTGGTCTAGAATCGGCTGTAGAGTGGTCCGTTGTGTCTTTTACATAACACAAGTGTAACTTGCTTGAATATGATGGAGATACTCTTCTGGTAATTAAATTTAAATAAAAAACTAAAAAAAGGCTAATATCGTGTAATGTCTCGTAACTCAGTTTCGTTAAGACAGGGAAATCACCTAACGGCTAACGCTGTCTATATTTGAACCGCGCGTTCCGTGTTCCATTGCATTTGTCTTGACGTTCGGCGTAAGATCGCGAACTGTGCTTGTCTGCCGATTATTAATTTATTTCTATTATTTGAATCCGTTCTCGTCTTATTCTTAAATTCAAATTCAAGTTTTTATTCAACATAAGTTCCACTGGAGAACACTTTTACAGGGTCATACATATAAGTTAAAATTTAATTTTCTTCCTATTCTATGCACACCGGTTCGCCCTGTATAGATTTATTATATTGTTACGAGCTACAGGACTCGAATTAAAATAAATGCCGTTGGAATTACTATAGAGTTTATTAAAACTGTACAAACACGTATAAAACACGTACGAATAAAACTGGATGCAACCAGTTCACACTGCACGATTGCACACACATTGCACAATGCAATTCAACACGCGCAAAGTCCGTCACTATATCGCTAATCGAAAGTACTACACACGTCTTATCGTAGTCGTCATTCGTATCGTAGTCATCGCTTAACTGCCCCACCCCTCCGTCCAGGCATTGTTTTATTCTAAACTGTATAATAGAACAAAGGATCGCATTCGCCGAGTTAATCCTGCACATTTGGCAAGCTTCGACGGCCTTAAAACAAGTTCAATCACAATAGCATGTTTTTCTGGTTTAAATATTCTAAACATAAAGTAAACAAAAGATCCTAAATCAAAGAAGGTAATAAACAGCGTTTTACGACGGGCAGATTTGCGCATATCTTTGTCGGTATATAACAATATGATGTAATTACACAAGATTGTAAAGTATCAAAGTTTTAACGCAATAATATCCAGTTTACGTAATGTGTGGCAGGCTTATAAAATATGCAAAGAAGTCACTTTCGTCTGCAAATTTGAACGTGGCAAAACCAATGACGAACATAAATACACGCGTTCAAACGAACACTATGTGTTTTCTTAGAAATACTACTGCGAAACGCTTAAATTATGACTTAAGAAATTCTTGTTTTGTTTAAAATGAGCACGGAAAACTGAAAGCAACATTATCTATCTATACATATAATAAAATTGTAGAGGTCAAATTTCTGTACAATGAAAAAAATGCTAAAAACCGAGTCAGGGGAATGTAAGAAGTAAAATAGAATTAATTTAGATTTTTTACAAATTTTTTGTTTCTCTGTTTGTCTGTGTGTACGGGCTAATCTCCGCAATGACTGGACCGATTTAAATGAAACTTTGTATGGTGGTAGCTTATATCCCTGGTCAACATATAGGACTTTTGATCCCGAAATATTAAAGGGTTCCTGTAAGATAGTTAAAAAAGCTTTAATTACTTAAACAGCTTAAAACAGGCTCAAAGTAATTTCTCTGCAACGTAAGATAATAGAAGCGGAGATTTTGACAGGGTGGTTTAATATATATAGTATATATATATTACTCGTATGTAAAGCTGATAACTTTATTTCTTTGTTGGTTTGCTTGAACGCGCTAATCTAAGGAGCTACTGGTCTCATTTGTTTTCAGTGTTAGATAGCCCATTTATCGAGGAAGATTATAGGCTATATACCATCACGCTAAGACCAATAGGAGCGGAGCACCAATGAAATTTGTAGTTGATTCTTCATGATGTTGTAGAAACGTTTTGGGCACTTTTCAGTGGCTGTGATCACGGAAGATGGTTAAAGATACGCATTTAACCGGTAAAATTAAGTGATGTGATAGACATATTTTAAAGCCTGTTTTATATATTATAATATATAAAACAGGCTTTAAAATATGTCTAGTAGTGTTAGAATTTATTGTGACTTTAACATTTGAAACGATTTCGCATGAAATTAAAGATATTCACAGTTATCTTAAAGCATAAAGTGTAAAGTGTATGGTACACTATGGGGCCATAGATCTGTGCCTGCGCAGGCTCGAGTTCCAGCGTCCATTTTACGAGATGCAAGGTCGTAACATCCCCACATACCGCTATGCGAGTTCGTTGGTAGGTTCACCATGATTTCAGTAAATTAAGTATCGAAGAATATTCAAGTGTATTTTTAACACAAACACGCAATTATTCGTTTAAAAACTACCAATTTTCTACAATTATTGCCTTTTAAACAATATTAGGTACATTCCTGCAATAAAAAACTGTCTTAACTGGCCAGCAAGTTTCCGTCAAAAACTCAATTCTGAAAAACCGTTTAAACATTACATGACTTTTATCATTTAAATAGATTTGATATTTTAAAACAAGTCAGAAATATTTAACTGACAAATTCAATATGTCGATGAGAGCGCTGAACAATAATACAAATTTGAAACAGTATTAAAGTTTACTACACTTGAATTGCAAAATCAAACTTCTCCTCTACGAATTCTGCTCTCGACGCTCTCTCAATGCTCTGACCTTCAAAGTATTGAATATCCTAGACGTCTATTCGCAATGCATATCACTCGCGATATGTGCTTCCACTGCTCGAGCAGGGCGTATTTAAGGCAGATTCACTCATCACATCATTGAGTTCACTACTGACTTTCATGTTGATAAATAACTTCCAGTTATTTGACTTCCGACATCCGTCCATCCAATAACAAATGCTTACAAACTCGTTTATAATAAACAAACGAGGTTACTACAAAATATATTCCTAAAATAAAGCTTAACATTCAAAATAACTATTGCGATCAATTTTACATAGCCCCTGTGAGCGTTGACATTATATTTTTCTAGTAATATTGTGGTAAAATGAAGGATGCGTGCGAAAGCACGCATTTATAGAGCACGGTGTGGGGGTGCGCGCGAGACGTACTGCGGCCATTTTTTTTTCTCTTTTTTCCTTTACTCTGCAATCATTGCGCGCGCCATCCACAGTTTCACAGTTTTTAATGGTTATAATGTTATTTATATTTCGTACATTATGTAAAAATACTGAGTAGTTTCTAATAAATACGTATTGAAGATCTGCTACAGTTTTAAATCTAAAACCAGTAAAAACTGACACCTACAACCCCAAATGATCTAATTTACACAATTTATATTTATTTAACAATCAAACGGTAAACATAGCATCTACTAAATATCTAAAATTAGCAAACAATGGTTTTATGTTTACGAATAAGTTTTTGACTATATTTAAGAAATATAATCATTTAAACAATAACTTAACAATCAATAATTCGCAATGATTTCTGATATGTGGCGATTGGCGCCCATAAATACGACCCGCATTTTTTGAAGTTAGTAAAAATTTATGACTAACTTGTTAATAATTTTAATGTTTGAGTAATTTGGTGATATTATAAAATATGTTTCAAATAGTAAAATATGCAAAAGCAAGAGAAAATGATATGTAGTGGCAAATGAATTAAAAGCTTTTAACAACATAGAAACTATCGGGCTTTATAAATAATTTTAGTGTTTTGAATTATTATAGTTAAAAAAATAATCCTGTTTTTTTCCACTTTTTGGAGAAATCTTAACTTTTTAATTATCATTTTCTATGAAATAGTTATTTATATATATACAGATAAATAAAACTGAAGTGTCTGTTTGTAATGTCAAAATATGCAAATATTTAGAGGGGATTCAGACGAGGAGATTCCGAAAATGTTTTTTCTTAGATTTTTATCTGTCTGTCTGTCTCAATGTTCAGGTTAATCTCTGATACGGCTGCACCTATTTTGACGGAACTTCCACTGGCAGACAACCGATGTTATAAGGAGTCACTTTGGCAATATTTATATGGGATTCCGCGAAAAAACAATCACGCCGCCGAAGTCTGGGGCACAGCAGTATCTCTAATAAATGTTCTCTTCCTTGCTTCTTTTAATAATTTAAAGTATAGTCAGGGTAACCATATCTTACGCATGTCTTTTGGATATAGTCCTGAAATTTCATACATATCTAATGGTCACCACAGAAAGAAGATGCCTCTATCGCCGTTCGCCACACAATGTGTTAAATGCAGTTAGGATGTTGTCCGAACGAGGTTATTCTGCACCAGCCAAAGGTATGCGGTTTTGTGAGCAATTAACTACACTATGCTATCTTCAGATAGTTAACAGTTCATATTCTCGTAGAACTACAATTAAATAAGGATTCTTAAAGAGATTCGTAGGAATCAATACACAATTAAGAATCTCTTGGCGATTTTTCACGTAATATTTAACAGTGCCATAGATTGTAACCATTACTAATTGGGTCTTCTTGAAACCAAGTTTCTTTGAATGATTTTTTAAGATCTCCCAACATGTTTTTTAATTAGTAAAAAGGTCGAGCTTTTGCATGCCCCTAGCCGTGGTGTAAGGTGCAGGAAGCAACACCAAGGGGTTTTAGTGGGCCCCGACTGTGGCGTGGCAATAGCATTTGTTGCTTGCGGTGCTAGTGTCACCCCAACGTGGTGAATCTAACACTCCCCACCGTATTTTCTTAGTGGTGGATAGATCTCCAACGGATTTCCCATCGTTAAATAAGAAGGTGTAGCAGACACATAAAAATAACCAAACTAAATTAACAAACAGTATAGCACAGTACTGTTACAAGTCCGCAACAGTGTCCGGCCATTGGCGTCATGCGCAGTGCGCAATATATCGCGCGATCAGAGGTCATTCGCGCGACCTGCGCATGCGCATCTCTACTCATTTGCCCATTTCAGCAGTGCGCTTAGAATCGAACACACCGCAATGGATTGCAATAATGTGCATTGTGTAAAATAAAACGGAGAACGATCATATTACGTGATCTATCGGTGCACTGATTAGAGTTATTGATATTTTTCTATAGGTATTATTATAGATTTAAAAACGATTAGAATTAGAAATCTTTTTCACACATGAAAGTATATTTTCTTTTTATATAATTAAGAAATTGAAAAGTTGATAAAAATCGTGACGGTCACGCAATGACAGATAAAATACTATAGGAGTGTCAAAGCATGGGAATTAAAACGTTTATTAGATACGACTTCACGACACCATCACAAAACTATATCTTTGTTACGGTGTCCATAACAAGTTAATTATCTGTAAAAAAATAATTATACTTTTTTGTCACTTCACACCTGTATTTTTAAAGACCTTACATATTTATACGTAACATATATACATACATATTGTCACGCCTGCTTCTCATTGGGGTAGGCAGAGACGATGGATCTCCACTTGTCTTGACAAACACTTTTCGCTTCATCAACTTTAATTTATCTTCTCATACATATACGCTTATTTAAACTACTTTTTATCTGACATTTCTTCAAAATATCTTCAATTTGATCATGATGAGTACGTCTCGGTTTACCAGCACCGACTCTACCAGTCACATAAATAGCCAGAAAGTGTCTGTAAAGGCACGTCTGACTGTCCATCAAGAGGTATTAGTACCAACGCTAATGTATGGCAGTGATAGTTGAGTGTGGCAGAAGAAGCATGAAAGTAGGATAAATGCAGTTCAAATGAGAGCTTTGAGAAGTATATGTAAGGTTAATGTAAGTGATATGATAAGAAACAGTGTGATAAGGGAGCGTTGTGAATTGAAAGAAGATGTAATGACAAGAGTTGAAAAGGGAATGTTAAGGTAGTTTGGCCATGTAGAGAGAATGAATGATAGCAAAATCACAAAACAAGTATTTATACGTAACTGTCACGATACTAACTATATATATATATATATATATATATATATATATATATATATATATATATGTAGGAATAAAAACATAATAATTACTAAATTACTATAGTAATCTGAATCTGCATGTATTTGTTACTACCATTTTGTTCAAAAAAAAAATACACGAGGTATAATTTATATGCCGTTACAAAATAAACAAAAGAATATTACTCAATTTGTAAGGAGAGTTAGGCTTCATATAAAATAGCACGTGCTTTTATGATTTTGTCACTAATGTGTAGGAAATTTAATATTTTTCATATATATTAAAAATATTTAATTTCTTTATTCAGGTTTAAGAGAGATCTTAATATTTCTAGAGTAATATTTCTAAAAATATATAAACTCAAAGATACAGCGTTCAAAACTAGATAGCGCTTTTAATTATTAAACCAGCTATTTTGTTAATAAAAGGTTAGCTTTTATGCTTTTTATCGCCACGGTGGTCAAGTTATAGGCTATACTAGTACATAAATCGTATGTTTTATCTGTGGAAGTACCCTGAGTTTGGACTTCGAAAGTCGCAATATTGGAAGTTATTGAATATCGAACCAAAGAGCAAAGATGTTAGTAAATAAAAACATACAGTCAAAATAAGAACCATTGATGTTGATAGCGGGAAACAAACTATGTTTATCTTATTGCAATTTCTATGCTGGATTACAAAAAATATATAATTTGACTAGAAAAACATAAAAAATAATGTAAGATCTTAGAAACATAATTATTAGGTTAAAGTTCATCCGATTTGAGGGTGGACCCAAAATGGGCATTGTCTTTGCCTTAAATTTTTATTTTAGTCAATAAATAAGTAAGTATTATTTTTCAAAGTTTTAAAGAGTATCCCGCCACTCTTTCTGCAAAAAGATAAGGTAACAAAACTACGTTTTAACGGTTTTAAGCGCATTATTATTATTATGTGTATTAGTCTCGAAAACACAAGAAAAAAGTGGAGTTAGTAAGTAAGTTTAATAATATTTATAATGGTGGGGTTCATCTGCGATAATATTAAAGATTTTGACTGTGGCTAAATCCGTCTTATTTGTGAAGTTAAAAATACCGCCGTTAAAGAATAGCCACATTAGTGTATATACATACGTTATCTTTCTATATGTAACTTAATTAAAAATAATGTCTCATCATAAATAACGCATTAAGCTCACCACATCTGCATGAAACGGCCTATATCTAACATTATTCCAGGTATGGCCTCGCTATAGTGAAAATTGGTTTTTTAGGTCTAAAGTGTTATGTAAATACTGGTTTGTGATATTTATGATTTTATATTTGAATCAGTATCTAAGCAACCTTTGTTGTCTGTCTTTACACAAACTCTTCATCAAATTGCACATCAAATTCTCAAGAAGTTTATTTTTATTTTTCAAAATTTTCAACTCTACCGTTGAGGTCTAGAACTACCAGTGGGATGATAACATACGGATATTGTCGTAATTATATAAGAGAGCCTTAACAACTCATCAATAAAATGTTTTCATTGTTTTTTATCGATGTCAAGAGAAAGTGCGAGGTGATAGTACAATATGAGTTGTTAATTTTTACAACAGGTGTCCATAGCTTAATGATTTTATATGACAAAGGGGAACAAAACGGTTAATTTGAAATAGCTTGTGGTGTAGGTCAACGGCACATTTTTTTGCTTATAAGAGACGATTGATTACTTATTAGACATAAGTGTTTATTATTTAATGTTTTACTATGGTTTTCAAGTCATGGTACCGACATCTCTTCAAACCACAAAACTCATTCTTGATACATACATATTCTTTCTCTTTAAGTATGTATATCTATATATGTCCGCCAATTTTGCTTTACAACTTGGAACACGTCGCCATTTTGTCGTCGGTTTCGTTTGCGGTGTTAAAAAAACAGACATGTAAGAAATAATAAGTTTTTGTCAGTAAATAGAACATTTTGTTCAAAAACACCCTTTCTCTTGGTTTGCGATTTCATATTCCTTCACAAAAATTGATCCTCGCATGCTACACTATACTTTGGTATATTAATACAGGTGGTGTTTATTTTTTCAAAATCGACCGATTCGATTTCTGGCAAGGGTAATTTTTCAAAAATCTACTGACGCTGCTTTAGTTTTCGTCGAAATCGTCCCCTCATACACTATTATACTTAAACTACAAATTTTATAAATTAGTGTTTAGTATAAGAATCAGGTATAATTATTTAAGAAAAAGTAGTGTTTTCTAAGTGCGTTTTTAAATGTAGGCGATGGTTTGACCTCTCTGACGGTAAGAGGCAGCGCATTCCAAAGTTTGACAACCTGCACTGTAAAAGAGTTACATAAAAGCAATGAAGCGTGTGCAGGTGTAGTGTAGTGAGTTTATGCTAAGTATGAGTGCGCAAATTGTGGGAAGTAGAAAGGCGAAGGAATTCAAAACGTTCCTTAAAGTAAGATAGATAACATAGGTAGATGATAGTCTATAACTATAAATAACTATGGAGCTACCTATTGGTTAAGTGTCGTTAGCTAGATCTTGAAAAATCATACTTCGCACAAACATGTTCTTATGACCTTTTTCTTATTAAAGTCTATCGGTTCGCGTCCTCTAGGTCCTTGCCATATTAAACTGCCTAAATACGTTTTACACAAAATATATTGACAGTTCTTTAAATATATTTAGGCAAAATTTGTTATATTTTTTGGTGTTAATAAAAATTCTTTTATTTATTATTTTATTTAGCAACAAAATTTGCTTTGTGCAAGACGCTAATCGTATTTAAGGGTGTTAAATGCGTTTAGTGTTTTTCAAATAAAGTTTAGGAACATTATGGAAGCGGCCCTTAGAGTTGTATGATGCAGTTTACATCCGTGTACAATTTAAAATGTCAAAATTGAAGAATAAAAATATTAAAAAGTAGCAGTAGGGTGTTTTAGTGATAGTCATTGCAAATTTGACACTACTCCGTGCTTATTATAGCTGTAAAGTATATTTCTACGATACGAAACGTTCAAAGTTGATATCGATTACACATACGACGACCTTTAAACTACAAAAACTTGATTTCCATCTTCAAATTAATTAGCAATCATTAATCAATTGTCACACGAAATTCAAATACTACACGAATAGTGAAAAGGGTATCACCAGAAATAAATGTGAGTCAATTCAGTTTCGCTGACATCATAAAATTTGTCGATATACATCGAGTTGACCTTTTTGTATGATAAATACGGTCAGGTACGGAGGTCGGGATGGGGTCAGGTCATTAAACAAGCGGGGAATTAATGTTGGAGTTGATTGCTCATTTGTCACTGCTCATTTTCATTCTGAACCGCATAATATTGAATATGGAAATGCATAAACGTTACTTCGAATAAAGTTTCTGTCATTAATATAATGTTACCTACTAAATGTCACATTTCTCAGATCGTGACTCTCCATTTTGTATTTTTTTGTTATGTTTTTCTAAAGTAGTTTGACAGGTTTTTACATACGTCATCTCTGTGTGCAAGGTTTTTTATAATATACATTTTCATTCACGTTAAACACACGCTGATTGCGATGATTAAAGGTGTAACATTGCTAAATCAATGCATGCCTTCTGTAAGGTATTATCGTGACATTGCATTAAACGCAAAATATTTTTTAAGTACTTTATATTCTATATAATCCAGTAAACCAATCCTACCACCAGTATTCAGTGCTCACGTCACAGCACCATATATCATAAGGCTAGGACGCACTGCTTGAAGATTCTCGTCTACAAGTGTTATGGAATGGTTAACGATAAAACATGACGTATCAAATATCGCCGAACCCAACCGGATCTTCCTACCGGCTTCCTATTTTACCTGCTTAACTAATTTTTCTACATAAATTGAATCCTCCACTCTCCAAGAATAACCTCGATGAGATACTCCACGTACTAAAAGTCACTCAAGCTATGAAGCGATATATGGTGATTATTTTCTCTCATGGATGAATGAAACGAAGATATTCATAAGAGAATCAAGTCAATTACTTACGTAGTTCTCCAAATTTGCAAGCTGAAGTGATAACGCAATAAAGAATAAAATACGGATAACCGAGGCATTTAGCATTAATTTAAATAGGCTTGAGTCTTTTTTTTATTGAACGAGTTCAGCAAACAGGCAGACGGCAGACCTGATCGAATGCGGTTACCATCGCCTATGGATATTTGCAACATCAAAGGTGCTACAAATGCGCTGCTGCTCTCTTAATAGAGACTGGGAACCTAGTCACTAATGCCGAAACACCACTAAAGGTTTTTATAGCCACATATTTTAAACCAGGGGTGGTAGCCATCCAGTCGGACAAATGCCCTACCACCTGGCTGTGGGTTGTTTTGTCGCCTCTTACGATAGGCCGCCCAGCCGCAGGAGATTTTATTCTTTCTCCGTTCCTGCACAGATTATATATATATCTAAGCTCTATATTGCATCAGCCTCGCTGTTTCTATGACTCAACATTTTATCAGACATCTTTAAAATAACATCGATATCTACATGGGGCGTCACCGCCCCGCCCTACACGAATAAATATTTAATTAAACTTATATGAGAGCGGATTATGTTCGGTGTTTGTTCGTTGGTTTTTTTTTTTGTGTTAGACATTATTATTTTGTTGTTACGAAATGAGGATGTGGCATTATGTTGACGTAATGTTTTATGTTCTTGATTTCTATTTTGTTGCATTAATATGTTAAATATGCCAATGGATTCCTCCTACTAATGTATATTTAATATTTTGTTTTAGTTGAAACCTACACTTATTAGTACACGCATAATTTTAGTTTTTCTTATACATAAAAATATTTCATTTATGGGTTTGTGCGTTGAATTCATAAATTTAATGAAATTAAAATAGAGATAAAGAAAAAAAGAAATAAAATCTTAATTTGAAGAAATAGCGACTTAATTACATTCTTTATACGTTATTGTACACAGAGCATAATTTGGGAGTTTGTACGCTGCATTTTCAGCAAATGGTTTGCACCCAGCATATTGCTGTGCCGGAATTCTATTTTCATTGCAAACCTTCTTTTTGGCATAAGATCAAAACAACTCAATTTTGTTAAATTAAAAAAAAACTAATTCTACCTATGTAATATTGAATTATTTAAAAATGAATACATTTTGATAAAACTAACAATAAAATACTTTATTAGTTCAAAATTAAAATAATACTCGTGTAACAACTAACAATAATTAGAAATATTAATTTATGACACCCTTTCCAAGCATTTATTTTACTTTTGACAGCTCGATGACGGATCAATTAGTAATGGCCTAATGTGTTACCGAATCGATTAGTTATAAAAATCGATTTTATTTATGAATAAGTTTTAATCAATTTAACTTATGTTGTTGTTCAACAATATATTTTTGTTAAAAATACGATATTGTGTAATAAATATATTCTCATTTCAATGAACATATTTTACATATATTATAATAAGTGATTTTTAATAAAGAAAACACCTAAATAAAGCAGAACATTTTTTATTTTCAACTCGGTTACTTTCGATTTATTGGCGTACTAGCTTTTACCCGGGTCTTCGTCCGCGTGGAATAGTTTGAAAATAAGTAAATTAAAAAACCCCCGATTTTGAAACTTTCTTCATAGTTGCTCCGCTCCTATTGGTCTTAGTGTGATAATATATGCCTTCCTCGATAAATGGGCTATCTAACACTAGAAGAATTTTTCAAATCAGACCAGTAGTACCTGAGATTAGCGCGTTCAATCAAACAAACAAACCCTTCAGCTTTATATATTAGTATATAAGATAAGCTAGTGTCGATGCTTTAATAGTCTGTGCGTTACATGACTCACAGAACATCACTATTACGTTAACCACAAAAATAGTTATGTCATTTATTTTATGTGGGCTTAACTTTCAAGAAATATGTCACTTGATAGACGTGTTAACGTCCAAAATTGAATAAACGGTTGGAAGTATAGCGATTCCTACTGACGTTCACCTGCCCTGAGAAAATACAATTCTAGAAACCGATTTTAGCGTCCCGTACCGGGTAAGATGGTTTGATTGACGGAGGATGTTTGAGAATAGAACCTTTATGTTTGTACCATAGTATTTTATAGTTTGACATTAGTAATTATCTTTGGATTTAAAGGAGATTCGAAATATAGCAAAGTAAAATAAAACACGTATATTTTCTCTTCATAAAATTATATCTAAATATTAATAATTAAAGCTTGCTTAAATACTTGGGATCTGTACTTAGTGGGTCCGGGGATATCGACCACGACGTCTAGGCCTGTATCAAAGCAGCTTAGGGCAAGTGGCGTGAGGTGACAGGCGTCATTTGTGACACCAAAATGCCGGTCAAATTAAAAGGACAGGTCTACAAATCAATCATTAGACCTGTCCTTTTGTATGCCAGTGAAGCGTGGCCTGTACTTGAGCGACACAAGCAAGAACTGCGTGTCACGGAGATGAATATGCTGCGATGGATGTGTGTGCGATGAATGACCGTGTCCGGAACTCCCGCATCCACGGCAGTCTTCATGTCTGTGACATAGCAGACAAACTGCAAGAGTGTCACTTGGGTTGGTACCGACACTTTTTACGGAGACCGGGTTATTATGTGGGGAATAAATGTCTAGACATGCCGCCTATGCCAGGTCCCGGTCGAAAGGGAAGGCCCAAGAAATGTTGGCTTGACGTTGTGAAGGATGACATGCGTACCAATAGTCTCAAAAGGGGGAATGCTGAAGACCGCGCGTAGTGGAGTAGAAACGTAGGAAAGCGAACCTTGGGCGTCGGAGTGAAAGCTCCGAACGCAACCGGGATTTAACGCACGGATGATGATGAATAATAATGAAATTTTCGAAAGGTGTTGTTAATTTGATTTTATAACACCTTCTTTGTCTTAGTTTATAATTTAATAATAATCATTATTTATTTATTTCAAGACAACGCAGTCTAATACATATACACAGATAAACACACAATAATGTTTTTTCTTTATGTTAGTAATAAAAGACTAACACTAATTTAGTCCTCTTAATAAAGGACCAATTAAAAAAAAAAACAGTGGGCGTGTCTCTCGGCTACTCCCTTCAGGATGCTGTTGTTGCTACTACGCAGTCTGTTCAGTAACAATGTAATTGTTGTATTATACGTAAGATAATGTTATTTTAGTTGATAAATTTAGCAATACAATACAATTAATATAACTAGACTAATTGAAACTGATTCCTTTAGAACCTTACAACTTAATTATTCATAAATAATACAGTAACTTCATAATATTTTGCTAATTAAAGACGAATGACATTTATTCGACGAGTTTAATACCGTTGATATCTTGTAAGTAGAAATTGTTCATTTTTGTATTTAGTTGCAAAATCATAAACAACGTGTGATGTAATATATAGTCTCAAACTACTTGAAACATGTTTTTTTTTCTTTACGGACTAGGTTATCTGGCTTTCTGTATCTTTAAAGTTTTTTATGTTTTGTATTTTATTTTACTATTTTTTTTTTAATGCTTTTTATTATTTATTTGCATAAAAAACACACTTCTATTACATCGGGTCCTTATGTTTTAATATACATCCTTCTTTCTTAAACCTAGATATCCTACATTTTTGTTCATGTTTTTCTGGTCATTACATTTTATTTTCTGACATACTTGAGTCATGTTAGTTATGTAAGATGGCCATTAGAGGAAGTTATGAAAAACTAAATATATTAGTAAAATTTTAATTAAATCAATTATTACAATAGTTACTTATAATTCATAATCACGGTGATCAGTTATGACCGTATGCTAACGCGATTGGAGCCAGTCTGTCGTCCATCGGTCGGTAGGGTGTCTCCGAGGCTTCCGAGGAAACTCTCCACTCAGCACTTTTTCACGCTCATGCATGATTTACCCACAGATGGATTGAATGATTTTTTTTTAAATTTGTAAAGTAGTTGTATGAGAAGTAACAGGGATGCCTTGTGAAAAGCTTGTAGGGTTACCACACAAAACATGTTTATAAAAACTTTTTTATTTTTGTTAGCTCTACAAAATTGAACTTTTGTACGTCGTTATGTCGCTATTAATTTTAATAAAAATACACTTGAAATTATGTTTCAGGACCTATGAAATCTTAGCACACACGCTTATGTTGCTATTGTTTTTTATGTTTTAGTGACACGTATTATAGCCACCAGATTATTGTTTGATGACACCAGACAGGCTGATGGTCCACTTGATGGAAAGTAGTTGCCTACGGACATTTGCGACACCAGAGGTGCTATCAATATACTGCGGGGCTCAAAGATGAGACAGTAACTTGGCCACTGATTTCGGAACACAATTCAAGGTTGTTATGGCGGCATACTCTAGACTAGGGGCGGAAGCTCTCTAGATGAGCAAATATCCTACCACCTAGCTATGGGTTGTTTTGTCGCCTCTTATGACAGGCCTACCGGCTGCAGGAAATTGTATTCTTTCTCCGTTCCTGCACGGATATTTTAGTACATTTGTGTACCAGCGGATAAATGTGCTTATTACCTAACAAGATACAAGTGGATAGTGCATTAGGTTCGATTCCCATGGTCCGCGGGGTGGTACAGCCGTAATTAATACCCGCCCACGTTTGGCATAGACCTCGCCGCCTCTACATGTGAGCTCGACCAATTTCATTGTTTTACTTCTTGCTTGTTTTAATGTTCTAGGAAATGTTTAACAGGTTGAATTGTATCGAATGTTTATTCAGGTGATAAAATTACTTTATCCATATTATTTATAATTACTAATTAATAATCTCTCTGTGATTTCAAGACAAATACTAGATTAAGGTGACGGATATTGTTTCTGTTACATGATACGTAAAGTCGATTCCCTTAATTGCACTGCAGCTGGAATCAAAGATGTCCATTACATTTTGGCTGAATGAGGGCGGATCGAGACTCGAAGACGTGAGAAATTTGGAGCTAGAACATATAATTCTTTAAGAGTATTCTGGCCTCACCGCTATCTGATGAGGCCAAAATGCTGTTTAAAAATAATTATTTATGTTAATTAGAGATTAATTATTAATGTTGCCCTTTTATTTTTTTTGTCAGCAATAACGTGGGGTTACATTTTCTACTTGAAAAAACCCTTATAAATAAATAAATATATTAAAAAAGGTGGAGGATTTGACAGTGAGGATTTGACAGTGAGGATTTTACACAAGGTATAAATAACCATATTGAATTTATTATCTTGTTAACAGATCTTTTGTTCTGAGGGTTCCGATAGCCTGCTTGTCCTTACCTCTATACATCCCCTTATTCCGTACCATATCCCATCCTCTCTATCTTATTCCTCCTTTCTGATCTCTCTATCACATTCTCCTTTTTTTATGGGGATGTGATGTTTCTGGGGATGTCTTTCCTTGGGATACTATTCTTAGGCCTGGGACTTTAACCCGAGGGATGTGTGAGACTCTTGAACGACCGTATCCCACCAAAGCCTCCAAGCGCAGGACCGGGGGATGTCAGCCGTCAAACTACCCACTAAACCTAACCTGTGCCTGGCCTCCATAGGGACTAGTTCTGAGACACTACATCTATAGTGACTCCATGGTTGGGTTCTCATTAAGGGTGTCCTGCGGGGATAAATACCCTTTTCACCAACGGGAGGGGTTAGTTTGTTGGCTCCCCCGGTTCCCGGGGCCCCCTGAGCTGGAATCATGGGAGAATTGCAGCGGCGCCTACGAACCCTAGGCCGTCTTCTGAGGATGAAGTCCACTGACGCGCTTTCCTTCCTCTCTCGTTCGGCGGTCTATCACGTAGTAGATTTTAAAATTATGTTTTTTAGTGAACAGTTATCATTACTACTGGTGGTACCGCCTGTAAACCTCCTTTCGACGTATACAAACTTTCTTCTAACATATTTAAATTCCCTCTTCAAATCTGACGGCGAGTTCTCCTTTCGCACACACGTCAGTCTTTCATTGTCATGTCATCTTAATAAATTGAATGGACCTACTTATGCAAAATAGAACCAACCCACATACTGACAGTTTTGAGAAAAAGCCGTTTTTATTAAAATTTTGCAAAAATGTGTATATTTTGGAAAAAAGTTTGTTGAATATTGTATATTATATTTTGTCCTATCTATTCAAGTAAACCTTTTAGGTTTTTGGATTACCATGGATCATGTTAGTTTATTATACTCTTGTGTTTTGTGGGTTAGCTACTTTGTGAAAAAATATTTTATTCTATAAATGTTGTCAGATCTTGTTATGATTTTTATTGAGTCGATAGAAGGTGCATTTTAAAAGGTTTCTGCATCCTTAACCCAATTTTGGCATGTTTGTGGATTGGTTCTGTTTTGCATAAGTAGGTCCAAATATCGGTTCACTTTGTAAATATTCAATAATATAACATAAAACATATCGCGCCCGCAACACACTATAAATGTATACATTTTTAAATAACCCGCTCCGTAAGTATAATATACATACACATCAAATTAAATACTATAAACATAATATCACAAGTGAACTGAATTGAAGAAGAAGTGAAAGTGAGGAGCAACTGCATTTCATGCCCATTAATCAGGTACGTGCATGCTCAATCTCACATTCCCACCTGAATTTCCTAACACTTGCTTTTCTACAAAATTTACATAGTCCATTATTATCACTAGCTCCAGCGCCGCCGCAACAACCGGTTTTATTTATTTTATTTTTTACCTAATATTTTATTACATGTTGATATATTATTATGTTTAATATCATTACAGAAGTATTGATTGATTTCATAATTATATTGATAAATATACAACATTAATTTATAAAATAGATTTCTTTAATTAACTCAGATATACAAAAAACATTCAAACTGATACTTATACCAAGGCCACAAGAGTGATTTGTTTAAGCAGGGTATAAAACTTCACTAGTGAAAAACAAACCAACATGAAGAGAGAGTCTTGAAGATATTTTGCAAATTGTTTGTTGTTTTTTTATAGATATTTATTTTTGATTATTTTAGTTTCTCTGGAGTCATTTTTTATTTTTTTATTTATGCAACTGTCATTTCAATATTAAATAAAATTTAACTATACTATAAATATAACTATACTTACAAAATAAAAATCTATAAAATATATAAAAAATATATACTTTTTATATACATTTTTATTTTTCATATTAGGTTACTTGTATGATATTCAATATCATTGTACATTTTAATATATTTACATAAATATCCTGGAGCTTCGCTGAATTGAACGTCAAAAGATACATCAAAATCGGTTCAGACGACGTACTCTCAGACGTCTTTCGTAGTTCCTTTTCACATTTCCTTTTTTCATCAGCCCGAAAAAGTCAATGGAATTTTAAATAGAAGAAAGAAGAACAAAGATTTGTTTAAAACTATAGAACACAAATAAATAAAATATATAAAATTTAAAAACTTCGTTTAAAAAAACCGACTTCAAAAACGAAAAAACTAAAATGTATAAAAAACTTATTTCTTAAGCTAATATTATTAATATATATTATCTAAAACATCTTAAAGTAGGTGCTTAGTAATTTTCAAAATATAGTAATTTTTATGTTTTACTTTGCACCGACTTCAAGATGTTTTAGATAATATATATTAATAATAATAGCTTAAGAAATAAGTTATTTTATACATTTTAGTTTTTTCGTTTTTGAAGTCGGTTTTTTTAAATGAAGTTTTTAAATTTTATTTGTTGCTTTTTAGTGTCTAGCTATGTATGGGTGGACCTACGAATAGTGCCGCGCTTCTTAAAAAATATAGGTCCCAAGAACCGGGAACAAAAAAATGTTCGTAAAATGAAAACTACTGAGCCAAACTATGTCAAATTTTTAGGAGACCACATGGCAGCTATTCCGCGTCGAACAAAAAAAGAATCACGTAAATCGAATCATAAATCTCAGAGTAATCGGTGTACATATGGAACGGAGTGAAAGTTATTTCCATGAAAAATGTTCATAAAATGAAAACTACTGGGCCAAACTATGTAAAAATTTTAGGGGACCAATTGGAAGCTATTCCACGTCGAACAAAAAAAGAATCACGTAAATCGGATCATAAATCACGGAGTTATCGGCGAATATAAAAAAAAAAGCAAAAAAAAAAAAAAAGATCCCGACGAATTGAGAACCTTTTTTCGAAGTCGGTTAAAAAGAAAATGCATTTAAGAAGAAGTTCTAATACCACAGACGTTTGAGATGTTGAGAGAACTTTAAGCCTTCTAAAACAAATATTTTTAACTGAATAAACATAAAAAATATTAATGTATGACAAATTAAGATCCTAATCCTTTTTTGAGGTCGGTTAAAAAAAACCAATAAAATTCCGATGCGTCATGTCAAAAATTGACTCGAGAACTGAATCAGGGAAACATGTAATTTAGTGCAGTATTACATCCATATGTCATAGCTACTGTGCGGGTTTTGAACAATCTAACGAAACCGCAGCACTGATTTGCGAAAATAAAAGGATGCCCGGTATACCGACGGCGCCGGGATAATGGAATAGTGCCGGGCATGCGACACAATAGTATCGATATCGATGAATATTTTTGTTAAATAAATTCACGATTCACGAGTAAACAGTTCCATCGATATTAAATTCATAGCTATAGCAGCCTTAAGTGAATTGATAAAGGCGAGAGGGGTTCATCTTGGTTGACCATGTACATATTACTATATACATGCACATTGGGAAAATATATACACATATATAACACATTATTGTTCACCAAAAAAAATATACAAAAATGCACAACAAGACAATAGTTACTTGGTAAAACAAAGGTGGCCCTTTTTGCTAAAAGCAATCTCTTCCAGACAACCTGGCTCGAAGAAAATTGTTAAATTATCTGTAATTACTATGCAACAAGAAAAAGGAAAAAAATAAAAATTACATGCCTACATGGACAGCAGATTACAGTCAATATATGTGCTTAACGGAGCGATCAGTTGCGAACATGCCTTACAATCATACGGTTTTACACAACTAATAATTCCTCACGATGTACCTGTGCAGTAGACCAATTGTAGTAGCGCACCACAGTGTACAAATCGTGTACGCGGGACACAGTTAAGAATGCATAACAAACAACTCTCTGCTTTTTATAGTTGTGAATAAAGTTCAATATACATTATTTACACGTCTGAAATGGGTTAGCCTTATCATTGTAAACGAACATTACCGATCTGACTTATAGTTTTGGTTACTCTGTGCCAGCTTTTGGCCTCTCGTATACACAGATACGCGTTTACCTCAGAGAAATTACGGTCGCCTTCGAAAATTGCACGAACTGTAAAAGTCACAAATATTACTATTGGTAAAAAATCCAAGATTATTGAGTTTGGGGCTTGGGGCTAAAAAGACAAAGAAATGTTTCACGTTTAAACTCAAAGGAGAATTTAGTTACAATATGACTACTAAGGGCCGCTTGCATAACGATCGCCTTTAAATAAAATTAGTTAATCATATTAAACTGCCTAAATACGTTTTACACAAAACGTATTGACAGTTCTTTAAACATATTTAGTGGAAAATTTTGAGTTGTGCAAGACGCCAATTGTATTTAAGGGTGTTAAATATGTTTTGAGTTTCATAAATAAATTTAAGCAACCTTATTTATGCAAGCGGCCCTTAGAGCCGTATCATGTATTCCGGAAGAGTTATTCTTTTTTGCATAGATTGCCAGTTATGTTTTATTAACTGACAACAGTAGAGTACAATCATCAAGTATCCTTTGTCTTCTTTTTGTTTGTTGGTTTATAGTAGGTTATTTGAAATTAAAAAGAAAGAAAAAATATTTATTCAGAACTGCATACAAACCAAAACATACTTATGAATAAGACAATACAACTGTGCAATGAAGTTCTGAATCGGTCCTAACTCAGCATGATGCTGGTTGACTCAACCAGCGCTGGTCATCCGCTGTTTCCGCTTTTCTTGTTTCTTAAATAAATTTAAGCAACCTTATGCAAGCGGCCCTAAATTTCTAAAATTACAATCAATGCATTTTATCGATGTAAATAATTTTAAGAGTCTAGCACATCCCTAGATATCTCGATTAAAGTAATCATTTGTCTACTTGACTAAACTGAATTATATTATTTTTATTATTATTTAGTAATGTTCTTGGTAATTGAAGATTGCTGCACGCAGGCTTCTGAACCTGAATCGTTCGTAGCATCATTTTTAAGGGGAAGTCTGTTATTTATATTTAATATTGGCATTTAATAATTTTTAAATAGTATTATGCGAAGTGGTAGAGTATTTGTCCGTCTGAAATACTACCATCCCTGGTTTAGAGTATATGGCCATAAAAACATTGAGTTGTGTTCCGTCATTAGTGGCTAGGCTCCAGTCTCCCTTTGAAAAGCAGCAGAGCATTTGTAATACCTTCGGTGTTGGATAAGTTCATAGGCGATGGTAACCACTTTCCATCAGCTGGTCTATTTAATTTGCCAGTCACCAACTTGCTCATTTAAATTATTTACTTTTAATTTTTGACTCCCAAGAGGCTTTCATAGAGTAAATAATAACCATAAACAAAAATTTAAACTTAAATCATCAAAATGAACAAGTTGGCAGTAGGCTAAATAAAGTCTTTAACAATATTAATTGACACTTGACATCTTTGTGTTCCGTGAGCTACTAAACAGTAGCCGAAACGTCGGAACAATAAAAAAAGTTTTTAACATAATTAACAACTATTGTTTATTTTAGAGTAATTTTAAACATTTTTAGAAAATAAACCTGCATAGCACAACGTCACCCTTCTCTTCCCGGCAAAAACTCCTTTGGTCATAGACGGCCATTAGAAATATTTGAAAAATTCAGCTGTATATAACTACTACATTGTATGTATATGTTGTACAAGATGGCGTCGAAATCTTCCCACCTCGGCTTGACCGAGACAAATCGGTGCACGCATTCGAATCCAGAGCACACACCAGCACATCAATTACAATATCCAATTATTGTTTGATTTATTTGAAACGATTATTTATTGTCCATACTTATTCGCGGGTTAATTGTTACAATCGATTATTTTGGATCGATTCTATTTAGGGTTCCAAGTGTTATAATGCTATATTATTTAAAAGATGAGCACTTAAAAGGCACGTAATAAAATGGATTATTGTGAATGCAACCTTGAGACGTCAAAATTCAAGTGACATGACAAGTGACACGTGTCAAATTTGTAACTTCTGCCTATGTTCACTATGTTCCGTTCATGGAGGATAGAGGTAAGGAGAACCATCTCAGTATATTAAAAAGTGTCCACTGAAGGGCAGCTAATTAAGATGGCGCCACAATAGCAAGTAGTAAGTATTTTAAAAAATCGGTTGTCTGTAAAGTCGGTTTACTGACGATAGTTGAACGTGACAACGTTCAACACTCAAGTAGGAGAGAGACAGATGTCGAACGCTGCCGAACGCGGAGGCCGATTGTGCCTCATTGTCGCTCGTTCCGCGCTCTCGCTTGCACTTCAAGCCTTAAATGGAACGCCTCAGAGCGAGGTAACGCCGCATATTATGTCATGTTTTTTAGTGCGTGCAGCCGGCTCCATCGAATTATAAGACGTTGTCACGTCAATAGCGCCACAAATGATTAGAGTAGGATACTAGATCAAAGAAGGAAAGAAAAACTACCTCTTTGTCACCGCGCATGCGTTTTTCAACCCAGCACACTTCACTTCGTTTATAACTACTAAATTCATATCATTTCCTTTTCTACACTAGCGCTATTTTGACGAGTTTTTGAACCATAATTTGCTGTTTACAGGTGGACACTTTTTCAACTGATCCCCCATAATAGATGGTCCCCCTTACCTCTATTCTCCATGGTTCCGTTGTTCCACAAATAAATACAGTATATAGCTCTCACGTATTTTATTTCTAGACTGTATTTAGTTTAGCCATTGCCCATAACTGTCCCATTGCTTGACTCGGGCCTCCCGCTGTAGGGGAACGGACAGTATACCTGCCACGCTTATCCAAGGCGGCTTGACAGGTTTGACACATCACAAATTTCGATGCGCAGGTTGCATCACAATGTTTTCCTTCACTGTTGTTAGCATATGTGAATTGTAACAATATGCACCATTAGTTCACAAAACTACCTAAGTAGTATGACAGTAAGTCATGTCATGGGCATGACAGTAAATCGTGGTAGCGTAATGGCTAGGGCACGCGTCCCAGACTAAAAGGGCGCATGCACCACTTAGGCAGTTTTCTGACTTAATGTGCATATTGTTACCATTGTTATCACTATTAGGAATTAATTGACTGAATTTAACGTTTAAAGTGTGATTTGATAGCCCTTTATTGTATATATTTCATATATATGCGGAACCCAATAAAATGCCGATGAATCACACTTGCCTGTTTTGAATTTTCAACTCTCATAACTCTAATAGGACCACCCGTCGTGAGTGCGTTATGTCCAACATTCATTTTCTTTGTGTTGGCAATAATTGATTGAGTTTAGTTCGGTTTGTTACGTTGGTGTTGCGAATTTTGAAGGTGAAAGTGTCACAGACTAAAATATTAGGGTTCGAAGGTCAGATAGTTTTAATAGTTGAAGCCAATACAAAATTAGCCGTAATATGAAATCTTATACTCACATAAAAATAATGAAAAAATGCGTCTGTGTGTGCAGTTCACACCCAGTATAAGGATTTATAATGTTAAACTGCTTCCAAGCGTTTATTTTAGTTTTGACGTTTGCACTTGTATCAAGTTATATATTTCATTATATTAAAGACCACATGAAACGAATGACATCATTGTCATACTTTATTGTTGTGGGTGACGTATAGTGATGTTCTGCGAGTCATGTAATGCGCAAGCTATTAAACCATCGACACTATACGTAAATAAATCGAAAGTAATTGATACACATAAACGTTTTTTTACTGTATTACAAAAATGGCTTATTTAATATAACTAGTGGTCGAAATTCGACCATAATAATTAATTTTAAAGACTATAATTTATAATCACAGATTTCGCCAAAGGTACACTAAACTTACTTGAATAATAAACAAAAGGTAGTGTGTGTCATGGTTTTTTTATTTATTTAATGTATTTTTTATGCATAATTAAAAAGGGGTTAAAAGTTTTCGCTTCACGTATTAATATATAGAATTAAAATATGTTAATTAAAATGTGGGTATATTTATAACACGATGTAGTACTTATAGAAAAAATCACTAGATAATTTAAATTGATTAAAACTTTATTTATAAATGAACACATTTCTTATAACAAATCGAGTCGGTAACCCATTAGGACATTAGTAATTGATCCGTTTCAATATAAACTTATTATTAACATTAGCTCATAGTAATTTTGTGTATGTACTGACACATAGTTTTAATTACTTAAGAACATATATGTTTAATGTAGTTAGTTTAATTTTATGTTTGTGTTGTCCACAGATTGGAAAATCAAAAAAATACCGACAAATCACCGACACCGACCAAAACCTTGTTTCCTGATTTGCATAGAATAAAGCACTTGTCTCTTCTACTTTGAAATTGGCAAAATCAATGCCCAAGGTGTTGCAGCCATGGTTAAAAAAAAACACCGGCCGACATGTTTTTTTTTTCTAAGATATAATAATTTTTTTCCACAAATTTTATAGTGCTAATAACGAAATCAGACCTCATTTTATCGTATCACATCAGATTTTTAATAAAACGAACATATTCGCTATTTTTGATTATTCAGTAAAAATGAATTAAATTAATAAGTTATAGCGCTTCTTTATTGAATTAAGCGACATCTCGTGAAAAAATATATTATTTAGAACCGCGACACGCCCATTCAAAACGTGTTACATGGAAATAAGCCTTTATAGTTACTTTGTTTACAATTTTTTTACTAAAATCAGTGTGTTTATTTAAAAAAATTGTTTACATTTTATTTTTGGTATTTAAAATATTTAATTATTGATTTGTAGTTGAAAAACGGCGGAAAAATATAATGTCTTCAAGAAAGTGTAGTCCAGATACATTTTATTACATTTGTGGAAATTTTATGACTTCAAAGCAGAAATTGAAAATTACTGAATTTGTGGAAAATACTTATAATTCTTATTTTGGCTTTAAAATTCAACTCAGATCGTGGACTCCGAACTTTGTGTGTACTATTTGTGTTGAACTATTAAGGCAGTGGACATTTTTCTAGGAAATCACAAACACCCTGACTATAAAAATATTGTAGCAAATTTATTAAATAAGTATCAAAAATTGGGGTGTAATATGAGTATATAACTCCATTTTTTAGATTCACATTTGGATTTTTTCCCTGATAATCTTGGTGATTATAGTGAAGAATAGGGTGAAAGGTTTTACCAAGACATCAAAACTATGGAAACAAGGTACCAAGGGCGATGGAATGTAAATATAATGGCTGATTACTGCTGGTCAATAAAACGTGATATTATTGACGATTCCCATAAAAAAATTACTCCCAGACGTAATTTTACAGCTAAACGCAAAAGATCTCACTCTAAATAGCTTCATAGCAACTATTTTACATGACATTTTCTGTAGAAGTTTTCAAATATATGTATTTATAATATAATGATTTCTTTCTTTCTTAAAATTAAAAAAAAAAACTGTTTTGGTTCTTTGTAAAAAAATCTGATGTGATAGAGTCATTATGTAGGTAATTTTGTGTTTAAAATACTATAAATTAGTAATATTTATCACTCATTTGAAAACAACTTTCAAAAAGTCTTCATTTGTCGGCCGGTGAAATTGATCCGTCATCGAGCTGTCAAAAGTAAAATAAATGCTTGGAAGGGTATATAGAAGGTCTGAACGATCACATAAATGATATAGAAAACCTACAACGACGATATCGAATCAAAGTAATTCTATTAATCAAATAATATCCTTATGGACTTCGCATACATTATGGAGCATCTCAGAACTTCGACCACATAGTATGGAAGTACTAGCAAAACAACCTTAACACGCTTTTTGCTCTTTATAGCTTCAATGAACCAACGCCGCTGTGACTTTAGCAAAAACAAACATTGTCTTGTAAACACTTAACATTAACCGCGAGTGCAGTCTGTGGCAGCTTTTTGTTACGAAGCTATGAAAATAATAGACAACGCAGTTTATTCTGTTTCTGTGCAGTATTAAAAAAAATGCGAAAAAAAATGCGTGCGGGAACGTAGAAAGAATACAAAACCACCCACAGCCAGGTGGTAGGGTGTTTGCTCGCCTGGACGGCTAACATCCCTGGTCGATGATATGCCGCCATAACAACCCTGAGCTGTGCTCCGGCATTAGGGGCCAGGTTCCAGTGTTCTTTAGAGAGTGATGGCGCATTGGCAGCACCTATAGGTGATTGTAACCGCTTTCCATCAGATGGGTTGTCTGCCTGTCTGCTGAACACGTGCAATAAAATAAACATATTTATAGGTAGATAGTATTCTTGGTTGTGTCTTTTTCATAGTTATAGTTCTATTTAATATCATTTTAAACGTGACGTATTATTTTTATTTTTAAATTATTACTTCCCCATTTCATATGTTACTGCACTGCACGTTACTCTGCTTGGCACTAACAGAAGACAGGTATTGGTTGTTACCAACCAGAATTGAATTTGCTGAGTGAGGGCCTGTTTAGAGTTGAGTTAACCTTTGGCTTCTGTTAACACACCCCCTTCTCCCCCCCCCACCTCACACTCCAATACTCCCCCTACTCTCCTCCCTCATCCAATTCCTCTTAATCCCTCTATCTCATCTCCATATCCCATGTTCTTTACCCCATCATAAAGGCTGGTAAAGCGTTGGTTTTGTTAACGGTGTTGCAGACCACCTTAGGCGACGGTAACTACTTTCCATGAGCTGGGCTGTCTGCCCAGAGGCCAGCTTCGTAAAAAAAAATATTTAGCGCACACTATAAATGTAAATCGGTTTTCTCTTCAGAAAGTAAGTTGTACCCAAAAATATAATTCCTTACTTCGTAATCCTTCGTACCTCAATGTTCAATATATAAACCATCAGTAATAATATCATAAATTATTTGAAAGACGCCGACAGATGCCGCGACCGCAGAGTAATGTATAGTAATATGCATTGCAGATGAATGGAAGCGCCGATACGCTTCAAAATATAGATTAAACCAAAGTAAATCTTATTATTGTAAGATTATAAGAGACTAGCTGTGCCCGCGACGTCGTCCGCATGAAAATTGTTTTCAAAACCCCCCGATTTTGAAACATTCTTCGTTGGTGCTCCGCTCCTATTGATCTTAGCGTGATGATATATAGCCTATAGCCTTCCTCGATAAATGTACTATCCAACACTGAATTTTTCAAATCGGTCCAGCGGTTCCTGAGATTAGCGCATTCAAACAAACAAACAAACTCTTCAGCTTTATAATATTAGTATATATTTCCATGCGGCCATGTCACGAGATAAACCTTAGTAAGTAGCTCTATTACACTTCAAAAAAAATTAATTAAGTTTATCATATCGAGACACACACATCTTTATCCGTGTAGTAACGGGGAAATAATACAATTTCCTGCGGCCGGGTGGCCTGTCGTAAGAGGCGACAAAACAACCCACAGCCAGGTGGTAGGGTATTTGCTCTACTGGATGGCTACCACCCCTCACCTAGAGCATGGCGCCATAACAACCTTGGGTTGTGTTCCGGCATTAGTGACCAGGTTCCAGTCTTCCTTAAGAGAGCAGCAGCGCATTTGTAGCACCTTTATTGTGATGTTGAAAAGAGGTTCTATTCAAAAGAACCTTACCGGCGACTGGCAAATGAATAAAAAAAACTTGATACATTTACGGTGGTCAGCTTTAATTGCTATTTAAGTGCTCTTTGTATTTAGTGGAGTGCATTGCCAATAGCGTATCCTGCCTAAGACTGCGTATTGTCTACCTCTGCATAGTGTTTAAACAACTCCGTATCCAAGATATCTTATAGAGGTGATACAATCCTAGGAATATTATAAACGCGAAAATTAGTAAAAATGTATGGATGTATGTTTGTTTCGATTTAACACAAAAACTGCGTACTAGATTTTGATGAAACTTTACAATAATATAGAATACACATTAAAATAACACATAGGCTATCTATGCTTTATATATAAAGCTGAAGAGTTTGTTTGTTTGCATGAACGCGCTAATCTCGGGAACTTCTGGGCTGATTTGAAGGCTATAGGTTATACATCATCACGCTAAGATCAAGAGGAGCGGAGTACTAATAAAGAATGCTTCGAAGTCAGGGGTTATTTAAACTATTTCACGCGGGCAGAAGCTAGTAATACATAAAATTATTCAAAATATAACGATTCTCCGACACCACGCGCGTGTGACCGCGGGGCGCAGCTAGTACAAAATAAATGTTAGATTTTCACGTCAATAATAAAACGACAAAAAGGTATTAGTTTATATGATTATGTACTGCCTTTATGATCTTACATGTGACACGTCTTTTATGTATTTGGTTAAAATAGAATACCACTTATTATATGAAATGTCACAAACATAATTTACAGCCGAGATGTTGTTTTCTTTATTAAAACAACTGTTTGTCCTTTCGGACGTAAAATGTGGACAATTTTTATGACGCCTAGCCTTTATATTATTGCTTGGTCAATAAATCCCGTGAATAAATTAATATAAAATAAATGAAGCTGGTTTATTTTAATTTTTTATAATATTGTATAGGTTCACGTTTAACCGACATTGCGCCTGATGTCAGGTGAAAATGCAGTCTAAGATGGAGCACGCGTATCTAAAAGATACCTGTTCACGCGAGCCCCCCTGTGTGGGTCCTAAGGCTTCACCACAAAACCACCCTGCGGGTCAGTTACTATTATTGTATGTGAAACAAGAAAGAAAGAAAAATATTGATTTCAAATTGGGACTCACACATTAGTGCCGAAACATGTTCCGACACAGCACTGGTTTTCAGTGCCCACCTCCATAACCTCATATATCCCAAGACCTACTATGTAGATAAACTAGTACATTCAAAAACAATATATATATATATATATATATATATATATATATGTATATATATATATATATATGTATATATATATATATATATATATATATATATATATATATATATATATAAGAATTATACAATAAGATAGCCTCACAAAACAACAAAATACTAAATAATAAAAAAATACTTGTAACTAAATCACTAACATTTAAATTATTCTACAAACTGTAAACAACTAGAAAATACAAATCACGAATTACACATTACATTAATTACTGCCCCCAGGTAAGTAAAATTATATGTATCATTTATATATAAGGAGATCAAATAAAGTATAAAAGACATCGGAATTGAATTAACAAAAAAAAGTATACGTTCCTTATAATGATGATGTTAAGAAATAAAAATCAATTCTTAGAAATATCTATATATCTAGTGTGACTTTGTCTATATATCTAGTATGTCTTTCAAGACGACGGGCCATAAATATGGCCCGGACATTTGAAGGGCTTGCTAAGGCCATGGGAAGGCCAACACGTAGATGCCCCTTGACAAATTTAAGGTAAATGTGGCATGACACTGACCGGTGATTATCCCTGTCTACACCATATAATAATGCACCCAAGGACATGCCCCGGTAAGTGTAGGACTATCGTAGTGAATAAGAACAAAAAGTACCGGGCTATTGGGATGAACTGCTAGTGAAGTTACAGATCGGGGACTATGGCGTCTGCCCGTCGCAATGTTTAACGAACATGGAAAAAATGAGCAGATGGTGACTCGCCAATCACTGTGTAGGCCCATAAAATGCCAAAATTGACGAGGGGCAACAAAGGCGTGAGTGGCTAAGGTAAAAGCTAAAGTCGAGAGGTGGGCTGCAGGTTCACCGAAGCTACTTCCGACGTTTTGCCATTTATCACTTCCATCCCTGGAGCTTGAGTCTTAGCTCTAGCGATCTTCACTTCGTGCCGGCTGGCTAAAGTAAGCACGAAGGTAAGGGGCGTGCTTTTGCCCGCGGAGTCAGGTCCGAGGTGTCGCTACTCACCTAAGGCTTCGCCATAAAGCTCCCTGCGGGTTTATTATAAAGAAAAAATCCATATTATAAATTTATATCAACTCTATACAAATATTGATTCAAACTTTACCCTTTCACAGTATTGGCTATTTCAAGCTAATTCCAACCGTATTTTCTTATCGTTGAGTTCAATTTTGTCTACACCACATTTATGGTTTAAAAAATTGTACATCCCAAGTATTGAGCGAAGAAGCTTTGTAGACAAATCGCTAATTTACATATAACAAATACTAAAGTCACGTTTCATGTAAAAATGCTATGTTTTGGCTACCGCACAAATGGTCTACGGCTATATTGTGTTTGAGCCTACTGGAAGGTTTCATATATTTCTAGGTATAAAGAGAGTTTAAACTCAATTCTAAGTGGGAGGTCTAACGTTCGGACTTACAGTCAGGTAATGTTTTATTAACTTTTAATAGTGATTATTGGATTTCTTTTCATCTTTTGAAGTGAAACTTCTATATTGACTATATTAGGATTTTCCTGTCACGAAAATGTACGTTACGGCCACGTGGAGAGAGTAGAAGGTGTATCGTGTGGTGAGAGGCGGCATAATGTTAAAGTAAACTATCGGTGTTTTTTTTATTCATTTTCATTTAATTTTTTTTAATTTTAAAAGAACTAAAAATGCGACCAAGGTAATAAACTGCGTTTTATGACAGGCAGGTGTGCCTTCATCTTTGCCGGCATGTAACAATACAATAATAATTTTCAAAATACATAAGTTGATATAATAAACGTATTAGCATGATTATATTGTGTATTGACAAAATAGTGTTTTCTGAGCAAATTTCTTAATGTTGTTAAGGATTTGACCTCTCTGACAGTAACAGGCAGTATACTCCAAAGTTTGACAGCCTGCATTGTGAAGAGTTTAGTGGGTTACAAAAATATCACAAAACGGAATATGTTAACGAGTTAACCTTTTCATGGGACGAACATAAATAAAAGTAATAATTAAGCAATCATCGAAATTTCGTCGGAAAATAATGTTACAGTTAAACAAGTAACACGCGAAGCGCCTTGCTTTAAAAAAATCACAGAACTCATATTCTTTTACAAATATTAGCGCATTATAAATTGTACTTTAATATATATAGAATAAGGTATATAATTATTAAATAGTTACAATCTGAAGATTTTTAACAAACAAGATAATTATGTGTATTCCGAATTCAACCAAATATTTAAATTGGTCGAAATAATACACGAGTGAACCAATCAAAGTGAATATTGTGGTAATGTTGTAGCGACGCAATGCAAAAGTGATTATTTTTTATACCATAAATGACATATACATTTATTAGTATTATAGACCAGGGTAGATCCATTTTGAAACAAAAAAAAGTTATAGTAGGATGACACCCAATGAAAAAGGATATATTCTATTTATTAATTATATTCTCTTATAACAAAAATGAAAAGATAAATAATTTACGGGCCATCTGAGGTCGGGAAGTGGAAGGGGCGCGTTTTAAGGGTGAAGAACGGCTTATCTCGATTTCCGGCAAAACTACAAGTCCTATGCAAAAAAGTTAAATGACAAAGTTGTGGGTAATGAAAAGATCTACAACTTATGTATTTACACTTTTTTCACATAGCCTCAAAATTTATGTGAAAAATTCAAATAACCAAGTTTTTGGTTTTTTATTTTTATCGTTTACAAAAATAATTATTTTTTCACGAAATTTGGTGAAAACTTGCCTTTTTATTTCCCAAACACACTCATTTTTTTTTTCTTTTTTTATATTCTCACCTTATTTTGACGAAATATCAAAAAACCACCCTAATTTTCAATCGAAAATTCTCGCATCAATTTTTTTTTTAAAGAGTCAGGCGGCTTTTTTTCGATGAAATCTCTTCTTTCAGATGGTGTAAAAAAATATACATTACTATAGTAACCAAATTGTTAACAGTCACATAATTTATAATATAAAACTGTACAATATGGATTTATTAATTTCTGAAATAAATTAATTATTATTATTATTATATAGTAAGTATTCTCAGAAAAATGCAAAGAAACAACAGGTAGTAAAGCCCAAACACTCCTAGCCCCTTCCCTACTTCTCTATGAAATACCTTTTGGTGGGCTACAAAAGGTATTTCATAGAGAAGGTAAACTATATTATTGCAAATAAAGATATCGATTGATTGATAATAAATACTTGACTGCCTACCTACAGCATTCGCCATTCGTTACGTACAGAAATTTCCTTACGGGCAAACTCTGATTACCGTATTATTTGGTGGAAAAGTAGTTTTTTTCTTATTTCGATATTTTAAACAAACTGATTTTTGGCTCACGCATCTTGTCAGTTTGGAAATAATTAATTTTGTGAAATTGTTAACAACTGTAACAGTTATCTCCGTCAAAGTAAACTTGTTGAAGATTTAAAAATAAAATTCAGTACTCATTTAAACTGGCCAGTCAAGTTGTAATGTATTGTTACGAGTCGAGAGAATCGAATTAAAATGCCGTTAGAACTACTATAGAGTTTATTAGAACTACATAAACACGTATAACACAGGTACAAATATAACCGAATACAATAAATCCAAACGTAATGCAGAAAGTCAATAAAACGCACAAATTGCGTCACTACCATAGTCCAGATTCACACCTTGAGTCACACCTTGATCGTAGTATTCGTGAACTGCCCCCTTCCCTCAATCACGCTATCGTTATATACTGCACAAATTCAATATGCCCTCCCGGCAACGTGGACCGAACTTCCTAGAATCAGCTAACCGTAACACCTGGCTAATGAATACAATACAACAATAGGCCGTTCTCTAGAAACTTATACCTATAAATAAGTAAACAAAAGAAGACGATCATAAAATAATTACAATAGTTTCAATGTTATTAGTTATTAGTCCAAATGCCGACGGGTAATAAAATGTATTTTGTTTCATATATGCAGGTGGGGTTTGTTTTTGTCGGGACCTGAGTTGTAACAGTATGAAGAAGAAGTGAAAGTGAGGAGCTCGTGTGCGTGCTCAATCTCACATTCCCATCTAAATTGCCCAACACCATTTTTCCTACAAAATTGACATAGTCCACGGTCATCTTAAACCCAGCGGCGACGCGACAATTGGATAATAATCCGCAGATAAACACACATATAGACTAGTAAACAAGTGCCTTTTGGACCAACTTTTTTCAGCAGTCTCCGAAAATTATAAATGATGTTTTAAAGTTTTGTAACAACGAAATTTTTTTTTTTTATATAGCTGGAGTACCGCAAACAGGCTGACGGCCCACCTGGTGGAAAGCGGTTACCGTCGCCTATGGACGTTTGCAACATCAGAGATGTCACCAACGCGCTGCCGGTCTACAAGGAATTTTATGACACCCTTTTTGAAAAACTCCATATCGTAGCGCTGTGGGAAAACCTCGGCCGGGAGCTCATTCCAGATTCCTACGGTACGCAAGAGAAACGTTCTACAGAACCGTTGCGTACATGAGCGAAGTGGCTCAAGGAAGTGGGGGTGAACTCCCAACCGATGGCGAGCGGTGCGATGGTAGAAAGAGGACGAAGGCACCATTCTAAACAGTTCTTTAATTATTAATAAAAAAAATGAAAAATAAACATTTTCTAATTTTTCCAACGGGGTTCTATTCTAAAGCCTTTCAAGAATTGCTCCAGGAAAGAAAAAAAATCTTAAATTTAGAGTTTAACAATTATCACATTTGCAATGTTCATGTTCAAGCAATTTTTTTTTTATTAATTTACTATTGAATAACTAAATGAAAGATTGTTATAAAATATTTTTTCAAGCAGATTATTGTTCATTCATCTATTCAGTTAGTGCCTGAATTTTTTCGATTTTTTAATTTTCATATTTAGTATGTTTAAATAATATTAATTTATTCATTAAAGGGCCGATGTGGGTGTGGCTTGCGTAAGACAGAGTACCCGTTTTCGGCCGTATTTTCATCACTGTAGGAAAATTATAAATATTGATCTTACAGTTTCGGGAGTCAAGACTTTTTTAGGAAATTTCCTCCTCTTTTCGAATATTTTTTCAAATTTGAAAAATCTTTATTACTTTTTGAGATATTTGCAAAAAAACTAAACCCCCCCTTTTTTTAGTTAATTGTTAATAACTTTTACAATTTTTGCAAGCGGAACTTCATGTTTTTCAAAAATCATCTAGATGCCATTCCGAATCGAATGACACCTCATTTATAATTTTCGGAGACTGATGAAAAAAGTTGGTCCAAAGGGCACTTCTTTACTAGTCTACATATTGTATGTTCCCAAATTAAGCAAGTTACGCTTGTATAGGTAATATACAATGGATTACTCTGGGGCTGATCCCAGACATCCAGACTATAGTAAATAAAGGAAAATTCGTTTTCAAAATTTACCATACTAGGAATCGAACCTGGAGCCTCTGCGTTGCAATGAAGTAGGCCAGCAAAGGCTTAACACGCTCAAGTACGTAGACGGTCAAAAGCTCTTATTATAATCGTTTGCACAGAAATTTGCTAGTTAAATAATAAGTTGTTGATTAATGATTACAGCTCTTAGAATTGGCATGATCTGTGTGATACCACGCTCTCATAGAATATCACCGTAAACACTAATCGTTTTTCGATGAGTGAGAGCTCTGATGGCCCATTCCGATCGTATCCTATCCTATTTTTCTATTCCAATATTATATTAAATTGACCACTCCTGCGCATAACTCAACTCAAAAATCGATCTCTTCCAGCAACAGCTTCTGCAACCCTTGGCAGATATTAATAGATTTTTTGAACTGACGGTGCTGCTGTCTATAAATAATTATAATAAGTATACACGGTGCATATAAGTACAAAAACAATATAACTATATACTGTTACGAGTTGCAGGACTCGAATTAAAATGTCATTGAATTATTATAGCGTTTATTAGAACTATACAAACACGTATAACACAGGTACAAATATAACTAAACACAACCAGTTCAAACGTAATGCACGATTCAATAACACGCGCAAAGTCCGTCACTAAATATATTACCGAATGTACACAAGTCTGTCTCCGCTTGTGGTTATCGCTCGACTGTCTCGTCCATCAATCGAGGCATTGCTTTATACTGCACGGTTGCAATGTGTGTGCTCGGCCGCATGATCGAATTTCCTAGAATTACACCTGGCTAATGACTACCATAAAAGATTACAATACACAATGGGATGTTTTTCTTATCACAAATTTTAAACACAAAGTTAACAAAAGAAGTCTAATGAAGAAAAGGTAATAAAATGTGTTTATACAGGGCTGCAAGTATGAATTTGCTTTTGTCGGCACCTCAGTCGTAACAATATTATATATACATATGTATATACACAGACGTATACATGAGACAATACAGGCTCGAGTATTTTGAAAATGATTGTTTTTCATAATAATTTCATGCCCTTTTTTATCAGCTTAGGGGTTGAATTTTCCAAAACACGTGTTCATTTATTTCTAATTAGAAGCGGTATATAAAATTTCGTTCATATTACTTTGAACGAAATCCCCCTTGTCGTCGCCTCGGGAGTAGAATTTTCAAAATTTATTGCATAGTGCGCACCCACAGTATAGAAAAAACTCGCATGCAAATTTTCACGGTCCGGTGTGTTGTTAATATATGAGTCAGTGAGGTCAAGTAATTATAAATGTATACATTTTGAATATCCAATCCAACATATGTTATACCTACGGCATAGTAACCTTTGATATATTGTAGGCACGTACCATAATGATCTATAATTAATAAAAAATCCATTAATAAGTTATTGGACGAAATTATAGTTTCCGGTATATACAAATCACTATTGAATATTTATATTAATTAATACTTTGTTATTATAATATTTAATTGAAATATGTTAATGAAGTTTTGTGCTGTAGACAGATATAAATCTGCATTGGGTCTTCCACTAGATGACAGATGACAAAGGAAATAACAAAGTATACATATAAAATACGTTAATTTTAGAAAAACCGAACAATACTATGAAAATTGACCGGGAAACTAATTATTATTAAAATAGATTTTGATTAAATTCGCATTTACAGATGCTAGACTATCGACAAACAAGTCAATGTCCACATAATCTGCAGCTATTCAGTTGGATCCTGTCGCCTCGCTGGATCGCTATAGTAATTATCTCCAAGGTAAGAACCAGCCTTCGGATCAACCAAAGAGCCAATGAGTCGTTTTGATAGATCTTTGCACTGTCCAAGCCGTTCAACAGCAAACGGTACAAACAAACGCCTTGTGCTTTATAAAGTCCAGGTGAGGCCGCATATGGAGTACTGCTCACATCTTTGGTTTGGAGCACCTGCCTACTAACTGAATCCCCTGGACTGTACTTAACGTCGAGCCGTTCGCGTTGTTGATGATTCCATACCCAGAGACGGTCTACTTACGCTTGACCTTAGGAGAGATTTCACTTCTCTCTGAGTATACTACAGACGATACAACAGGGAGTGTTCCAAAGAACTATTTAGAATGGTGCCTTCGTCCTCTTTCTACCATCGTACCGCTCGCCATATGTTCGGAGTCCATACCCACTTCCTTGAGCCGGTTCTTTAGAGCGTTTTTCCTAGGTTTTCCCACAGCGCTACGATATGGAGTTTGTCATAACATTTCTTCGAGACCATGCGTGTTGGTAACATTTCCGGTGTTGCAAAGGTCTATAGACGACGCTAACCGCTTTCCATCAGGCAGGCCGTCAGCCTGTATGCTGTAGTCCAGCTATAAAAAAATGTAACCCTTACCGAGGGCTACATAAGATCAAACTAATCCGCTTTGGTTGAACTCTGTGAATTTAGCTTTAAGTACCTCTCATAGCAACAGTGGGCGGCTGTCAAATAGCTCATCCAATTACTTTCCAAACCGAATGTTGCGAGGTACAAAAGACCTCTTAAAAGGGAAACCAAGGCTGATTAGAAATAATGAAATGAATTAAACATTCAAGTGCATGTGGGTTTAGCTTTGTTTATTGTTTTTTACTGAATAACCTTCGTTGATTAATTAGAGGCTTTTGTTTTTGAACGTTTGTTATCAGATAAATATAAAACATATTTTTTTTCTTATCGATTAATATATATTGATTGATAATCTGTAATTACTTTACTTATAAATTGTATACGTTATTACTGCTCAAATTCTATTGATTTTTTTGCTTATTTATTAGATCTTCTTAATATGGGAGTATATAGATTTTAAATTAATTATATATACTAGTGGTCACCCGTTTTCGAAATTCTATCATAATAATTAATGTCAAAGACTACACTTGTATTATCACAGATTTCGCCAAGGCTATACTATTAGTTTGACTTGAACAATAAACTAAGAAGAGTATATATGCGTGTGTGTGTCAAATACATGGCAGTGTGTGTAATGTTTTTTTTATTGATTTAATGTATTTTTTACGCATAGTTAAAAAAAATATTTACATTCGTCGCTTCTTCTCTATATAAACTATAAGTATGCGAAATTTCATACCCGCGTAATCTTCGTAATAGTGGGTACAAAGTTTTTGCTTCACGCTTTAATTTATAGGTACTATTGAAACCGGCAGACGTTGTCTTGCCCTGGAAAAATATGAATCTAGAACCCGATTGTAGCACCACCTACCGGGTCCTATTGTGAATCTAATCCCGGGACCCTCAATTACACAAAAAAAAATTCATCGAAATCGGTCAAGCCGTTTTTAGTTAAACTGACTAAAGAACAGCAATTGATTTTAATTAATAAGAAGAAGGTACAATTTTTTTTATTGCCTGAGTTCAGCCGACAGGCAGACGGCCCACCTGATCGAAAGCGGTTATCATCGCCTATGGACATTTGCAACACCAATGTGCTTCCACTCTCTAAAGGGTGACTGGAACCTGGCCACTAATGCCGAAACACAACTCAAGGTTGTTACGGCATACTCTAGACCAGGGATGGTAGCCATCCAGACGGGCACAGCACTCTTGTTGTTACTAATGTTCATAAGCGACGGTAGACGTTTTCACCAGGTGGGCTGTCTGCCTGTCTGCTGGACTCATGCATTAAGAAAAATACATGAATCAGAATATTTTTGACCTTAATATTTGAACGCAATTATTTTCATGATTGCAGATCGAGTGAGATAAGATGCAATAGTGTAATGGTACAAAATAATTAATTCGTGATCCTTGTGTTACTGACTCATACTTACGCCTATATGTTTGTATGTCTTTATATCAGATCTTACTGATGTACTATAAACGACACTACGGTAGCAATATGCTGATAACTGCAGTTTGTATGAACAATATAATATTTCTTTTTCTCTGTATTTTTACATCAGAAATGATATAACATTTCTAACTTTCACATTTCTAACATACGCACCGCTAAAGAGTGGATCTCTTTACAAAATTTATTTTAAAATTAAAAATTATTTTAATAAAAATATAATAAATCATACAAATACGCATAAGTGTGCATCTGTATGATTTATCATAATTTAAAAATGGCCGAGCCGATTTATAACTCAGTACTTTTTTTAGAATTTCTATAAAGTTATAATAACATAATCAAAGATATTCTAGTTATTTTATGAGTAACCACGTAGTTGCGTGAAAACATACTGAGCATAACATAATTTCTATTAAGTAAAACAAAATCCAAGAAATCAGTCTCTTTAGTAGTATAAAATTATTATAGCATTACAAAGTATGCTTTATAGAAACTTATTTTCGAAACTAAGTACTGAGAAAAGACTACGATGAACTGTAATGAATAAAAAATACTGTATAACTAATATTTTTTATTAAGTATATTTAAAGTTAAAAGTTAAAAGGCCTATTTCTAAGCACCTAAGGCAGGACAGTTATTTTAAGAACATGCGTTTTTGCTTAACACTGTGCAGTCAAAAACAAAACATATATGGAAAATGTTATATCAGAAAAGAGCAGATTTATTGAGAAACTAAGAAAGACTGGTCATGTTGATATATAAAAATAAATGTCTGTCTGTATGTCCTTTATAGAATCGTAAACCAAACATCCGATTTTGATGAAATTTTGTGTGTGTGTTTGCGGTCTAAGGATGGTTTAGATTCACAGTTAGTGGCGCTGAGATCGGGTTCTAGAATCTTAATCACCTAGACCGATTTTGGTGATTTTGTTTTTGTGTCATGGAACAAAGTCTTTTAGGAATTCAGAAAATAGGCGCTACGAAGTTCGCCGGGTCAGCTAGTGTAGAATATTTGTAAGAGTACAGATTGTTACACACTGCAAGCAAGAATAACATATGACAAATAAGTTTTATTCGTATAGACCTGGGCTGAAATCAAAGAGAGATTGGTCGTCTACAGTATTCTATCTCACGATGCAATCGGTTCCCACATCTATGCGATATAATAATAGTACTTTACTTAGCTATTTGTTTGAGAAATCATCTCGGAATAACGTTGAATGAGTTGGCATCCAACCATACTATGCACTTGATATGTGACGTCAGAGTACCGTTGCTTTATATCAATTTGCTAAGACTATCCCGCGGCTTCTATCACATTCCCTTCAGCTTTATATCCCTAGAAACAAGTCTCACATTCTGCGACTTTTACAAAAATATTTTTTGTATTATTCTTTTTTTTAATCGACTTCCAAAAGGAGGAGGTTCTCAACTTAGCCGGTATGTTTTTTTTTAATGTATGTACACCGATTACTCTGAGATTTACGATCTGATTTACGTGATTCTTTTTTAGTTCAAAGGGAAATAGTTGCCATTTGGTCCCCTAACAATTTAACATACTTTGGCCCAGTAGTTTTCAATTTGTGAACATTTGTTATGAAAAAAAATTTCATCCCATCCATATGTACACCGATTATGCTGAGATTTATGATCCGATTTACGTGATTCTTCTTTAGTTTGATGCGGAATATTTGCCATTTGGTCTCCTAAAAATTTAACATAGTTTGGCTCAGTAGTTTTCATTTTATGAACATTTTTTATGTCATTTTTTTATTATCAACTCTACGGACTCTAGTTCCGTACCCTTTTTTACAATTAAATTTAAGAAGTTAAGAAGCTGTACACGCTTATTTGTTACTTTGTTGTTGTGTGTGACATTTAATGAATGTATGTTTGTGTTGTGGTTGGCCTTACGAATAACTTATTATATTTATTTATTCTAATTTTAATACTAAACTTAAACTAATGTAGAGTGTATCTGTTACATGCCGGTTGTTAGCTTCCATCCAGCAACATTCTACATTTCTTTTATTAGTAAATATCAGCCTGTGTTTGACGGCTGGTAACTCTATTTTTATTTTAAAAAGAGGGTAGAACAACAATACAAGGGAATTGATACTGCGAGTTACATTTTTGGCATTGGTGGTTCGACTTGAAAACCTAAAAGAGCTGTCCTGTTTGAAAACGCGCAATTGGATATAATTACTAATCAATACTACTGTAAAAGGAGATATAATAGAGAATAGTTGACTCAGTTGTGGTAACTAAATTGTGAACTGCTTATTAAAATGTAAGTAAAAGCCATGCTAACTGTTTTGTTACATATTATGTTAAAGGAAATAGATGATTATGTTTGTAAATCTTAAATAGTTGTTTTTCTATTGCGAACCCATTAAACTTCGAACTGTGGCCAACAGTTCAGAAGTGGGATCGTAAGAGAATTTTCTTAATTCTTTTTCCATGTCCACAACGATATTACAAAATAACGAAATCAGCATTGATTTATAGACGAGTATTTTTTTATATACACATATTATTTAATTTTATGAGATGTAAATGATTCTTTATTCCTTCACTGGGTAGTCGAAAAACGAATTAGTTTTTTTTTCCTTCTCTTTCTCTTGTATTTTCAAACAACTTACGCGAAAATTTGGTTATTTTCGTTTTTTTATATATATTTTAAATATATTTTTTCTTTTTTTTCTTCAATGCAACTACCGTCATTTAAGATAAAAGTGAGTGTAAGTTATTTCTTTATGTAGATGCATTATGAATACCCATTTAATATTTATTTTCTCGTTATCAGTTTTAATTAGTAGTATTATTCCCTGATTGACGGCCTATGATTGAGTGGGCTAAGCCTTAGCGGGCCGACTTCGCAGCAGCGTAGAGGCTCTAGGCTCGTTTCCTGTCATGGTAAATTTCATAAAGGAACTTTCCGATGTTACTACGGTCTGGGTGTCTGGGATCGGCAGCAGAGTGGTCCGTTGTACATTATTACACAAACACGACTTCATTGGCTTGGGGATGTACCATGTGTATTTGTCAGCTGATTTTATTAATTTTGTTATTACACATCTATATTTATTAACTACCTTTTATATTTTCCTAATGTGTTAAGAAATACATACATAAATACCCACTAGCACTCTTGATAAAACTATAAAATCGTTTGTGTGCCACATCCAGCCTTATGACATTTGATAAAAAAGGGGTCAATTATGTAGTCAAAACGTTTAGTTTGAGCTTTAATTTTGAGATTTTCTCTAAGATACTGCTCCATTTATTACATTATAAATGCACTGGGATGTGACTTACTATCATTAATTATAATCATTATTAGATTTATATTAAAACTAATGAGATATTAATTTACTATGTTGTAATAAAATACTTTGAGAATATGAACTTAGCTTCTCGACTGTAAGTTTCAGATAAACCTATTGGATTGAAGGAGAAGAATCGTCACTTAATATGGACAAGAATGTTGAACCCCGGATAGAAGGCTGGAGTGCGCCCAGGTCAGAGGGCGGAAGTGAGCCCAGGTTAGAGGGCACAGGTAAGCCCAGGTTAGAGGGCAGGGGTGAGCTCATGTTAGAGAGCTGTGGTGAGCCCAGGTTAGAGGGCAGGGGTGAGCCCAGGTTAGAGGGCAGGGATGAGCTCATGTTAGAGAGCTGGGGTGAGCCCAGGTTAGAGGGCAGGTGTGAGCCCAGGTTAGAGGGCAGGGGTGAGCTCATGTTAGAGAGCTGGGGTGAGCCCAGGTTAGAGGGCAGGGGTGAGCCCAGGTTAGAGGGCAGGGGTAAGCCCAGGTTAGAGGGCAGGGGTGAGCTCAGGTTAGAGAGCTGGGGTGAGCCCAGGTTAGAGGGCAGGGGTGAGCCTAGGTTACAGGGCCAAAGACGGAGTGTGGGACATCAAGACAAGGTACTGGATGGTTTAGTGACAAGGAGTAGAGAGCGAGAGAGGCGGCTCTCTAGGAACCGGAAACGGCGGAATGATAATACGGACTCGGATAGCTCGTCACTCAGTAGAGTGACTGGTAGGCGATCTAGGGAATACAGGAAAGATCGACGGAGGAAGAGAAGGTACTCGAGGAGTGTAGATGATAGTAGTTCGTGCAATCGTAAATCAACCCGATTTTGTAAATCTGATAGATATAAGGAATCTGGAACTAATGATATTTTAAATAAATTTTTGTCAATTTTAAACGATGTCAAGAGTTCGGAGAAGCCCAAGCTATCGTTTCATAATAATGTTATACCCGAATTTGATCCCCTAAGTAAAGAACAATCTATGTTGGTATGGATCACTAAAGTAGAAGAATGTGCGGAAATATATGGTTGGTCTGAGAAAGAAATTATTCATTATGCGCTTCCAAAACTTGCGGGAGTAGCAAAAACTTGGTATCAAGGCTTACCTACCCTTTTGCATACTTGGGGTGAGTGGAAAAAAAATTAATTGATTCGTTTCCCTGTCGCGAGGACTACGCCGAACTCTTGACCGAGATGTTATCGAAGCGTGGTAAATACGGCGAGTCATTGGAACACTATTATTACACGAAGCTTAACTTATTAAACAGGTGTAAAATCTATGGCAAACGCGCAGTAGACTGCATTTTGCATGGAGTAGATGATCGTGCTATTAGGGTAGGAGCCCAAGCGGCTCAGTTTGATGAACCAGAACGAATTTTAAAATACTTTCGGACGGTAAAGGTAGGGCAAAGTAGGGAAAGACATGATGGCACCGTCAAAATCGGGGGCGATCGCAAAAATTTAAATAACATGACAAATCGATTTCAAAACTCTAGATTTGGTACGATGAATTCGAATATACGGTGTTTCAATTGTGGTGAATTCGGTCACCCTAGTTTTAAGTGTGAAAAACCTCTTATCAAATGTACGATGTGTGAAAGAATGGGGCATCAAGCCGCTAACTGTTACAAATTTAAGGCTAACCAAGCTAAAACTGAGACTCAGTCGAAGGATAAAATTGAAAAGCAAGTGTCAGAATTGAGCAAGTCTGATAGGTCTATAGATAAATACATATTTGACATTAAAATAAATGGGAAAGTAGTACAGTGCCACGTGGATCTAGGAAGTCAGTGTTCATTAATTAAAATAAGTAAAGCTAAGGAACTAGGATTTAGTATCAAGTATCTTCCCAATCTCCCCGCGCTTAGAGGCATAGGTGCAAACTTAACTACCCCCGTAGGCGTGGTAACTACCGATGTTGAAGTTCAGGGCATTAGTGAGGTTATAGACATTTATGTAGTTGAGGATTATGTACTAAACTATCCTGCTCTTCTCGGGCATTCATTTACTGAAATACCTAATCTCACAATCACTAAAACACCCACTAAATTAATTTTCAGAAAGGGCGACCCCAGTAAATTACACCTGGAATGCAACGATAATTTCTGTATCCCCAAATTGTCGTTGTGCATTATACCCGTGAAATCAGAAGTCCCTTTTAATGGGAACGTTTCCGTACGTGGTTCTGTCAGGGCCTTAGAAGGAAACTACTATTATCTTCTATCAGGTGAATACAATATTGAAAGCGGGATCGGTTCATTACTCGCATATAATATGTCTGAACATGATATAACCATAACGAAAGATTCGTTATTAACTCGTGCTGTTAAAAACGATTGTATCAGTTCAATTACAGTTAACTGTTGCCAAATGTCACTCGATTCTCTTGACTCGGATGAGCCAATTAAAAGCGGTGAAACATTAAATCATAAAGATCGTCTAAAATTACAAGAACTACTGCACAAGTATAAAGGCTGTTTCGCAAAAGGCTTAAAGGAACTTGGCTTCACTCAAGTCACAGAGATGGTTATTGAATTAGAAGATAATGAACCGGTAGTATATAGGCCATACCGTTTATCACTTTCGGAAAGAAAGTTGGTAAACGACATGGTACAAGAAATGATAGACAGCGGTATAGTTAGGGAATCTTCATCAGCTTATGCAAGTTCTATTGTTCTAGTTCAGAAAAAGACCGGGGAAAAGCGCCTGTGCGTAGATTATCGAGCTCTAAATAGGAAGACAAAAAAAGAACACTACCCCCTCCCACGTATAGAGGACCAACTAGACCAACTGGCAGGCAATCGATTATTCACCTCACTTGACTTAGCATCTGGTTATTATCAAATCCCTATTCGCGAAGAGTCCCGTCACAACACTGCCTTCGTCACTCCGGATGGGCAGTTTGAATACAACCGCATGCCATTTGGTCTAGTCAATGCACCTTCAGTCTTTCAGAGAACAATTAATAAAATTCTCCATGACGCTAAAGTTAAATACGCGATAGTTTATATGGATGATATTCTTATCCCTTCTAAAGATGTAACTGAAGGTTTAAGCCGATTAGAAGAAGTTTTAGGGCTACTTAAACAAGGAGGTTTAACACTGAGACTTAGCAAATGTAACTTTTTTCTAAGTACCGTAGATTTTCTAGGATTTGAAGTAAATTATGCTGGTATTCGACCAGGTTCTAGGAAAACCGAAGCGATCTCTAAATTCCCAACGCCTAAAAATATACACGAAGTTAGACAGTTTTTAGGTTTATCTGGATTCTTTAGACGTTTTATTAAAGATTATGCTATAATAACGTCCTCGTTAACGAATCTCTTAAAAAAAAATACTCATTGGACATGGGGTAGTAAAGAGGAGGAATCATTCAATTTGATCAAAACCATGCTCACGCAACGCCCATTGTTAGCCTTATACGACCCACAAGCTGTAATACAACTACACACCGATGCGTGCAAAGATGGTCTTGCAGGAATTCTCCTACAAAGCAACTCTGCAGGAGTGTTTCACCCAATATCATACTTCAGCCGTAAAACCTCACCGGACGAACAAAAATTGCACTCATATGAGCTCGAGACCTTGGCCGTTGTAGCATCTTTAAATAGGTTTATTGTGTACTTGCTAGGGATTCCATTCACGATTTATAGTGATTGTAGCGCCTTAAGGTCCACATTCTTAAAGCGTGATCTGATTCCGCGAGTTGCGCGGTGGTGGGTTCAGTTGCAAGAGTTTGATTGTACCATTGAATACCGTCCCGGATCCCGAATGACTCATGTTGATGCACTTAGTCGTAGTCCGGTTACTCCTCCCGTTACCGAAATACACGTATTGGATATTTTAAGTATTGAAAATTCCGATGAAGACTGGATTACCACCGTGCAGAGCGCGGATGAAGAAGTACAACGTATTAAAAATATTTTAGAGGATAAGACGGCAGAAATAATTAATGATGTTCATAAAATTATAAAATTAAAAATGGACGCGTGTATCGTATTGTGGGGGATGATATTAGGTGGTTGGTTCCAAAAGGTGTACGTTGGCAAATATTGAAAAAGAACCATGATGACATAGGGCATTATGGATTTGATAAGACACTACAGCGCATAAAACAGCGCTATTGGTTTCCAAAAATGCGTCGCTTTACAAAAAAATATGTACAGTCTTGTCTCGAATGCGCACATTACAAAACACCCGGTGGCAAGAGAGAAGGTGAGTTACACCCAATAGAAAAAGTAAGCATCCCCTTCCATACCGTACACGCTGACCATTTGGGCCCGTTTATTAAAAGCAAGAAAGGGAACTGCTATATATTAGTTTTGGTAGATAGTTTTACAAAATTTGTCAATGTAACCGCCGTCAAAAATACCAAGTCTCTTACTAGTATACGTGTACTGAAAGAACATATAAGTTATTTCGGTGTTCCTACTCGGTTAATAACTGATAAGGGGACAAGTTTCACTAGTAAGGCATTTAAAGAATTTACCGAACAATACGGGATAAAACATATTACTAATGCCGTTGCGACGCCTAGGGCAAACGGGCAAGTGGAGCGGTTTAACAGAACTATTCTAGATGCTCTTTCGACTTGCACTCATAATAAAGATGACAAATCCTGGGACGATTATATTTACGATATTCAAGTAGGCATTAATACCACTGTACATAAAACTACTCAAAAAAGTCCGTCTGAACTATTATTTGGATTTAATGTAACTAGTAGGTCGGAAGGTATTTTGGGCCCCATTATACGCGATACAACGAATGTGATTAGTTCTGACAATTTAAATAACGTAAGAGATGAAGCGAGTAATAATATAAAGACTCAGCAGTTAAAAGATATAGAGCGGTTTAACAGTCGTAGGAAATCAGGGAAGACGTATAAGGTTGGTGATTTAGTTCGTATTGAAAGACAAGTCCCTCATGATGGGAAATCTCAAAAATTAGTTATTAAATTTCAAGGTCCGTATCGTGTAATGAAAGTGCTTCCAAATGATAGGTATGTGGTTGAAGATACGCCAATGACACGTAAACAGGGCCGTCGATATGAAGCCGTAGTAGCATTAGACAAAATGCAACCATGGTTATCATTTTCTAGAGACTTTGAAAGCAGTGACAATGATGTAGTTAACGACAGTGGAAATGAATTGGATTTCATAAAAGAATAGAATAAATCTAGATACTTGTTTTATTAGTAAGGGCGTGTTATATCAGGATATTTACCGTATTAATGATTGTTGATTATTAAAAATATTATTTTATTTTATTTTATTATAAATAATTGATGTTATAATTCTTTATGCTAGCGTCTTACTTATTGTTACTTGTTAAATTAATCTGTCTTATATCGATAATCAGTCATTGTTTTGTGTACATGCTAGCATACATTGTTTCTGTGTCTCAATTGTATTCCTAAACACTGTACTTTTTATTTTTATGTGAAAACCGCGAGGACGCGCTTTAAACAGGATGGCCGAGCTGTTAGCTTCCATCCAGCAACATTCTACATTTCTTTTATTAGTAAATATCAGCCTGTGTTTGACGGCTGGTAACTCTATTTTTATTTTAAAAAGAGGGTAGAACAACAATACAAGGGAATTGATACTGCGAGTTACATTTTTGGCATTGGTGGTTCGACTTGAAAACCTAAAAGAGCTGTCCTGTTTGAAAACGCGCAATTGGATATAATTACTAATCAATACTACTGTAAAAGGAGATATAATAGAGAATAGTTGACTCAGTTGTGGTAACTAAATTGTGAACTGCTTATTAAAATGTAAGTAAAAGCCATGCTAACTGTTTTGTTACATATTATGTTAAAGGAAATAGATGATTATGTTTGTAAATCTTAAATAGTTGTTTTTCTATTGCGAACCCATTAAACTTCGAACTGTGGCCAACACGGTGTTGTGAGAAAGTGCATGTGCAGTGTGTGCCTTATGTCTATACCTATTTATACTATCCTAACTACTGTCATGTGTGTTGTTTTTCCTTTCTTTGTCTGTTGATTTAATCTTAAATGATATATGCTAATATTTTTATTGTACTGGCAATTCAAGTGCTCTTGGACAGTGGTGTTTGGAGACCTAAAGCGTCCGCTTTTGGAGAATGGTTCTATGAAGAAAAAGGGATGTGTTCAGATATACAGGACGGTGTAAAACATAGGATAATGTTCCATATTATTCTAATACTTGTCACAAATATTCGTAGTACAAATATGTGAAACTGAAATAAATGGTCTAAAATATTGTTACGAGTTGCAGAACTCGAATTAAAATGTCGTTGGAATTATTATAGAATTTATTAGAAACTATACAAACACGTATTACACAGGTACAAATATAACTGTACACAACCGTATTGGGGACATTGCTTTATACTGTACAAATACAATAAGTCTGCTCGACCGCGTGGACAGAATTTCCTAGAATCACACCTGGCTAATGACTACCTTAAAAGATCCAAATGCCGCAAAAGTAATAAAACGACTATAGGTATGCAGGTGTGAATTTATCTTTTTCGGCGCTCAGGTCGTAACAATATCATTGAAACGGGTCATCGCACTTTAATTAGGAATTTGCAAACTTAGATAAATTAAACTGAATATAATATAATAATAATAATAAATTTATAATATAATAATAATATTTCCAAAACCATTTTTTACAATAACAGTTTTATGTGCATACATATAGCGTGTTAGTGGTTTGTTAGTTTTGTTAGATTTTAGTTGTAGTATATGTTTGTAGTCAATTAAGTTAGTATTATGTTAGTAATTTTTGGTTAGTCTTGATTTTGGACCCCTCTTCGGGTGAAGGCCTCCTCCATCTTTTTCCAGATTTTCCTGTTTTGGCTTAGGACCATCCAATCCTTGCCTGCTGTTTCCAATATATCATCAGCCCACCGTTTTACCGGTCTTCCCACTTTTAGTTTTCCTATTAATATAATACATAAGGCTTTAATTATTGTAAAAATAAAATCAGATAAAGATCTCATACGTCGGCCAAATGGAGCACTATTACCACAGCTACAAGTCACACTTACATGAACCATTCAATATAAGCTTAACAAAAGTTGTGAAGAAAAACAAAACTAATAACTTATTGCAAACGAGCTGCAATAATAGTTTAATATTTCAGTCCCACATCATCTTTGGCATGACATTGAATTCGGAGCTCAACTCAAATATCCGAATTAAAGTAAATTACCAACAATTCACGCCATCTTAATTTCATTACTGACCTTGTGCACGTCAATTCCGTAACAATAAAATCGCCTTGGGAGCAAAACGACAAATCGAATTCTAACCCTTTCGTAATATGAAATAATGATATAGAATCAACGGTATCGGAGACCACTTGTCCGTCATTAAAAAACGATCTACACCTCATTTAACGTGAGAAAATGGCTAAAACAGGAAAGAGGTCAATAACGGGTCAAACACGCTTCCTTTTTTGACACCTGGATTATTAGGGTTCGTTAAATTAATGATTTTTATATTTGTTGTTGTTGTTTAGATATTTGTTGTTGCGAAAGAAAAAAGCGACACTAAAAAGAGATAAGCGCATAAATCTATAGGACTGGATAGGATCTAAATCTAAGCCTGCGAGTGAATATCAGAGAGCTCATAAACCTAGTCCAGCCATAAGTTCTGTTACAAATGAAAATGCATTTTTTTATGAAGTAATGTAGTATTATTAAAATTTATACCTACATATTTATTAAAGTCTCAGCAAAAAAAATCTATTCGAAATGGCCACCTTTGACTTTTATGCAGGCCTTTAGTCTGTTTGGCCACTAATCTATGTAGTTACGCACTGTCCCCAAGGGAAATTTCGCCACTGCTTGCTCCAAAGATTTTTTAAGAGACTCAATGTCGCCGTGTCGTTTAGAGCAAGCCATGTCCTCTAAAACTGACCATACTTTGAAGTCTTAGGGGTTGAGGTCTGGGCTAGATAAGGGCCAGTCTTCAGCTCTTATAAAGTCCGGAACGTTGGTTTCAAGCCAGGCTGTGTAGTTCGTGCCTTGTGACTAGGTGCAAAGTCCTGCTGGAAAGTCCACGATATATTTTTAAAAAGTGTATTGCTGAGAAGTTTCACAACATGATCCAAGACTGTATCTTGATACACTTTGGCTGAAGTTTTCACTCCTTTTTCACATAAATGTAGTGTTGTGACTCCATGATAAGACACGCCCCACCGAACCATCACTGATGCAGGATGATGACCACGTGGTACCCTTCCGACCACTTGAGCAGCTTCTTTAGAACTGTGAGCGTACACTTTATCATTTTGCTTATTGTAGTGTTCTTCAATCGTGAAAATCTTTTCATCGGTAAAGATGATAGTTCTTTGCCTTTCACCTGCGTATTGCGAAGATTGATTTAGGGCATGTCCTGTATATCGAGGATAAGCACCGAGCTTCAGGTATTATTTTCTAATACGCAACAGAGTCCTAGCGGGAATCTTCATTTCTCGCGATAAGATTTTCTTCTTCCTAATGGGGTTTCGACGAATTCTGGCTTTGTATCTGTTGATAATACGATATACGAACATACGGCTGATACAGAGCTTTTGAAGTGTCTGGAATATGACCGACTGCTCCATACCCAAATTGTGCAAGGCGATCACTGCAATCCTATTTTCTTTAACACCCCATTCCATATTGTAATTTGATAATGAACACGAAACAATATGTGAAATGGCGCAAAATCGAAATTTGGTCATTTTGGTCGATTTGGTCGATGTAGTCGATATGGTCGGTGTGGTGTACATGTGTATTTTAATACCGAAAATTGGCATATATACGTTTTCTAGTAACCTATATTGTACGTTTTTAAACGTGCTTCTTGCACGCACTAGAGGCACTCTAGTATATTCACACGCAGTAGAACTGAAACAAAGTGTGATAAGAGCACCAAAGGTGCTTTCAATGTGATGCCCATAGATGACACACTATATATAGAGAGTGATGCCGTTTATGTTAGATTAGATTTATTTACCTTATTGTTGTAAGCCCTGTGAAAATGGGTCTAACAATATTGTATACGGACCCTATCAACCTTTTTCATGATATAGTAGACGTTCAATGTCGTCAACACAATTGTCGCGGGAAAAAACATACCGAAATTATTACACTTAATGTTCGAAGCAAAATACTTTAATTTCAAGCAAGTTCTATTACACAAAAAAAAATGCAATCGTTGGACCTTGATTCAGTCCATTAATGTTCCGATAGTAGCACGGGTTTTTCTTTTTCCTTCCTTCTTCCAGCTGGATTACAGCAAATAGGCTAACAGTCCACCTAATTTAAAGTGGTTAAAAACACACTGAAATTATTAAAATTCTACTATATGGTTTTTTTGGATATTGGATCAATCCATTAACGTTCTAACGGTAGCAAGACTTTCTTTTCTCTTTCCATTCCTCCCTTCCTTCTTCCTGCTGGGGTACAGCAGACAGGCTAACAGTCCAGAGTATAAAGTGGTCTCCATAACCTATGGACATAGGTATGCATCATCAGCGGTGCTACCGAAGTGCTGTTGGCTTGGACGGGAGACGGCAACCTGGCTACTGATGCTAGAACACAACTCAAGGTTGTTATGGCAAAACACTCTAGACCTTACCACCTGGATGTGGGTCATTTGCCATCTCTTACGACAGGCTGGCCGGCCGCAAATTATTTTTTCTTCGCTTCTGCAAGGGCAGAATTTTTCAAACATGAAACTGCATGGAAAATCATTAAGATTAATGTAGGATGGATAACAAACTATTGAACTCAAATTAATGCATATATTATGTATAAAAGTGTTAATTTCATTCTAAGTAGTTAGTAAGTCTTTTTCCAATTTATTATGGACTAGCTGTTACCCGCGACTTTGTTGATTTACCTTCCGGTGCGCCGACGGTTGTTGCGCAGGCGTTGCTATTTCATTTTTTTCTATAATAATAATACCCAATGTTACACCATATAATAACAGCTATCTGTCAGAGAAAGTTCAGTCAAAATGGGTTCAGCCGTTTTAGATATTATCCAGAACAGACAGACAATTTTTTTATAAATGGATTTTTTTCTATAAGTACCGTATATATTATTACAATCTTTTATTTTACCTACTTACAATGGATGTACCTATGTATGTAAGTTCGGGTGGAATCTTGCAAAATAAATTTGACCAACTTCCCGGTTTCCGATTGAGCCGAAATTTTGCACACATATGTATATCGCATGACAATGCAATAATATGGTACCATGGAGCTGGTCTGATGACGGATGGAGTCGGAAGGTGGCCATAGGAACTCTTGCACTAAACAAGATAGACCCGTCGTGTTTGGGCTCGTTTTACTTTTCTTGGCTAGCACTGTGCTGCTACACGATATCCAGGATCTCAAAAACTTGTAATTAAAAAACAATTTTATTTTCATATGCATTTAGTAAAAAGCTAAAAGACACTTCAATTTTATTTATTTGTATTGTATGCATAACATAACAATCTTGAGTTGTGTTCCAGCATTAGTGGCCAGGTTCTAGTCGCGCTTTAGAGATCGACAGCATATTGGTAGCACCTTTGGTGTTACAAATGTCCATAGGCGACAGTAACCGTTTTCCATCAAGTGGGCCGCCTGCCTGTCTGCTGAACTCATGCAAGAAAAAAAAATCAGTACTGTGGTCCTCGAAGGGAATGGATTTCAAAGAAATTTTGCAAATCCAAGGCTTACGAGTATATCATATAGAAGCGAATGAAATAAATATATAAACAAACTTTTTGGTGACCTTTAAACATGTCTGAGTTCTAAAATGATGTGAGATATATTTGAATGAAGCACCGGATGTAGTGCGGTGTTCTCATGACAATACTATCAGTCCGCGCCCATTGGGAGCTGGCAGAGTCGTGCAGCAGATGAGCCGACCTTCGCGTATCGACGCCCACGCGTGTCGGTTTCATATCATAGTATGGATACGCCTTAATCATTTTATATCATTACTAGAGTCTACCCCGCAGCTGCGCCGCGGGTTAACCTCTAGTGCGTGTCTCTTGTTTATAGAGCAAGTGCTACAAGTTATATGATATTACATTTTTATGTATTTGCCCACGGAAGATTCACTTCATTTTATATCGCTAATTATACCATGCCCCGTCTATCTGTCAACAAAATAAATTACAAAACTTGACCAAAAAGGCCAAAATGGTCTAAATGACCAAAAGACCACAGTGACCGACATGGCCAAAATTACGGAATAGGCAAAAACGACCAAAAAGGCCAAAATAATCAAAATGGTCAAAATGACCAAAGAGGCCAAAATGACCAAATAGGCCAAAATGACCAAATAGGCCAAAATGACCAAAAAGGCCAAAATGACCATAAAGGCCAAAATGACCGAATAGGCCAAAATGACCGAATAGGCAAAACGACCAAAAAGTCCAAAATGACCAAATAGGCCAAAATGACTAAACAGGAAAAATTACCAAATAGGCCAAAATGACCAAAAAGGCCAAAATGACCAAAAAGACCAAAATGACCAAATAGGCCAAAATTACCAAAAAGGCCAAAATAGAAATTATCCCTTGTCCATCCTTAGTATTTAATTTACATACGTACCGAATTTCAGCCAAATCGGCCCATTAGTTCTTCCTTAAAAGCATAACAAACAGAAAGAAAAATATATTTTTATCCCGGAAACTATCCCACTTTTCGGGATAAAAGTATCCTATGTTCATTCTCGGTATCGAAAACATATATATACTGAGTTTCAGCTAAATCAGTCCAGTAGTTTTTACGTGAAAACGGAACAGACAGACAGAGTTACTTTCGCATTTATAATATTAATAGGGATTTAGATTCTCCTATTACATAAAAACAACAATGCCACTTTTTAAGTTAAAGAAAGTATTGTCGCAAGTCGACACTAATCCTTTACAGGTGTCCCATTACCCCTTTGAATTTCAGTGATCTGTTTTTCGCGCTATTTTTTTTGTTCTCGCCATAAAACCTTCTTTCCTCTGTTGGTATTTCATGTGAATTCATGGAAACCATTAAGCTATCCATCTAACGATTTCAAGAACCAGTGAGCGGCATGTTGCTAGGAGTCCATGTGTAATTTACAAATGAATGAGGGTTGGTCAGTCGAGAAATACGCCAGTCGTGTTCTGACTGCGAATGAGGCGTTAACTAGTGCACTTTCGGAGCATCTTACAATGACGAACTTTGCGCGATTGATGTGACGATTTTATGCCCTACGGTTTGGTTTTGTTGTATTGGACTATACCTGTAAAAATTGTGAATTACGTATGCGAAGTTCTCATAAACTTTGTAATAATTGCTACAGTATTTTCGAATTTATATCCTACAAATCCCATAGAAACTCATAACAGTATTATTTATACTGATGGTATAGTAAAATTATTTATATATTTTATAAAGCGCATATTATACAATCCAAGGAGGTTTCGTGTGATGCCAATGTGACTATACTTTACTGACAAAATAGAGCGACTTGTGTCACCACAGATGTGAAATTTGCTTCAAATATTTCTTATAATAGTCTGATAATAATATTATATTTTTTTATTATGTCTAACTTAAAAAACAAAACTAAATTATAAACTAAACCATCTTAAAAATTAAACTACACTACAAAAAAACTTAAAAAATAAATAATATTATTTGTTAAAGAGCTAAAAATAAACTAAATTACAAATAAATTATAATTATTCTTAAAATTATTTTTTCCAACGAAATGTGACATTGGGTGCCAAGGGGTAGGTGGGGTCCTAAATTTCTTGGTGTCACCTATCAAAATGGAATATATTTAAGCTTTAAATCACGAAAATTAATTATTAATGTAAAACTTCAAAATATTTCCAACTCTATCTATATAAGCATAATGTTTGAAATATAAAAAAAATATTTTGATGCAAATAAAACTAATTGTGTTATGGTTAATATACAAAGGACAAAACTGGGGCCGATCCCAGACACACAGACCATAGTAAAAAACGGAAAGTTCTATAATGTATATCCAGTTATGTCCACACTATTCTTTCGTACGCCGTACACCGTGAGTTGGGATAATGATCTATCTGGCTCCGTTCGCGCATGCGCGTCCCTCAGACGTTTTATTACAATTCACATTAGGCACCATTATAGAGAGAATATAAATACAAAAACAATCCACAAGAAATATTATTAGAATAAACACATTTGTACTCTATAATGTCAGGCAAAGTCACTCACAATCCAAACTGTTATAACATCGCTAATATTTTTACAGGGATATGCCCTATGATATATTTTTATCTGTGCAGGAACGGAGAAAGAATACAATTTCCTGCGGCCGGGCGGCCTGTCGTAAGAGGCGACAAAACAACCCACAGCCAGGTGGTAGGGCATTTGCCCAACTGGATGGCTACCATCCCTGTTCTAAAGTATGTCGCCATAACAACCTTCAGTTGTGTTCCGGTGTTAGTACCAGGTTCCACTCTCCCTTTAGAGAGCAGCAGCGCATTTGTAGCACCATTAGTGTTGCAAATGTCTATAGGCGATGTTAACCGCTTTCCATCAAGTGGGGCGTCTGCCTGTCTGCTGAACTCCTGCAATAAAAAAATGCCTGCAACTTCGTCCATTCTAGACGAGTAATTCCCGCAGGATTGGGAAAAAATGTATCGTATTAATGAAAACCGTATCGGCATGAGCTTATTTTTACTACATAACTACAAACCGCTCCCGGGAAAATTTTCCGTGGGATTCCCGGGATAAAAAGTAGCGCAGAGCTTAAGTATAAGAATTTCTATCTATCAGCGAAAACCGCGTCGAAACCCTTTCCCAGTAGTTTTTACGTGAATCCCGGACAAACGTACAAACCGACAAACAGAAGAAATCTAAAAAAATTGCATCGTGTTCTCTATCGTTTATAGTAAAAAAAATTAATAGCTTCAATGTACCGACCGACACGGCCCTATTTAGAATTTTGTAATATTATAGATATATAATTCTTATATTCATGTCTATATCACCGAACTTCTGAATGGCTAGATTAATTATGATGAAATTTTTGTGTGTGGTCACGGGATTGTTTAGATTCACAACTATAAGATATAAAAGTGAACTTCCAAATATTTTAATAGTTGGCTATAATGTCAAGTAACCAAAATTTCTTGAGCCCTACAATTTTGAGGTTCTCGTGATAATAAACGTAAAGATAAGAAATGTCTTAAGACTGGAGGTCTTATGATTCTGGTACTTGAGTTATCTGACATTTTTATATTCGTAGGGACAAAGATATATAAGTATGTCAATTGTTTTGGATAATAATATAAATAAATATTGCGCTTTTGTTTTGAATGGTTTTAAATTGTAGGTTATCCGTATTGATGGTGATATATTCTTTTGATAATAACAATAAAGCAAGGTATATCTTAGGCACTCAGTGGAAAAGACACAGTCTTATTTTGATAACAGTTACTCCGACTTCTTATATGCAGCATGCAAGACTTATGTCTGGTCTGAATGTATATATCGCCCCTTTCCTTCAATAACGTGATAAGTCGGATAAATCATGTTTTTTATGTGATAATTAGCATATTTTAATTATTATGATACTTTTTTATATGATAGTTGAGCGAGTGTAACGCAGAGGATGCAAAGCCCTGACATAGTAAAATTCGGAAACGGATTTTCCATTATTTGTAATGGTCTGGGTATCTGAGATCGGCCCCAGAGTAGTCCATTGTACATTTCTCATAACACAAGCACACTTGCTTAATTTGGGGATGTACAATGTTTGTGTTTGTAGGTAAAATATTTTTATTTTTCAAAAAAAAAGTACGTACCTTTTGTTATATTTTTTTTATTAGAGGAGTTCAGCAGACAGGCAGACGGCCCATTTTATGGAAAGCGGTTACCATCGCCTATGGACATTTGCAACACAAAAGGTGCTACAAATGCGCTGCTGGTCTCTCAAGGCAGACTGGAACCTGGTCACTAATGCCGGAACACAACTCAAGGTTGTTATTGCGGCATACTCTAGACGAGGGGTGGTAGCTATCCAGTCGGGCAAATACATTACCTGGCTGTCTGGCTATTTTGTCGTCTCTTACGACAGGCTGCCCGGCCGCAGGAAATAGTATTTTTTCTCCGTTCCTGCACGGACAGAATAAATTGTGAATCGACAAAACAAGTTTATTTATTCGTTACACCGCAATTATTTTTTTACTATTAAAACCTCTCACTCAACTCATTATTAAAGCAAAGAGGCGACATGTGTCTGAATTTGTATATGCGCGTGTCTGAATGTATACATTTGTGTGTGTGTGAATGAATGCGTAAAACCCTAAAAACTAGATTTAAAGTGTAGTATATATCTATAATAATGCTCGATCTTTATTCCCAAATGCTAATAAACTTACATAATAACAAGTACTAAGCTGATGAACAATAATCGCATTGTTGTATCACATTTGTCTATGATACACTCAATCTAAATGTCATCCCTTTGGGGGCAGATGCAATAATGTTGGTATTCCTCATAATGCGAAATCACGATCTCATTATTGTACCAAGTTGGGAAGAATCATTGGTGGATTGGAAGCCTATTCCGGATACATTTGTTTTGTTAAATAAGACAGAACCGTGGGTTACGTTTTAGAAAACGTGCGTAATCCTATCTTCAAGTTTTTATCGTTGTACAGAATTGAACAAATCGGGCAAGTGTTGGAAGTCTACGTAGTATAAAGGTCTGAAAATGTCCATTATTTTTCTGAAATCATAAAAAAGATTTTTAATCAAAAGTAGTACATATCTCAAAAATGACTTAACGAATATTATTCAAAGTAATTTTCGTTGAAAGTAATTGTGGAGTTCTAAAGTTTTGTTTCAAAACAGGTAATTATTATCTGTTTTTCTACAAATAAAGATTTAATTTATTCTTCAATTATTTATTCATTCAGGCAAAAATAAGTTTTCAACTTTATTTTACATGTACGGCGATCCACAATTCTTTTTTTTTACGTTTTATTACATCATTATACAGCATCATATCAAATATAATAGATATATTATATTCCTTCTAAATTTCACCTTATCAAATCCAGTCTTTCCAACTTACAAAGACACTCGGACAGACGGGCGGAGATGATTAAAACTTAAGGGCTCCCTTTAAGCAAAAATTTGACCCCAAAAAGGACAGTAAAATGTAACATCGGAAATATTGTAGAGATTTTTTTTATTGCAGGCAGACGGCCCACTTGATGGAAAGCAGTTACCAAAGAATACCAATACCAAAGCAATACCAAAGGTGCTACAAATGCGCTTGTGCTCTCTTAAGGGAGGCTGGAACCTGGTCACTAATGCCGGAATACAACTCAAGGTTGTTAGCCATCCAGTCAGGCAAATGCCCTACAACCTGGCTGTTGGTTGTTTTGTCGCCTCTTACGACAGGCCACCCGGCCGCAGGAAATTGTATTCTTTCTCCGTTCCTGCACGGATATATATGTATTAATTGTATTTTTCTATATAAAAGTCATGTAGCTATATACGTCGTGGTAGCGTAATGGCTAGTGCACGTCTCCCAATCTTAGAGGGCGCTGGCTCGATCGTGGTCAAAAAACAACGTGATGCAACCTGAGATAACCGATGTGTCAAACCAGCCAAGCCGCCTTGGGCAAGCGTGGCGGGTATACATCCTCTTATATTGGGAGTCCCGAGCCCAGCAGTGGGACATTTATGGGCTAATATCTTCTTATACATAAAAAATAATGTTTGTCTATATGTCCTGTTCCTTTATAGGATCGTAAACTATGCATTTGATCATGTGATGATGTTTAGCAAAGTTGGTATGCATGAGCCAGAGAAGGTTTCTGAGTTGGTTCACAATTGGACCCGGTAGGTGGCGCTGCTGTCGGCATATCGATTGAAGCTTTACCGGACATGACGACGTCTGCTGGGACAGCTAGTTATTATATTTAAAAAAATATATATAAATGACTTTTATATATATATTTTTTACCAGAATATGCCTTGAAGCCGTGAACTGGATGCGCCCATCAGAGCACACCCACGCCCTTTACTTACGACTCATTGTTCTAAAATCCGGAGTGGTTTCACATCAAATTATTCACTCAGTTTAGATGGCAAATGGGAAAACTATAGTATATTTACGTACATCGGTAATCACCTCACATCCATGTGTTTGTGGGTTCTATTCCTCAATGGATAATCTAGATTTTTAAAGTTTTATTTATAGTGACAGCTTACGTGCTTTTGGAGCAACATATTTATATAATAACTTGTTTTAAAAAAAGGGTTTTAAATACAAGCTTTTGAGATCCTGGATATCTTGTACATCTTGTACTCCATCATCAGATCAACTCCATTGTAGTGTTGGATTGTCACGCGATGCACATATGTGTGCAAAATTTCAGCTCAATCGAAAACCGAGAAGTTGGTCAAATTTAACTTGCAAGATTCCACCCGAACTTACACACATACATACATTCATTGCAAGTTAAACAAAAGCTTGTAATTAAATAAAAACGGGGTAGGTCCAATATTTATAGCTTGACATCGTAAATGATATACTTGCCAATGAGCGTGACCTTTCTAACCTTACATGCATATTGTTACAATTACCACGTGGTAATGGTGAAGAAAAAGATCGTGATGAAACCTGCACATCGTGATAACCAATGTATAAAAACCGATGTTCCTTTTCTCATAAAAATATATATTGTTACGAGCTACATAGGACTAGAATTAAAATGCCGTTGTAATTACTACAGAATTTATTAGAACTATACAAACACGTAAAACATAATTACAAATATAACTAGACACTACTAGTACAAACTGTACGATTCAATAACATGCGCAAAGTCCGTCACTATATCGCTCATCGAATCTACGTCTTGCTCGTATCGTAATCCTCGCTTGACTCCTCACCCCTCCGTTAGGCATTCTTTTATACTAACAATACAATACAAATGCGGGGTTTCCAAGAAACCGTAATCTGCACACCTGGTTAATTATTCCTGCGAACGGCCAACAAAGTCGAAAACAATAACAATAGGCTATTGTCTAATTGCAAATTTCGAACACAAAGTAAACAAAAAAACTCCGAATGCGGGAAAGTTAATAAACTGCGTTTTATTACAGGCATTTACCTCTGCCGGCATGTAACAATATCTTAATTTTTAAAAATGGGGGGTCCGAGCCTAGCAGTAGGACCTTTATTATAAGCCTTAATTGAAATAAATTCATAAGTATGTAGTACCACCATAAATAAACCACACGAAATTGTAAAAGCCACTTCAATTACGTGTCTCAATATTCGATACGAAGTTGGATCGTTAGAAATTATGCAGTTTTGCATTAATATAATAATAACTGTTTCAATTTAATAAGAAGTCGTGAACTCGGCGCTTGCGCTGACACGAGAACATAAGGGGTAGTGTAGAAAGGCTGTCAATTCCTATTAATATGTAAACAAGAAAGATTGTGAGGATGTTTGTTACTATTTTACTTATTTTTTTTTTATTAAACTTGTCATTACTAGGGTTAAGAGCAACAGGACTCGAATTAAAATGCCGTGGTAATTACTAAAGAATTTTTTAAACTATACAAACACGTATAATACAGGTACAAATATAACTGTACGTACGTACGTATGGAAGCGAGAGTTGGGTATGGAACAGAGAGCATGAAAGTAGAGTAAACGCGGTCGAGATGCGAGCGCTGCGCAAAATCTGCGGAGTGACGCTCGCGGACCGCGTTCGTAATACCGAAGTAAGAAAGAGAGTTGGTCTGAAAGAGAGTGTCGGGGTGAAGGTACAGAAAGGAATGCTCCGGTGTCTCAGGCATGTAGAACGCATGTATGATGAAATTACTAAACAGATATACAATGCAAACGTAGATGAATGCAGAAGTCGCGGAAGGCCACGACACACCTTCCATGATCAAATTGATCGTGTATTAGCAGAAGGTGATGTCAGGAGCCTTAAGAACAGACGAGCGTGCATGACAAGAGCTATGAATGTCAAAGAAGCAAGTGAGGTGTGTAAGAATAAGCCTGAATGGCACTCTGTTGTTCGTGCCTACCCCGCAAAGGACCTGGCATGAAGTTATGTATGTATGTATGTACAAATATAACTGGACACAACCAGTACAAACTGCACGATTCAATAACACGCGCAAAGTCCATCACTATATAGCTTATGGAATGTATACGTCTTGCTCGTATTGTAATCTTTGCTTGACTGACTCACCCCCTCCCCCTTTCGGGCATCGTTTTATACTAAACTGTACAATACAACAATCGACCGCGTGGACTGAGGTTTTTGAGAAACCGTTATCTGCACACCTGCGGCCATAAACAAGTACAATAACAATATAATGTTTTTCTTAATTACAAATTTCAAACACAAAGTAAACAAAAGCAGTCCAAATGCGGGAAAGGTAATAACATGTGCATTTACTTTGTCGGCGTGTAACAATTCTTATAGCGTAAGCATGAGAATAAATTATAGGCTATGATTTGTTTTTTAATTTTTATTTTCTAGATATAATTAGATTAGATTGTAATTTTATTGTTGTATCACTAAGATACATCATTCATGGAAAAATGAAACTTATTTTGATTAAAATTGTCATTAATACTTATAGCGTAAACATAGGAATAAAATATATGCTATATATAGTTTCTTTTTCTTTTTTCCGGGATAAATGGCAAGTAAATATGCTACTGCCGGGAGTCGTTGCCACGTTTGATTTTTAGCGGATAATGTATTTTTATAAATGAAATAAATAATTTATTTACCTAGTTTATACTCTACATTCAAAATAATTTGCTTATATTTTAAATGTATAGATGAGAAAAAATTGATATGAAATATTTTAAAAACCTTTTTGTTATTCATATTTTGGTGTTCTCCTTAACTTTATTCATGTAATATTATTTACACTGGGAACATTATAAGCTTTGATTAAATACCTATCATATATAGAAAGTATAAAAAAAATTTCATAATCTATACCCTACCTTAAATAAAATAAAAATTGTATATACGTTGGTAGTTTTAAACGCACCTTAGCTTTTAAGTTATGTTCAATTTTCGAACACTAACGCTCTCATCTTAATTTGAATTCGATATTTGAACGGCATTCTGTCAACCGCTGCGCTTGGATTCTTATATTTAGGGTATTTCTAACTGAGCGTTTGACACGCTTATGGACTATTGCACACTTCTTGTTAGGATATATTTATTTTTAGATAGTTTAAGAAAGATTTTCATGACTCTTATTGTTGAGACACAGGTCGTTCTGTCAGCACTTTTGAGCTCGGGCAACTACAGCGCGCGTCCGGTGGTCTTTCCCGAATATTGCGACAGACCTGAGGAATTAACATGTGTATTAGCGGTATGTAAAGAATATATAATAGTTTAAAATAGTTAAAACAAAAAACTTAGTTTTGTTTCTATCACACCGCAAGAACACCTTCTCATCAATAACACCACTGGGATATCCCCACATACATCTTGAAGATAAGCATGTTACACTTGTGTTATGGGTAATATACAATAGACTACCCTAAGGCCGACCGTAGACACCCGAACCATAGTGTGATGGACCCGAACGTGGCAAAATAATAATTATATTTTAATAAAAATGGGACTAAATAAAATGAAACACCATTTTTTTCTTAAGTTCGAATCACAACCAACTAGATTTTATTTTATTATGCAAACTTCGAAAACCGAGCTGCCAGTACTATAATATTTATAAATAAAAAGTATTTATTCCACAACACATAGTAAATTTACAAAACTTACCATATCAGGAATCCTATCCGGAGGTTCAGCGTTTTTATGGTCTATGGCAAGAAAGCCTCCTCGACTACAGAAGCCGCCATTCAAATCAAATTTAAAATCAGAGCTTTAACCTTTTAAAACGGAACCACCACAAAGTTGCCTAAATGTCACACACGGCTAATTGGGAAGCACCACAAATTTGTAGTCAAATATAGATAATTGAAACGAATGTTGAACTGATGCTTTCTCCCTCTAATTACATAGAATTTGTATTAGAGTAAAAGAGAAGATATAATTCTCTTGGTTTTGCCGCGGCAATTTTCATGGCAGCTGGCCGATTATGGACAAAAATAATATTAAATTTGGCCCCTTTTAAGGGTTAAAACGCCACGTTTGCAACAAGCCTGCATTCTGTCGTGCTGTTTCCTAGATATCAGCCGGGAACGTGCGACAAGTCGCAAGTCGTGGCAAGTTCCGAGACTGAAACGTTATAACTTGCGTTTATTTTAAACTTTAGCCCTTCCTTACGATAAATTATATCAAAAAAGATAGATGTGGAAGAAATTATTCTAGTGTACAAAACCTATTAACGATACCTAAAGTTGAGATAGAGAGTGAGAGAGAGAGAGAGAGATAACACTTTATTGCACACCAAAATATACAATTACAAAAACAGACCATATTTACTATATTTTCTACGCGGCCTTATCGCTCAAAGTGGTCTCTTTCAGGCAACCTCAATGAAAGAAATTTAAATCAGGCGATGTAGGCGGTGCAGCAAAAGGCCATAGATACATAAATACTCAAACTAATTTAAGAAATAAATATACAAATACATACATAATAAAAAGTGATTTATATACAATAATATATTTCAAAATTACGTACAAAACCAATGTCCAAATAGAAATTATCGCGGTTTTCCCAGAGCGCTACAATATGGGGCTCCTTAAAAAGGGCGTGAGAAGATACCTAAAGTCTCAACGAGGCAGGTAACGCATCGGCTCCCTTGGTGTTGCAGATGTCCATGGGCGACCGTAGCCACCAACCACCAGGTTGTCCGTTTGCCAGTTTGCCTACAAGCAAACATAAAAAAGAAATAATGTAAGTTTTATTTTCCAATACGACCGAGTTCGATTCCCGAACTGAGTAAAAGTTTTTTAAATATATGTATCTAGTTTTTCTTTTTACTAAAGTCGATGACATGGTTCCTAAGAACATATCTTTGTATGATAGTTTCACATTGGCCCATTCTGATCGATCTAAATGGGATACCCTATATACCTCTGTTCCCAATTCCTACTCGCATAGGGCCACTTGTTGTCTATTCTTGGGCCATCCAAAAACTACGACACACGTATTTCATGATTTTTTGACCCCTCCCCCATCCTTGTCACATTCCTGAGACTCCTCCCTCCCTAGTGAGACAGCACAAGTTTTGCCATTTTCCATCAAGAATTTTTTAAATTAAAACTGCAATTTTGTAATTACTTTAAATAATGTTACGAGTTGCAGGACTCGAATTAAAATGCCGTTGTAATTATTATAGAGTTTATTAGAACTATATAAACACGTATAACACAGGTACTAAACGTAATGCCCAATTCAATAACACGCGCAAAGTCCGTCACTAAATAGATCACCGAATGTACACAAGTTTTGCTTCGCTCGTGGTTATCGCTAGACTGCCTCATCTGCCGAAATTCCTAGAATCACACCTGGCTAATGACTACCATAAAATATTACAATACACAATGGGCTGTTTTTCTAATCATAAATTTTAAACACAAAGTAAACAAAAGAAGTCCAAATGCCGAAAAGGTACTAAAATGTGTTTCTATAGGGCTGCAGGTGTGAATTTGTCTCTGTCGGCACCTAGGCCGTAACAATAATATAACAGATTTTGAAAAGTGACATCCCTAATATTAGACCCTCTCCCATCACTTGTCACACTTCATCAACCCCCCTCCGCCCCCTTATTCTGATGAAATTTATGGAACCCCCTTTGTACGACACTTATGTGAAAAATAAAACGGTATTATCAACCACAGTCGCTGCTAATGTGCAAAAACTGTCCTGTTAATTAACTTTAATGGCGGATATTTAAATGGTAATAAATGATAAGAATACCTTCTGTATCCTATTACAAAGTACCTACTGAAAATATAAGTTCATAGTTAAGTTCCCCCCTATAAACTTTTATTCTGCGATTGAAAACGTAAATAGCATGCTAAAATCGACCTTATTCAGTTCTGATAAGTCACACTAAATATTTTTTGACAAGAAAATGTATTTTGAACTCTAAAAGAAGTTCTGTTTAATACACACCGATTTCAGCTTTAATGAACAATATTGTGATACCATGCTCGATTGTTAAGTGGTTTAATTAGTTCTTCATCGGTGACTGCCTTTTAACCGACTTCACAAAGGATGATATCCGGTCTTCAATTCAGCTGTTTATTTTTTTATACATATGTTAAGGGGTTTCTTCGTCACCTGTGGGCAGAATTCATTTTTTATTCGATAAAGTTGGTGGTCTAATTGGCACCAAGTCAGGAACTGATAAATGGCTCCCAGGGAAACTGAAATCAAACCTCTAATATTATAGGCAAGTACGAATTATTTCATACATTTTTATTTTCTAAAGCTATCCAAGTATTTGTGTAACTACAAAGCAAAAAAAAAAATACAATAACATAAAACAAAACCAATTGGAAAAGAATATACCAGAAAAAGTTTCCAACAAAAAAAACCGACTTAAAGAGTAACTAAAATATAAAAAATAAATATTTTATTAAAAAAACCAAATAATGCATAAAATTTTTATGTCTTACTTCACACTGACTTCAAGATGTTGTAGCAAATATTAAGTTTTGAAGTGATAACTTCTTTTGGTCTGGTTTCCCTTTTTCTCACGTTATATTAGTTAAGTTATGACTACTGTTGGGCGTCCTGAGACGCACACAGTCTTTTTTACTGTAGTTACTTTTGAAGTAGGTGCCTTATTTGAAAAAAAAAATATAATATATTTTTATGTTTTGAAGTTGATTATGTTTTTTTTTATTTTTTACATTGTCTTCTCTTACTATATTAATATACACCGTGCACTATCCCTTGGAAATTGAAAATTATTAATATACATATAATTTTAAATGCTTTAAAAAATAATTTAAAAGTGTTCCATAAAATATCAACACCGCTACAGTCGGCTATAACGGTGGTCTCTCAAAAGGTTTCCATCCTTTCGAACCGTGACTCCCAGCGAACGAATGGCGAAAAATATTAATCTAAACTATATTATAGTAATGCGTTTAGCAACGACTGTTGGCGATAAGCCCCGTATCTCTGCGATTTGTGGCATATACAGGTAATAAAACGACGTTTATGAACCAGCTTTATCTACCTAATGGCCTACGACTGCATCCACATTCAGTGCAAACTGATGCTACTGGTCTATATTGCGTTTATTAATAACAAGACCTCACATATTGGTTTAGCTAAATCCTCCAAAGTAAATCGTGTTCAACGTCCATTGACCAGATCCAAGGAGATCCAGAATATTAGGTCTATGAAGTAACAATTTCGTATTTTGCTTATGTATTAATGTTAATAAAAGATATGTAACAGAATTCGATGGTTTTATTTCACTGTCTTAAATACACGTGTCTTAATTTGTTAATTTTAATAGTATTTGTGACCAAAGAGGCTACAAAGCTAAAAGATTGAAATTAAATAGAAATAAAAAAGTGATTCATTGTAAAGAAAATTCAAAATTATTTTTGTGTTGGATTGAAGTAAAGCTTCATAATGGTCCCATATTAATCTTGAAGTCTTGAAGTCAGTTTTCTTTATCGACATATCTTATTTTTTTACTACTGGAATACAGCAGGCAGTATGATGGACCACCCTGATGGAAAGTTGTTACCGTTGCCTATGGAAATTTGCAACACAAAAGTGCTGTCAACCGGCCTCGAAGGCGAGGGGGGGGTCTGGGGGGAGGAACACAACTCAAGGCTGTTATGCGGCACCCTCTGCATCGGAGGTGGTAGCCATCCAGAAGGCCAAAAACCCTACCAGGCTAAGCGTTGTTTTGTGACCTCTTACGACAGGCCCAGTCATCGGTTATCTCGATGTGTAGGTTTCATCACGATATCTTCTTTCACTGCTAGCACGTGGTAATTATAGCAATATGCACATTAGGCCAGAAAACTGCCTAAGTGGTACATGATTTCTAGCCCGAATTCGAACCGGGGCCCTTTGAGTCTGGGACGTGTGTGCTGACCACTAAGATACCACGGCTTTTTCCATTTATTTATATTATAAGCCCCAATTTGCTAACTATACTCCGACTATCACATAGAAAACTACTATAATATACTACACAAGCACATTCATATCTGGTAAAAACATTAAGAAATGAATACCTCTGCGTATTCTATCGACTATAATAACGGGCAGTATTTCGAGGAGCTGTTCAGAATGATGCCTTAGTTATCGTTTTACTACCGCACCGCTCGCCATCAACTGGACGTTCATCTATATTATCTTGAACCATTTCGGTCGTGTATGCAACGTTTCTCAAGAACGTCTCTGTTGCGTACTGTGAGGATTTGGAATGAGCTCCCAGCTTAGGTTTTCTCACAGCGCTAAGATATGGAGTTTTTTAAAAATGGTGTCATAAAATTTCTCCGAGGACGCCAGCGCGTTGGTGATATCTCTGGTGTCGCAATGTTCATGACGAAGGCAACCCCTTTCCATCAGGTGGGCCGTCGGCTTGTCTTCTATACTCCGGCTACAGAATAATATTAAGTGATAGTTGATCGGTCTGCGAGCCGTGCTATAATTGTAGATGTCGCGCATCCCCATGGTGATAACCTTGTGAATGCCCAGAAAGATAAACAAAGTATATTAATCATGTTCACGAGGTTGCCGCCATGTGGAACCTGGACTCCACAATCATAGTACCGATAGTGGTGTCAGTCAATGGACTAATAGCGAAGAGCCTTGACCGCCACCTTGAAAGGCTCTCGTTTGGTATTTGGGTGAAGGGTCGGATGCAGAAGGCGGCTCTGTTGGACACGGCTCGTACTGTGAGGAGATTCCTATATCTGGAGCCTTAACCACCGGTGGCCTGGACCCTAGGCCCCACTGCGGGCGGAGATCAGTTTTTATATTTTTTTATAAATTAATATACATTATTTTATAATATATTTATAAGAAAAATGTATAAAACTTGAAAATAAAATATTAAGTATAAACAAAGTGTCAGAACTGGTGAGCTATTATTACAATATTTTTAACATTATTAATTGCTAGTCGTCTGTAACATTTTATATTGGAATATTGATAAATCATGCTTAATTTGGTAAAAGGTTATACAGAACACGCTGCAGACATAGGAAGTGCATTTAAAAATTCCATTTTATTTATTCATAAGATAAATTAGTGGTTAGAGATGTACCTGAGATTAATATAATATTTGAACTACTTAGTGCGAATATTTTATTCGTACTTTATTAAAACTAGCCATTAAACTAATATATTACTTATTTTAAATAAGGCAAATTACAAGTAAAGTTTAAATAATTAATACAACAAGTACTCATAGATGACGGTGATCTGGGTTTAGTGTTCTACTCGAAACCTTAAAGGTATTGCGGGAAAAAGGCAAAGGGACGTGGAAGAAGAAGCAAGGGATGAGTAACTTACCTCGCCACCAGTCCACCGCCCCACTACAAACGTCCCCCGTGAGTTCACACACTCACTAGGATTTGCTAGGAGAATTAAATTAAATTATAATGGTTTATTTCTATTTGTGTTCCAACAATCATTTCACCATATTGCGGTGACTGCACTGAGACTAAGTCGCATGTCTCGTTTTGCATTCATTAATTAAAAGGTTTTTATTTTCTACATGACGAGGATGGGGAGGAAGAATTTATAAGGAGATGTTTCTAGGCGTAACCAGGTATTATAGGCAAAATACACTATAACATCGGTTTACTGCAAGAACTCATTGACATACATACATACAATATGGCAGATAATGATTTTTTACAGTAGGCCGACGTTAATATAGCACAAAAAAGGATTTTTGAAAATTGCAGCCTTGACTGCAAAATTGAGAGGAAAAAGACTAAAATGTATGTAATGTAATGTAATGAGCCAGGATGAAAGAATCAAGACAAAAAGAAATTGAAACATTGATATAAATGATAAAGAAAGAATAAAGAAGAGGTAGATGGATTATACGAAGTATGACAAGATGATCTGTGGTCTGACAGGAGACGTGTACCAGAATTGTGTATGGAAGGAAAAAGATAGTAAATTGTGCTGACCAACATAAATTGAGAGAAAGTGAAATTAGAGAAATAAAGAGGTAATACAATCCGTTTGGGCTGGAGATGAATTTGTGACCAAACCTATAGCCCATATATATGACACCTAGAGACACGGCCAGGGGTTTCAGTGTTCCCTGAACCGCCCTCGTAGAAATGTTGTTAATGCCACACCGACGTGGCCAATCCGACTCGCCTCCACCACGTTTCCCAATGTTGGTTTATCATCAAACGGATTTCCTCTTAATTCTTTGTATGTTCGTATAGGTTTCTATTTTTTAAAAACTTTTTTTATTGCATTAGTTCAGCAAACAGGCAGACGGCCTACCTGATAGAAAGTGAAAGTGCTCACCATCGCCTAAGGATATTTGTAACAACAAAGGTGCTACAAATGCGCCGCTGCTCTCTTAATTGACACTGGAACGTGGCCACTAATACCGAAACACAACTCAAGGTTGTTATGGTGGCATGCTCTAGACGAGGGGTGGTAGCCATCCAGTCGGGCAAATGCCTTACCACCTGCCAGAGTGCAGAGACTCCAGCAAATGATTCTGTTCTTCGGTACTTCGCACCAGAAAAGATGAAGCGAAGCCCTTCGACCCTGTATCTTGTAATCTTATGGTAAAACCTAGTGGGAACAAGCTTATGCAGTCCTAAGGAACACTTTCCGAAGTATGTCCGAGAGAATACTGACAATCTAGCATCCTTGCGTCTATGCTTAAGACTAAGTTGATAAAAAAATGCACTTAACTACTTCACGACTAATGGTTCCATCCTTATAAAACAAAATTATATCACAATTTTCTTCTTATTTAAATTAATAAATTATTCATAATCTTGATAGATAGTTAGATGCTCAGACAGGTTAATGAGCTATTTTTACATTATGACTAATTGTTTTTTTTGCATATTATTAATTTATAACGTTTCACTGATATTTAGATTTTTAAATAAAAAATTGGAAATCGCATAAAAATATTCATATTTTTCTGTGTTTCTTAATGTTAAGAGAAATCTTTATGTTATTACAGATGACATATGTTCCGTTATTTCCAGATCACATTAAATCAGAATTAGCCGTGTAATAAATGGCTTGTTTATTTAGCATAGTAAATAATAATATTGCCCACCAAAATACACAATTACAAATAATGCAAGATTAAAATACTTCTTGGCAAGACAGAAAGCCCTTATGGCTAAAAGCGAAGTCTTCCGGCAATTTAGCTTAAATAAATTCCTAACTAATCTGGCGATGGCAGAAAGTTAGAATAATATAGGATACATACAATATACCGATATAAAATATCAGAAGTGTTACAGAGAGGTTAGGTAAAAAGCATCTCAAATAAACGTGCATGTATAAAGAGTTTTATTGGAAGTAGGTGAAGCGAAAGTTGTTTGTCAGGATCGTCATAAGAGGTCCATAGTTTCCCCCTACGGAAAACAGGCGTGATATTATGTATTTATATATGATTTAGAAACGAGAAAAGTATGGCTAAACGTATATATTGTTACGAGTGGCAAGACTCGATTTAAATGCTGTTAGAATTACTAAGAGTTTATTAGAACTATACAAACACGTATAACAAAAGTACAAATATAACCGAACACAACAAGTCCAAACGTAATGCGGAAGGTCGTAATTCAATGAAACGCGCAAAGTCCGGCACTTATTAGATTCCCGATTTTAGTACACACGTCTCGCTTCGCTCGTAGTTCTCGCTCGACTGCTTCCTCCCTCAATCGGGCCATTGTTTTATACTGCCCAAATTCAATATGGCAACGTGGACCGAATTTCATAGAATCAGCTTTATAATCCGTCACATCTGGCTAATGATTACAATCCAACCATAGGCCTTATGCCAATAAGTAAACAAAAGAAGATGACCATAAAATAATTTCAATGTTATTAGTTCAATTGCCGACGGGTGCTTTGTTTCAGATATGCAGGTGGATTTTGTTTTTGTCGAAACCTAAGTTGTAACAATATAAAAAAATATTTACTCGACAAATCGAGAATATCCTCCTTTTTGTGGAGTTTGTTAAAAAGATAGGGTGTCATCGAAAAGCAATAAAAATTGGTGAGGGGTCTATGAGACAAAATGGTTTGGGTGCCATTGGTCTATTTGTGAAAGCAACAGTTATATTCACACATGTACATACATACTTACAAAAGAAGCCACAATCCAATCTTAGTCAATACAAACGAGTTTAATGACTCGGATCTAAATGCAGACGCTTCTGACTCTAAGATTATTAATCATTCTCTTGATTGGCGTTAACGTGAACATTATGGGGCTTTCATGCACAAATTTAGGGTCCTATTTCTAATAAGGAAAAATATCAAATCCCTTATGTCAAAGAAATAAACACTAATATTAGAAGAACGTACAACATAAAATAAGAAATCTCTTAAGAATTAAATTATTTTATGTATTCAAATGTATGAAATAATTTCCAAAATATACTAATGGATTATTAAGGCCAACCGGCTTCGTCGGGGAGAGCGGGGAGCGCTGCAGGCGGCGCAATCCGCCACACACCGTCCGGCATACACTAATCACATACATGTTAAAATATTTTCATATAAAGCTCATATAATCATACTGTAACAGTCTTCTAGTCATTGAAGCACCTTTACATTATCAAGAAACTAACCTACATATGGTCCTTCGAGCCTGATGAACGAACGAACCTACAGAATGAAGTCACTAGTTTGTTTAGACATACAACAGATAGATAAATAATTTAAACACTATTTATTATTACATGTAATAATAATTATATAACTAAGATAATGGCCGGTTTCTATATGTTATTATTCATTCACTTGTCTTACCATCGAGTCATTTTGATATTACTTGTTGAGCTTACGTCAAATTTTAACATATAGTAAGGCAAATGAATGGTTGGTATGTTTGTTCATTGGCCCTCAATTGTCACTTCATATTCATGTTCAGCCGGGATTAAATACGCCAGAAAATCTATAAAATATAAACTGTTAGATATAAGAAATCCGTCATTAGGTACTATGTTTATGCTGGTGTGCACCGTCATTCAACCAACGATTAAAATAAAATAATCACTGTTTATGCATACATTTTTAGCGATTATTTTATTTTAATCATGGGTTAAAAGTCGGTGCACACCGGCCTTAGTTACACTAGGTAATTAATTATACTAACCAGAGCAGCATGGTCGCTTAAGCGACTAAGCCGTTTAATTATGAATAAAAAGAACCTGATTTAATTATTGAAATCAGGAGTTTCCTTGTGTAATGACCGAGGTTTCTCAGGAATTACCGAATAAAAAATAGAACTAAAAGGAGCAGTTCAATTTCCTTTAGTTTTGGGTAGGATATGATTATAAATTAAGTTTGTAAGAGTAACATGAGATTGTGGATACACAAATACAACATAATTCATAAGCGTATCAAATCGCTTGCCGCCTGTGCGTCGTACCCTGCGCCCGCGCTACACCGGCGAGAAGTACGCACGGGGCAGGCTGCAGTGCGAAGAAACAACAAACAGCGACAGTGTCACGCAATACTAAACTAACCCTTGTAATAAAATTATATTAAAGTTCATACCCACACTGGTGACCACCCGACTCAAGAACGTGAAAACGCAAGAGGCGAGTCACAGATCTAAGTGAATTTATCTGTGAAGTGCATATTTCTGCATTTGGACATTGCAACTTAAAATCATAAGGTACTCAAACCACTAACACTAATAAGTACAGAAGGTAGATCGGAATATCAAAAGTGTGTGGTACAAGTCACAAGCTGTTAGCGATTTTTCACATACTCGTTAACATCAAACAATTCGATGGCAAATAAAAATCAGGAACGAGCTGAGACTGCCTCCTCCGAATTATTTAGAGTTGGAATACGCGTTCCCCCCTTCTGGCCGGAAGAACCTGAAATATGGTTTGCCCAAGTTGAAGGACAATTTGCAATTTCGAATATAACTTCGGATGTGACGAAATTCAACTACGTCATTGGACAACTTGACCATCAATTTTCAAAGGAGGTGAAGGATATAATTGTATGAAGAGATTTTATGATTTATTCCGTAGCAGTACATATGAAGCGATGAGGCCGGTGAGGCGGTGAGCGTTATTCCCTCATTTATCCCGTTCAATGTAGTTCGTAAACGTTCGGATGGGATCGGACTCGGACACCTCATTGCAGTAGCAGTCGTACTGTGTCATGTTGTCCCTCTTTGTCATGTGATTATCTGTAAAGGCGTTACTGTTCTGTTGTAGCATAAGCCTCGTCAGTCCATCTTCTTACGTTTGAGTAGTGACGTGATAAAAATGTTACTTACTTTTTCAAATTTCGAAGTGTACCTGGACAAATATACTAGCTAACTCGTGTACCACTTATCACCAAATTGTCCTTATAATAACCATCAACCAGGTACTGAACCTTGTTATTAAAAGCTTAACATCACACATTCTAGTAGATTTTTTTCTCATGGACCCACGTTTGACCCCAGAGCTGACCTTTTATTTGTAAAATAGCACCCACTTATAACTAATGAAAGTATATTCATAATGATTTCCATTTCATTAACTATAATATGGCTAGTTAAAATGGATTTGCCGCTTTTCATCTGCTTAAATTAAACTTTTACCCTATCTTGTTATTCGTTATTTTTAATTGCATTCGTTATGTATATGCCGATTTAATTTAATTGCATTAAATAAAATCGTTTAAAACATTCCATTAATTCATTGTTGGTTTCACTTAATAATTACGTTGGAAAATTCATTTTATACATCACTCTTTAATTAAAGTAGGAATGATGTTATAAATCAATAAACATATTATATAACGGTATTACATATAATGTTCTTATACAACTAAAAGAATATCAATTTTTTCTTTTATTTCAATGCATCTATGCATACAGGCCTTTTTTTGTTACTTCTTTTTTGAGGGCACGCTTAGTCTATAATTTATTGTAAAAATGGGGGCATTTTCAATTTTCTGATTAGCACTCATTAGGCTTAAATCAGGATTTTGCAAATCTAAGCTCACTTAGCTCTTGAAGAGCATCGCACATTTTGTATGAGGCGACGCGGTATTTGTTGTGTTTGTATTTGGATAATTTTGGATTTTGACCTATAAAAAAAATCATCATTTTTTTGTAAAGATGTTTCAAATTTTTTTTTTCTATTATTATGGAATTTTTTTGATATTTTCGATTTCCTTCAAGGGCACGGCGTGCCCCCACGTGAAAAGCCCGGGATGCATATATATTATTGTCTACGACAAGGTGTCGCGAGATGGCACAAAACCATTATTCGAGTGGCAACACAAAAAGATTGCGCAATTTATGTTTCTAAGAGTGGTAACACCAATAAATAAAGGCTTCTTGAAAACGCATCCGTGTTGACAATTTCGCCAACAACCTAAAATCCACATATATCAATTTAATCGCCAAGCTTCCGAACTAATGAAGCCAACAGTTATCATACCTGTTTCCCATAGAGGTAGGCAGAGTCGATAGATCTCCACTTCCTACTATCTTGACGACACTGTTATACACTTGTTTTGTCAGTCTTCTTTCATCAATTCTCTCTAGTTGTCCAACCTTATTTGCCATTCTTTTCTCAACTATTGTAACGCTTTTAATCCTTCCCTTATCACACTATTTCTTATTATATCGATCAAATTGACCTCACAAATACTTCTCAAAGTTCTCATTTCAAGTATATATCCTAGTTTCGTGCTTCTTCTTGTTACAACAACAATTTTATATAATCCACTACGATATCTTGTAGGGTTCGGAACACTGTTTGTTTGATAACTTTGAAACAATCGAAAAATGAGATCTCACTTAGACAATACTTTTTGATTATATAATTAAACTAAATTAGACTATATATACAAATTAAAATTAAATTATAAAATCTAGTGCCAGACCACTGTCAGTTGGAAACGTGCCCAAAAGACTGACCACATTGCCTCGCTGAATGGCAAAGTCAATGCGTTCTCCAAGGTATACACCAGTCTTCGACCTGTTAAGACGGTGCTCCGTGGGTCCGAAAGAAAGAAAAAAACGATTTTTTTCGATGTAAGAGTGTAATTAAAAACACGTCTGAACTGTACAGTGGTTGATAATGCTCTCCCTGTATTATAGAAAATTAAATTGTTTTATACAATATACAATTGCACGGGTAAGCAATTAGTTTATATAATATAGTGTATTAACAGACCGAAAAGATCATTTGTCTACATTCCCATAATCTTTCAAAATCGATTTACAATTACTTTATCAAAAATCTAAATAAAAACATATACGATAGGTGACACCAATTATTTCTACAGACAATTACACCGAAGAAAATTGAAACTTTCACATTAATATAAGAACTATTACTATGCGACTTTGTGTGACAAATTGATTTTACGATGAGGTGTAATGTTGAACCTTCAAAATCTAAAACTATCGGATGTGTCACGGTAATATTTAAGACCAACGAACACGACGCGCTTTGTATGCCGCGCATCGGTCACTAATATTACGTCTTCTGTTGTCCACAGTAACATATAATGCGAAGGTAACATTTCACATTTTCACGACTTAATGGCTGAAAAGAATGAGATGAATTTTGGCCGGCAGATACATTCAATTCTGGAAAAAGACATAAACAATCATTTGTCTCCTAAAACAATGCTGAACGGGGTGAAATCATCAATCAGTCAACGTAGTCTGCTTGCCACTTGACGTGAGCTCCACTTTCCTCATCCAAGCGCAACCGGCGCCAATACGCAGCTCGTCAGTCCACCAAACTGGAGGCCGTCCTATACCATGTTATTGAATATGCACTGTTTGCTACAACTCCATTAATTCGTCAAAAGTCATTATGTAACATACTTCTGTATAAAACTTCTAAAAAAAAGAACTTCAGATATAAATAGAATAAGAGATATACAAAGAAAAACAGTTTTTAGCTAGACGTGTTGCTGGGGGGTTTCTTGTCGCTTCTTATCCTTAACAGCAATAACATGTTGCGAAGCGGTGTACATAGACTAGGAAGTAAAATTAATTTTTAACCTATATATTTTTATCCGTGCAGGAACGGAGAAAGAATACAATTTCCTGCAGCCGGGCGGCCTGTAAGAGGCGACAAAACAACCAACAGACAGGTGGTAGGGCATTTGCCCGACTGGATGGCTACCACCCCTAGTCTAAAGTATGTCGCCAGAATAGCCTTGAGTTGTTTTCCGGCGTTAGTGGCTAGGTTCCAGTCTCCATTAAGAGAGCAGCAGCGCATTTGTAGCACCTTTGGTGTTGCAATCGTCCATAGGCGATGGTAACCACTATCCATCAAGTATGCCTGTCTGCTGAACTTCTGCAATAAAAAAAAACCTTCAAAAAGTGTTCTCCAGTGGAACTTATTTGAACATTTATTGAACGTTAAACTACTAAACCGTATTAACCGAAGTAAAATAGGGAATATTTATCTTTTTGTTGCAAATATGTACCTTGGTTAGCCTAAAAGACTAAATTACCTAAACTAAACAAAATTAACTACTTACCACTTTTCTAATATCAATGGTCAAACTAAAATGTTTGCTGTCTGCGTTACTCATTAAATACTATTAAAGATGACTACAAACAATGTGATTTTTCTGGTAAACGCTACGAATGGGCAACAATTATTGGGCAATCATGCGACATTTAACACTTTTAAGGCTATCAGTAAATCAATTTGCAGTTTGTTCTACTGTGGGATACGTACCTATAATTATATATACAATTAAAATAAAAGTACCCACATGTAAAAATAAATTTAACAATGCAACCCTATTTAGTGTTTTTTTTCGTCCAAGTGTATAAGTTCAGAAGACGGCAGATGGTTCACCTGATGGAAAGCGGTTACCATCGCCTATGGACATTTGTAATATCAAAGGTGCTACCAATGTGCCGTCGGTGTCTAAAAACAACCTGGCCACTAATACCGGAACAGAACTCAAAGTTCTTATGGCGGCATATTCTAGATCAAGGATGGTAGCCATCCACACAGACATATACCCTACCACCTAGCTGAAGGCTGTTTTGTCGCCTCTTACGACAGGCCGCCCGGTCGCAGGAAAATGTATTCTTTATTCGTTCCTGCACGGGTTATACTGTTGTTCCCTTACTGTCGAGGATCGCGAATTTTATGATAGAGTAAATAATTGCTCTCCTCCACCGAGATCGGTTTTGAGCACGGTGGAGAGTTGATTTTATTAATTTGTCCAACTGGTCAGCAACTCCGTCGATCCACCTATTTTGAGATCTACCCCAAAGTCTTTTGCCATGAACTTTCCCAGTAAACAAACACCTATTTCTCAATACTGTCTGAGTTCTTTCAGGCAATTTTTTTTATTGCAGGAGTTCAGCAGAAAGGCAGATGGCCCACTTGATGGAAAGCGGTTACCATTGCCTATGGATATTTGCAACACTAAAGGTGGACTGAAGAAGACTGAAAGACTGGAACCTGTTCACTAATGCCGGATCACAACTCAAGGTTATTATGGCGACATACTTTAGACCACGGGTGGTAGCCATCCAGTCGGGCCTAAAATAAATGCATCTGGCAATATGGTATGTGGCCAAAATGTATATTGTCGGCATACTGCTAATAACCCAGAGTTATTTGACAAAATTCAAAATAATTATGGAATCAACATTGAAGCATCGCATTGCGTCTCATTCGTAATAGTATCACATAATGAGTTATAGATGTGATACCTGTTATGTTAAATTACTTTACACTGCAACACTGCTCTGTAAAGGTCAAGGTGACAGGTCGTAAGCGAATGTTTTATGGAATCGTTTAGGTTTTAAGGGCCATGTTTCATCGGTTGACCAAGTCACTTCTAGATCTCACGTAACTGCGTTAATAGAACTAAACAAAGAGAAACAAGATGATATACCAAAACCATAAGTAGGAGAATCATTATACCTTATATAAATCTTGACGTTGATAGTATACGAAATAAGAAAGAGAAAATATGGCGTGCGGGGAAGGAGTTACTGGCAGTGGAAATCGTGTCCAAAGAAGTGATATACAGTGCTATATATATTAATGGCAGGGCAATCAACTTGGTGGAATCAGCAGCAAAATTGGATGCAACACCAGATTAGTAGCGCAACATTGTGTAAAATAGGACATAGAAAGACAGATAAGAACTGAATAAGGAAAAAACCACAAATATTTCATCTTGTTTGAACATTTGGTAGCAGGAGCAAATTAATGAAAATTAGTAGCGAAACAAAGCAGACTGCATATATTGCGTTGATATCGCGATTGTGTTGGGCTTTCGTAGTATCTCGGTGAAATAGGGTCCTTAGAGATGATTTAGATGAAGGAATACGATTCCATTTCCATTCTACCGATTGTTATATTATCAAGGATTGTACTTAAGTATTGTTTTTGAATATAAGCTAACATGTTACAAACTAACACACGAACCATACACCACACGATCTGATCATTAACTGATAATTAGGGAAGACTAAATAGGTGCATTTAGTTGTAGACCAGCATTGAGTATTGTTATATTATCTTTGAGAAGTCTAACCTAATTATTATCAACTAAAGGCATTGAAACTAATTCAGGGGAGAGTCAAGAGGTTGAGTTGTAGTGAAAACCTATTTGATCTTTTGCTACAAAACTTCAAATAGTTCATTGCCGCAAGTTGGTTTGTTTATTGATTATCTAGCATATAGACTTTAGAGAACATCACGGAACTGAATTATTTAATTCCCCGTATCTATAGTACTATCGTACAACCAGATTCACTAGCTTTATGATACCTCCATAGAATGGTGCCGCATATACTATGGAGGATGTACATATTCTTCTCTGCCGACAAATGAAATTCAGATCAGTATAACGAGATACCAAAAAGGTGCAACCAGAGTCTTAAAGTCCCAATGCCCTAGTCACTGCATCGCCTCTGTTAGTGGTGCAGATGTCCATCAGTGACAGTAGCCACTTAACGTCAGGATTTTTTTATTGCGAAGCTGACAAATAGGCAGACGGCCTGCCTAATGGAAAATAGTCACTGCCGCTTATATAAGGTTAGAACACCAAAGGCGAAGCGAATACATTGCCACCCTTTAGATCGGGATAGGAGAGATAGAACAAGATGAGAATGTTGAGATGGATGTGTGTGTTTCAAGAATGGATAAGGTGATAAATGAGTACAGTATAATGTCGCTGAAGGCGAACAGGGGTACCCAGGCGGCGCTTTGCCCAGCTCCTCCCGATAACATAGTGGGTCGGGGATTAGCGAGCTACACCCAGTGCCGTGGGGTGTACTAGTCGTAGATACTCCATGTCGGCTTGCATCGAGTTGCGTCACGGCAGTCATACCCATGATTACGGCCCCGTGGCGCCTCATCACGATTCGGGGGGACGCTGGAAGGTTATTGGGTAGTCTAACGGTCGATGCTTGCAAGTTCTAATATGAAGCTTGTGTGCAATACCGGCAGCCAGGAGTGCCCCATACCCCCTCAGTGGCCTCCCCCAGCTAACAATAAAAGGGAAGATAAAATAGGGGAGAACGAAATGGGCTAGCAGAACTCTCATATATCATACGAAAAACGATTAGCTCAAAGTCGTTGACCGTTTTACGTCGAGCAGGCTCAGCAACGCTGTAATCAACATAATGAATCGGGAATTCATGGTTCTACAACGTCAAAATGGTGAACCTTCTGCTAGTTTTCTTACCTACCACAACAAACACACAAATATTCCATTCATTCTATTCAAACTCAAAACAGTTTTGAAGGTACAACAACGTTTTTTTGGCATTAGATTAATAAATCACAGAAATAGAATAATAACAGAACGTCACACGACCCTGGTGACCCCAATTTCTATATAGATTGCAAGTCACCGTTTTTTTGTACCTCAGCAGTATCCGGTTATTTGGCGCCGTAAGTGTGAATCTACATGTTTTTGCCGACCTTACTTTAGTGGTGTTTGTTTTTAGGAGTCATGATACAAATTATTATATTATTAAAGCATTTAATTTGGCTTCGCTCTCGCAAGCTTATACTTGATTTTAAGATCTTTAATCTACATAAGTTATATTCACAAGTTCATTTAATACATGTTGTTCGTGCCTACTCCGCAAGGGACCTGGCGTGAAGTTATGTATGTATGCATGTATGTGTATGTATGAAGAGATTATTAAAAATAGATGAAGCGAAATTTTTTTATCAGGATCTTAGTACATGGTGATTTATCGTCTCTGCTTACCTCAATGGTGAAAAGACATGTCAATGTAGGTATGTATGTATTTAACAACAGTCGTGCAAGTAGAAATCCCAATGACCTAAAATTGACTGATTGGGTACCACCCCTGGTCTAGAGTATGCAGCCATAATAACCTTAAGTAGTGGAGTCGGCAATAATGACCAGGTTCCAGTCTCCCTTAAGAGAGCAGCAGCGCATTTGTAGCACATTTAGTGTTGCAAATTTCCATAGGCGATCATAACCGCTTTCCATCAAGTGAGCCGTCTGCCTGTATGCCGAACTCATGCAATAAAAATATCATATTAAATTTTATATAAAAATTAATTGCTTTTTGCTAGTCTGGCTAAAGATTTCTGCCCACTACACAGTATATTGTAGTATATTGGGCACAGTCTACTACATTTCAAGACAAATAATATTTTTTGCGGGATACGTTCTTAACATGGTTTGATATGATACGCTATAGTGGGCTGACAGCTTAAAACTCAAAAACGGATTGACCGATTTTCATGAAAATTTGCGCCTGTGTGAGTGATTGAGTGGGTCACGAGATGGTTTATATTCACAATTGGAATTGGTAGGTGGCACTACAATCGAGTTCTAGATGTTTATTTATTTAGATCAGGATAACGTCTGCCGGGACCACTAGTTGATATATAAAAATTTAGGTTCTGTTTATTTGCAGCCGTAATACTTAAAAAGTAGTTTATAGATTGACTTGAACTCATAGTTTATAATTATAGAGAAGAAGCGATGAATGCTAATTTTTTTTTTAAAACTATGCATAAAAAATACATTAAGTCAATAAAAAAAACATTACACACACTACCATGTATTTGACACATACACGCATATATACTCTTTTGTTTATTGTTAAAGTCAAATTAACAGCTTAGCCTTGGCGAAATCTGTGATTATAGAAGTATAGTCTTTGACAACAACTTATTATGGTCAAATTACGACCACAGGCGACCACTAGTACTATATAATTATTAATGATGCCTTTTTTGGGTCATTTGAAAAATTAAACTCTTCTCATGAAATTTTTCAAAATTTCGCTTAAGACATACTTGTCTACAAGGCTACTGCCTTTTACCGATTCTACTCAAGCATTGGCGTGCATGTAATTATTCATCTAAAATACAGACCTTGGTATTTTACATATAATCAAAGTAAATAATATTGGCAACATACCAAAATAATTAAGTCCGTAGATCAAATTAAACTGGCTGTATGATATAAGGCCAAACAATATAATATGGCGATCCGTTCACCTCCCACGATCTCCTGACCCCAAGGGCTACGGTTCACGTATGTATCAATCATGCAACGGCAATTGTGTTCATACACTTCCATACAATCTATGATATTTTAGAATGTGATGAGCTTCGTTATTTAAAGGATTTTAGACAACTTGACATGTTGACTAAATCAAAACTGCGTTTCAACGCTTTTAAGCGGAGCGTTTTAACCGGCTTTTATTTCAACGTTTCGGCCACTTTTCAGTAGCCATGATCATGGAAGACAAAGATTTCAAGTGTCAATGAGTAATGGTAAAGCTGTAATATAGTCAAAACTTGTTCGTTTTAATTTTGTTTATGGTTATTATTTACTCTATTAGAGCCTAATCTAATTTACCACCGCTTCCGAAATGTTTGAATAATAAATAAGCTTTTTTAAAAAGATTTTTAAATACAAGCTTTTGAGATCTGGGATATCATGCAGCAGCAGAGTGCTAGCCAAGACAAGTTAAATGAGCCCAAACACTACGGGTCTATGTTGTTTAGTCCACACTTGTTTAGTTCCAACTCCATCATCAGATCAGCTCCATGGTACCATATTATTGCATTGTCACGCGCAATACATACGCGTGCAAAAATTAAGCTCAATCTTAACCCAGGAAATTGGTCAAATTTAACTTGCAAGATTCCACCCGAACTTATATACATACATACATCCATTGCAAGTTAAATAAAAGCTTGTAAAATCAAATAAATTACAGCGCTTAAAACCGTTACAACGTAGCTTTATATTTATATTAACTCACTTTCTGATAATAAATACTATAATGTAAGAATATATTTTTAAATAACATAAGGAAAAATAAAAAATACAGTTGTAGTGTTACTAAACTAAAAATAGGAAATGTAGATTGATCTTGTCTACCTACCCCTATGGAGAGCAGGCGTAATAATATTGTACGAATATACCAGCAATAAATCAACAATTTGAAGGCATTTCCCGGTGTTTGCTGTAAAGAAATCGTGGCATCCATTACCAGTTACGCCAGGATATCTCAGTGGGGATACTGCAAGGTAAAATATTGCATATAGTAGAGCTACTGTTATATTGTAAGCGAATGATATGACCAAGTCATAAGAGGTACCGGTTTCTAAATAATACTGTGTTTATTTATTTTCCTTATTGCTGTTTGATAATGCTAAGATAAATGTTGTTACAATTACCACGTGCTTACAGCGGTTAAAAAAATATGTCGATGAAATCTGCAATTGAGATAACCGCTGTGTCAAACCTGCCAAGCCACATTGGACAAGCATGACGGATATACTGTCCGTTCCTCAATGGTAGTAACTCAGGCTCAGCAGAATGTTTATAGTCTGTTATTTATTTTATTAGTGTCCAGATCTGTTTTTAAACTCAAACTAAGATATATGTAATAGCCTAGAGGATTTGTTGTATTTATTAATTTTATATGTCTGTTATGTCTCTGATTTATCTGGGATAACGTCGTGTTAGTGAGTGTTGTTTATACGTCCTGCTTATAGCATTAAAAATAGCGCCACTATTAGTTTAAATATTGTACCATATATCTCAAACGGGTACTTGAGTCATATTCTTGGAGTCAAATTTTGGAATACCAGACCAAGACTAGCCACAATCATATTATCAAAATCAATCAATCCTGAATTACCGCTTACAGTTGTACCTCAGCTCTATAACAATTATCACCGCTGGAACCATACCGACAAGAAATGAAATTCAACAATAAAAATATCTGTGTAGATTTATTACTTGAGAGCAAAACACGTGATTGGAATTCTCATATGCTTTAAGTAAGTAAGATAACATTGTGTCACAATATTGTAGATATAATTGGCAAATATTATTTAAAAATATGCAGAATATAATCATGTTACAGGTAAGCTATGTCGAGTTATGGAAGCATTTTATCTTGACAGTATACTGGTCTATTTATTTTAGCATTACCAAAATTCTAAAAGACCGAATGTGTATAAAATACAGTTAGTAATTACTGTAGATGATATTGAGGCATATTTTACGTGGTGAATACTTTGGTGATGTGATTATTGGTGATGTTTCCAATATTGATGAAGAGCTAGAGGATAAGAATATTCTTTCTGACTTTTTGATTCAGAACACAACTAAAGCAAGTAAAATCATGGTGAACTACTTCTTGGTTATAAACGTAAGTACACTCGAGCATTAGGACTGCGAATAACTGGGGGCAATCATACTGACTGGAGAAGTTTAATGACTACCAAATATAAAGAATTTTCTGGCAAAGAAGCTCGACGAGTTTAAAGCTCAACCGCAAGTGACAATAACAATAATGGTGTTCTGAAATGTCCAAAATGTAAGGGAACAATTGGTAATAAAATCTTATTACCAATAGTTCACTTAAATTTTGGACATTTGGTTATGCAAGTATTAAGACGAAATCAAACAAATCCACATATCGTTCATTAGAGATTCAACTGACACAAATAAAATTTACAATATAATAGGGAGTCTTATTGCTATTAGCGATTTTTTCTAGACAACCTTTGGATGCACAAGAAATTTGATAACAATAATGCTGTGTTGTATTCTTCTCACTCTACCGATTCAATATCTTATATATAAAATTTGTCTGTTCATGTGTATGTCACTGAAGTCCTAAACGGTTGGGACGATTTTGTTGACATATTTTGTGTGTTTTCAAGGGGGTCCTTGGATGGTTTAAATTTAAAACTGCGCCCGAGAGGAGGTTGGTACTGCAATCGGGTTCTAATCTTATAGTAAATAAATATATAAATCTATACATACATTATATAACACTCATTTATTTCGTTATCAGGGGTTGAATGGGAATCGGAATATGACCATAATCAAAAACCACGCATAACACAAAAACGACTCCACGGATTTTCTTCATACTAAATTTTGTTGAAAGTAATTTTAAAGCTCTACACAACCCCATATTTTTCCATTTCTTAGGTCACAAATTAGAGAGATATTGGGGGAGGGGTACAATTTTAACTACATTAGAAGCAAAGCTCTCTGAATTTGTATATGTACAATATAAAAGATATATAAAAATTCAATAAAAAACATAATCATGACAGAAATAAAAAATTAAATCGCTGCAATCTTACGAATTAAACCACATAATAAAACTTTTGTTCATTTATTTGTATCCGAGTGCGACTCGTGGTGGCTTGAATGGAACATCGCCCATTCACAGGGAATCGAACCCCGATACCATGCATACCTGGAGTAGTCTACACGCTTCTAGAAGATAATAAATAAATAATAAAAATAACTAAGTATATAAAAATCCAAGCATCTCTAATGTTATTGGGATTCTTAGAGTTGACATAACGAACGACGTATAATTTCATGGAAGGCAGGGCCAAACTTGCCTCTGAAGAGCTCCGCGTTAACGACGAAGTACCCATTTATCAGACTGACCCCCTCGACTCCATCCAGCGTCGCGCCATTCGTATCGTTGATGATCCGATACTCAGGTAGTTTAGAATCGCTTAGCGGAGAGACTGCGTCCCTCTGCGTATTCTACCGCTTGTACAACGGGGAGTGTTCTGAGGAATTGTTTGATCTGGTGCCAACGTCTCACTTTTATAACCGCAGTGCTCGCCAGCGGCTGGATGTTCACCCTCATTTTCTGGAGCTCCCGCGCTCAACTACGCAACGGTTCTCTAGAACATTTATTTCGCGTACAATAATGATCTGGAGGGAACTTCCTGCCGTTTTCCATTTGCGCTATGACATGGGTTTTTTATGAAGGATATAAAATTTAATTGAAGTTGGCAACGCGTTTGCGATACCCCTGGTGTTGCAAATGTCTATAAGAGATGGTAACCACTTTCTATCAGGTGAGTCAGACGACTGTTTGCCTGCTTCAGGCAATGAAAATTAATTACGAAATTTTTTTTATACGTCTCGGGACGTCCGACAGAAGTGATAACTTAAATTAATCAAATTGAACTATTTAATATTGAAATTGTTTAACTTGAGGTTATTACTTAAATTTGAAGTATATTATTATGATAATGTAAGGAAAGGTTATTTATTAATAAAATCTTTTATTAATTATAAAATGTTTTTCATTCTTAGTTACAATTCTTGAATATGTACACATTAGAATTTGGTGTATGTCTACTCATATAATTAGTATCATTATTTAAACTAATTACCGAAATAGGGCTAGGGCTGTGGGTTAGAGTGAGAGAGGAGGAGCCTGCCTATCGCTGCCCTATGCGTGAGAGCGGTTTATCCTCCCATAGGAAGTTATCACTTCAATAATGCAAGTACTACCATCTTAATATTAAGATGGTAGTATTTTTTGTTTCGTACCTAAATGTCGAACCCAGCTGGACCCTTTCATTGTGCGTGACTAACATGCGTTTGGCTGTTTTTTAAACAAAATTAAAATTTTCTACTTACACGTACAAATTTTTAATTTTTAACATAATACGTCAAATGCTGGAGGAGGCTTATACAACTTTTACGACTTTGGGTTCTAATAGTCTCTCTAACTATTGAATTTAATGTTGTGGCCGCACCTGGGATGTTAATGTTAAAGATACTGACTGTGATCGAATGCGTCTTATTTAAAAAGTTAAAAATATCACCCTTATCGAATAACGACATTAGTGTATATACGTACGATATTTGTCAATATTTGTCATCATTAATAATTTCACATCTCAAATAAAACACTAAAACCATTTCCATATCTGCGTCAAATGGCCTATAAAATATCTGTAACATTATCGCAGATGAAGCTTCATCTTTATGTAATAATATAAAATTTTAAAAAAGTTGATATTGTCATACTAAATATTTCATTCACATGGCCCCAAAACAAACTGTGACATATAAAGATGATGAAGACACGGCACGTTCGTTTAGTATCTCACAACGGCCAAAATGCTCCGTCTGTCATTCACATGACGACCACGGTATATTGTATATACACCCATGAGAACCCACAACTAACCCCCAAGACACAGGTGCAAACCTAGTTTGGGGGTTAGGGAATTGACACGTGAACTAGCTAGATTTATATCAACTTGTAATTATATGTCACTGTATTTGGTCTTTGTTACAAATAAATTATTATTATTATTATCTGTATGTCTTTCAAGACCACGGGTCATAAAAATGACCCGGACTTTTGGAGGGCTTGCGTGGGGCCATGGGGAGGCCAACACGTAGAGGCCCCTTGACAAATTTACTGTAAATGTGGCGTGACACTGACCGGCGATTATCCCTGTCTACACCATATAATAATGCACCCAAGGACAAGCCCCAGCCAGTGTAGGACTATTGTGGAAAATGAGGACAAAAAGTACCGGGCTATTGGGGTGAACTGCTAGTGGTACTGGGGGTCTGGGAATATGGGGACTATGGCGTCTGCCCGTCGCAATGTTTGGGGAACATGGAAAAATAGGCAGACGGTGACTCGCCACTCCCTGCATGGGCCCCAAAAAATGCCATAAAATACAGGAGCAACATGAGTGTGAGTGGCTAAGGGGTGTAGAGAGGTGGGCTGCAGGTTCACCGAAGCTACTTCCGACGTTAGGCCATTTATCACTTCCACCCCTGGAGCTTGAGTCTTAGCTCTAGCGATCCCCACTTCGTGCCGGCTGGATAAGGCAAGCACGGAGGTGGGGGCCTTGTCTTGGCCCCCGGAGTCGGGTACTAGGTGTCGCTACTCACCTAAGGCTTCGCCACAAAGCCCCCCTGCGGGTTTATTATTATTATTCACATATATATTTAATATCCAAATCTTTTAATTTTTTTAAATAAATATCTTATAAAATATATATATATATACATTTATATATAAAAAAAATATAAAAAACTGATCTTCGCCGGCAGTGGGGCCTCGGGTCCAGACTACCGGTGGTTAAGGCTCCAGACACAGGAATCTCCTCACAATACGGGCCGTGTCCAACAGAGCTGCCTTCTGCATCCTACCCTTCAACCAGATACCAAGCGAGAGCCTTTCAAGGTGGCGGTAAAGGCTCTTCGCTATTAATCCATTCACTGACACCACTATCGGTACTATGATTGTAGAATTTAGGTTCCACATGGCGGTAACCTCGTGAGCAAGATCAATATACTTTATTTGTTTATCTTTCTCGGCATTCACGAGGTTACCATCATGGGGGATCGCGACATCTACAATTAAAGCACGTCTCGCAGACCGATCAACTATGACAATGTTAGGCGTATTGGCAACAATAGTCCTGTCTGTGATAATTGATCGGTCCCAGTTATTATTATTATTACGGTCGTTATGGTCGTGGCGAAAACGTCATTATTTTCGATCACACAGCGCTCGCAATGACCCATGTCAATAGCTGGGTCGAAGCGGGCGTTGACCATAGAGCTTTAATTCTCTCTATCGATTGACATTGAAAAAGGTGCGTTTTTCAAAACAACCAATTGCATTTGTGTATTTCGTCGTTAATGACATCAACGCTCCATAATCCATTCCACTAGAGTTTACGATTGCAACGCCCGCAAGCAAGTGGAACGGGAAAAATCCCGGTTGTGAACATGGTCGTTGTGAGTCTCTTGTGGAACGTAGCCATAGATATGGTGATTTCATAAGAATTCCGATTTTACCAAAATGATTACGGAAATTTAAAAACAATATTCTTATCCATCCACAAAATTTCAACCTGCCATGTCTGCACAATATTCAAAAATCGAACAACTAAAGTACTGCTTCAATCCCGTTATGGTAATATATAAGGCCACGCCCGCACTCTCGTGTTCGTAACAGATAATACTAATTTGATTTCAGTTTAACACAAAACAACACTTACTCAAGTGGGACAAATTGATGGGGTCCCCCGTAACGCACACGGGTTTTATTGTCACCCTACAGGGTCTTGTTGCGCGGGAGTCAAGGGTAGGGTGACTGTGTCTTTTGTAGTTTCGGAGACATAGTAATATATTTAAATTTGTACTGAACTAATGTAAATTCATAATAAAACTACGTTTTAACGGTTTTAAGCGCGGTAATTTATTTGATTTAGGTTTATCCGACGTTTCGGACGCTTTTCAGTGGCCGTGGTCACGGAAGACAAAGATGACATTTGTCAAAAGTGTATTGTCAAAGTTTTTATTCAGCCTACCGCCAACTTGTTCATTTCAATTATTTAGTTTTAAATTTTGTTTATGGATATTATTTACTCTATGGGAGCCTAATCTAATTTACAACCGCTTCACAACATGTTGTGGCGTGAAGAGAAGAAGCGGCGCAAGAAACTCTTCAGCAAACATGCCTAGTTCTATTTTTTTTTATATAATATTAATATGAGTGGAAGGAAAAAATAAAAGAAATTATCAGTCAAGTTGGTTTGTTTCGTTGCACGCAGAAAGAGCTCACAGTGTCTTGAGGTCTGGCAGTTGGTTTTTGCTGGGTTTGGGTCTTAATAGTTTTGATGATTGGATCCCAAACAGGTGGTACCTGCCAACCATCTTCTCTATTGAAATTTGGGTGTTTTTTGATTTAAATACCCTCACGCATCATTCTTGGTATGAAACGATTCTCTTTCGCGAGGATTTGTGGGTTATCGAATCTAATGTAATGGTTGGGTTTATCCAGCGTGTGTTCACTGATCGCAGACTTCGTAGACCTTGTGTGTTTCATGTCAGCAATGTGTTCTTTTACCCGTGTTTTTATGCTCCTCTTTGTTTGCCCAATGTATGATAATCCACATTCACAATCGAGCTTGTAAACACCTGCATCCTGGAGTGGGATATTGCATTTCACAGGTCTCAAAAATTGGGTTATCTTTTTATGCGGCTTGAAATATGTTTTGATTGAAGCTCGCCTGAGGATGTGACCAATTCTGTCTGTGACCCCCTTGATGTAGGGTAGGGTAACAGGGAACCGCTCAACGTAGTTTTATTATGTGTACAAGTCGCGAAAACTTAAGAAAATATTATAATGTAAATTCAGTTAAGTATAGGTATATTGGATCAGTTTTTTTTTGGATAGATAAAGTTAATAATTGAAACATTCAGTGCTTCAGAGCGCGGAGAGACTTCGCATCCCTCTGCGTATTCTACCACCTGTATAACGAGGAGAGTTCCAAGCCGTAGAATGGTCAGTTCAGAACATGCACGATACAACTTGCTTCGCAACGACATTTTACATCCGGCTTTCGCGGGAGCTTTCGATACGCAGCATCAAGGTGTTAGAATAATATTCCACCACCTATTAGATATCTGCAATATCTTAGTGGGTTCAGAACTAAATTAAAGATATTTTTAAAAGAGCACCAGCGTTCACAACACGACCTAAAATATGATACAAGTAGTATTTAATTTAATTGTTATGTCGATTCTTTTATTCAATTTTTGCAATACTTATATATATAACACTAATATATTTATTCATGGATATTTTTTCCCTATTTCTTGTATATACTACGTATGTACAATCGCCAAAGCTGGCGGTTAACCAGGCATAAGACTAAAATCGCTTGGCAAACACTTTCGTTAACAACCCGAGAACACGCACACAAGTAAAACATTGGTTTGGGGGCGGAGTTTTATTGTTTGTTTTGGGTTTTACGCGTTTAAGACAATAGAAAGCAAGCCGCTTTTTTGAATACGCTGTTTTACAATACCTAAATAATATACTTTATGTATTTGATGTAAAAGTGAAGAGTAAAAGATTAAGCAAAATTTATCGTAGTAAAACATTTGACTTAGTATTAATAATTAACTATTATAACCTCTGTAATTTTTTTAAATTATTAGTTGCCCTTTTTTCAAAAAATTCACGCTTAATTAGTTAACGCTTTCGGTTCGGAAACTCGGTTTTACTAATTGTGGGTTCGAATCCTAGATGAGAACCATTAACCACTTCAAGGTTTTTATGACTTAATGTGCATACTATTTCAACCATGCGTAATTAATTAAGCTAATTGTTGCTGACAGTAAAAACACATCACTATGAATCCTTTATATTGATATTGATATTTAGGAGTTTGAGACAATACCGTGTCAAACTTCTAAATCTGCTTATGAGAAACGTGGCGGGTATACCATCTGATCCCTGCTCAAAATAGAAAAGACACGAGAACAATATTGGAACTTTTATGGTTGTTATTATTATCTTTACAGTAAATTCAAATTTTGCTAATTTAAAATCGAATTATTGTTAGTTGATATGTAGTCCTTAATATAATTAGCTTATATCTAAATCAGATTAGTTCGAATAAGTCTGTTCATGTCCAAGACTTGACATTAGTCTGGATAAAATGTGTTTTAAATAATAAATAATGTAGTAGTGAGATAAAGTTGAACTATTATCTGTAAAATGATGTGTATTTTCATGTAAGATTTAGGAACTTTTTAGAATTGTTTTTAACTGGGCCTTTGTCTTTCTTAGTAAGTTTCTAATATTCGTCGTCCATGAAATAAACTTTTGTTCTTTATTTCTTTTAACTGTTATATCTTTATTTAGTTATAGTTCTCATAAGGGGATGGTTGTGATGTAAAAAAATATATTACAAATGAAAAGCCTATTGAAACAGGTTTTAAAATTAAATAAAGATTTTGTTATTACATTTTAGGAAGTTATTAAAGATTACTTGTCCCGTTATAACATTCTCCCGTCTTGCGGCACTAAGTCTGAATAACTTTTGAATGATATTTCTGGTTTTCCAATACTTTAAGAAAATTCCATAAAAAATGCTATTTACAGATGTAAACATTTGAATTTTATTGTATAATAATGTTAAGTAAAATTGGCTACGACTAATTCTGAAAACAAGTCGGAATTCAATTGATACCTGTAGTCTATTAAATTAAACTTGATGAGACAAAAAGAATTAATAAAGGATTACAATTCGGTGCACAGAAAATGTAGGTGGCGGCGTAATTATGACCACCTGACAATAAAATACCTGGCAATAACAAAATAAAGCCATAAATTGTTTTATTACTTTCAACATTTTCGCTTGAACGTTTGAATTATATTTCTTGTTTTTTATTTCTAAAACAAAATTCCATAATAAAATGCTGTTTACAGATGTGGACATTTGAATTTTATTGTATAACAATGTTAAGTAAAATTGTCTATGACTAATTCCGATAACTAGTCGGCATTCAACTGTTACCTCTAATCTACTAAACGAAACTTTACGAGACAAAATAATTAATAAAGGATTCTAATGCACAATACATGGCGGCGGCGTCTTTATGACCCCCTAACTAGTAATAACAAAATAGAGCCATAAATGATTGTATTAATTTCAATATTTTCACTTGAAATTTAATTTTTTATGAGTGTAAGATAAGTTACTAATTATTTTACAAGCACAGTTGCTATGTTACTTGAGTTAGATTTGAGTATTTTTAAAAAATTAAGACTACGTAAATCGATATTGTAGCTATTTAAATAAAATCAAGTTATCATGATTATAGCAAAAGTATTATATTTTTGTAGACATTGTAAGTGTCAATAGGGATTAAATGTTAATATCTTGAAACGTATACCAGTGAGTTAAACAGAATCAGTGACAAGAGTAATACTATCTACTATTTTTACTAGTGTTATTGCAGTTGTATAATGAAACTGACTCTGCCACAAATGTATTGAGATCAAATAATGTGTGTGTAATCATAACCAGCAATTCAATAATTCATTAACTCTAAGTAAAAAAGAAAAATATATAAATACAGATGTCTTAGCATAGTAGTTAGTGCACTCGAGTCTCAAAATCAAAGAGCTCATGTTCAAATCTTGATTAGGAAAACCATTGCCCCTTTTAGACAGTTTTCTGACCAAATGTGCATATTGTTACTATTGCCACGTGTTAACGGTCACAGTAAAAATCGTAATAAAACTTTAGACATCAATAGCCTTGTGTCAAACCCGCCAATAATATTGGACAAGCGTGTCAGGTATAAATTTTCGAAACGTCCTGATTGGTGTATTTGAAATTTGAGAGTGTGTGCGTGAGTATTGATACGTTATGAGCCGTTCAAAGCAAAATGTTAGAGAACTGGTTAACCGCCAGCTTTGGCGATTGTATGTGCGCGTGTATATTATTTAAGATTCTACCTTCATGCTTTGCAATGATGTAATGTCTGCCGTGACAGTACCTTAAGGGCTCAGCGGAAGATTAGCGCTGGTTTTAAAAGACCAACATTATGCTAAGTCTGATGCCTCCTTCTTCTGAAAGGGGCATCTGACTCAGCATAATGCAGCAAGATTATGTTGTTAGTTTTAAATTTGTTAACAATTATACCAACACTACACCAATGTGATTTGTCTTCAATAAAATTATTTTCTTTCTTTCTATAAATTCTGAATGTGTTGTCCCCCTACTTATAAATAGCCGCAATCTCTCCAAGGGACTAGCGATAATGGCGCGATATGTCGCGGATGGCCGCGATAACACCCACCGAGCGCCACTTTTACTTAAATATACACACACGAGCACTTTAATATAACTGTATTTTTAATTATATTACATTTTTGAAATTCGAATCAATCGCTGATTCGTGTTTTCGCTATTACCATCTCGTCAATTTTTTTTTATTGCATGCATTCAGCGGTTACCATCGCTTATGGACGGGCATTTGTAACACCAAAGTACCAGTGTGCTCTCTAAAGGTAGATTGGAATCTGGCCACTAGCTATTCAGACGGGCAAAGGACCTACCACGTGGCTGTGAATTGTTTTGTCGCCTCTTACGACAGGTCGCTCGGCCGCAGTAAATTGTATTCTTTCACCGTTCAGGCACAGATAACGTTCTTTTGCCGTCAATATGTGGTTATTGTAATAATTGCGTATTAATAATAGAACTCCCCTAACTCTCAATGATTTACGGCCAGGATTCGAACACATTTAATAGTTAATAATAATAATAGACTTTTTTTACTTTTTATATATTTTTATAGGCAGGTACTTACTATGAAACTAATAATATTAAACGATATTATTAAAATAATAAATTTTAATATTAAACATGTCGATATGTTTTATAATTCTACTTAGTAATGTATTTTTCCAAAACAATTAAAAACTAATAATAAAATAAGTTATAAATAGTGCAAGCTATTATAGAAAGTGTAACAAATCTCTGCCAGACGGGAGCGTGCCCAGAAGGCTGGCTGCATTGCCGCGCTGTATGACGATGCTTATTTATTGGGCGAAATATGAGCCAGCATTCTGATCACGGGAGGCATCAAAGAGTTTCCTACAAATCTGTTTGCCGGTGGACCCCACGGACCTAATGTTTCAACTCCAAGCGGCACAAATATGTAACCCCTTCCTAAGGTTCCATATTTGCGCCGTTTGAGAGCTTCAGCTTTTGAAGCAGCGATGCCAGCCTCTAACTCAGTCATTGGAAGAAGTGACGGCGCTAGAGTGTCTACACATGTCGCGTCCCAAACAAGCGGCCGTCCCATCTTCCAAGGAATAAGTGATACCCCATCCGGCCTCTTGCCATCGTCGCGTACCAAGCCATTCGGTTCTAATAATTTATTTGATTCAAAAGTAAGTAACAATCTTAATGACAATAAAAGACATACAAATTAACGGTATTAGAAACTAAATAATCATTTGTGATTCTACTCGCTCCAAAACTAGTATTAAATGTATCAATTAACAACATTTCAAAAATGCATATCTTTTAACTACTAATTTGCTGATACTTCTACTATACATAATAGTTATAAAAAATTGTACAAGTTTTAAATTCAAGGACCTAACTCAAATCATCGAATATTATAATTTAAAGTAATAAAAACAGAATTTACAACTCCAAATCAAATAAAAGATTTTTGCCTGTGATATGACTGTGTCCAATTTATAAGCTGAGCGAATTTTAAAATCAGCGCTACGTCTCTGTATTATTTACTAGCTGTGCTGTGCCCACTTCGCTGGGCATCAGAAAAAATGATTTATCACAATCAAATATACCCTATTTTCAAAATCGGTTTAGTAGATCCAGAGATTAACCCCTACAACGTCACAAGCTCACAAACTTTACTTCTTTATAATGTTAATATATTATATTATTTCCCCTCCCTTACTGCCCGTACCCCAGTGACGCCTACATCGCTTAAGCCTATCTAGGCGATTAGGGTGCGCGGCGACCACGCAGCTTTTTTCTAGTACTTACATTTTGAAACTCGTGATATCTTTCGAACGGAATGTCTGAATTGAATAATTCAAAAAGTTATATACAGATATTGAAGCAGTCTTGAATACGAAGTAATTTTTTTTGATGAAGATGAATATCAAGATACAAATAAAGAGCCTTTTCTAGCGGCGGCATTTTAATAAAAAAATTAAAAGAACACTTATTGTGGCATAACTATAATAGTTAGATATATGTTGTCGAGATACTTTTTGTAAATAATGATGTGTTCTACAAAGTCGTAGTACATTATTTTATTATATCGTCAATAGTTTTCGCAGCGCACGCGATTTTAGGTAATTATTTTATACCTTGGGCTACACTATTGGAGTTTTAGTATGGATCCCTATTTTTTTGAAAATATAATAAAGCCTATGTCAACCGGGGATACTGTAGCTCGCTAAAAGTGAAAGAATTTTTTAAATCGGTTCAGTAGTTTCAGAGATTATCCCCTACAACGCCATAAACTTTACTAGTATAATATTAAGTCTAGATAAAGCTATAACCCCACCCCATCACTAAGCATTCTCGAGTTGTCGCAATTTCAAGTGTTTACTTTTGGAGCCTTCAATATAAATGTTATCAAATTTATAGTATGGGGTGTTTTTTATAGAGGTATAGAACTTTAAGTTGGCATTACTGTTCAAGATGGCGACCGATTTAACAGCTGTCAAGTGATTTATTCTCAGTTTGGTTTGGCAATTCATCATGAATAGACTCACGCCTGAACAACGCTTGCAAATAGTGCAATTTTATTTCGAAAATAATGGTTCTGTGCGGAATACGTATCGCGCACTACGTCCATTTTATCGTCGACAAAATCGTCCATCAGAGCAGTTAATTCGATTAACCATAGAACGTTTTCGCACCACGTTTACTCTTATTGATAACTCGCATCCCCAGAGACGCCGTACGGTGCGTACAGAAGAAGCTATTGCTGCTGTAGAGCGTAGCATTGAGGAAGACCCGAATGAGTCCATCCGCCATCGAGCACAGGAATTGGATCTGTGTCCATCCACTTTATGGAAGATTTTGCGGAAGGATCTTGGTTTGCGTGCTTACAAAATCCAACTCGTGCAAGAATTGAAGCCAAACGATCATCAAATAAGACGTAAATTCGTGGAATGGGCCCAAAACGAGATTGTCGCTGTTCCCGATTTTCATAAGCGAATTTTGTTTAGCGATGAAGCGCACTTCTGGTTGCATGGCCACGTCAACAAACAAAACTGCCGCATTTGGAGTGAAGCTAATCCTCAAGTGTATGTCGAAACACCGTTACATCCAGAAAAACTGACTGTTTGGTGCGCTTTATGGGCTGGTGGAATCATTGGTCCGTACTTCTTCAAAAACGATGATGGCCAGAACGTTACAGTCAATGGTGATCGGTATAGAGCCATGATTATTACCTTTTTCATTCCTGAATTGAATAACCATGATGTCCAGGAGATGTGGTTTCAACAAGACGGCGCAACATGTCACACAGCTCGTGCCACAATCGATTTATTGAAAGACACGTTTGGTGACCGCCTAATTTCACGTTTTGGACCTGTGAATTGGCCTCCAAGATCTTGTGATTTAACACCGCTAGACTACTTTCTGTGGGGCTATGTAAAGTCATTGGTCTATGCGGATAAGCCACAAACGCTTGACCATTTGGAAGACAACATTCGCCGTGTTATTGCCGATATACGGCCACAAATGTTGGAAAAAGTCATCGAAAATTGGACGTTCAGATTGAACTACATCCGCGCCAGCCGTGGCAGTCATATGCCAGAAATCATATTTAAAATGTAATGCCACAAGATTATCTTTCGGATAAATAAAATTCATGTCAATCGAATAATCCATCGTTGTTTTATTGCAACTTAAAGTTCTATACCTCTATAAAAAACACCCGTTACTATTGATTTAAATACGATCTAAAATTATAAATCTATAATATAAGGATGAATGGAGAAAGAATACAATTTCCTGCGGCCGGGCGGTCTGTCTTAAGAGGCGGCAAAACAACCCACAGCCAGGTGGTAGGGCATTTGCCCGACTGGATGGCGACCACCTCTGGTCTAAAGTATGTCGCCATGACAACCTTGAGTTGTGTTTCGGCATTAGTGACCAGCTCTCAGTCTCCCCTAAGAGAGAAGCAGCGCATTTGTAGCACCTTCGGCTTAAATTTACGAAACCAAAAAAATAATTTAAATAACTAAATGTTTATTGATATAAAAATAACTGCAAATTAATATAATTTTAATATGATATATCCGCTCCGGTGGTTTGGGCATGTGGAAAGAATGAATGATGGAAGAATGACTAAACAGATATACAATGCAAAAGTGGATGGATGCAGAAGTCGCGGAAGGCCACGTCACAACTTCCATGATCAAATTGATCGTGTATTAGCAGAAGGTGATGTCAGGAACCTTAAGAACAGACGAGCGTGCCTGACAAGAGCTATGAATGTCAAAGAAGCAAGTGAGGTGTGTAAGAATAAACCTAAATGGCGCTCTGTTGTTCGTGCCTACCCCGCAAGGGACCTGGCGTGAAGTTATGTATGTATGTATGATATACATACATACATACATTACTTCACTTCATATATATCAACATTATAATAAATATAAAGCCTAAAAACTAAAACTACTCTTTTTTTCTACAAATAAAATCGTAAATGTTCGTAAGTCCCAAGGTTGCAGTGTTTTCGTTCTATTGACAATTATAGACATATTATGTACTTCTCACTCACTTTAAAATAATTTCAATCTACCTTATAAATTATTATCTTTGTAACTCTTTGTTTACGAGTACTTAACTTACTTACTACAATTGTTACACAGTCACGTTGTGGTTCTTAAGTCGCTGGAAGGGACTAACACCTAAGAGACAGGCTTGGCCTATAGTAGAATTATTTTCTCCGTGCAGTTTGGGTCATAAATAATCGGAGCAGTGAAGCGAGTATTTCGCTCTCTCTTCCACTCACGGGCCTTATGGGCAGGCATAGTGATACGCATTATTGTTGTCGATAAGCGTTATCGATAGTGTATTTAGTTTTGTCATTTTGTGGGTTAGTGATATAAATGAAAGAAAAAAATAGATAAAACAACGTAATTTATTAAAATAAGAATAATAATTATTTAAAATAAATTATTAATTAGGTATCTATGTTTAAAAAAAACTATAAGTACGAAAGCTTAGAATGTAACAAGTTATATTAAAAATAAATATAAATACTTATATCTAAGTTTAAAATTAACAGCAAAGAAGATAATAATGATTTTTATTATCTTCGTTTCTTTGATAAGAATGAGTTTTTATTGTTAATAGCGTTGCGCCTGCGCAACATGCTCACCGCCCTAGCCGGGCTGAGGCAGAGTTTGATTTATGACCCAAACTGCACGGAGAAAATAATTCTACTATAGTTTAGTTGTTAGTACCCAAACAGTCTTAAATTTTAAGACAACATGTAAATTTTGGTTTATTTAAAAAAGTATTTTTATTATTATTTGGTGTAGCAAATGTCCATAGGCGATGGTAACCGCTTTCCATCAAGTGGCCCGTCTGCCTATCTGCTGAAATCCTGCAATAAATAAAAACAGCTGCGATTTCTTTCATCTGGACGCGATTCGCAGCGGTTTCTCAGTCGCTAGTTCAATCGCATATTTCGTGCAACCGGTCGGCTAGACGCAAAGTGCGTTTCAGACCTATCACGCACTTTTACACATACATCGAAGAAACTCCAGTGTCAGACACTCAAAATACCACAAACCGAGACACCAACTTTTATGACACGCACCAAACGAAAACACGTATTAAAACATAAATAATCCGTGTTACCTCTGACCCCTGTCAGTCTCAGCTTATTTTAAAAGTGTCATTTATTACTCTAATGAGATACCACACATGTGGGTATATCGGCTCTTAAGGTCCAATATATATGCTAAAATGTCATTTATATATAAAAAAGTAGAATTTAGATATATGTAATGAACTGTAATAGGCAATAAAGAGATGTATATTTTGACAGGTGACATTTCGTAACCGACCGACATGGGGTCAGTTGATGCTCGTATAAAAGATAATAAGGCAATCCGAATGTAATAAAACCGTGTGTAAAGGTGTCTGTTTGGTCGTTTCTCAAGTTTTGATATCAAGGGAATAAATAATTATTGCTATTGCTTTAAGGAAATCAAGATCAATAACGACTTGGAAGGAGGACACCAAAACCAAGAGAATTATATCGTCTCTTTTACTCTAATACAAATTATATATAGTTAGAGGGAGAAAGCGTCAGTTCAACGTTCATTTAAATTATCTGTATTTGACCACAAATTCGTGGGACTTCCCAATGACCCGTGTGTGACAAGTTCGGCAATACATTTGTGGTGGTTTCGTTTGAGAGGTTAAAGTTGTGGGAAGACCCACATCAAGAGGTGGGGAAATTCCATTGAGAACTTACCACCGCCGGAGAAACGCGGCGGGGGCGTATATGATTTGCTATGTTGGGACAGCACTAGTACCCTCGAAGTACTATTATTGCAACCCAAGTTAGGGACACTAAACTCCACTAAAATCCCTCCGAGTTTTTGCCTTCTCTTTATGTCAGAGCTTCGGGAAAGTGGAAGCTCGGGTAACTCCAAGTGCCCTGGTAGGTGGCTTAAGGCCTCATCCAGTGTCGAGGGCTGTCTAGGTGTCGTCCTTCTCCGTCCGACGTGAGGCGGTTGAATGTCTCGCTCCCCAGGAGAAGAGATGAGCACCTTCCTCTCGGCAGCATTATTGACGGGTGGGAACTCTTCCCCAAGGACCTATGCCTCCGCTCACAGCGGCCGAAGGTCTAAGGACGCCTTCTGACGACGGCGCGTTGTCATTTAGCGGGAGCGGAGCAGGCTGGTGCGCTCACGCTACCGCCTTCTCCTTGGTGTACATGACTCGCTCACAGGAAGAAACGGCGTTCCATCAAGATGGTGTAACACCTAAAGCGGCTTTCTGTAGCCAGCTTCACTTCAAAAGTCCAAGATTCCTATAGTAGGCCAAACATAATAAAAATCGAAATGTGTGCTGGGACACATATTAGAAGTGAAACTTCAACGGACAAGTGGAAAAACGAATCGCAACGGACAAGTGGAAAAACGAATAGCAACGGATAAGTGGCAAAACGAATCGCAACGGACAAGTGGAAAAACGAATGGCAACGGATAAGTGGAAAAACGAATCGCAACGGACAAGTGGAAAAACGAATCGCAACGTACAAGTGGAAAACGAATCGCAACGGACAAGTGGAAAATCTTCAACTGACAAGTGATAAAATGAATCGCAACAAAATTTTAACTTGAAGTTTTACGGGCAGGTTTTCAAATTGGACAAGTACATTAACAATCTGCCCGTAAAACTTCAAGTTAAAATTTTATTGCGATTCATTTTATCACTTGTCAGTTGAAGATTTTCCACTTGTCCGTTGCGATTCGTTTTCCACTTGTACGTTGCGATTCGTTTTTCCACTTGTCCGTTGCGATTCGTTTTTCCACTTATCCGTTGCCATTCGTTTTTCCACTTGTCCGTTGCGATTCGTTTTGCCACTTATCCGTTGCTATTCGTTTTTCCACTTGTCCGTTGCGATTCGTTTTTCCACTTGTCCGTTGAAGTTTCACTTCTAATATGTGTCCCAGCACACATTTCGATTTTTCGCAGGTTTACTGCAAATTATGATTTGGTTAGGTTAAGTACATTTTAATGGTGTATGTAATACGCTACCCACGCACCGACCATTTTTTACGTCAACACTTTTGTTGTTCGTTGTCGTTCACTTTTGTTATGACTTTCGAAAAACTGAACAGTTGGCAAAGTTTTCTTGTTGTTATTTTTGTTAACTCAACAAACTCTATTCATTTATTTATATTTTTTTTACACATACCACAAATAGAGGCAGTGATGCCTTGTCACGTGGAGAGCAGAGCTATAGTTCGATGCAAACTTAAGTTTGCCTCCATTAATAGCGGCTCGGAACATCGCACTTTTCGATGCGCAGAACGCAATTTTAGGTATTAGAGGGATGAGGTAGTCTGAGGACGCGGTATATCCTCGCTCGCTCTCTCGCTAGCTTTCTCGTTTACGAGACTTTCCCGGCGCTTGGCTCACCAGAGCTGCCAATTTAGCGCTTTAGGAGCTAGATATAGCGCCTTTTAGGGCAATCCAGCTCCCAATTTTATTAAACAACTTCCAGCGCAAAATCTTGCGCTTTTTATAATATGCAAATATCTAATTAATTTTATAATAAATATATATGAATATCTATACTAATATTATAAAGAGAAAAGATTAAATTCTTTGTTTGCATTGAAGAAGCTCCAAAACTTCTTAACCGATTTGAAAAATTCTTTCACTGTTGGCAAGCTTCACAATCCCCGTGTGACATAGGCTATATTATGTTTACAAAAAATTAGGGATCCTTACTAAAACTCCAATAACGTAACCCAAGGTGTAAAAAATACCTAAAATCGCGAGCACTGCGAAAACTATTGATGATAGAATGAAATAATGTACTACGACTTTGCAGAACACATCATTATCTACAAAAAGTGTCGCGACAGCATATGTCTAACTATTATAGTTATGCCACAATAAGTGTCCTTTTATTTCAATAAATTAATTAAAATGCCGCCGCTAGAACAGGCACTTTATTTGTATCTTGATATTCATCCTTATCAAAATAAATTACTTCATATTCAAGACTGCTTCAATACCTTTATTATAACTTTTTGAATTATTCAATTCGGACATTCCATTCGAAAGATATCACGAGTTTAAAAAGTATTAGAACACGCGGCTTTGATGATTTATATTGACAGAAAAAAAGTATTTCAAAAAATATTTCAAATATACTTACACACCGCGGAGAATACCAACAGAGCAGATGTAACTCCTATAATATATATTTTGTCTGTATAGTGTAATACACTACACACGCACCGACAATTTTTTTCTGTCAACACTTGTCGTTCACCTCGTTGTGACTTTCGAAAAACTGAACCGTTGGTAGTTTTCTAGTTGTTAATTTGTTTTCTTATTGGAACATCCCACTTTCCGATGCGCAGAATGCGATTTTAGGTATTAGAGGGACGAGGTCGTCGGAGAACGAGGTATATCCTCGCTCGCTCTCTCGCTCGCTTTCTCGTTTGCGGGACTTCCCCGGCGCTCGGCTCGGCTCACCAAGTCTGCCACTTTAGCGCTTTCGAAGCTAGATATAGGGCTTTTTAGGGCAACCCAGCTCCCGATTTTATTAAACAACTTCCAGCGCAAAATCTTGCGCTTTTTATAATATGCAAATATCTAATTAATTTTATAATAAATATATTTATGAATATCTAGACTAATATTATAAAGAGGAAAGATAAGATTGGTTTTTGCTTGCATGAAGAGGCTCCGAAATTACTGAACCGATTTGAAAAATTCTTTCACTGTTGGCAAGCTACGCTATCCCCGGGTGACATAGGGTATATTATATTTACAAAAAAAATAGGGATCATTACTAAAACTCCAATAATGTAGTCCAAGGTATAAAAAAAATACCTAAAATCGCGTGCGCTGCGAAAACTATTGATGATAAAATAACAAATAAAATAAATTACTGAACCGATTTGAAAAATTCTTTCACTGTTGGCAAGCTACGCTATCCCCGGGTGACATAGGCTATATTATATTTACAAAAAAATTAGGGATCATTACTAAAACTCCAAAAATGTAATCCAAGGTATTAAAAAAATACCTAAAATCGCGTGCGCTGCGAAAACTATTGATGATAAAATAAAATAATCTACTACGACTTTGTAGAACACATCATTATTTACAAAAAGTATCGCGACAACATATATCTAACTATTATAGTTATGCCACAATAAGCGTTTTTTTATTATAAAAAATTAATTAAAATGCCGCCGCTAGAAAAGGCTTTTTATTTGTATCTTGATATTAATCCTTATCAAAATAAATTACTTCATATTCAAGACTGCTTCAATACCTTTATATAACTTTTTGAATTATTCAATTCGGACATTCCATTCGAAAGATATCACGAGTTTAAAAATGTAAGAATTAGTGACGGTGATCACGTGACTGTGACATCTTTTCGTGAGTCAAAACTCCATAAGACCCCCTCTATATAGAAGTTTCACTTCAAAAAAATCGGGAACAATCTTTAAAGAGCTTACCTTTATTATATAATTACCGACAGCTTCGGTTTCTTATTTTCAAATTTTACAAGATAATGTTTTGTTACGAACTACAGAACTCAAATTAAAATGCCGTAGGAATTACTATAGCATTTATTAGAACTGTACAAACACGTATAAAACAGGTACAAATATAACTGGATACAACCGGTACAAACTGCACGATTCAATAAGACGCGCAAAGTCCGTCACTATATCACTTATCGAATGTACACGTCTTGCTTTGATCGTGGTTCTCGCTAGACTGCCTCACCCCTCCGTTCTGGCATTGTTTTATACTCATATATACAAATACAATATGCCTCGATGCAAAACAATAGCAACCAGAATTAGTTCCACATACCCTGCCTAATGACGGAAGTACAACAACAATAGAATGTTTTTCTTAACTACAAATTTTAAACACAAAGTAAACAAAAGCAGTCCAAATGCGGGAAAGGTGATAAACCAGGTTTATGTCTGGCAGATGTGCATTACCTTTTTTTCGGCATGTAACAGTGTTAATTCATTATTTTATAAATAATAAATAAAACAACGATATTTGCAAAACTTGTTTATGATTGGGCTGTGACTTGTCAGTCAGTCAGTTAGGCAATGAGGCCGAGTAATTATATATGTATAGATTACATGTCTGTGGGGCCATTAACACGGCGGGAAAACATCAATAATAGTGTAACTAATTCACAGAGCATTTTATACCATCATTAAAGCTCTAATGATACTAGAACTACCTATTTAATTTAATTTGCTTATTGCAGTTGGTAATTTTTGCTAAGCTTTTCTGTGTGGTCTTAATCTTGGATTTAAAAAAAAAGCATATATATCGTATATTGCTTTTTTATATTTTACGATTCCTAATAAATTAAAAATGTAATTATTTAATCCAAAATAAAAGATATTATTTATTTATATTTGAAAGAAGCAGTATAAATTACACAAAGAACAATTAGAAGAGGATACTCGTGAAAACAAAAACAAAACTAACTGAATAAATAAATAGCCAGCCTAGGCCAATGAAACCTAAAGCCGTTGGACTTGATTGTCGACAGGACAAACATAAAGAGGAAAATACTTCCTGTGCTAATCTTTTTTTTTTCTTCTTTTCAAGGGGAAATCCGTTTGGGGACACCCCGCCACACGGAGACTATGATGGGACAGTGTGAGACTTGAGGCCAGATGGGTTACCCTAATGCCCACTAAAATCCCTTGGTGTCCTCTTGTCATTACATGTCGGAGCCCCGGGACGTGCACGAACTTTTCGTCGCAACCTTGCCTGATATGGGCAAAAAGCACGTATACATATGTAGCAGCGAAAGGCAGAGACGGATGATGTGCGAGCGAGATAGAGCAACTATTAATATTTGCGCTCTCACGTTGTGCTCGCCAGAAGTTTGTTATCCGCTGCGATGACTAGTCGTATGCATACGATACATACATACATCTCGATACACCGACTCAAGGAAGTTATTTAAATATTTCATTTAATTGTACCTTTTTCTCTTTTCCTTTTACCTCTTGCCTATTTTTTAAATATTATAAAAAATTATTCAAGTGAGACATATTGCTGAACAGCTTCATCTCTTCAGGCTGCAACACGTTGCAAAGCGTTGCTAAGTTGGATTAGACTCTTACAGAGTAAATAATACCCATAAACAAAAAATAACAATACACATTGACACTTGTCATTTTTGTCTTCCGTGATCACGGCTATTGAAAGTGGCCAAAACTACGGAACAAAAATCAAACAAAATACCGAACTCAAAACCGTTAAAAGGCAGTTTTATTACACTGCATAAATAATTCTTGAAAAAATAAAATAAAAATGCACATGTTTTTTATTTTTAAAATTTACAAATGGCCACGAGAACAGCGAGTATCTTAAAATATAATTACGGATCGTCATTTCACTTAAAGTTTTTACGGGGCTATTAAGCTAGTAATATAATGAAAACCTCTCGTTTTATTACTCACAGTATAGTTATTAAGGAGTTTAGAGGGATTGCTTTGATTTATATTATTAACCGTGCTCGTGAAAAAAGAGGTTAATATTATATTATTAGATTCAATATATTTTTTAATGGCGATTTAATATACTTATTTATTGTTGAAAAGTAATCACAAGTATTATTTAGAGATTAATAATATATCATTAAAAATGAACTATATTTTATGTACAATTCAAAATTAAACAAAAATGTATTTATTTATTTAAGTTTAGGACTCATATTAAAGAGAAAAAAAAATACATTCTACTAATTTCATATAAATTTCATGTACATTTTATTTATATTATTTTGACTTTGATTTCATTAGTATTATAGTCTTTTTTAAAAATATTATATAATAATTTTTATATTTAACAAATGTATCACGATATTTTATGACATGATAATTATGACTTAAGTATAATAAAGATAAATAAACATGTTGTAGTTTTTGTTTTGTTTTGTGTGGTACTGTATTATTTAATTCCTTTTTTTATTTTAAATCTAATTTTCCAATACTGTATCTAATGTATTATAATTTTCTTAGTATGAGCCAAATGCGTAACATGAATTATTTTTTAAAGTGGCAACTTAGTTGATAAGTGTATTAATTTATGTGTTTTATATTTTAAAAATAAAATTATTGTATTTTTCCCAAAATAATTAAATAAATAGTAAATTTTATTACATATACAGCTGTTTCAAATGTGAATTGCCATGTTGTCTTTTAGCAGTTACTTAAACTCGAGGTTTGTTAATTTTGACAGTTATTTATGAGTTGCTTTACCACCTTTTATCCTTAAGAGGGGTTTATGGGTAAGATTTTCACTAATCTGTTGCTGAACAGTTACTTAAAATTTAACAAACGTTTATGAGTTAGGCCAACAATATATAAGACTCTCAAATCGCAATCATTTGTTTTTATTTTAATATATACAGTGGTGGTCATCTAATTAGAAACACTACCAACGGCAGGACCGTACATTATGTAAGATACTTGACCGCAATCGTTTTTATTTTCAAATTAAACAATAAATAGGACAACAATATGTTCAATAGTTTATCATTTATTAGAAAAACATTATAAATCCCATTACACGTGTGCAGTTTTAATATTACATTACGGAAAAACATTTTAATCAGTTTTAAGGTATGAACAATAATGGTCAACTAATTAGAAACAACAACAAAAAAGTATAAAAAGCAATATTTTTTTAAGTATTAGTAATTAGTATTGTTATTTACGAAATAGCTACTATCCACAGCCTACCAATAGTTGTAATTAATATTTAGTGGCGTATCCCTTATTTTGAGCACTACAACGACGTGGCATTGATTCAATCAATTTCATACATTTTTCTCGGGGGATTGAATTCCATGCTTCAACAAATGCTTCATATCGTTCGATATGACTGGTGTTACGTTTGTTTGATACTTTCTTTTTGACAATACACCAGAGATTTTCTATCGGGTTTAAATCCGGACTATTTGCTGGCCAGTCTAAAACGGATATACGCTGTTCGCTAAGGAAATATTTGACGCTATTGGCCGTGTGTTTAGGATCATTGTCATGCTGAAAGATCCAGGTTACAGGCAAATGATCGTCCGAGTAGGGAATCATTGTGTGCTCTAAGATATTTTTGTATTGCCATTAATCCATTGTACCTTCAATCTTGCGAACGGGTCCAACTCCACATCCGGAAAAACACCCCCAAACTTTAATGTTACCGCCACCGTGCTTGACTATACTCCTTGTGTATTCATAGTTAAAAGCACTGTTTACAGGACGTCTAACATAGCGCTTTCCATCGGAATTTACCATATTTATTTTTGTTTCATCTGAAAATAACACTTTTTTCCATTCTTGTACCGTCCAATTTACATATTTTTTAGCGAATAATAATCGCTTCTTTCGATGTTGCTTGGTAAGAAGCGGTACCTTTCGAGAGATTCTTCCAAACAATTTAGCTTCCACTAATCTTCGGCGTATCAGTCTTGACGAGATGTTTCTCGGGTCATCAGACGAAAAAACTTCATTTTTAATCTGGTTGGAGCCTTTACTTGGGTCCTTTTTTAGCAACACGAACGATTAGCGTATCTTCTCTGGGAGAACTTTTTCTTGGCCGAGCCTTTCTAAGAACATTTTCAACAGTTCCATGTGTTTTATAATGATCAATTGCATTAAAAACTTTCTTAACAGAACAATTTAAATGCTCAGCTATTCTTCTGTACGCCCACTTATGATCCATATGTAAATTAACAATTATTTGCCTAGTTGACGCGTCACAACTTCTATTTTTGCCCATTTTGAACAAAACAAAATTCAGATTAAATTTTTTATTGCCGCCAAAATAATAGAAAAAGCCAAGAAAGAAATGTTATTCTCCAATTTCAAAAAAGAACGAGCTATGGATGCTTTTTTAAAATGTTTCTAATTAGGCGTCCAAGCGGCCAGTAACAGAAAATAAACTCTTAAATGTGTAAAACTCATTTTGTAATTAAAAGTAAGATATGTTTTATATTTTATGCATTTAATGAGTTTTTTATTTGAGTGGCTATATTATTGCATGATCATTAATTATTGAATGTGTATATTTTTACGAACATTGTACGTTGAAGTTATACTTTCTTTATTCATAAGAAGTGTTTCTAATTAGATGACCACCACTGTATATTTCGCATAAAAGTTTCTAAGATTGGTGTACATAGACACTCGATCGACGGTTAAAATAAAATAATAGCTGTTTAGCCACATAGTGTTAGAGATTATATTATTTTAACCATCGGTTAAATTTCGGTGCACACCACCCTAAGTACGGCTTGATTATAATTATATAACGTTAGTTTCATATATTCGATAGATTAAATGTTCATGCCAGTCTTTATGATTCTAGATTTCAAATGAAATGAAATTTCTAGAAATATGGTTTTGAATGTTGAAGCACAACAGATTAGCTGACGACCCAACTGTGATGGAAAATGGTTACCCTCGCCTATGGACATTAGCAACACCTGAAGTGCGTTCAATGTACTGCCGGCCTCGAAGGGGAAATGGGAACCTGGTCACAGAACACAGCTCAATTAAAAAAAATTAGTACGTCATATCTTTATATTTATAACTATAATAATATTTTTCTATCGTTTTATTGTGTCTCTGTCCATTAATTCTTCAAAAGTCATTCTGTGTAAAACTTAAAAAAAGAACTTGAGATATAAATAGAACAAGAAATATAAAGAAAAACCATTTTTAGCTAGACGTATTGTTGGGGAGTTTCTTTCCGCTTCTTCTCCTTAACAGCGATAACACGTTGCGAAGCGGTGTACATAGACTAGGACATAAAATTAAATTTATTTAAATCATAATTAAATTTTAACATACAGTCATACATATATGACCTTCAAAAAGGATTCAGTATATTCTTTCTCCGTTCCTGTACGAAGGAAATACCTGCCTACTTACCTATAGAAAATAGATGGGATGTTATAGCTATTTTGTTATACATATTTCGATCAAAAATTCCTCATCAAAGGTCGCACTTTACCAAAGCGTTTTACATCGAAATATACAATTTACGAGCATTAAAAAATCGGGTCGCGTAACTTTCAACAGAATATTAATTTTTCGAAATCGATCATTTGGAACACCTCGTAAATAACTAACGGAGACTGTACACACTTCCGACTTTTCCTACGAAATACGATTAAAGATAAGCGTCACATGCCCGCATCGTAAGGATCGGACGGACGCATCGTATCAATCAGATCGTAATATTCTTTGTATAGAAAGTAAAACAAGTGCGTCTACTGATCCATACCGTACACAGCGTACGAATCTGCTCCTCGGCAATACCGACATCTTTAAGATGCGTCCCGATGACATCATTCGTAATTTGTAGCTTTCACTTCATCTTCTGCTAACAAATAAGCAATGACGACAAATTGCTCTACTTCGATTTCCTTCATTATCTCACAAACACATTTCACGCACCCTTACTCCAAAAAGTCAAATGAAAGAGGCATCGGCAATTTGGTTGCTGGTGGTTGCGTCGGCAAATCCGGTCGCTGCCGATATATTGGACACATTCTGAAGAACTCATCCTCATTGGATGCGATGCGTTCGATGCTTACGATGCGGATGTGTGGACGCTTACCTTAATACAGCGTGTCTATTTTTAGAACTACCGCCTGCTTACGAGGACTAGAAAAGGAATGTGTTTAAAAATTAGTTTAAGTATATATATTTAAATTGTACTCACCTCCTATCTCAGATACTGTTCCACCTACATCGCCAGATGAGTTAAGAATATCCTGTAAATCAGGTTACTGGATAGAGATAGCTTTATGCCATACAGCCACCTATTGCCTTACCAAGAAAACCTGTAAATACGCATTTTTGTAAATGTTTATTTTGGTGAGTAATAAATCTATATACTATCTGACTTTTCTTTCACCTTCTCCCAATTATTTGGGGTCGGCACAATATGCCTTCTTCTTCCATACTCCTCTATTCTGACATACGTCCTCTGCCACACCACAAATCATCATATCATGCTTCGCACAATCCATCCATCTCTTTTTTGGTCTACCTTTACATTTATATCCATCAATCTTCCAGTTCAACATTATTTTTGTCATCTGACTTTCATCTCTCCTCATCACATGCCCATATCACCTCAGTCTTCTTTCTCTTAATTTTTCAGTCACGGGTGCATCTTTTAAAGATCCTATCTACCATCTATGCTAAAAAAACATAACCATCTTTTAGTAAAACGTGGTTACATAGATTTTGTTTATGTCTTTGAGTGGGCTCCCGGATGGTTTAAACCCATAATTGGAACCGGTGGCGCTGGGATCAAGTCCTAGATTCTTATTTTTTCAGAGCAGGACAACGTCTACCGGGGCCGCTAGTTATATGTAAAGAGGAGGAAGACCCTAGAGAGACAAAGATTGCAGCGAATCGGATTTTCGTTGAAACCCGGTTCACTACAATCTTTTGAAGTAATGAATTTGATTTGATTTGACGATTAGTCGCAAGTGTACGTGAGAATTGTAGGCGTTGCGATGATCACGCGGCTGATTGTACACATTAACCGTTTCGGCGCAGGAGTCGCCTTTTATACTCTTATTACGAATAGGGGACCTGTAATTTGTACGCCGCTTTATAGCGCCGTTCGATTCCCGCGCCGTGCAATTTAATCTTTTATTGCGACCTAGTTATGATGGCTAAATTGCTTGCGCTGTGAGAAAATGATATGGTTCTGGTGCGATAAATATTACTAATAAGTTTTTTTGAGATAAATAAGTTGCAGGGTAAATTTGAATTGAAAAACATTTGTAACAACACTCAGAGTCGGAAAATGTTCAATTAATCTTGAAATATTATTAAATATATATTAAAACAAGCCCAAGAGCACTAATTGTCTTAAATTTTCCTCATATGTTTATATTTTACATTATAAATGTATGTTGTATCTTGGTGGCCTTTGGTTTTTCCGACGTTTCGGCCGCTTTTCAGTGGCCGTGGTCACGGACGACAAAGGTGACATTTGTCCAACAAGTATTGTTGGCGGTAGGCTAAATAAAACTTTAACAATACTTGTTGGACAAATGTCACCTTTGTCGTACGCGACCATGGCCACTGAAAAGCGGCCGAAACGTCGGACAAACCAAAACTTAATAAATAAATTACCGCGCTTAAAACCGTTAAAACGTAGTTTTATTATGTACACAACCCTGCTTCTTGTTTCTTCCCTTCCCGCTAGACTTATAGGTTTGGTGGAACATAAGTGTTTTAGGGTTAAGCTCGCCTTTGTACATCACCACTATTCTATAATTTTTTATATAAATTTTTGTTTACAATAAAGAATAAAAAAAGAAATATTAAATATATACGAATGCTGATGTAATTTTTTCACTGAAAAATGTGTGATATTTTTTATCCCGCGAATCACACAGGCTTCTTCCCGGAAGCGGCTTGAAGTTGTTTAGGTACATAAAAATTAGTTTATTCCAGCACAGTTTTCGCTATAACGATGGCTTAGTTTTGTATGTACTTTGCGTCCTGGGAATCCCGCGGGAATTTCAAGTCAAGTGTGGAAGAAGTCGCATATCGTATATATTTTTATACATATAGTTATTTTTTTTATGGAAGTATAGGTTTGCGTTTGACCACTGTCTCACCTGATGTTGAGTGATGACGCAGTCAAGGATGGAGCACGCTTACCTAGAAGGTAGCTGCTCACGCGAGACTTGAAGGCACCTAGATTGTATTCTTCAGGAAAAACAGACTCCGGCAAATTATTTCACTCTTCGGTAGTGAGCACCAGAAAAGATGAAGCGAAACGCTTGGTTCTGACTGGTGGTGTTTCCACCAAGTAACGTTGTCTGTGTGTGTGTGTGTGTGTGTGTGTGTGCGACAATTTTGTATCTCGAAGAAGAATTTAGAAGAACAGTTGAAACAGCATACATCTTTAGCAATATTATTTGTTTTCTGGGAAATTTCACGATTTAGACATTTTTATACAAATAAAACTTATTGCTCTGTTGGTGGCATTTTAATTTAAGTATTGGAAAAATAATTCTCACCTTTACTATGTATATTTCTATTGCTCTCTTCTCATCAGACCGTTTTAAAATTATAAAAGATTTAGAGACCTGTCAGACCATATCTTAAAACATGATATCAATGAATAATATTAGCCCGAGTGGAACTAAAGCGTCCTATTTATTCGATATATGGTGATGATACATTAAATATGAAATCCTTAACATAGGGCTGTCTAACTACGTCAGGGATGTATCCGTGCAGGAACGGAGAAAGAATACAATATCCTGCGGCCGGGCGGCCTGTCGTAAGAGGCGAAAAAACAACCCACAGCCAGGTGGTAGGGTATTTGCCCGACTGGATGGCTCCCACCCCTGGTCTAAAGTATATCGCCATAACATAAGTTTTGTTCCGGCATTCGTGGTCAGGTTTTAGTCTTGTTGCAGAGAGCGGCAGCACATTTGATGTTAGAAATGTTTATAGGCGATAGTAGCTAATTTAACATAGTCTAAATCAGCGGTCGGCAACATGCGGCCCTCATATCGTAATCGTCGCTTGACTGCCCCACCCCTCCGTCCGGGCATTGTTTTATACGAACTATACAATACAACACTCGACCACGTGAACTGATTTTTTTCAAGAAAACGTAATCTGCACACGTGCGACCATAAACGAGTACAATAACAATAGGATGTTTTTTTTCTTATTACAAATTTTAAACACAAAGTAAACAAAAGAAGTCCAAATGCGGGGAAAGGTAATAAACTACAGGTGTGCATTCACTTTCTCGGCGTGTAACAATACTTATAACGTTAATTATTAAGTAGGTGGGAAAGCGTGCATTACAGTATACCACGCTAATACGCAAATTGAAAAGATTTGCTCAGCGACTAATTACAATTCGTGGTAGTACTTATTTATGAGAGTAAAATTTATCACTCCTTAATCACCGATAAAAAAACCGACTTCAAAAACGAAAAAACTAAAATGTATAAAATAACTTATTTCTTAAGCTATTATTATTAATATATATTATCTAAAACATCTTAAAGTCGGTACTTAGTAATTTTCAAAATATAGTAATTTTTATGTTTTACTTTGCACCGACTTCAAGATGTTTTAGATAATATATATTAATAATAATAGCTTAAGAAATAAGTTATTTTATACATTTTAGTTTTTTCGTTTTTGAAGTCGGTTTTTTTAAACGAAGTTTTTAAATTTTATTTGTTACTTTTTAGTGTCTAGCTATGTATGGGTGGACCTACGAATGGTGCCGCGCTTCTTAAAAAATATAGGTCCCAAGAACCGGGAACAAAAAAATGTTCGTAAAATGAAAACTACTGGGCCAAACTATGTCAAATTTTTAGGGGACCACATGGCAGCTATTCCGCGTCGAACAAAAAAAGAATCACGTAAATCGAATCATAAGTCTCAGAGTAATCGGTGTACATATGGAACGGAGTGAAAATTATTTCCATGAAAAATGTTCATAAAATGAAAACTACTGGGCCAAACTATGTAAAAATTTTAGGGTACCAATTGGAAGCTATTCCGCGTCGAACAAAAAAAGAATCACGTAAATCGGATCATAAATCACGGAGATAACGGCGAACATACATAAAAAAAAGCAAAAAAAAAAAAAAAAAGATCCCGACGAATTGAGAACCTCCTCCTTTTTTCGAAGTCGGTTAAAAATGAAAGCTAACATACACATATATAAAGAAAAGTGCGGCCTGCCTTTACTAATTTTTGTCACCTTGTGGCCCCTGCCTGCTGAAAGGTTGCCGATCACTGGTCTAAACTACGCTAAGTAGCGAAAAAAACAAATCCCAAGGCCTGAAACCCATTTACCCAATTTACCCTGTATAGAAGCTTATGTCGTTGGTGCCATGGAAGATGGGACGCCCCTTAGTATGGAACGCAACCTGTGTTCATACTTTGGCGATTTCCCATCTCCTAGTTACAGCCGTGACAGTCGGGGCGCAAACCAGGAGGCCCTGAAACGCCGCAAATATGTGTCCATTGGTAATGGGTACACATTTGTGGCTTTCGGGGTTGGAACCCTGGGGCCGTGGGGGCCTGGAGCTCATCACCTCTATCGAGACCTCTCAACGCGTCTAATTGAGGTCTCGCGTGACCAAAAGGATGGCTTGCACCTAGCAACGCATCAACGTTGGCATCCAACGTGGAAATGCGGCCAGTATTTTGGGCGCTCTCCCCGCCGACAGCGACCTGGAGTCTATTTTTTGCCTATGGATTGTTATATTTCAAGTCTAGTTATATTTAAGTTTATATTAATTGATAATTAGTTTTATTTATGTTATTTAATAATTAGGTATGTGTTTATTGAAACTTATATAATTAGCGCGGCGATATCTACACAATCGCTAAGAGGTAGCCCTGTTCCATTTTTATATGGTTATCGAAATGAGTAATAGTATCACATTAATGTATATTAGCACACGGATAAACAAACGGACGAACAAGCCACGAACAATGGCCACGGCTGAAGACAATGACACGCCGCAGGAATCGTTTAATCCACTTACGTCGATACACATTTGAGGATAACAGGACTAGTGTGGATACGACGTTCATAATGATTTACTTCTTATTCTATTTAAATAAACAAGTGGTTGCACGTTGTCGAAATTTGACTATAATAATTAATTTAAAATATAAGTTTGAACATTATTACGGTTCTGTTGTCAAATACTTATAAATCACAGTTTTCGTCAAGACTACACTGTAAATTTGACTTTAATAAACAAAATAGTATATATGCCTGTGTCTCTGTCAAATATAAGATAAATACAAGGTAAGACTTCTATCAAACGAGATGATAGATCTCGATAAAACCGAATTTAAAAGTATTGTACTAAGAATACATTATAGATATCGTTATCCAAACCTCATTGGATATAGTCTTTTTAGAGTGATCATTTAATTTAAATTCTTTTCTTTTGTTCTCACTGTCTGTGGATATGGTATCTTTTGATTATATAACCTCATGGTATCCTAACGATAATGCACATTAGATTACACTGACATTTCCTTTTACTTTAATTTATATAATCTAAACATCAGTTTATATACAATTGTAAATTCATGCTGTTTTATTCCTCTTTTATGAATCATACTAGAGTTCACCCCGCGGCTGTGCCACATGTCAATTTCTTTTGCAGATAATGACACTGAAACTAAGACGATATACTATAGACAACTGCCCAGCAAAATATAGAGGTGAGTCGAAGCCAACCTGATTTGATGTAATACAACGAATGATATTGTTTGTGACAACGTAGGTATTTGTTAGTGAATTGAAAAAACGTGATTGCAACACCATCTATTTAACTACTCCGTCTATTCTATTTAAACGACGTCAACTATCACGATAAAAAGTATCGTAAGTGTTAATTCGGGATATAAGCCAGTTATGTGAAAAGTTTCATTCATATACGAACGAGAAACAAACACCTTCGAGAATATGTTTCCGACTGGACTTGTTAATAGCGTTTCACGTTCCGTTACATTCCAAATTGATTTATTCGGAAGCTTCCAGTCCGAACACGGAATCTTTCCCGTCATTTGTGAATAACCCTAAAGACTTGTTAATACGGTCTCACATTGTGTTGGATTCCAAATTGATTCCTTCGGAAGCTTTCTGTTCGGACACGGAAAGTTCCCCAACGATCAGGTCCACGTTATGACTGCCTTCATTCTGTTACTTTCCGTGTAGGTTGGGTGGTCCGCGTTACCGTTTTATCATCATGAATGCCCGATATCACCTCTAAGTGTATACGAGATAGCGGTCATGCCGACCAAAGGTCATTTGCATAGGCATATCACTTCGCGTTTATTTATGGAAGGCATAAAATCATTAACATGGGGACCAGTTCCTTATGGTTACATAATGAGGTCAAATCAAATAAAACTGATTTATTAATTCCTTTAACCTTTTTCCATTTTACTTTGAGCGGACTAAGCCTTTGCCAGCCTACTTCAATGCAAAGTAATGACTCCGGGTTCAATTTCTGGCATAGTAAATTTCGGAAACAAATTTTCGTTATTAACTGTGGTCTGGGTGTCTAGGATTCAGGGGTCATCTAAAAGATAAGGCAAAACTTGTCTCTTAGAAGTTTAGAGTGCTAAACCGGTCCAAGCAGTACTTTACACCGCGGCAACGATTTGTGCTTTAAAAAGCCTAAGTGAGCCCGTCGACCAGCTTAATCCTCTGGCCTGTATTCAATGTAGTGATGGCATATTTCAACTCTATTTAAAACAATACGAAGTTACTGTTAAATTTCACCAGTGCGTTATTTCACGTGAAACAAGCCGTTAAAGCGCCATATAGTACAAAATAGCTAAAGTAGATTATCAAAGGCATAACCGAGCAAACTTATTTATATAAAATTGAACTTTATTCTTTAAAATGTTAGGTATTCATTTTCTTGAGTTATTTGTAACGCCGTGAAGTAACGTTGATAGTACAACATGTTATTTGACATCACAGTTCCAATATTCACTTGCAGTTCTAGTCATCACAGTGACACTTGGCGGTACTGTTATTTTATCGGCATTTCTAGAATATCGGTTGCTTATTTTTCACCGGTGAAATAACAGTGACAAAATGAAATAACTCCACGGCAGTGATCTTTATAGCTATTTAATTTTTGTAGAGTCGAGCTGTTCGCGTTGTCGATGATCCCATATTCAAAGATGGCCTAAATACGATTGGCATTCGCAGATACTTTGCGTCTCGTTGCATATTTACCGTTTGGATATGGAGAAGTTTTTTGGGGAACTGTTCAGAATGGCGCCTTCATCTTCGTTGTGATGGTAACCGCTTACCATCAAGTGGACCGCCAGCCTGCGTGTTGTATATTCGCATAAAAAAATACCACCATTACAAGTTTGATCAATGATATGAAGCACTCTATTAAGAAAAATCTTTTAAAACAATATCTTTATGGTATTTAATGGTGCGCTGCATAAAATACGTGACATTCAAAAGTACTAGAGATATTTAATTAAATCTCTGAAAAATAAATTAACCTACATTTTCATAACTCGTCAAAAAATATCCAATAAAAATTCTAGAAACTTTATTTACGAAATGAACAAACCAAAATCAGATATAATCTTCATACAATTAAAGATTCGGGTCTATTTATTCGCACCATAATTCACAAAAAGTATAAATCAACTTTTGATTGGTAAATTATATAAAAACGCAAATAATACGTGACCTGTTTGCACCTTATTATAATGAACTTGGCAATAAAAAAGGCTTTAATTAAGAGAAATAACCTAAAGCTGAAGAAACCAATACAAATAAAAACTAATACAGTCTTTATATGCTCAATTCTTTTGATTTTCCCTGTCAGTGAAGCTTGAGTCAATATGCAAGCGGTCGTAAATTCATTTCAGTTTTTATTAATTTCTAATATATAATTGAGCAATAAATATTGAGTATTCTATAACAAATAAAATAATAGTTCTCATTTTCAAAACTATACTATACTAGACACTTACGTAAAAATGAGGTAGGCAAATATTCTCGCAAATATTTGTGATATTATAAATCTTTTCTTAATACGTGGTTTATTACACATTACAAAAGGAAAATAATGACAGCAAGCAGTCAAAGGAACCCGTCCATACAGCCTTATAAAAAAAATGCCAGAACAACAATTATAAATGATTAAAATAAATGAATAGACAAACAATATTTTTATATTAAAACTTATACATATGTGCAATCTCTAATGTCAGGGGATCGTTGTTAAGCGGACTGTATTTTGTGCAAATTTGCGAATACATTTATGCGAAAATCGGTGAGGTGGCCAGTGAGAGCAAATCTTATTACGAGTAGTCAACTCACCTTGTGAAGAGCGGGTTTCTAGTCCCATGGTAGGCGCTAAATAATTTTCTAGTAGACACAATTTTAGTTCAATAAATAAACACAATTTTTAGATCACTTACGATGGTGTGGCACTCACAGTAATTAGTGAATGTTGCAAATATTCCCACAAATTTCGTCTCATTTTCTCTATAGTAGTAAAGTGTGACAAGTGTATTGATTAAAAGCGCTTTCAAGGAGGTTCGATTATTGTACTTATCTTATACTTATAAATGAGAAACTCTTTGATGGAACTATTTTTTTTTACCTAAGTGTTCAAACACGTTGACTCGCGGGCGCGGTCGCGAAATATCAAACATATGGCGTAATATCCAAGTGTTCACGTACGAAATGCACGCGCGGTCTAAGTAACGTCTACCGCGCCCGCGAGTCAACGTGAATGAACACTAAGTGTCTATTTTACCACACGTTCCATTGTACAGTGCGTAATTTTTTAACTTTCGAACAATGTATACAGGCTTCATAAATTTTAAAAATAAATTTTAAACAATTTAGTAACTGTATCAAAAGCCTTGCCGACGTGTCAGTGGTTCTTTTGTATTTGCTTATACGAGAAAGGGCAGACGAAACATCTGATAGTAAGTAGATAACGTCACCAATGTACAACTGCAACACCCAGGAAGTCGATGAGTTATCTATTTTTTTCTAAATATCTCTTAACGTCTTTGAAGACTTCCATATTCTAGAACATTGGAAAAACTAGTTAAATTCATTTGATGTTTTATATGAAATGTTATAAACTAAAATAGTCCTCGCTCTCAAGCACACCGCAGCCTTACTCAAAGCCGATAAATAAATGGTGCAACTCATCGTGTGCCCGTCCGAATTATTGATTGTACGCTTAGTTAAGTTTTTACATTAGAATAGTACCTTTTTAGAGGTCAACAAAAAATGGTAAATTAGTTGTTGTAGTTTTTTTACATACAATTCTTTTTCAATTAAATACCTTGACTTATTACCATCAGGATGCGGTTTAGTACAAATGGATTAATTTATCAATATCTTACTTAAACTTTCAAGGTTCCGACGCTTTCGAAATTCATATCCATATTTCTATACCTAATATTAACAATGCAAAATTAACTCTCTCTGGCTGTCTGTCTGAAAAACTACTGTATGTTTTTTGATGAAATTTTGCATATATGTTGGCTTAATACTTAGTTTTACTGCAGGAGTTTTATCTGTGCAGGAACGGAGAAAGAATACAATTGCCTTCGGCCGGGCGGCCTGTCGTAAGAGGCGACAAAACAACCCACAGCCAGGTGGCAGGGCATTTGCCCGACTGGATGGCTACCACCCTTGGTCTAGAGTAGAGTATGTCGCCATAACAACCTTGAGTTGTGTTCCGGCATTAGTGTCCTTTTTTTATTGCAGGAGTTCAGCAGACAGACAGATGGCCCAGTTGATGGAAAGCGGCTACCATCGCCTATGAACATTTGCAACACCAAAGGTGCTACGAATGCGCTGCTGCTCTCTTAAAGGAGACTGGAACCTGGTAACTAATGCCGGAACACAACACAAGGTTATTATGGCGGTACACTCTAGACCAGGACCTATAGAGCTTTTTATGCATACAAAATACATTAAATTTAACACACACAAGCATGGATACTTTTTATTCAGCTATACTATTTTTTTGTATTTTTCCACTTCTGTTTTCTATGCTTTGGTGTACATTAAAGAGTTACCTTACCTTACCTTATAATATACCCTCTTCATAATATACATTTCCTTTTTAACGTGAGCAAAGCTGCGTCCGAAGCCTATTGTTAATACGAACCATGTTGTACTTTAATGGTGCGTTTACATGCTTACCAAGGCTTGGCAAGCATCCACAAGCCCCAAGCGTCCACGAATGTCGCTTGGCATGTGGAAGTCGTTCACACACTTGTGAATGCGTCGGTGTCCTACGTACATCCAAGCATGGCGGACACCGAACTTGTATCGGCTATTACGTTTAGAATCCTGTTTTTTAAATGTTTTCGAAAAGTTGTCATTTATCGAATCATCATTTCCTTTTTTGGCTTTTTATTCCTTAACTGGCTTTCCCATTAAGTCGGCAAAACGACTCCAAGCACCTGCAACTTCCTTATCTTTGTGATTAACGTCTTTGGGATTCCAGATAGACGTTTCGGTCTTGTAATATTCTAAAAACGATAAACTCTATTCGTTCGACCAGTCCTTCATTTTGATAGAACTAGACGTGCGTTCGTCGCGAGTTCTCAGCGGCTACTAAGCGCGCGCCAACGTGAGAACGCGCCGCAAGCGCCCTTTGATCTGTGTCCAAAAACCGACACTAGACCGGATCGAATACAAGCGTCCACAAGCTCACGCAAGCCAAGCCAATCGCCCTCTTTACACGCTTGTGCTGGTGGACGCTTGCCGAGCCTTGGCAAGCATGGAAACGCACCATAAAAATAAAGTATGGATTATTCTTCAAATTCTTCAGATTACCTAAACGAATAAATTCGACAACACAAACGAATAAAAATAAATCATTCAATTAAAATAACAAATCGGGCGAGTCCATTATATAGATCGTCGGACGATTCTTTCGCGCGGCGCTATTCACTTGATGAATCGAATAGTTCGAAATCGATTCAATCATTCGAATGATTTATTATCGATAATGCGAAAGATTTATTTGCGTTACATATTGAATGATGAATTATATCACTCACAAAGTAATTTATTCGACTAGATATTGCGGCCATTTGATACTGTATTTCTTTTTTTGAAAAAATTTGGCCCATGACCCGATTGTGAGATGCTACTTGGCTTTTGAAATATCAATTATCGAAAAGAGTCATTAATATTTGAAGCAAGTGATATAAGTTTGATTGAATTGCAACATTTCAATTTGATTGACAGTGTTATAAAAGAGCAAGTAGTAATGAAATAAAGAAATAATCTCACTAAAAGTAATTGAAAAATATTGTTACATGCCGACAAAGGTGAATGCACCTGCCTGTCATAAAGTGAAGTTTATTACCTTTCCCGCATTTGGACTTCTTTTGTTTAAATTGTGTTTAAATTTTGCAATTAGACAATAGCCTATTGTTATTTTACTCGTTTATGGCCGCACGTGTGTATATTATGTTTTCTGGGAAATTACAATCGGCGCAGTATATAGCAATGGCCCAATGCAGAGATGGGCAGTCAAGCGAGGCTTACGATACGAGCAAGACGTACATTCGATAGCGATATAGTGACGGACTTGCGTGTGTTATTGAATTGTGCAGTTGGTACTGGTAGTGTTTAGTTATATTTTTACCTATGTTATACGTGTTTGTATAGTTCTAATAAATTCTATAATAATTCCAACGGCATTTTAATTCGAGTCTTATAGCTCGTAACAATATCTTTCAATCTTTCTTCTTTATCTGTTCAGGAATGCAGAAAAAATACTAAGGGTAAGGTTATGGTACTTGCCCGTTTGGATAGCAACCACCCTAAGTCTAGAGTATGCCGCCATGACAAACTTGAATTGTGTTCTGGCTGTAGTGTTAGTGTAGTGTGTTGATAATAGTCTTATCCGTGCAGGAATGGGGAGAGAAAAGTATTTCCTGCGGCCGGGCGGCCTTTCATAAAAGGCGACAAAACAACCCACAGCCAGGTACTAGGGTATTTGACTGACTGGATGACTACCACTCCTAGTCTAGAGTATACCACCATAACAACCCTGATAATTTGTGTTCCGACATTAGTGACCAGGTTCCAGTCTCCCTTAAGAGAGCAGCGGCGCATTTGTAGCGCCTTTAGTGTTGTAAATGTCCATGAAATAGTGCTTTCCATAAAGTGGGCGACGGCCCAGGAGGAGTAGTTCAGCGGCCAGGCAGACTGAGCAGCAGGCAGACTGCCTGGCTGCTGAACTCCTGCAATAGAATAAAAAAAAACCTTAGAAACGCTTACCACTTTGTATCATGTCAGCTGACCTCCAAAATACCACTGAAAGTTAGACAGTTAAAGTACTAGAACAGGCATAGATTCAAAAGTAAAATTTAGAACTAAACACTAATAATTCCAAAACAATGGCCTGTCTGTCTGTTGTCTCATAGAATAGGTGAAAAAGCAACCGCTTGTGGCCTGCATTGTTTAACGCCCACGGCAAACTCCAGATAAATTATTAATAATGAATTTATAATGAAGTAAAGGTTAGGTGGGGACAGATAGTACAATCCTTATAGTCGTGCAGGAAACTGAATATTAAACTTCTCAAGAACAAAAAACTAACAGTCAGTCTTAGGACTGCACGTCAGAAGTGAAAACTTTGTATCTGAGCGTGACGATAGTCACCATCAGTCTCCATCCCAAAAGAGCTTTATATACGAGCACATATATACCTTCACATATATATCTGAGCGTGACGGTCACGCGAGTATAGCGCTTTTTCCTCATCCAAAAGAGCTATACGAGTACATATCATATACCTTCACACACATCAGTATATATGTATATATTAATTTGAGCCTGACTGTCACGCGAGTATAGTCCTTTTTCCTTATCCCAAAAGAGTTATACGAGTACATGTATACCTATATACATATCTGTATATGTATGTACGTATCTGAGCGTGACGGTCAGTGAGTTCAGAGTTTTCCCCATCCCAAAAGAGCTACACATATACACAATTAAACGCACACATCTGTATATATGTATAATATATATCTGAGCGTGACGATCATACGAGTTCAGTGCCTTTTCGCCATCCCAAAAATTCCCAACGCCTAAATGCGTTCACTTCAAAAAATGGTACCCTGGCTATCTCTGCAACTACACAGTTTGCGAATATATTTAATAAATTATTGAATTCGTTATGGTTATTAAGATTTTTCGAGTGAACTTGTGTTCATACACAAGTTACCCCATTCCTACATTTAGCTGCCTTAGATTTCATAATAATGTGAGAAATTTTAGTATGGAATACCTCTGGATTTACTGGGTTTGGGTCGTAACTTTAAGACACTGTGAGCTATTTCTGCGTGCACGAGAACACACCTGAATTTGATTGACAATGTTCTCTTTTTATTTTACATCCCACTCCATTTAATTTAATATATCTATAGTATTATAACATTCTAAACATATAGCGTCTGTGGATTGAAGTAATAAAAAAAAACTGGAATAGACTATAATATAAACGATGGACAAAAAACACGTTGTATTTTTTTTTGTATTTCTTGTATGTTTGTTCGTGATTCATGTAAAAACTGTTGAGTCGATTTCAACGCGGTTTTCGCTGATCGACAGTAAATTCTTAGACCTAAAATTTGCGCTTTTTTATCCCGGGTATCCCGCGCAAATTTTTCTGGAAGCGGTTTATAGTTGTTCAGCTGCATAAAAATTCGCTTATTCGGAGACAGTTTTGACTAAAACGACCATAAAAAAAACTAAACTAGTTAAAACCCGGTTGCGTTTGGAGAGTTCACTCCGACACCCAGGGTCCGCTTTCCTACTTTTTCTATTCCACTTCGCGCGGTCTTTAGCATTCCCCGTTTTGAGACCATTGGTACGCATTCACAACGTCCAGCTAACATTTCCTAGGCCTTCGACCGGGACCTGGCAGTGGCGGCATGGCTAGACATTTATTCTCCACATAATTAGCCGGTCTCCGTAAAACGTGGCCATACCAGCGTAAGCGAGACGCAGATTAACTGCTATGTCACGGACATGAAGACTGCCTCGGATGCGGGAGTTCCTGACACAGTCTTTCCGCGTCACACCACACATCCAACGCAGCATATTCATCTCCGTAACACGCAGTTCTTGCTTGTGTCGCACAAGTACATGCCACGCTTCACTGCCATAAAATGTTGTTGTTTGCCATAAAGTAATATAAGCTATCGTTTTAACGATAGCTTATATTATTTTTTAAATGCTATGATACTTTCTGTGGCGGGAATCCCGCGGGAATTTCAAGTCAAGCATGGATGAAGTCGGGGGCATATCGAGTCCTAGTATTATATAAAATTAATAGAGATAGCCAATTATGCTGTACAAATAAATAAATTACTTATATAGATACATATTTAAGTCAAAGTCGAAAACGTAAGAAAATTCTGTAAGACAATAATGTAACAAAGACGGTTGAAAATAATCTTTGGCAGTTATAGTTCTGTACTCACTATTATAATATATTGGGTACAACGTATCTGTGCATTGTTCGACGCATATCGCTTCCAGTATCGACAATTTACATAATTCGACACTAGTGTAGACGACAAATGATATTTTGAACGAACTTCGGTATCTGGTCTAACACAATGGACTGTCCAGACCATTTTTGAAGAACGAACTAATAATACAAGTATGGACAAATGTGATACAAATAATTATGATTTTAGTCAAGTTAACGTGTGCATACAGTTTTAATTTGACTTCTTAGCCGACTACAAAAAAGAAGGAAGTTCTCATTATGTATTTTTTTATTATGTTGTTGTTATTGCTTCTGAACCAATTTTGGTGATTTATTTTACGTAAGATTCAATACAGCTTCAGGATAGTAAGTTTCATTGTTATTGGATATCATGCAAACTCTAGCTACTAACTACTAAAACTAGCAATAAGAAACCAACTTCAAGAATAACTACAAAGCCAAACACAAAAACAAAATAAAGTTGCAATATATGGTAATTTTTATGTTTTACTTCGCGCCGACTGAAAATGTTTTAGAAAATATTTAATTTTTCTTTCTATTATTGAATTAATTTTGTTAATTTTGCAGTCGGTTTCTAGATTCTAGAAATGTTTTATTGATTGTATCAAAAAATATATGAATATAAAAGAAGAATTATTTTGTATAATATAATGAAAGTATGTGAAAACCTTTTTTAAAACCTATTTTTATAATCTGATAACATGAATTCTGATGGAAAGTGGTCCACTTTCTATCACGTGGGCCGTGTGCCTGTTTGCCAGCTTTTGCTATAGCAGTAATTTATGTTACAAAAAATAACGCTTTGAGTATGATCTTCAATGTAGAAAAAGTCAATAATTTATCTATTAGACTCTTATGTAAGGCGCAGAACGAATCGCCAAAAGATTTGTCGCGCCCCATTCAACAATGCACTATAAACAGTCCGTTTGTTACAATTTTGTAACGTTACTTCAATTTAATATACTCCCAAAATTTTTAACAAACTTATACATTCAACAATTGTACGAAACATAACTCTTAACGTAACGAAGTAAGGTTCAAAATATGACGACTCTAGTGCCGAAATGGTATTGTATATATTTGTTTCACAATGCTATTGAGTGGCCTTTTGGTTTTAAATGGGACATCACGGTACATAAATAAAATTAAGCACAATAAGTACAAAACGATTGCCACCCTAGTTAACCTATAAACGGTGAGGGGTGAAAATATTTTGACATTTGTCAAGTTGAAAACTCAAAGCTCACTAGATGTGGCATTATAGCCCGATGTCAATGCATGTCTCCAATATTTGTTTATTTTTTTAGTATATGTAGTAAATTTTGCAAAAAAAAAAAAATCTTTATAAATACATGAGGTCTGGCTGTATACCTCTACAGCCAGACCTCATGTATTATATATGCGCCGCAGTAATTATTACTAAAAACTACTGCGTGTATCATTATATTAATATATGAAGCAAAAACTTTGTACCTCTTTTTACGAAAAATGCGCGGACGGAGGAGACCGAAACTTCGCACTTATAATTTATATAGAGAAGTAGTATTTTTTTTTTTAATTATGCATAAATCTCATTAAAAAGATCACTACACACACTACCATATGTTAGACACATACACGCATATATACTCTTTTGTTTATTTTTGAAGTCAAATTAACAGTGTAACCTTGGCAAAATCTGTGGTTATACAAGTATAGTCTTTGACAACAGAACCTTAATAATGTTCATACATATAATTTAAATTCATTTTGGTCGAATATCGGCACTGGGCGACTACGAATATATATTAAATTTGACAGGAAAGTATTTTATGTATACCATTATACGTGCACGATGTACTAAAGTTGCGAAAGAACTAAAAATTAGAATGAACGCCCATTTTTTTATTGCATAAGTTCAGCAAACAGGCAGACGGCCCACCTGATGGAAAGTGGTTGCCATCGTCTATGGACATTTGTAACACCAATGGTGCTATAAATGCGCTGTGGCTCTCTTACGGGAGACTGGCCAGTAATACTAGTACACAAATTGAGACTGCTATGGCGGCATGCTCCAGACCAGGGGTGGTAGCCATTCAGACGGGCAAATACCCTACCATCTGGCTGTGGGTTGTTTTGTCAGGAATATATATATTCTTTCTCCGTTCCAGCACGAGTAAACATTACATAGGTAAGTATCTTTAGACCCATCTATATCTTATATAAATACATATCTTGATATATATATAAGATACATGAGTTTATATTCATTTTTGAAATCTTAAATCTCGTGATTTTTTTAAACACGAGATGGGCGATTGTTTAATAATTCAAATTGTTATAACATAAAAATATTTTTGAAGAAAATTAGTTTAAATAAAAAATTTATAAATTTGGGGAATGTTTTCGATTAAATATTTATAATTACATTATAGTAAAATTTCCTATTAAACATAAATTTTAATAGAATAATAATCTAATTATCTTTATTGTATTCTAACTTAGTGATGAAAGTGTATAGTAAAAATCTGTCCACGCTCAAGTCATTGTACATATTTCAAGCCACATCCAGTCTCTATCACCACATAACTTCATGAAGTCACATAAATTTTACACAGATCGTCGACCCTCAATACATTTATTACAAAACTATGATTTGTTAGTGCCCTGCCTCGTAAATATTGGGCCTTTGAAAAAAATCTTTATTTATTACGAGATAAAAATCTAAAGGCGACAGTCGCACGTTACAAAGAAGATTGTCAACGCAACTATTTGGATATAAATTATTTCATATCAATTGAAGTATGCTCGTTACTTGTGTATCGGTAAGTCTTATAAATAAGATGTACTGAATTATGTAACCATGTTTGAGTTTTATTATTTTCTTTGGCTGTGTGGTATTCCCATGACATTGTTCTTCTCGGTTATTCAAATTATTAAATTCAAATTCAAAAGTTTTTATTCAAAATAATGTTACATGCGTTAAAGATAAACGCACAACTGCCTGTCGTAGTTCTATAATAATCGTAGTTTATTACCTTCCCGAATTAAGGAGTTCTTTTGTTTACGTTGTGTTTAGTGAAGTTTAGTGTAATTAAGAAGAAAAAACATGCTATTGTTTTTCTAATGGTTTTATGGCCGTCAATAGTGTCAAACTAATCCATATTGTTACTGTTTTCGACTTTGTTGGCCGTTCGCAGGTGTGCAAATTGCATTTTCTTGGAAAACCCAGCCCACGCAATCGATTGTGTATTGAACAGTTTACTATTTTTTCACTATAAAACAACGAGGATTAAGGAGTAAGACGTACATTCGATGAGCGATATAGTGACGGACTTTGTGAGTGTTATAGACTCGTGTAGTGTGAACTGGTTGTATCCAGTTATATTTGTACCTGTTTTATACGTGTTTGTACAGTTCTAATAAACTTTATAGCAATTCCAACGGCATTTTAATTCGAGTCCTGTGTAGCTCGTAACAATAAGTTCCACTGGAGAACACTTTTTGAAGGTCAAACATATAGGTTAAAATTTAATTTTACTTCCTAGTCTATGTACACCGCTTCGCAACGTGTTATTGCTGTTAAGAAGAAGCAGCAAGAAACTCCCCACCAACACGCCTAGCTAAAAAATGTTTTTCTTTATATTTCTTATTCTACTTATATCTCAAGTTCTTTTTTTTAAGAGACACAATAAAAGAATAGCAAAATATTATTATAGTTATAAATATAAAGAAGTATAGTCGTGTGATATTTTTAGAAACACTTTTATTTATTATTAAAATTATCTTTATTTTAATAATATACAGCAAGTATTATAACTGTTAATTATTATTTTAAACATTTATCTTAATATAAGTCAATGTTAATGTCTCCGTGTTCGATTCGTAAGAGGGGGCGAAGAGGTAGGTGATAAGTCATCTGCCATTGCTGTCAACCACTATTGACAGTGACGTTTTATTATACAGATTAAAAGTTACTACAATGACGTACTATTTACTCTATTTATTTACTCTGTGGGAGCCTAATCTAATTTACCACCGCTTCACAACATGTTATGGCTTGAAGAGAAGAAGCGGGGCAAGAAACTCTTCAACAAACATGTCTAGCTCTAAAATTTTTATATCATATTAAAATGGGTGGAAGGAAAAAAATATAGATTAGATTAGGCTCCTATAGAGTAAATACCATAAACAAAATTACAACTAAATAATTAAAATGAACAAGTTGGCGGTAGGCTAAATAAAATTTTAACAATACTCGTTGGACAATTGTCATCTTTGTCGTCCGTGACCACGGCCACTGAAAAGCGGCTGAAACGGCGGAATAACCAAAATCGAATAAATTAACGCGCCTAAAACCGTTAAAACGTAGTTTTATTATACAAAGAAAATATACAAATTTCCTGCCTGCGAGGAACAACAATAGCCTCGCTGGAAGATCTTGCTTTGAGTCGGAGGTGTATTCCATCTCACTCCTCCACGGGGCACTCTTCAGCGACCAAGCTGCCGCGACTTATCTATACATATAATAACATTGTGAGGTCAAATTTATGTACAATGAGAAAAAAATGCTAAAAACCGAGTCAGGGGGTCTAAGAAGTGAAAAAGAACTAATTTAGATTTTTTTCATTTTTTTTGTTTCTCTGTTTATCTGTCTGTTTGTTCCGGCTAATCTCCGAATTGACTGGACCGATTTACATGAAATTTTGTATGGTGGTAGCTTATATCCCTGGTCAACATAGGATACTATTGATCCCGAAAAATTAAAGAGTTCTCGTGGGATAGTTAAAAAAGCTTTAATTACTTAAACAGCTTATAACAGACTGAAAGTCATTTCACTGCAACGTTACATAATAGAAGCGGAGATTTTGACAACGTGTGGTGTCGGTGAGAGAGTTTTATCTTATATATATATATAATATATATAAAGCTGATAAGTTCGTTTCTTTGTTTGTTTGCTTGAACGCGCTAATCTCAGGAACTACTAGTCTGATTTGAAAAACTCTTTCAGTATTAGATAGCCCATTTATCGAGGAAGGTTATAGGCTATATACCATCACGCTAAGAGCAATAGGAGCGGAGCACCAATGAAGAAAGTTTCAAAAACGTGGGTTTAAAAAACTTACTTTTTTTTAACTATTCCACGCGAACGAAGTCGCGGGAAGAAGCTAGTTCAAAGAATAAAGAATAAGCACATAACAAATTGAGTATTAATTATAAAGCTGTCAAATAATGTCAATAAATCAGTTTACAACGCTTTTGAAATACAGGTATCCTTGTTATAATCGCTAACAATATTAGGCTGGCGTTATGTATGATTAAAACAAACAAGACAGTCGCGTAGCGGGGGCATTAGTCACCGAAAGCATGAGATATTATGCTAATGTCAGCGGTGAGAAGTAAATCATGGTTGGGCCAAGGTTTCTTGCATAATTCTGGATAGTTTATAGTGTATGAATGAACGCTTTATTATTTTCTATTAGAATAAAAATAACTGATATAAAACATAGCCTAATTTAAATTTTATTACGCGTGTCTTTTATGGTTTAGGAACGCATATTCGACAAACATACTAACATTGTTTTTTATTGTTATAGATTTTTTAAGCAAGAAACTCTTTTGGGGCATCCCCAGAACACTTTGCCAAAGTTTATATCGCAATCTGATCAATGGTTTAGGAATGCATATTGGAGAAACATACTAACATTGATTTTCATTATTATAGATTTGTTGAGCCAGAATCCAACTCGGGCGTCCTCAGAATACCCTACCAAAGTTTCATCCTAATCTGACCAATAGTTAAGGAGCCCATTAAGGACAAACAGACAAACATTGTTTTTTCTTTATAATTTGTTGTGAAAGATTATTGAATTTTTATTCGTAGTATGCAATATGGGTTTGAATGCTGATGGGGCTTGTGAAAGATAAAAATTCATAAAAAATAATACATTCATTCTATTCTGGATTTGTTCTATAATCATGGTTTAATAATTAAGAGGTCAAACGGGTACAGAGGTATGTCTTTCTATTCATTATTTCACCAGTTTGCAAGTGCCTTAGATCGCATAACATATTATAATTATTTTCTACTTTACTATCAATTTTCTTTAGAGATTATCATTGTCATTTCATTTATGGTATATATACACACTGTCCTGAACTCGCCTGATTAATTTTTCGTCGTTTATTTAGTACTTGTGTATTTAATTTTATTAGTCTAAAATAATAAAAATCGACAATTCATTAAAAAGTATAGTACAATGCGAAGTACAAAACCTTACGTCACCCATGATCAGCGAAAGCGATACCGCATAGCCTAATATATACACGCGGGTACGCCCACGCTACGCCACGTTTCAAGCAACCAAGTACTATCTGGTTAACTATTGTTTCGATTGTACATGTATAATACTAAATGGTGTCATACAGACAAGGGGCTTTCTCGTCAAACCACATTAATATCTATTATGAAGTATGGCATTCCGCGTGGACTATGCACAGTTGAAATTTTTACTTTTAAGTACATCTCTGGACTAGGTAAGTATCAATAAGTTACGTCTTATATTATGTAGGTACATTTCTAATTCTAAGGGCCTTACTTATAATAATCTCGTTAAGAAAGGATTAGCCATCACTTAAATAAGAGACTCTTAAGCCCCTAATCAATGGGTGTTTCAAATAAAACTTGCTATGTTGCCTCTTAGCAGTCACTTAAACTACCTCTCGATGTTGGTTATTTTTGACAGTTCTTTATGAGTTACTTTACCACCACCACTTATCCTTAAGTAAGTACTTAACGAACGATTATAAGTAAGGCCATATATTAATACGTGAAGCAAAAACGCAGCAAAAACCTTTTACGAAAATTGCGGAGTATGAAATGTTGCACGCTTATCTTCTTCTTGATATATAAAAATGAATGTCTGTCTGTATGTCCTTTATAGAATCGTAAACTATACATACGATTTTGATGAAATTTTCTGTGTGTGTTTGACTGGGTCCCGGGATGGTTTACAGCCACAATTGGAACCGGTAGGTGGCGCTGCTGTCGGCATATCGATTGAAGCTTTTCTGGGTAGGATGACGTCCGCTGGGACAGCTAGTAGTTTATATAGAGAAGGAGTTTAGAATGCTAATATTTTTTATTTATTTATGCATATAAAATACATTAAATCAATAAAAAACCATTTCACAAACTAAACTCTTTTGTTTATTATTAAAGTCAAATTAACAGGGTAGCCTTGGCGAAATCTGTGATTATAGAAGTTATAGTTTTTGACAACAGAACCTTAATAATACAATATAATACATACTCTTTATTGTACACCAACATAACATGGAAAAAATACAAATACACAAAAAACTTACTTACTAAAAGGTAGTACAATGGGCGGCCTTATTGCTAAAAGCAATCTCTTACAGGCAACCTTTGGATGGTCAAGATCTTATTACACAGATAGCGTTGGCGTGCAGCTGAAATAGATATGAATAAATATAATAATAAAATAATTATAATACATATATTATACATAGTTATAAAAATATATACGTACATAAACATACGAAACAAACAATAAACACGTTATACAGTTAAATAGTGCTCCCTCACAAGTCTGTTAAATGAATGGATAGATATTATAATGTTCAATATTATTATATTTAAATAAATTATTATGGTCACAAACCACATAACTACACACACACACAAGCGCTCACTTATACTCAGACAAACGCGTCGCGCGCTCATAGCCGCGAATGACACTTGATTCGTTATTTTCCATGTTTAGTTTTAAGTTCATTATATTTGCAATGTATGTGCTATAATACTGTAATATACTTATGTATACTTCATTGTCTTGTGGTGGGAGTTGTCATTGCAGCATAGTTTTATACTTTTGCAGTGCAACGAACTGTTCTGTCATTATCTCTCATTCCGAGGTGCAACCCCTAGTATGACTGAACTGTATAGATAAAAACGTCGAACACAGAATACTTATGTTGTTGAAAATATTTTTTATCAATATACGTAACTATAAAATGCAAGTAAAAGATAATATCAGTGCTCACGCGCATGCAGTGTATGCTACAAAAACCATAAGCGCATGTTTTGCGCGGGCGCTAACGAAGAGCCATTGTTGCGCTCTATGCGTTCTCGTGTAAAATCGAACGCACAATGCGATTGATGGATGGCTCAAGGCATGATATATAGCGTTTTAATAACATTTTCCCCTTTTTCTTTATTGCACGAGTTCAGCAGACAGGCAGACGGTCCATATGATGAGAAGTGGTTACTGTCGTTTATGAACATTTGTATCACCAAGAGCGCTACCAACGAGCTGCCGTTTGCTAAAGGCAGACTAGAGCCTGGCCACTAATGCCGGAACACAACTCAAGGTTACTATGTAGGCATACTAAACACCAGGAGTGGTAGCCATCCAGTCGGGCAACTACCACCTGGCCACATTAAAACAAATACTTAATCAAGGTCATTAAATAAAAAATCAGAAGACAAACACACATATTGTATATCTCCAAATTAAGCAAGTTACGCTTGTGTTCCGAGTAATATACATCGAAGTACTCTGAGGCCGATCCCTGACAGCCAGACCTTAGTGAATAATGGAAAAAATTCTTTCCACAGAGGCCATCAACCTACTTGTAGGTTCAAAGTCCCAGTTGCATAGTATGGGTCCATCTAGGGCATATCCTAGTGTGAATTAAAACCAGTGTGTTTCTACGTACTTTTAATACACCATCTATATATGTTAAATTAGTTACATGTTATAAGTGGAAGAGTTACTTTTTAACCGACTTCGAAAAAAAGAGGAGGTTCTCAATTCGTCAGGATTTTTTTTTTTTTTTTTTTTCGTTGCTTTTTTTATGTATGTTCGCCGATTACTCCGTCATTTATGATCCGATTTATGTGATTCTTTTTTGTTCGACGTGGAATAGCTGCCATGTGGTCCCCTAAAAATTTGACATAGTTTGGCCCAGCAGTTTTCATTTTACGAATATTTTTTTGTTCCCGGTTCTTGGGACCTATATTTTTTAAGAAGCGCGGCACCATTCGTAGGTCCACCCATACATAGCTAGACACTAAAAAGTAACAAATAAAAAATAAAAACTTCGTTTAAAAAACCGACTTCAAAAACTAAAAAACTAAAATGTATAAAATAACTTATTTCTAAAGCTATTATTATTAATATATATTATCTAAAACATCTTGAAGTCGGTGCAAAGCAAAACATAAAAATTACTATATTTTGAAAATTACTAAGCACCGATTTTAAGATGTTTTAGATAATATATATTAATAATAATAGCTTTAGAAATAAGTTATTTTATACATTTTAGTTTTTAAGTCGGTTTTTTTAAACGAAGTTTTTCTTTTTTATTGTCATTGTGAAATATAGCCCATCTTATATAGCCTATAAACATTTGTAACACGAGATATTGCAACGAGCTCTGAATTAAGTCGTCGATGAAATTCTATCACACTTAGAAACCATAATAAAAGTCGATGCAATGATTGAACCTCAGTAACAATGTTTACAACGAGATTAGTTTTTTTTCATTTGACTCCTCATGTGATCTGAGGGCTGGTTCCTCGAACGAGGGATCAGTGCGGTAATCCAGCGAAGTAACGCAGCGTACGTTCTGGACACTCATTTACTTTGACAACCTAGGCTCAGTATTCAACTTATAATCTTAAGGGATTATATAATAATAATAATAGTATCAGCCCATAAATGACCCATTGCTGGGCTCGGCCCTCCTATTATAGGGGAAACGGACAGTATACCCGCCACGATTGTCCACGGCGGCTTGGCAGGTTTGAAGCATCGGTTATCACGATGTTTTCTTTCGCCGTTGTTAGCACGTGATAATTGTAACAATATGCACATTAGGCCAGAAAACTGATTAAGTCGTGCATGCGTTCCGGCCAGAATAGAACCCGCGCCCTTGTAAATTTGGGACGCGTGCGCTAGCCATTACGCTACCACAACTTCGAAGGGATTATAAGTAGAATATAATATAACTTATAGGTTTTAATTAAGTTTTCCCTATTGTACTAATTTAAAATTTTATTTTGATATTCTTATATATAGTTATAATAAATTTGTATAAAAACTTAAGCTACCCTCGCTACATCCTATGAATTATACTCGCACCGAACAAATCCGAGCAAAATCGATGTGCCAAACAACAATAGACTGTGCTCAATACAAAATTGACAATGGCCGGAGTGAGAACTGAATTTATATCCTACTGTTTCTTAACTTCTTACACTCATAACCCCGCGTATTCACTGTAGCTAAAATGTTGAAAAACGATACAGTAGTGGCTCGCTTTGTGCCTGTGTTTTTTCTATTACTCGTATAGAGTTAACGACCAATATTGAAAAATGAATATGCCCACAGTTTCTGTGGTTGAGTAGACTTAAGTCTTTGCCAGCCTACATCACTGCAGCGCAGAGGCTTTGGTTTCGATTTCTGGCGTAGTGATTGTCGTCAGGGCCGCATTTAGGGAGGGGCCAGCTCCGGGCGGCAATTCATCATCAATGAAACTTTGACCACTGAGACGTCCAGCCCTTTAAGTACATAATTTACTTACCATGGGGCGCGTAGGCATACGTTAAAAAGTGGGCTGATGGATGAAAGGATTATGATGGTAAAGCTAAAAATACAGTCCAATTGGGGCGGCAGTTTTTGCCCCCCCTTGAAAAAATTTAAGATTTGTTCAGAAAACACTATTTGTCCACAAATAGCTATGTCTGATTAACAGAATATAATCATGCTAATACATTTATTATAATAACTTATGTATTATTGTATAAATATAATTATATACATAAGTATGTATTCGTATATATATATATTATATATATTATATATATATATATTTAAATTAGTTTTGAATATTGATGTATCTATTTCCTTTTTCCTGTACCACCTATTTCGCCTGATTCAATTTTTTCTCATTTAGGTTGCCTGGAAAAGATCGCTTTGAGCAATAAGGCCGCCTATTGTATTGCCAAAAAATATTGTAAATATGGTCTGTTTATGTAATCTATCTATCTATGTGTTTTTTTGTCATCTCTAAGGAACACTTATAATTCGTGGACTACACGCACTTCCCTGATTTATTTTTATTTTCTAAAATACTATAACGTTTGCCAAAAACTGTCACCACATTATCGGCAGTAAATCGCTTGTAAATTAACGCGGAGTGATAAACATCGACACCTGGGTACGGTGGTCGGTGTACCCACATAAACATTCAAACAGATGCTTAGTCAACAATAGAACGAATATTCGGTAGGCGGTGACGGCTCAAATCGGTAGCTGTTGGCTTAATATGGATGCGGCGATGTTTTATTCAATTGCATATATGAGCATGAACGAGGATAATGATGAATTTAATTTAGTTTTAACCATGCAGGAACGGAGAAAGAATCCAATTTTCTGCCACCGGGCAGCCTGTTGTAAGAGGCGACAAAACAACCCACAGCTAGGTCTAGAATATGGCGCCATAATAACCTTGAGTTGTGTTCCGGCATTAGTGGCCAGATTCTAGTCTCCCTTAAGAAAGCAGCAGCGCATTTGTAGCACCTTGCTCCGTAGACGATGGTTACCGCTTTCCATCAGCTGGGCCATCTAACTGTCTACTGAACTCGTGCAGTAAAATATGGAAGGTAAAAGAGTACAAAATTTCAGAAACTTAATTAAAATGGGAAAGACTAGAGCCTAAACTAGTTTGACCTGTTGTGATGGTACTCCTTCTCTTGCCTTCTTATTGGTATAATAACCACCACCATTGAGCATTATAATAAAATAAAAGAAAAAAGTGTATGTGTGTGTAATTATAATTCAATTGTAGCTGTTTGTGAGAGTACCAGTGTGTGTGTAAGTAAAGACTATAGGTCACTCCGTAACTGACATCAGTTTCTCAGTTTCTAAGTAGTTTTGAGATTTTAGAAATGTATAAAGCAAATTTTCTTTATATATTTCTTTTTAAGATTAAAAATGAATAACTCGTAAATACAACAAGATTAATATTTTATTAAGTTACGCGACTTGTATATATTATAAAAAATATCTTTAACGAGTCATCATCATCATCATCATTCGAGCGTTAAATCCCGGTTGCGTTCGGAGCGTTCACTCCGACGCCCAGGGTCCGCTTTCCTACTTTTTCTACTCCACTTCGCGCGGTCTTCAGCATCCCCCGTTTTGAGACCATTGGCACGCATGTCATCTTTCACGACGTCAAGCCAACATTTCTTGGGCCTTCCCCTTCGACCGGGACCTGGCGGAGGTGGCATGGCTAGACAAAAAATACCTTTAACGAGTATGCCGCCATAACATCTTAGAGTTGTGTTCTAGCACTGGCCTGGTTCCAGATTCCCTTTAGAGAGCAGCAGCGCATTTGTAGCACCTTAGTGTTGCAAATGCCCATAGGCGATGGTAACTGCTTTCCATCAAGCGGGCCATCTGCCGGTCTCCTGAAGTCATGCAATAAAAAAGACTAAATAAAAACTTTAGCAACACTCATTGACACTTGACATCTTTGTTTTCCGTGATCACGGCTACTGAAAAGTGGCCAAAACGTCGAAATAATAAACGTCAAATCAATAACCGAACTTAAAATCGTTAATACGTAGTTTTCTTATACATCAAGATTATCTCCTATAATCTAAACAAACCCAACAAATTATGCTACATTAATATGAGAATTGCAATAGTAATTTATCTTCGACAGCCACAAAGCGTATGAAAACATTGTTCACAATATTGACACGTTTTTGTTCAAAACGCAGTTTGGGGTCCCATGGAGACCCACTTAACATTGCATTGTCCATTTAACATGAATGGTCTGACCCCAACAAATAGATAGGAGTGGCTACAATATATAGGGTAGTCTAAATTGCAGTTATGTTTTTTCTAGGGTACTGTATTTTTGGTAAAGTATGTAGTGTAAAGCTTTCGTTTTTACCAAAATAAAAAATTCACTAAAATAAAATAAATATATTACAGTATTTTATTTTACTGTATTTATGATTTTGGTATTTATTTATTTATATTTAATTCATTAACAAAAAACTTTTGTGTTTGATATACGAAGTCAAAATTACAATTTTTTTTAACGTATAATCGAAACTTTTATAAAATCGTCGTATTCGTCTGGCTGTCTGTTTAAATTCAAATTCAAAAGATTTAATTCTAAAATTCTATAGATTTCTATAATTTATATTATAATACATTTTGTAAAAATTAAGCTGTCCTATAAATAAAACTAATTTAAAAATATAGATAAGGTAGTAAAAAAGCCTATGATAAAGCCCGTCTAAGCCCACCAGACCACTGTCACTGGGCATTGGATACAGAGGCTAATCCTTTGAATTTTGTGAAAAAATAAATATGACCTTGTTTTAAGCAAAACTATATTTAACCGACTTCCAAAAGGAAGAGGTTCTCAACTTGGTCGGTATTTTTTATTTTTATGTATGTACACCGATTACTCTGAGATTTATGATCCGATTTACGTCATTATTTTTTTGATCGACGCGGATTGGCTGCCATTTGGTCCCCTAAAAATTTAATATACTTTGGCCAAGTACTTTTCATTTTATGAACATTAAAATCCATTCTGTTCCATATGAACACCGATTACTCTGAGATTTAGGATCCAATTTACGTCATTCTTTTTTTGTTCGACGCGGATTGGCTGCCATTTGGTCCCCTAAAAATTTAATATACTTTGGCCCAGTAGTTTACATTTTATGAACATTTTTTATGAAAGAAAGTTCCATTCCGTTCCATATGTACACCGATTACACTGAAATTTATGATCCGATTTACGTGATTCTTCTTTGGTTTGATGCGGAATAGTTGCCATTTGGTCCCTTAAAAATTTGACATAGTTTGGCCTAGTAGTTTTCATTTTAATAAATTTTTTCCGTTCCTGTTTCTTGGGACCTATATTTTTTAAGGCGCGCGGCACCTTTCGTAGGCCACCCATAGCTAGACATTAAAAAGAAAGAAAAAAAAACTTCGTTTAAAAAAACCGACTTCAAAAACTTAAAAGTATAGTTTAGATAATATATATTAAAAATAAGATATTATAATTAAAAATAGCTTTAGAAATAAGTTATTTTATACTTTTTAGTTTTTGAAGTCGGTTTTTTTTTGTAAAATATTCGTAATATTCTTATTTATTTGGTTTACCAACAATTACTTGCACTAATAAAAAAAGATGTAAATTGCTTCATAAAAAACATGACAAATGCAGTAATCACTTATAGGCAAACAATACATGCAATTTGATATTTTGTAGTTTGAAAAAAATATAATATAATTAATTTAAAGAAGAAAGAAAAAAAATTATAAGGCTTTAGTAGCTATTAAGTTCCAATTTGGTTATTATTATATTATATATTTATCTTAGTAAATTCAATCAATCGAGTCAATTTATATCTTCATAAATGTCGTACCATGCCAGAGAGATGGTGAAGAAGAGATAACTAAATCCAATAAATATACTTTTAGTAGAAATATTTCGCAAAGGTACTTGATTTTTTCATGCCTTTGTCATCTTACCCGTTTGTGACATTTATTTATGTGTCAAACTGCAAGTAGTTATTGTTCGATAGAACTTTAAGCAAGAATCGATTGATATTGAATGCGCTGTCGTTATTTCGGTACCCGCGGTTAATTTGTCATGCTTTTTATTAGAAGCATTGATAATAACGCTATTATTGTTACGTGATGCAAGTTTCAAACATCTGCAATCTTTTAAAGATGTTAGAGTAGATCTAAGATAGAATTAATCCATTATAGTGTAATTTTTAACCGGCTTCAAAAAGGGGGAGGTTCGCAACTTGATTGGTATTTTTTTGTGTATGAACACCGATTACGCTGAGATTTATGATCCGATTTACGTGATTCTTCTTTACTTGGCGGCCTCTGTGGTTGAGCGGGCTAAGCCTCCGGGTTCGATTCCTGGTATCGTAAATTTCGGAAACGTATTTTCTCCGTTATTTACCATGTTCTGGGTGTCTGGGATCGGCCCCTGAGTGGTCCGTTGTATATTACCCAAAACACAAGCGTAACTATCTTAATTTGGGGACATACAATGTGTGTGTTTGTCTGCCGATTATTATTATTTTTTGTGTTTTTTTCTCCTTTTTCGTTAAAAAAGTGTAAGTTCTGTGACGCGGACCGCAGTCAAGCGCCATAGCTTAAATAAAAAAATAAAAAACGTTGCAAGTTTGCAAGTTCTTGATACTTATTTAATTTTTCGGATATACTTGTTTGAATATTATGGGTGTTAGGGATAGCTATATCGATTATGTAGACTGTACTATTATTTTAATCTAATTATTATTACTTTGACCTTCCGATTCATCAGTTAACGTTCCCGCATTTAAAAGTTACCTTATAAGGGATACCATATATGTAACTAAAAAGTATTAAATAAAACTTTTGTAACAAAGAAGTCGGTCAAAAAGAAACCGACTTTAAGCGTAACTAAAAGGCGAAAAATAATATTTTCTACAACATCTTGGTGTCGGTGCCAATTAATAGAAATTTCTAAATTTTCAATATTTTGTTGTTGTAACAATGTATATGGAAATTTTAATGTTTTACTTGGCACCGACTTCAAGATGTTGTAGAAAATTTTAATTCTTTCTTTTTAGTTAATTTTCTTTTTATTATATTCATGAAACTTACTATATGATTTACGTGTAAGTTAAAATTAAATATTCAAATTAAACTAAAGTTAACTAAACTAGTAACAAAATCAAATCTGACAATTACATAACCGCTATGGTTAAATATTGATTAAGGTGACACATTACATATATTGTCATATTTATAGATATAGACATGGACAACACTTTAATGTTCACCAAAACAAAAATGCACAACCAGACAATAGTTACTTGGTACAAACGGCGGCCTTATCGCTAAAAGCGCTCTCTTTCAGGCAACCTGTCTTAAAGGATATTCTTAAATTATCTTTTATTATTATGCAACAACGAAAAAGGAAAAATATAAATGACATACATGGATAGCAAATTACAGTCTAAGGTATTGTAAACTAGCACATACACTATTGCGTAAGACTAACATAATGATTCATGAGTAAATTATATTATGTATATAGTATACATATTTATGTATATAGTGTACGTTTTTAGTTTATCTAAATATATATATATATGTAAATACAAAAGATTATAAATTCTTGATACGACGTGTAAAACATCATTCATCATCGGCATCCTAGCATTAAGCCCAAATGGCGGTCGGGCGTCTGCCTCGAAGTCCGGTGAACGCTTTCCTACATTTTTTTCTCCACTTCGACCATCTTCGGAATCACTAATTGTGTGACCATCGATACACATGTCCTCCTATATACATCGTCAAACCAACATTTCTAAAAAGCAAAAAAATACAAGTAGTAAGTGATAGTAGTATAATAATCCAGAATAGAAACAAAAGATAGTAGTAAGAATAAAATAGATTTTAGTAAGCTTGCCAAAACAGTAGTAAGACAGATTTGTCTTAGATAGTAAGTAGTGCCTATTAGGAATATGTTGTAATATATAGTAACAAAACATATGTAGTATTCGAAAAAATTTGGAAGTAAATGTATAATTTAGATAGTAGGTAAGAATCCATGTAATAATTTTAAGAAACTAAGTAAAAGATTATTTGGAAAAAAGAATGAATAAAGTACAAAAGAAAAGAGATAAAAAAGAATAAATGACAAAAACAAAAATTAAAAAAAAGTTTTAAGCCCGAGCAATCTCGTTTGTTAGGAGAGAGGAATAAATAATAAAAAATAAAAAACAGCATTTCTGGGACCAACTTCGACCGGCACATGGCAGGGCGGTATGGCTAGATATTTGTTCCCCACTTAACTAGTCGGTTTCTGTAAAACCCAGCCGTACCGACGTCGGATCCTTCCTGCAGTTTATCCACACAGTCACAGATATCACGGCTGCTGCGTCTGTGAGAGTTATTAACGTTGTCCTTCCATGACACACAGTTCTTGCTAATGTTGCTCAATTACACGTCAAGCGCAATACACACCAAAGCCGCTGACCCCCGGCCTATGACGGCAACTTTTTGTCGGCGAGCTATAGTAGAATTATTTTGTCCGTGCAGTTTGGGTCATAAATAATCGGAGTATTTCGCTCTCTCTTCCACTCACGGGCCTTATGGGCGGGCATAGTGATGCTGCGCATTATTGTTTTCGTTAAGCGTTATCGATAGTGTATTAAGTTTTGTCATTTTGTGGGTTAGTGATATAAATGAAAGAAAAAAAATAGATAAAACAACGTATTTATTAAAATAATAATAATAATGACTTAAAATAATTTATTAATTAGGTATGTATGTTTAAATTAAAAAACTATAAGTACAAAAGTTTCGAATGTAACAAGTTATATTAAAAATAAATATAAATACTTACATCTAAGTTTAAAATTAACAGCAAAAAAGATAGTAATGGTTTTTATAAGAATGATATTTTTTTTATAAGAATGAGTTTTTATCGATAATGGCGTTGCGCCCGCGCAACATGCTCACCGCCCTAACCGGGCTGAGGCAGAGTTTGATTTATAACCCAAACTGTACGGACAACATAATTCTACTATAGTTGGCGGCTTCACTCATTGCAAGTCGGAAAACTTTGTCGCCAAAAAAATATGCAGCATGTCACTACAGATGGAGTGTCGCCGGGGCGGAACGCTTGCGTACGCAAGTTAGCGACATGGCGGCAACAAGTCGGCGGGCAGCACGCGAGGATGCATGTTGCCGACATGATTCTCTTCATATAGGTCACCGGGTTGAGTCGCCGGGCTGTGTCGGCGGATCGGCTGAGTCGGCGGATCGGCGGCGTTGGTGTGCATTGCGCTTCGCGTTTCACTGCTATACAAAAAGTCAGGCCTAATAATCCAATGCAACAAAATTCAACCATAATAATTAATTTAAATTATAAGTTTGAACACTATTAAGTTTGTGTTGTCAAAGACTATACTTCTATAATCATAGATTTCGCCAAGGCTACGCTGTTAATTTGACTTTAACAATAAACAAAAGAATATATATATGTCGCAGAACGGCCTCGTTCTCACGACATCTTTAGTTATTGCAGGTTTAGTGGGCGTCATCAGGATAAAATGCGAGCATAAAACACAATAGCCACGGTTTATACACTTTTAATTTAGATTTGATCAACATTATGACATAGTTTAGACCGAGCAGCGGGTTCAGGGCACCCGCTCATACTTCCAGCTTCAATACTTTCTTTAAAATACTCCATGGTCCAACTCGACCTGTTGCCACCAATCAAATGTGCCACAAAAACTCCTCAGTTTACCCAAGTAGATATTACTCAAAGTATAGAGGGCGCTGACCCCGCTCTAGACATGCTCTGCTCTCATTGGTCGTTTATTAAATTACAATATTCATAACTTTTATTAGGTTAGAACGATCTTTAAGTTATAGAAACATTTAACAAATCAAATTAAATTAAATTAAGAATTTTAGAAGTAATTAAAATGTAAACAAATGATATTGTGCGTTATACATCCAGTCAACAATATATCCAATTATAGCTTCCCTCCGACATATATATATATATATATATATATATATATATATATATATATATATATATATATATATATATATATATATGCGTGTATGTGTCTAATACATGGTACTAGTGTGTGTAATGTTTTTTTTATTGATTAAATGTATTTTTTATACATAATTTAAAAAAAAAAGTATTCTCCACTCCTTCTCTATATAAACTATAAGTGCGCGAAATATCATACTCCTCCGTCCGCGCAATTTTCGTAAAAAGGGGTACAACGTTTCTGCTGTGTTTTTGGTTTACGTATTAATAAATAGATAATTTTTGACGTTAAAACATATTATAGCATGCATATTCAGAAATTTTGTAAGTGCATAATATTATGACCCGAAGACGTCATCTGCGCCTAGTCACAGTTTCATACTGCACATCCAAAAGTCTCACGAACTCCGCATAAAACTTCTACACTACTTTTATATGCGAAATAAACTTTTATATTACGCATTCGTATCTCAGGACGTTGGTTGTAAACAAGCAGTTAACTAAAACCGCAATAAACAAACAAAGGTAACAACTGTTACTATAAACCACTCGAGTGTGTGGTACAAGTTAGACGCTTATTAGAATAATAAGCAAAAATGATAGCCCTTTCCAGCTTCTTCTTCCTTCGTATCAAATTGAAGAGAGCTTTTGTTGGAGCCTTGAGGTTAAAACCTCTTTGCCAGGGCACCAACTTGTTGGGTAACTTCCCACTGGTAACTGGGTTTGGAGCCGATGGAGTCTTCCACGTATAGCGATTGCTTTTCAGCAGCTCGCGTTGGTCAGTCTGCGGTGTTTGATAGCCTTCGCAGGCTTTGTAGTGGCTACAGCTGTGGCTTAGTTGCCAGTGTTGGAGCTTAAGTGGCCAAATGCGGTTTCTAGTGGCGGTCAATAGCCTATAAACGGCATACTGCGTGATTAGGCCCTCCTATTTATAGGGGAACGGACAGTGTGCCCACTACGCATGTTCAAGGACGATTGACGACGACACATCGATTGTCTCAATGTGCAGATTTCGTCACGAAGTTTTTCTTTTAACATTACGTTTCCGTTAACATGTGGTAATTGTAACAACATGCACATTAAGGCAGAAAGCTGTCAAGTGTAAATAATTATAAAATAAACGAGTTGGGGGTAGGTTAAATAATAACTTCAACATTTCACTTGTTATCTTTCCCTTCCGTGACGAAAAATGGCTAAAACGTCAAAAATAAAAATCAAATAATATGCAGAGCTCAAAACCATTAAAACGTAGTTTTAATTATGTTTACTGGTCGCAATAATAGTAAAAATATTTTTATCTCTAACATAATAATTAATCATTTGCATGTAAGTTAATATTTAGCTACAATATAAAAATGGATAGAATAATAAAAAACGTAAACCCAGTAAATGCAAGAGATTATGCGGATTAATTGGAAGGTAACACGATAAATCGCTTTCCACTCGTACCTTATACCACACGTTACCCACAAACCGCGGTTAACTTTGTCATCATTTTACAGTTAGTGCAAACATTGTTTTAATGCTCCTTAGCGGAAATCAGAGATCACGCTCTTAAAGGGTTAGGCGTAATTAAAGTTTATGAGTCGTAAAACAATTTTAAATATTTCATTTTGTGGTATATTATGGTATTTCCATTTAAGGAAGAGTTGAATGAACTTTTCACGTATTTAAAATTGTCAGTAGTAGTAAAATTCGCCACAATAGCAAGCAAAGGAAGTTGTTCCATACAGTCTGATGTATAACATTTTTTTATAACATGAGTTCAGCAGATAGGCAGATTTATCCGTGCAGGAACGGAGAAATAATACAATTTCCTGCGGCCGGGCGGCCTGTCGTAAGAGGCGACAGAGCAACCCACAGCCAGGTGGTAGGGCATGTACCCGACTGGATGGCTACCACTCCTGGTCTAAAGTATGTCGCGATAATAACCTTGAGTTGTGTTCTGGCATTAGTGACCAGGTTCCAGTCTCCCTTAAGAGAGTAGCAGCGCATTTGTAGCACCGTTGGTACTGCAATAAAAAAAAGACGGTCCACCTGATAGGAAGCGGTTACCATCGCCTATGGACATTTTCAATACCAAAGGTGCTACAAATGCGATGCTGCTCTCTTAGGAGAGACTGGAATCTGGCCACTAATGCCGGAACACATACAACTATACAGTTCACATTACAATAATTAAACTCACAAATTATCAAAAACTAGCTTTAAATCATCTCGAAAGCTTTGACCTAAAAACTAAATAGCTAACAAGAAACAAGTTATATAAAACTTATAAAAAATAAAATAGTCGCGGGAAGCAGTTAATAATTTTCTATATCTAACTTTCAAGGGGCAGTAGTAAGTAGTAACAAGGCAAGACGGCCTACTTACACATACAAGTAACTAGAGATGCTAGTTGTGTTTTGTTTTCATCATGTTTACATCAAAAGGCACTATTTGTACAATTCTTGAAACAGGCCGTCAGTATAGGATAATATAAAGATAACTAATACTTGGAATAAAGATCTCGTACAGCCATACCATTAATTTTCCAAAAATATTCCGCTCTATATTTTATTGTTGTCTGAATCAATATACGGGCGGACAAATCGTGATACCTAAAAAATGTGTCGAAACTTTTTAGAGGTCCATAGAATTAAGAATGCACAAAAATAAGAAATAATAATATTAAAATTTCGATGAAATTATATGAAAGTATATGCATTCATGAAAGTAGATGAAGATTCTGCCTATCCTTGTTATTCTATCCGTGCAGGAATGGAGAAAGAATACAATTTCCCGCGGCCGGGCGGCCTATCGTAAGAGGCGACAAAACAACCCGCAGTCAGGTGGTAGGGCATTTGCCCGTCTAGATGGTCCCTGGCGTAGAGTATGCCGCCATAACAACCTGAAGTTGTGTTTCGGCATTAACAGCCAAGTTTCAGCCTTCCTTTTAAAGAGCAGTAGCACCTTTAGTGTTACAAATGTCCGCTTTCCAGCAGGTGAAGGGTTTTTCTGTATACTGAACTGAAGCAAGAGAAAAAATAGCTTTAGTGTCTGATGTATTCAATCATAAATTGAAAGTCTTAATAAATTTCTTTTTAATTTTAGTCAATCTTCATGTCTGCTACATTAAAGGTGCTACTAAAGTGCTGCCAGTCTTGAAGACGGTCTTGGTACTTCATCAATCAAGGTTGTTTTGGCGGCATACTTTACACCAGGGGTGGTGGCCACCCAGACTGGTAAATGCCCTAAACCTGACTGTAGGTTGTTTTGTCGCTTCTTGTGACAGGCTGCTCGGCCGCAAGAATTGCATGAATAAAATGTTTTAAATAAGAAGTTAATTTCCAATTTTAGGTGAGATTTTCTGGGTCCTGATTCAACACAGGACGTCACATCCCAAGGATTTATTTTTCTTAAATCAACCCATTTCTATTCCTTTTCCAATCCACGACAATATTATTCTTCTTATCTTTCTTAAATCATCCCAAATGTATTCTTAACTCGGGTTGAGTTAAGAATTTTAGAACTAGCATAAAACAGACGTTCTGTGTACGATCTGGCCAAAAGTTATAATTAAAAAAACCTTAAAATTAAAACGCATGTATAATATATACTGAATGTTGGCTTTGTGTTTTACCATGCGCAGATTTATTCACTAGCACATGTAGATCTATAGAAACAAGAAAGTAATATTGACACGAGTCGGCCTACCTTATCAAAAGGCACTTACCGTCGCCTTTAATAAGGATTGCAAATGTCCCTTTGCCACACCAAGAGTGTCGCTAACACGTTGCTGACCTCTAAGAAACCTGCGGTGGATGTTTCAGACCATTGTTGTACGTGTAATAAATTTTCTAGTAAATCATTGAGCATGAGAGATCAAGGAAATGGGGGTAAACATCCCGTTGCTTGCGAGCGATGCGGTTGTATAAGTTGGGCACCGAATCAAACAATTCCTCAGAACACTTCCCATTGTATAGGTGGACTTCTGCTTATTCTTCTTCGATACTAATACGGAACCTCCCCGTTTATTAACTGCTCACCTAAGTTTTTTGGCTCCAAGAATTCGCCCACACGACGTTACATTTTTTGCGATCCAAATTTTGATTAATGCTCGACATTGCATTATTGTATTTTTATCGTTCTTGTTTCATCCCTTTTTGTTGCTTGGGACGATTTTTTTGTGAGTTTTAATAATACTGTCCTATAAACAGCTGGTAGTTATTTGGGACTGATTGCAAAGCGAATTTTGCTATCGGTGATATTCCGCCTGAAATATAATGAAGAATTTCACTGAAAAGTGTTTCGTATATATATTTTTTGTGAGTACTTACTTTTCCCAAAAAAAGTCTGGCCCACAAGTTGTTGATTCGAGTATATCCGATGTCGTGTATTTACGATCTTATTCATATTGAATTAAATTAAGTTTCTAGAATTCTTTATGGTTCTTAAAGAATACTACAAACTTACTCTAATTCAATATGAATAAGATCGTTAAAAATGCCTCTTGTACCATTTAAGGACGGGACAGAGCTGACTATCTAATTCTATTAAGAGAATTTATTCTAATATTGATTGTTTATGGCCGGCTCCTATATCTTAGCAATCGTTCACTTTTCTTACTATCGATTAAATATTGACATGAGCTCCATATATCTTATGTTAAAAATCAACCGATGGTAGGGCAAGTGAATGTATAGGCATAGGAACCGGCTATTAATCCACCAAATTGATAAATTATCAAACGGTTTTATTCTCTCTTTCAAATTGGACAAATCAACCAAAGCGAACATAGACTTGAATCATTCAATGTTATTGATTAAAGTTTTATCCCTTAAGTTCTTTACCTTTGAACCCAATTGATTAAATTTGGTTTCTCCCTCTCTCTCGGTATTAGCAACACTATCCATGATAGTTCAATGGGGTGACATAAATATTGTTGTTTATTAAATTAATTTAAAAAAGAAGGAAGTATGATGCACCTGCTAATAAAATATACGTTTATTGAAGTTTCAACGTTTATAAAATTAGTATTTAAATAAATAAAAAAAATCAATTATATAATCACAACAGGATCGTAGTATCAGAAAGTAGAATACAAAATTTTACGAAAATCTATAATAAATATAACTCATAACGCCATCTAGCGAAGAACCTTTGAACTATGACAGTAAGTGAATGACAACATGACGTGCGCGTGAGCATCGTTGTTGAACGCTTCGAACATTATGGGATTGATTTTAATGTTTTTTTAAGATAAGAATTAAAAGTGTTCGTTCTCGTATTAAGGCAATATCATCTTATAATTTATTTGAAAATTGATTATTCAATACTTATGATCATGTACCTTGCAAAAAATCTTATTAGATATTTTCGTATAAGATTTTTGTGCTAGGTTTGATAGTGATGTACAACATATTTCTGAACATTGCAATCTTAATAGAACTTTAGTACTTAATATTATTTTAATATTTTTTAACGGTGTTAATTTTTTATTGCAAATCTGGCAATCAGGCAGACGGCCCGCCTAATGTAAAGTGGATTGCTAGAGACCTGTTGAAGCCAATACCTTAGGATAGGGATAGGAAGGACGGCATAAATATCTCTCTGCATGCGGAAAGTCTGTAGAGCTTACAATGCCCTACGAGTCCAATGCAATTATTCCCTCAGGGTGCTGTTGGGCAACTGCGCTTCTGCAGTGCATCGACTATGTTCAAAACACACACGATAGCTTTGATACTTTATGGCGTAAAAAACAGCATCGTTGCTGAGCATTTTACGTCGTAGTAGGACGGCGTCCTGAAGGGAATGGCCGATTTGACTGCCTACTGATTTGGTCAAGAGGACTAAATCAGGTTTAGTCATTAATTACTAACATTAGTGAAAAATATTACTAATTGTATTTCTCTGCAGACTACGGGTCATAAAAATGGCCTGGACTTTAGAAGGGCTTGCGTGGGGCCATGGGAAGGCCAACACGTAGAGGCCCTTAGACAAATTTAATCTAAATGTGGCGTCACACTGACCGGTGGTTATCCCTCTCTACACCATATAAAAATGCACCCAAGTACAAGCGGTCCGGTCAGCGTAGGACTATTGTTGGGATCAAGAACAAAAAGTCCGGGATATGGGAAGAAGTGCTAGTGGAACTACGGATTGGGGACATGGCGTCTTCCCGTCAGATGTTGAAGGAACATGGAAAAATGGGCAGATGGTGACTCGCCACTCACTGCATGGACCCCAAAAAATGCCATAGAAGACAGAGGTAACATGGGTGTGAGTGGCTAAGAGGTGTCAAGATGTGGGCTGCAGGTTCACCGTAGCTACTTCTGACGTTATGCCATTTATCACTTCCACTCCTGGAGTTAGAGTTTTATCTCTAGCGATCTCGACTCCATGCCGGCTGGCTAAGGCAAGTACGGTATGGGCTCTTAATTTAAAAACAAGTATTGTAACACTCGTTCTTTTGTACGAACAGTGTTTACCAATTTATTGTAACCCATTAATTCAACGGGAATGCTTTAATACATTTTTATTTAACTTTAGTCCTATCACATACGCTTTCCTAATAAATCCCATTAGTTTTCGCTATACCTAATATGTAAGTAGTTTGATAACGACACCTATTCTGATTAGACTAAGATTCTTGCAGAAAATATCTTTCTATTAAGAATTCTTGAATCTTGTTAGTTCCAAGTAAAATATACTTAGTATTTTGACGTATTTTTTGCATTTTTATTTTTTACATTGCCTGAATCGTGTATTAAGTACGTTAGTGTCAAGTAAGAAGCCCAGGGTAAATAATTTTTGAAACAAAAAAAATAGATTATATTGTATATTTTTTACACCATCTGTAGAGATATCAAAGAACAGCCAGCCCACCGATTTTTTAAAAAGCTTATGTTTTGACGCGAGAATTTCCGATTGAAAATTAGAGTTATTTTTCGATATTAAATCAAAATAAGGTGAAATAATAAATATTTTAAATCAAAAAAATTACAGTGTATTTTAGATATAAAAAGGTAAGTTTTTACCAAATTTTGTGTAACATTTTTTTTTATTAAAAAATAAAAATATAAAAACTTGGTTATTTGAATTTTTCACATAAATTTTAGGTTTTGAGGTTATGTGAAAAATGTGTAAATACAAAAGTTGTAGATCTTTTTATTACCTGCATTTTTCCATTTAACTTTTACCATAGGACATTAATATAGTTTTGCCGAAAATCGAGATAAACCGTTTTTTACCCTTTAAAACTCACCCCCTTCCACTTCCCGACTTCAGATTGCCCGTAAATTATTTTTCCTTTCATTTTTGTTATATTCTCCTCCTTTTCAAATTGGTTTCATCCTACTACTATTTTTTTCACTTTTTCCCATTTTCAACGGTTTTAGCCCTGGTCTAAAGTAGTAAGTATTGATTTGTATGTTTCTTTCTAAGGGCCGATTGCATAAGGTTGCTTAAATTTACTTAAGAAACACAAAACGTATTAAACACCCTTAAATACGATTAGCGTCTTGCACAACGCAAAATTTGCCGCTAAATATGTTTAAAGAACTGTCAATACGTTTTGTGTAAAACGAATGCAGGCAGTTTAATGTGATTAACTAATTTTATTTAAAGGCGATCGTTATGCAAGCGTCCCTAAGTCTTTATTACATTTTCACGTAATAGAGGAACAAGACAAAATTGTAATTATGGACGACTTCATCAGAAGAAATATAAGTTGTGTACGTGTCAGAAAAATGTGAATAAAATATATTTCTACACGTTTAGAGAATACTACCCCGTCCCAAAGAAGGTGAATAGCAAAAACGTCAAAGCGCAATCAATTTGTTGGTGGCGGGGTCTATCCTGCAATACCTTAAACGCACGCGACATACACACCGACATTTTAATGTACGATTATAACTTTCCGAGTTAAAGACTGTATATACTTATACGCACATCATAGGAATGTTAAAGATATTTCATAGTAATAGATATACGTAATATAATTTATGCTTGAGTAAAATGTTCTTCGCGTCGGTATGCAAGTTTGTCTCAAATAGGCTCCTTAATGACTTTTGATAAAGAATTAAGAAATTCGAACAGAGAATAATACTACCTAATACCGGATAATGGGATAGATCTTGGGATAGATTTATGTAAAGGTTATCCCGGAAAGTTAGATAGGTTTTGTGATTTTGGTCTATTTTGTCCATGTTATCCATTTTGTCATTATTGTCAAGTTTTGTCATTTATGTAATTTACCGATAGATGGGATAGTTTGCGATATAAAATGAAGTAAATCTTCCGGAAGCAAATGCATAACATTTTAATACAATGTAACCTGTGCTGTCTGCTCTTTAAACAAAGAGTACAACTTAATAGCGACTCGATCACAATATATTTGTGAGCGTCATTTATAGTGATGTTATTATATTAAACTAGCCTAAAGTAGGCTGCGGAGCCAGCAAAACGCTGTACGTTGAATCGTACAGTGTAATTCATACAAATATTATTATATGCTATAGTAATATTGATCTTCAGTACTTATAGATAGATAACACTGTATTGCTCAAAAATACAGATTTAGGTGTTTAGGTACAGTGGATAAATATAAAACGTCTTTAACACCATCAGTCTCCCTTAGCAAATTAAATAAATTTTATAGCTAATGTATATTATCTAGATTGAAAATTAGCTTTCGCATAAAAGGTCTTACTGCGTACTGGGCATTAATATAAGTGCTATTTTGTAATTAAATTAATCCTTTTAGGTATCATGCGAGTCCGGTTTAAGGCTTTTTCTATTACGAAGCTGACCATCGCGCAGACAAGTTCAGGGAACGTATCTAATGGAAAACGATTGCCGTTGCCTAGAGACGTTTGCAACACCAGGAGTAACGCCTACCCAGCATTTGGTATGTGATAGCAGGGCCGGATGGAGGGATTAGACAGAAAGAATGAGATCGAAGGGTCAGGCTAGGGGAATAGAAGAAAAGGAAGGGATATGCAAGAGAGGATAGGGGGAGGTGGCATTGAAATCCAATCACCAAGATAATCGTTATCGTATTCATCAACACAGTTTGTATAGCAAAAAGGGTAGTTTACTAAACTAAATATATTTTTCTTCTTCTATTGGCTTTAAATAATAAAATATGATAGTTTTATAGAGAAGTAGTGGTTGAAAATCGACCATAATAATTCGTTGTTAAAGACTATACTTTTATAATCACAGATTTCGCCAAGGCGATATTGTTTATTTGATTTTGACAATAAACAAAAGAGTATATATGCGTGTGTGTCAAATACATGGTAGTGTGTTTAATGTATTTTTTATGCATAATTAAAAAAAATTGCAGGGACGGAGATATAACACAATTTCCTGCGGCCGGGCAGCCTGTCGCAAGAGGCGACAAAATAACCCACAGCCTGATGGTAGGGTGTTTGCCCGTCTGTGATGGCTACCACCTGTGCTAGACTAAGCTAGTATGCCATTATAATATGGCATACCTTGAGTTATGTTCCAGCATCAGCGGCCAAGTTCCAGTCTCCTTTTAGAGAGCGGCGGGATATTGATAGCCTTCGGTGTAGCCAATATTTGTGAACTCATGCAATAAAAAACATTTAACACGTGGCAAGTGTAATAATATACACATTTTTTTCAAATTCAAATTCAAAAGTTTTTATTCAAATAGGTTAAAATTTTATTTTATTTCCTAGTCTATGTACACCGCTTCGCAACGTGTTATTGCTGTTAAGGAGAAGAAGCGGCAAGAAACTCCCCAGCAACACGTCTAGCTAAAATTGTTTTTCTTTATATTTCTTATTCTATTATATCTCACGTTCTTTTTTTATAAGTTTTATACAGAAGTATGTTACAGAATTACTTTTGAAGAATTATTAGAGTTGTAACAAACAGTGCATATTCAATAAGACAGAGACACAATACAAGGAAAGAAAAATATTATTATAGTTATAATGAAAACATGACGTACTAATTTTTTTGCTGCAACATATCTCAATATATTAACTTTCAAATACACCAATATTAAATGAATATTATTAATAATAAGACATATAAACCGGGCATTAGACGGCTTAGTAAACCTTGCAATTAATTTCCTAAACTGGTTATATAGTTATTAAGTTACTACTTACGATTTAAGTGACCTTTGGGACTTAGGTCTCATCCCTGCGTATTTCAATACTGGTTTTGTGGTTTCATAAATCCAGTTGCTAGTCTGTTATAAACTAATAAATGCTAGTTGAATTAGCACTATGTTTATGGCGGCACTGGCACATAGGAACAGCCTGCTATTTCATATTAGATGGATTATTAGTATGGTATATTACACTAAACAAGTTAGTATAATACACTACACTAGATATTGTTACGAGCTGCGAGACTCGAATTAAATATGCCATTGGATTATTATAGAGTTTATTAGAACTATACAAATACGTATAACACAGGTACAAATATAACCGAACACAGTTCCAGTCTCCCTTAAGAGAGCAGCAGGGCATTTGTAGCACCTTTGGTGTTGCAAATGTCCATAGGTGACGGTAACTTTCCAACAAGTGGGCCATCTGCCTGTCTGCTGAACTCCTGCAATAAAAAATAAAAAAAACACAACAAATCCAAACTTAATGCAGAAGGTCGTAATTTCATAAAACGCGCAAAGTCCGTCACTATTAGATTCTTGCTCGACTACCCCCTTCCTCAATCAGGCCATCGTTTTATACTGCACAAATGCAATGTGCTCGTATCGTAATCCGAAACACCTGGCTAATGAGTCGGCCGCAAGCAGCCATGAATAAGTACCATGAAACAAATGGCTGTTCTCTAGAAACGTATGCCAATAAATAAGTAAACAAAAGAAGATGATCATAAAAGAATTACAATTAGTTCCAAAGCCGAAAGGTAATGTAAAATGTGTTTTTTTTTAAAGATATGCAGGTCAATTTTGTTTTTCGTCGGGACCTGAGTTGTAACAATATTAATATATGAGTCTCAGATTCTGACTAAAGTTGTTGATGTCACATTTAAGTTATAAGTTGTGTGAGAGCTTTAGCGGTAATTGAAGCGTTATGTGTTGCTATGCAGTTTTATTTTGTAAAAATATAGGTATACTCGTATTGCATTGATTTAAAATTAACAACAGTTGTAACTTCATTGATAGTTTTTGAGTACTTTTCACAAATATATACTATAGGTATAAAATATTGTGAATTGGACAATAGAACGCACATGCACACACGCACATGCACGCATGCACGCATGCACGCATGCACGCACACACGCATACAAACAGACGTGTGCGCTCGCCCTCCCAGCAGCCAGTAAACTTGATTTTCATGCAATAATTATAATACCAAGAATATAATATTAATAATATAATAATGATCGGCCGACAAACACACGTATTGTATTAAATATAGTAGTACCATGTTGATGTTGTATGCATATTGAATGCAATATGGTCGCACAAAATCAGCCAAGTGCTTGTCAATCTACGTACAATCACGGGTTCCGTGAAGGTGATCCGCATCAAGATAGTTTTTTTTTTTTAATTTTCCAGTCAAATTTCATTCATATAGATCACAATTAAACAAGGATTTTCTTGCCTTATCTTCCTAGATTGAGGTAGGTTGGAGTTTCGAGCGAAAAAATTTAACCCCGGCTTTCACTCATCAGGCTCTGACCCACCTGTAGCTTGTGTATGACTGTTAAACCCACGCCCATATCTGCCTATAGTATCATAGCGGCTCTCGTAGACCTATCTTTGGTTTTACGTTCAGTAGTTTCTGATGCTGACGCCTCATTTGGGATAAGTTTTACAGTTAACGGCCGTTTCACGCAGATGTGACGATGGGGGTAATACGCTGTTTGTGATGTTACATTGTTTTTCATTGTTAATGACGTTATTTGTAAAGTCTTTATTGACTTTATAAAAGTCAATACCTTTAACATTATCGCTGGTGCGACCCTAGCATAAGAAAAATGACAAACAAACAAACACGACGTTTTTATAAGTGGAATGGATGATTAATAAATAAGTATAAGCTAAAAATAAAATAAAATATAAATCATACTAAAAGGCAACTCTCGTTTTAAACATTCAAATTATTCAAACCATATTATTAATTATATAAATTCATTAAACATGAAATCGAACTCTGAACATTTATTTTAATAAGCATTAAATAACATCGGCGGAATAATGAAGGGCTGTATATAAATTGTATTAATTAACGAAGTCCATATGTCACGGTGTCCCCCCTCGCCGAAAATGATCTACAAATCCCCACTTTTAGGTGGGCATTGCCCCCCTATAACGGTACCAACACAGGCGGGGCCTGAGCGCAACACGCCAATCGCAGTAAATGTTGCGCAAGCGGACAACGGTGATCTAAGCGAATGATCTAGCGAGCTTGTCATTTCGCATGCTCCCGATTGGTTGGATCATTATAATTCAGATCGATCCAGTTTTTATCGACCTGCCTTATTTCTCAACCAATTTGCATATGAACTAGAACCTAATTATGAAATTTATCCAAATCATCCGTTTACGAAATATTTATTATATATGATTATTAATTAATTATGTTTAACATAGAGAAAGTAACGGAGCATAAGGCGCGACCTTCCTGCCGGACGGCCGTACCTGCACTGACTGATGGGCGAAGCTTAACCTCTGATAATAAGGGAGCGGGACAGGCGTAGCTTCCGCGTCCGTGTTAGAATGAGACGGAAGATGTATCTTCTTCGGTGATCGTGAGGTGCAAGATGAGTTTACAGTCACACACCGACCACATCCGAGTGAGGCTCGGGTGACGGATTTTAAAAATCGAACGTCGCGTATTGGACTGCGCGGGCGCATATTCGCGCGTTCGTTTGTTGAAAAACTTTTTTTTAATATGACAGTTTGTATTGTATACATGGTGTGATTTTTAGTGTTGTGCTGTGTTTGATGATGAGAATTTAATAGTTTTGTGGCGAACTTTTTGCGTAATAGGAAGTCCTGTGATCAGCTGATTTTGAAAGCTACGTACAAGGTTTGATCAAACTTATATCGTTTCTTATTTATTAAGTTTTTATATTAATTTCTACTGCATAATTAAATGATATATTAAAAATATCATTTATTTCATGGAAATGTAAATCTTAAAAAAAAATGTAAATTAAGCAAAATTTTTTTGTTAAAAATCTGTTATTAGAAATTAATATAAAAAACAAAGTACATAATAGAATGCATTTATGTTTTGCAAAGTAACATGATTTTCTAAAATACGGAATTCAGCATTTTTGTACTACTTTGCTATACATCAATCTATTATACATATAAGGAATAATTTATATACGTATTTTGTTAGCGCAACTAAAGTAATAAATTACATATATTTAACAAACGCACAAATCTATTTATATATTAACTTATCAATTTATTTTTCTTTTACTGAATTTCAAGTAGAATAATTACATTATTACAGACTATATTTTTTTTACAAAAAGCATGTTATTGTGTTTAGAAAAAGTCAAAACATTTCGGACCTTATTTTTAAAAAAACTTCGTTTCACGAAACGAAGGTATACTAGTAAAATACTCTTTATTTGCCTGCACTATGAGATTCTGTGAGTTGCAGTCGTGGTTGAATAATTGAGAGGAAGATGCTTAAGTTTGTGTGGGCATCTAATGAGAGATGAAACTCATGTAACAAAAAGAATTTTAAGCTGAATTATTGACAGATATAGGTAAAGGTAGGCCAAAAAGAAGTAAATAGATTGTATGATAGATAGACATGGATTTAGGGTGAATAACCGAATATAGTAGTATGAAAAGAAATTTAATACTATGCTAGTTACATATTTTACAAGTATAAAAGTATATTAGAGACAGCTGTTGCAAAGAGCTGTAATTTTTTATAAGATTCGCCTTCATCCCTTTTTACCCGAGTGCCTTAAGAAAGGGTTATGTTTTTCGCGCGTATCTTGTATGCTTATAATTTTCTTTATTACTTCGTTATTTCCAAACGGCTTGGTGGATTTCGACAGTTAAGGTATCGTTATATCTTAAACTCAAGTATCCTTAGGTGAGGGATAGGTGTTTAAGAATAAAACAAAATGGAGGATTTTTGGCACGAAATAGTCTTTAAACAAATTAAACAAACCCCTCAAGTAAGGTGCCAAAATAAAAATAATTTAAAAGGGGTTACAAAAATATTTATAAGTTATATGTTTAAATTTACGAATAACAAATTCTTGTTAAATTGTTACTTTATAATCATTATACTAATACGTGAAGCAAAAACTTTGTACCACTTTTTACGAGGAGAATGAAATTTCGTATACTTATAGTTTATATATAGAAGGAGTGCAGAATGCTAATATTTTTTATAAAATTATGCTTAAAATAAATTAAATCATTGAAAAATTACATTACATACACCTTAACATTACCATCTATTTGACACACACGCATATATACTCTTTTGTTTATTGTTAAAGTCAAATTAACAGTGTACATACAACCTCGGCGAAATCTATGATTATAGAAGTATAGTCTTAGTCAACAGAACCTTAGTAATGTTCAGTCTTATAATTTGAATTAATTATGGTCGAATTTCGACGAATGTCAGCCTGTTCGCCTGGTTCAAGCAATAAAAAAACAATTCCCCACAAACCGTCACCAATTTAGGAGATTCATTAGTCGTCACAAACATAATCCGTCTTATTGAAATGTAAATTGTGACAACAAATTCGAATAACATATTGAGGAATTTATTCAAATCAATGTACGGGCCGTATTAAGGTTTTTAATATGACGGTTGGATTTACGACCACACTGGCGATTATGGCTGTTTTCAAATCAAGAGGCTCGGTAAACTATAGTTGTTCCATTTTCTTTCTTTAGGTTTGTTACCAGTCTGGCACAAAAAAGGAAAATGCTCAAGAAAAATAAATATATTCAATTATTTATCTATAACTGAAAGCATTGATTTCTCTTATACAATTAATTTTTTATTGCTAATACAAATGTTTTTGGTATGCCATACTCCATAAACGAAAAATTACTGTCACAAGTATACAGGTAAAATGTTGAAGAAAAATAAATGTATGAAGTTATTTATCTATAACAATCCATCTATCTATAACACAAATCAATTATCTTAAAAAATTAAACTTTTTAATTGCTACCATTATTTTTTTGGAATTTTATGTTCCAAGTACTGTTACAATTCAAGAATTTAAATTATTCAATATGAATAAAAAAAAATTATTTATCTATAATTAAAAGCATTTATTTATCTTCAACTGTTAAACTTTTTGACTATTACTTTTTTGGAAGACTGTACGCTAATTTTTTACACAAGTTGCGACATTAGCTGCATATTACACAAGTAGAATTAGTTTAACAAAACTGGGTCGTTTTAGTCTTACGCCAAAAGTAAGGTTTTAACTGAAAATCAGCGTTATGTCGGATATAATTCCGGCATAGCAATATGCTGAGGTTTGCAACCTTGTATGCTGAAAATGCGACGTAAAAATTCTCAAAATATGCTCTCTGTATAATAATGTGTAATGAATCTATTAACGTCGCTATTTCTTAAAATAAAATCTTTTTCTTTATTTCGTTTCTTTCTTAGCTTATTAAATCGATAATTTATTATTCTTTTTGTCACATTCTTTTCTTTTCTGTTTAATACCTTAGTCTTCTTCCTCTTGGTTTTTATGTGATATATATATATAGACTTGATATGATAAATGTATGTTCCAAAAATAAATTATAGTATACCCTTGAGGTCACAAAAACTATAGCACAATCTCATCGATCATTAATCATTTTCGATCTAGATCGAACGCTATGAAGATTGGAATGCAAGGATCAGAGTTCACACCGATACTATACTTATTGTTTTAACAAGTATAGTTATAGTTTATTGAATTAAAGAGCACAAATAATTATCTATGTTCTCTTATTAATATCATTTTCAATATATATATATATATATATATATAAGTCCAAATTCAAAACTGCTTGTTGTAAATGAATATTTATATATTTATTGTATATCAGCCTATATGATCTGAATTTTTCGTGATTTGGTTGCAAAGTGGTTCAAAAAATTTAAAAAAACACTTAGCTGTTAAAAAAATTAGTTCAATTTTCGTGTATTTAGAATAAATTCAAAAGATGTGAATATTATAGTCCAATTCATACAAATAAAGTAGAGAGTAGAATAGTAACTATGTGACTAAAATTCTTAACTTCAAGTTAAGATTTAAAACTTAAAAATGGATGTTGTCATTGATTAAGTAATTTTTAACCACAAACTTTATTGATTACATTATTTTTAAAATATCACGTGTCCTTATGAAATTACTTATTACTAATGGCTAAATTTTGTTATTAGATGTTTGGAGCTTATGTAAAATTTAAAGGGAACTGAACGGCCGGTAAGATATAGAAACCAGCAGTTAGTGAGCATCAGCTATAGGAACAAAATATCATTAGTTTAAAAACGTTTAAAATCGAACGAAGTGTATCGTAACCCGTTGATGTCTTTTGTACCTACACACATATACGTGAAATATGTTTTCATGCAGTAACAACAATTCATATAAATTGCGATAAGTATTCATACAGTCTTGAGAATCAGCTCTGTGAAGTTGGCACCTCGAGTTGCGAATTTTTAAAAGAACAATATCTCATTCGTTTGTCCATCGTTAGTCCACGTTTGCCCAGGAAAAATTTTCGTTTGCCCACCCTTGGTTCAAAAGTTATTGAACAAAAACTTTTTTTGAAAAAAGAAATTCCGGTTCTTCCCATATTTTCGCAAGGTTTCATGTTTTTTGCACTCGAATGGACTTTATCGTTACCTGATCCAATGCACTCGATTGTCCAGGCAAAAGTTTCGTTTGTCCACCCCTAGATCAAAAGTTATTATTGAACAAACACTTTGTTTTGGAAAAAGTAATTTTTGTTCTTTCAGTTCATAGGATCAGCTAACGATAAAGTCCATTCATGTGTCTTAAACATTAAACCTCGCGAAAATATGGAAAGAACAAAAATTACTTTTTCCAAAACAAAGTGTTTGTTCAATAATAACTTTTGATCTGAGGGTGGACAAACGAAACTTTTGCCTGGACAATCGAGTGCATTGGATCAGCTAACGATAAAGTCCATTCGAGTGCAAAAAACATGAAACCTTGCGAAAATATGGGAAGAACCGGAATTTCTTTTTTCAAAAAAAGTTTTTGTTCAATAACTTTTGAACCAAGGGTGGGCAAACGAAAATTTTTCCTGGGCAAACGTGGACTAACGATGGACAAACGAATGAGATATTGTTCTTTTAAAAATTCGCAACTCGAGGTGCCAACTTCACAGAGCTTTGAGAATCTTATTTTGGTTTTGAATTCAATATTCTGAAAATTGATGTGATCACATACACACTACATGGAAATAATTATTTTAAGACTGAAATTGGCGTGAGGAACCTCTAATTGAATAATATATATACCTAGTTTGAGAGTCAGAGACAATTTAACTTTTTGTATAGTATTTTTAGCCTCTAAAATGTGTTTCATTCTATAAAGATATTTTGTATTATTTAAATGATAAATATAGTCATAGTTTTGCAATTAAAAAAAAAAAACAATTTTATTTTCAATTCAATTTATTTAATGCGAAAATAGGTATTAATAAAGTATTGAATTAAATGTAGTTCAATATATAATAAACCTAATCAATACTTTCTTAATTTTTCACTACTAGTATACATAATAAAACTACGTTTATTAATTTTTTGTTTTATACTACTTTCTTTGTGCACCGAACCACAAACCAACTTGATCGATAATTTATTTTTATTACCAATACTCATTTTAATATTATATAAAATTAGCCAAGTTATTATAGCTAGACATATTTGCTGAAGAGTTTCTTGCGCCGTTTCTCTTCATGTAACAACGTTTTGCGAATTGGTGGTAAATTAGATTAAGCTCCCATAGAGTAAATAATAACCATGAACAAAATTAAAACTAAGTAATTAAAATGAACAAGTTTGCGGTAGGCTAAATAAAACTTTAACAATACTCGTTGACAATGTCATCTTTGTCTTCAGAGATCACGGCTAATGAAAAGTGGCCGAAACGTCGACGAAATCGAATAGTAATAATCAAATAAATTACCGCGCTTAAAACAGCTAAAACGTAGTTTTATTAAATCTAATTAAGTTTTTATATCAATAAAATAAGGATACTTTTTAGGGGTTTGGACTCTGGTACACACTGATAAACACTGGTATTATAAAGAATAGATACTGAAAAATATATTATCTTGTTGTTATCTATATTTTAATACGTGGAGCAAAAACTTTGTACACCTTTTTACGAAAATTGCGCAGACGGAGCAGTATGAAATTTCGCACACTTATAGTTTATATAGAAAAGGAGTGTAGAATACTAATTTCTTTTATAATTATGCATAAATAATACATTAAATCAATAAAAAAAAACATTACACACACTATACCATTAGCATGTATTATTATTAAAGTCAAATTAACAGTGAACCCTTGGCGAAATATGTGATTACAGAAGTATAGTCTTTGACAACAGAACCTTAATAATGTTCAAACTTATAATTTGATTAATTATGGTCGAATTTCAACCACTAGTTCATAATGTACGAAACAACTCAATGAATATATATAGTTAGGTTGTAGAGCTTGCTCTCTTTAAGCAAATGGAATGCCGTGTCCAACAGTGTCCGTAATGATGCCCACGACGCGGATTATAATTGTAAAAGACTAGTTAAAAATTAACTTACAATATACGATGTAAATGGACGAGATCCTGGTTGTTTATCTCGAATAATTATGTTGGGACTGGTTTCCTTTGTAGCAAGAAGTCTACTTAACTGCAGTACGTTTACATATACATAAAAAGATGACGTGATTAGTTCTTTTACGTATATCTTCGTTATAGAATTAAAGTATAGTATCTGTGTTTCGTCCGTCTCGATAGTCAGACTAAGTCATGGTAGCGTAATGGCTAGCGCACGCGTCCCAAACTCAAAGGACGTGGGTTCGATCCTGGCCGCAACTAACTAACAACGGTGTAGGAAAACATCGAGATGCAACCTGCACATCGATATAACCGATGTGTCAAACCTGCCAAGCTTCCTTGCACAAGCGTAGAGGGTATATTGTCCGTTCCCTATAGTGGGAGGCCCAAACTCAACTGTGGGACATTTATGGGCTGTTATTGTAGGTGTGTAACACACATACGTTATTTACTTCATTATCTAGGAAGCTTGTTTCGGGGATTAATTTATATTATTATACGTGGATATTTAGGTTGTTAGAAAAATGTTAACACCGATGCGTTTTCAAGAACTAGTCGTAAGTAGTTCCACGTAGAACAACCTAACCAGCCTAATTAGTAGAGATAAAATCTCACCGCATTCATTGGCTCCGTCACATGGAACCATGGGCAGAGTGGAGGCTGACCTGTGTGAGCTTCAACCCCGTGACTTGCAAAAAATTGCACAGCACAGAGGTGGCGTGTTCTCGTTTCGAAGGCCTAGATACATTTTGAGTCGTTGAAACAACGGACTTAGTTGGTTGAGTAGTTAGTTATGATATCTGTGGGGGCCAGACGTATGTGCCGCCAATATAGGTTACGAATCGTAGTGCAGATGGAAAGAAAACTCGGTGTACTTGCAAAATCTCTAATCCGATTAATTAATACACCAATGGGTACTGCGGAGGACCGGCGCGGACTAATGCAGCTACGTAAGTGTACATCGCAATTTACACACACCCTACGGGTGTATGTGTTCCTATAGTCTCTTAAAATCACGCGTCCCAAGCCCAAAGGGCGCAGATTCAAACCCTAGTCGAAACATTTTTTTAATCGGCAGACAAACACACTTATTGTATATCACCAAATTTAGCAAGTTACGCTTGTGTTATGGGTAATATACAACGGACTACTCTGGGGCCGATCCCAGACACCCAGACCATAGTTAATAACGGAGAAAATACGTTTCCGAAATTTACTGTACCAGGAATCGAACCCGGAGCCTCTGCGTTGCAATGAGGTAGGCCGGCAAAAGCTTTGCCCACTCAACCACAAAGGCCGTCAAATGCACCTCTTCGGCAGTTTTTCCACCCTATGTGAATATTTACTCTTCAATAATTTACCATAAAAATATCATAAATCTTCATGATATGATATGTAACGTGGGTTTTTTAAAAAAAAATTCTATAATTATTTTAAGTTATGACAATAATTCACCATATTCTTCAAATTATTGACATGAAATCATTTTTCTCCTTCAATTATATTATAAAAGAAGTATAAATTTTTTTTTTTAATTCTAATTTATTTTATTCACAATAAAATAAATATGCATCTGCAAAACTAACGCGTCAATGGAATAAAAAAATCTCTAAAAACATTGGTGTTGCTACAAGCCTTAACGGCTAGCCGTTTTATGCCTATATTCTGTGGTTTCATGTTATCAAACCGATCGATGCAGACCTAACAGCTGTAATTAATATAATGGTTCCAGCATGGCTCTACGTCTTAAAGCTCATATAGCTCTCTGGATATGTTTCCTTGTACAGTTAATACCCAAATGCTTTTATTTATCCTTTATCCCTGCAGAAACGGAGGACACAATTTCATGGGGCCTGGCCGCAAAAACAAGCCTGGTGGTAGGGTATTTGCTCAACTGGATGGCGACCACCCCTGGTCTAGAGTATGCCGCCATCTTGTGTTGTGTTCCGGGATTAGTGACCAGGTTCCAGTCTCCGTTAAGAAAGCAGCAGCGCGTTTGTAGCACCTCTGGTGTTGCAAATGTCAATTGGTGATGGGATCTGCTTTTCATCAAGTGGACCGTCTGCCTGGCTGTTGAACTTCTGCAAAAAAAAAAACTAGATTTCTAAGCCCTATACGAACCCTTGGAACGCCTTTTGTACTGTTATTCATATTTTAGGTTAGGTTTAGGTTATTATTTAATTGAAAAGGAAGATGCACCAATAAATTAAAACTTACAAAAATAATAATATCCTTATTCAGCGGTCAATCTAACACATGATAACATTACCTCATATACCTGTCTCGAACTCGAAACACAATCGAAAACAAGGTCCAACACGATACTTGACATTAAAAAATTATATATATACACACATATGCTTTTATGGCCAAATTCCCGAAGTATAAAAGCGTACGTGGTAAAATGTGTTTTTTACTCCACCGCGAGCGCTCTGGCAGTGGTTTTTGCGTTACTTTCTAAGAAGTATTGTAAATAAATTAATAATCAGGGATATTGCATATACTTCATAATTGATACTCTTAAGTGTGTATTAACAAATCCAAAGGAATCTTTAAAAATGCTTAAATATATCACTAAACAAGTACTTTTTCAGAACATTTTCCGTGTAAAGTACTACTTAATATTTAAGAAAGAATCTTGTATTTTTCGGAAAAAATAAGTATCCAATATTTCATCAATTTAAAGTTTAAGCTTTGTGTTTATGTTTTTGTGTCGGAAGATATTAGAATTAAATATATAGCAAAGAAGAGGCAAGATAGTTTGTTATATGTATTAACTCGGTAGTGGTGTAAAAGCTATGATATGATACGAATATGATATCGTCACACAGAATACATAATATATTTGAATATCTTAAGCTGCTAAAAGTTCTAAGTGTACCATCCCGTAGGTCGAACGTATGTAGCGATATAAATAGTAAAATAACTAACGAAATGAAAAGTTATAATTATTGCATTAAATTATTTAAGCCTTATCTAATTTTAAATAGTTATAAGTTTTTAAATTTACAATTATTCACTAAGTATGAGATAGCCTTCTTTAGACATGATTTTGAAATAGCTAGTGATACTGCAGTTTATGTGCACATAGCTTTTATATAAAAAAAAAACAAAAGTACATCGTTACCACTGACGTTCTTGTACAACTGGAGCCGATCCTCAAATACGTCATGTTGAACGTACACAAATGTAAGTATGAACATAATTTGATTAAGCAATGAACCATGTCGGTCATTCGCAATCAATCACTTGTTAGATTGTGATGTATCTTGACTCGTCTGAGATCGGTGTAAATAGGACGATTGCACGAACACGGATACGTGCGATATTGGTGTGAGGAGGAATGTAACAAAGTATGTATTATTAAAATCATTAATGTATTTAATAATAATAATAATTTATTTATTTGAAACTTTATATTCATACACAGAATTTTTTTTTATTCTACTAGCCCCTAAACTAGTTTTCACTGTATTATAGGAGCTAGTGTCCTCTCCTTTAATGTAGGAACAATTACACTGGTCAACAAGTTCAAAAACGTGATAAATAGAGATAAAGGTGCTAAAAATATGAGCGATAGCTCATTCGATTCGGAATCACCTCTAGAAAAATGTTTTTGAAGGATTTTGGGGCAGGTAAAAAATTGCAATTGTTATTAACAAAATAAGATGAAAAAAAAAAGATATTTAGTTTTTCGTTAATAACTCAAAAAATATTAACATTTAAGCAATTTTGAAAAAAGTTCGTTAAAGAGGAGGAAATTTCCGATAAAAAAGTCTCGACTCCCGAAACTGTAAGATCAATATTTATAATTTTCCCAGAGGGATGAAAATACGGCCGAAAACGGGTACTCTGGTTTACGCAAGGCACACCCACATCGGCCCTTTAATGAATAAATATTATTTAAACATACTAAATATGAAAATAAAAAATTGAAAAAATTCGGGCACTAACTGAATAGATGAATGAACAATAATCTGCTTGAAAAATGTTTTTATAACAATTTTTCATTTAGTTATTCAATAGTTAATTAATCTTTTTTTTTGCTTGAACATGAACATTGCATGTGTGATAATTGTTAAACTGTAAATTTAAGATTTTTTTTCCTTTCTTGGAGCAATTCTTGAAAGGCTTTAGAATAGAACCCCGTTGGAAAAATTAGGAAATGTTTATTTTTCATTTTTTTATTAATAATTTTCGTTGTTTTAAACTTTTAATTTTGTAACAACGAAAATTATTAATAAAAAAATGAATAATAAATATTTTCTAATTTTTCCAACGGGGTTCTATTCTAAAGCCTTTCAAGAATTGCTCCAAGAAAGGAAAAAAAAATTAAATTTATAGTTTAACAATTATCACACTTGCAATGTTCATGTTCAAGCAAAAAAAAAATATTAATTAACTATTGAATAACTAAATGAAAAATTGTTATAAAAAAATTTTTCAAGCGGATTATTGTTCATTCATCTATTCAGTTAGTGCCTGAATTTTTTCATTTTTTTATTTTCATATTTAGTATGTTTAAATAATATTTATTCATTAAAGGGCCGATGTGGGTGTGGCTTGCGTAAGCCAGAGACCCGTTTTCGGCCGTATTTTCATCCCTCTGGGAAAATTATAAATATTGATCTTACAGTTTCGGGAGTCGAGACTTTTTTATCCGAAATTACCTCCTCTTTAACGAACTTTTTTCAAAATTGCTTAAATGTTAATATTTTTTGAGTTATTAACGAAAAACTAAATATCAATTTTTTTTCATCTTATTTTGTTAATAACAATTGCAATTTTTTACCTGCCCCAAAATCCTTCAAAAACATTTTTCTAGAGGTGATTCCGAATCGAATGAGCTATCGCTCATATTTTTAGGACCTTTATCTCTATTTTTCACGTTTTTGAACTTGTTGACTAGACTAAATAACATAACAAACATTTAACACAACTTAAAATAAATATCTAAAAGAGTGGGTGCATGTGTGTGTGTGGGTGTGGGTGTGTTAATGATATACTCATATACATACATACTTTTAGAAGAATAATTAGAATAGAATACTCTTTACTGTATAGCATTAATGCATTTCAAGATGTTTAACTACAGAAAACAATAAGCAGTCTTATCACTAAAAACAATTTTTCCAGACAACCTGAGGATGGATTAGAAAAAAATGTGGGTTTTGCAATATAACTAGAATAGAAAAGTATATATATACATACATTTTAGAAAAGGCAATTATAACATACATAGAAATAAGACAAATATATATATATATATATATATATATATATATAATTTGTATATTTACAACATACAGATATTGCTTTAACAATGTGCTATCGCTCTTTAAAGGGGGGACTGGAACCAGCCACTAATGCCGGAATACAATTCAAAGTTGTTATGGCGGCATACTCTAGACCAGGGGTGGCAGCCATCCAGACGGGTAAATGCCTTACCAGCTGACTGTGGGTTGTTGTGTATTTTAATCACTTTACAAAAATTAGCTATTAGATCGAATTTTTTATTATAATATTTATTAATTATTAATATATTAATTAATATATTTTGTTGATACTTAAGAAATTTATTTTGAATTATAATATGTTGACGGGTGTAAGCTAAAGGAATTATATTACTGTATTTACAAAATAAAATGTATTAATTTATAATTTATTTTAATATTACACACCTAATTGAAATGTGTAGGAAACATACAATTTTAGTTATGATGACAATGAAAATATTTAAAGTACTTCCATTAAGGCCAAAGGAAAATTAGGCATTCAATGGTCATAAATCGTTACCCAACAACGTAACGCACGAGAACTGAACTATCGACCAGACTATAAATACGGCGCAGATGAATGCAATGGAATGGGCTGTAAACTCACAGAGCTCAACTACAAACGGCTGTTAAACGCAGCACCTATAATTAAATAGGTAGAAAACATGTGGGCCTTTTAGAACGGCTGAGGTTTATGTCATACGAATTGTGGTCCAAGTCATAAGACGTAGTGTTTTAGAACTTTTTTTTGTTAATATGGAATTGCTGTATTCGTGTCTAAGTGTCTTGATGTAATGAGTTTAGATTCAGACCAAATGATAGATTGGTATGATATTCACTAAGATTTTAGTGAATATCATACCAAGATTTTAGTTTGACGTGTGACAAAAAATGTTAAATTTAGTGATCAATAGATACAAGTGTAAAGGTAGATCAAAAAAGAGATGTGTACATATTGTGTGATGGATACCACAACGAAAACATAATATATGCTGACCCAAAACTATTGGGATAGCTTGAGAGAAAGTGTTTTAGTGGCAGTTGCCCTCTTAGGTGTACCCTCAATTACTGGAGCTGGGGCCTTAGCACAGTAGATGAACTCAAAGTAACAACTAAAACAAAGTTTCGAATCTAAGTAGGTTGAGCACAATACTAAAATTATTTATTCTAATTTAAATCATTTTTTTTAAATTAAATTAACTGAATAACATTTTTTGAGAGTAGAAATAAAAATCAAACATTCATGCAAATTAATCCTGCATTTTTTTTTAAAAAGTAAAAAAATATACTATCAGGCCTTTTTCAAACTTCATATTCCACTATACTCAAAGTTAAACTGTCATATGTTCTAAATTAATGTATTTTATTTTTTATTCATTGCCAAAGTACACTTAGATAAAATTTCACTTTTCAAATTAAAAAGCAAATATTACATTTATCGCTTTTTCTTATAAACTTGTACCTCAGTAAACACAGAACAAAGTAGAAAGTTTCGAAACTACAAGGCTTTTTACAACAGGCCGCGCCTGCGGTCGCATCACTCGCCATTTTCACCTCGCCACGAAGTTATGTTTTACGAGATTCGCAAATATCGAGGGTCATCTTTAACTTGTCATCTCTATTGTTTCTTAAATCATCCAAAATAACTTGAACTTATTTCTTAGTGTAATCAACTTGTGGATACAGATTTTCATTTATATTATAAGGTTCATGTTCTTGACAATTTCACTATTTCTAATCTGTCTCTTCGTTAAACAGAAGTTAAAACTTCGCAGTTGCCATTTGCACTCTACCACGAAGTATTGTTTTACGAGCTTTGCAAATATCAAGGCTCATCTTTAACTTGTCATCTCTATTATTTCTAAGATCCAAAACAACTTGAACTTATATCTTAGTATAATCGACTTGTGCTTAGGAATATTGTATTTATAAACCATAGATCTACATTCTTCTCTGTTTCCTTCTACCGTCATGATTAAAGAAAATAAGTTTGAACACCGGGAGAGGAATATTTAACATCAAATAATTTTTGTCTACTAATAATGTAATTTTATATTACTAATAATATTATATTGTTATAATTACCACGTGCTAACAACTGTGAAGGAAAACATCGTAATGCAACCTACACATCGAGATAACCGATGGGTCAAACCTGCCAAGCCTCTGGGACATTTATGGGCTATTATAATAATAATAATAAATATAATGAACAATGTAATTTTATAATTATAACTTGTGTAAAAGTAATTACACAACATATTGATGATATTCGATTTGAACGAAATATTCTATATGGTAATAACAGATATATTTAATGAATATACAGTATCAGATAATACGTTTTATTCAGTTGGATTTACTCAAACCGCACGTTAACACGTCAAGTGATTAATGCATTCAAAGATTTTTGAATAAAAATGAGGCGAGCAGCCGTGCCAGTACTAAGAGACCTTTTACAATGTTGCACCTTATTACTAAGTATTACCTGCAACATTGCCGCCATTTTTTATATTATACATAACAATTTTATAATTCAAATGCTTTTATTAAATCCAGGCTAATTAAGATAGAATAAACTAAAATTGTTTTAAAAATTAAGTTAACTACAACATATTAAAACTAAATAAAAAAATAGAGCATAATCATAGATAAAATATTCGTCTGTCACTTATCGGGAACGTTCCTAAAAGGCTGGTGGCGTTAATGGCGCTGAATAGCGATGCTTACCCTTTGAGCAAAAGAGTTCGGCGACATCTCGATAAAGTTTTGAAGCGTTAGGACCCCAGGGACCCAGTGTCCACCCCAAACGCCGCAAATGTGTAACTATTGCCGATGGCGGCCTACTTGCGGTGCTTGAGAGCCTCTTGTTCGGCTGCAGCGGAACCGGCGGTAGCGGACGTACTTGAAAAATGAGACGCCGCTAGAGTGTCACCAATTTTATATAAAGGAACCTCATAAATATTATCTCCTAATTTAAGATATGATTTTCAAAAAAGCGGAAATAAGTTTTTTTTCTAGTTTGGGAAATATGGAGTATTAATACAAGTTGATAGAAGAACACACACATTTTGTATTTCTCTGGGGCCGTGGTCAGACACCCAGACATAAATAACGAAAAAGTCATTTACACAATTTCCCAGGCCGGGATCAAACCTGGAGCCTCTGCATCCAGTGAGGTAGGCCAGCAAAGCCTTAGTCTAAAACAACAGAGGCCATCTTTTTCGAATATAGACTAAAAGTGAAAATTTAATTTCAAACTCGCTTATATCCGTTAAAAAGTATTTCTATGTTAATATTTAACAACCGTGAAAACCCAAGAAAATACCATTGGCATTTATTATCTAATGTAGCTATAATAGTAAATTGTCAGTCTCGTAAATAATAATGATTCAAACTAACTTTAATAACTTAAGGGGGTTCGAGTAAATCAAATAATTTATTTCAAGCTATTTTTATATATTTTTTGTATGAATTGTAATCCAGACTCTGTATCTAATTCAGATTTATAGTTTTGTTTTTGGTTGTAACTTGTTTTGTGCATTAATAAATTTAAAAAAGTGACAACAGCGTACTTATTTAAAACGAATATAAAACTTTTGGGTATGTATTTATATATGTTTCCACGAGAAATTATTACATTAATTATTTATTTAATTAAATTCTATACCTATACCTTATAAAAAATATCAAACTTTATAAAAATGTAAATGAAACAGATATTATTAGTGCCAATTAAAATACCACCTTTGCTTTCATTTATCTTTTGTCACCTCTGTGGCTAAGTAGTCTCAACCATCTAGCTTATTGACTGCAGAGGTTTCTGGTTAAATTATTGGTCTTGATATGTATTGTAAACGAACTTCCCGTAATTTAGCATGGTCTGAGCATTTGGGATCAGCCCGAAAGAAGCTAATTGTATGTTACTCATAACAGAGAGTGACTTGCTTAGCGCATTTTTGAGTTTTGGCTTTTGACTGTTAATAATTTATTTATTAATATTAGTATAATGTGTATATTAATCGTAATACCTTGAGTTATGTGAACTTTTCATTAATAGAACTAAAAATAACTTAACTCCGTTAGCTCAGCGGTCCAAAATGTGTCTTGGCCTCCGAGACGAGAACGCGCCACCAGTTCCTGTCCTGTGCGATTTCTTATCAGTTATGGGCTTGAAGCTCACATAGGTCAGCCTCCATTCTGTTCCTCTACCGATACTTTAATCGACCGACTGGACGTCCCAAATAGGCCTTCTTCAAGCTTCGATCCTCTCCCATCCGTTCCACGTGACCGAGCCAACCGAAGCGGTGAGATTTTATCTCTCCTATAATGTTATGAGATTCTCAATTTCGATGTTAGTTCGGACCCTCCAGCTGCCATCGTTTAACTATATATACAGTAAACTACTAAAAATATATTTAGTTAAAACAATTTCGTGAATCAGATCCCCTTAACAGACCATTGACGCAATTCCTTAGCTAAATGCTCAGTATTATACTCCTGTATACCGTAACTTTACTCTTATTATCTTGAAATTGACCTAAACAACCATAAACAACGTGAAATGTACACAACATTAATATGCACGTTTGACATCACAAGTATCTAAAAGATCACAAGTTTATAGCTGAATAAACTAACCTATTAAAATTGTACCGGTCACTTTAGTCTTAAAATATAGTATTTTATCACCTATAAATAGTATTTAATGTGATCTAAATCTAGGTTTTAACGCGATAAAAATTTAATATTTATCTACCAAAATCTCGTGTCATTAAATTCGTGTTAGTATTAAAACAAGCTAATAAATAACGTTGTTTAATTTTGGTTTTATTAATATCATTTTAATTACGCTTTTGGTGACATTTTATTTAATTTATTATGTAGCCCAATTTTAAAATCGAGCTTAGAAAATTTTATAAAAATCCAGATTGTCAAATCACATTAAATTTTATGGGAAGTAAGTTATCATGTTTTCGATTGTACGTCGGTAAATATATATATAGGTGACTAGCGAAACCAAATTCGGTTTTAAAAGTTCTTTAGCAAGGAGCGCAATACAGCTTTTCTGATGAGTCATAGGTGTAGACGATTTTACGGCACTTCTTTTTGATAAGGAGTTGCTCGTCAGAGTGTTCTACGCGCTGTGTTTCGAAGGTTTATTTATAAATGTAAAACTTTAATGGCCATTCCTATACCTTAAACCAATATTAGACGGTTCATTCGTGTCTCTAAATTTAAATGAATCAACCAAAGTGATTAATACAAATTAAACCTACAACATCACTGATTGCCGTCGTGTCATTTCAATTCTGTCTTTTCAACCAAATTGATTCAATGTGGATGATTTCTTTAATATGATCATTACACCTACCTATATATCTAGACACGTCACTTGTCAATTTTGGTAAGTGAATTTCTAAAAGCTTTAGTCACCCTGATTTACATTATCTATGGTAAGGTTGCCACATGTTCGGAATTATCCAGACATATCCAAAAAATAGGTCTTTGCCTGGTATGTGGGACTAATTCTAAGCCGTCCAGAATTTCCACAATTTTGGTACAGATATAATAAAAACAGGGTTTAATTATCATATTTGTTGGAGAAGGGTGAGTGGCTTCACACTCATTCTTTTGAACACACTTACAGTGTGGAGAAAATTGTAGAGTTCGCTTCAATTCAAACATAATGGTGGGACCTCATCTGGGATAATGTTACTGTTTAGGTCGTTTCACGCAGATGCAGCCGATGGGTGTAATACGTTATTTGCGTTATTTTTAATATATTGAATAAAACGCATTTGGACACAGTCAATATCTTCAATATTTTTGCAAGTACGGCCCCAGTATAACAATATTGTTACGATTTAACGGGACTCAAATTAAAATGCCGTTACAATTATTATAGAGTTAATTAGAACTATACCAACACGTATAACATAGGTACCAATATAACCGAACACAAGAAATCCTAAACGTAATGCAGAAGGTCGCAATTCATCAAAACGCGCAAAGTCCGTCACTATTAGATTCCCAAATGTACACACGTCACGCCCGTATCGCAGTCTTAGCTTGACTACTCCCTCCCTCCATCAGGTCGTCGTTTTATACTCCACAAATGCAAAAGAATCCGCAACACCTGGCTAATGATGCTCCTGAGCGAGTACAATAGAACATTAGGCTGTTCTCCACAATAACTAGAGACGTATGCCAATAAATAAGAGAACAAAAGAAGACGATCATAAAGGGATTACAATTAGTTCAAACGCCGACAGGTAATAAAATGTGCTGTTACAGATCTGTACGTGGAATTTATCTTTGTCGGGGCCTGGGTTGTAACAATATTAATATTTATAAGAAGTAAAGAATTCATCACAAACCCGGAATTATTTCGAAATTTTGATTTATAGGTGTGGTAACCCGAGTATATAGTCTCCTTAACATCAGTAAAACACATCAATACATACACACAACCAACCCCATCTCAGGCGTTTAAATTTATAAAGCCTTATTAAAGTTTCTTTTAAGCGTTATCTTCTTGAACTTGTTAAATGGATTCGTAATTTAGAAAACACGGTTCAAGTTACACTAGTTCTTCATTATAAAAGTTTGTAAATCTGATAGTCAGAGACCCCTGGATTTTGAACGTGGTTTATGCGGTCGAATTTGTGTTTTATTGATACGATTTGAAAATATTTCTAAGGTGTCTTATCTCAAGTTGTTTAATGAACAAATAACTCACTTTTGTATGAAGTCCAAACTTGAAACACAGTGTTAAATGAATACATTAATAGTATATTGGTTTTAAAATTTTGATAAAGAAAGCATCGTATTCTTTTATACCTGAATAATTATTTTATTGATATTGTTACTAGTTAGCAGGACTCGAATTAAAATGCCGTAGGAACTATTATAGAGTTTATTAGAACTATAAAAACACGTACAGCACAGGTACAAATATAACCGAACACAACAAATCCAAACCTAATGCAGAAAGTCGTAATTCAATAAAACGCGCGAAGTCCGTCACTATTAGCTCCCCGATTGTAAACACGTCACGCCGTGATCGCAGTTGTCACTAACCTGTCGTCTCTCTCCATCAAGCCGTCGTTTTATACCTCACAGATACAAATGTGCCGTAGTTGACTTAATCCGCAACACCTGGCTAATGATTTCGCCGCCAGCCGTCATAAACGAGTACAATAAAACAATGGGCTGTTCTCTAGAAACGTATGCCAATTAATAAGCAAATAAAAGACGACGATCATAAAAGAATTACAATTAGTTCAAATGCTTACCCGTTGGCATAAATGTGCTTCTACAAATCTGTACGTGGAATTTGTCTTTGGCGGCGACTAGGTTGTAACAATATTATTTATTGTGATTTAAAGTCGTGGTAGCGTAATGGCTTGCGCACGCGTCCCAAACTCGAAGGGCGCGGCTTCGAATCCCGACTGAAATGCTTGTACCATTTAGGCAGTGTTCTGACCTAATGTGCATATACTTACAATTACCACATGCTAGCAATGATGAAGGAAAACATCGTAATGAAACTTGCACATCGAGGTAACCGATGTGTGAAACCTGCCAAGGCACCTTGGACTATCGTAGCGGGTATACTTTCAGTTCCCCTGTAGTGGGAGGCCCGAGCCCAGCTGTAGGACTTTTATGTGCTGTTATCATATTATATCTCAGAGACCACGGGCCATAAAAATAGCCTGGGCTTTTGGAGGGCTTGCGTGGAGCCATGGGAAGGCCAACACCTAGAGGACCCTTGACAAATTTAATGTAAATGTGTCGTGACACTGACCGGCGATTATTCCTGTCTACACTATATAATAATGCACCCAAGGACAAGCTCCGGCCAGTGTAGGACTATTGTGGGAAATGAAAATAGAAAGTACCGGGCTATTGGGGAGAACTGTTAGTGGACTAGGGTCTGGAAATATGGGGACTATATGCCCGTTGCAATGTTCGGGGAACATGGAAAAAATTGGCAGACGGTGACTCGCCACTACCTGGATGGGCCCCTAAAAATGCCATAGAAAATAGGGGCAACATGAGTGACTGGCTAAAGGGTGTAGAGAGCTGGGCTTATTTTAATATTATATTTATATTCTACTGCGACTTTGAATAAATTTCAAATTTATACATTACTTGGCTTATTAATCTTTAAAAACGAACTTTCTATTATTTGTATTGGTCTGGGTGTCTGGGATCGGTCTCAGAGTGTTCCATTGTATATTACCTATTATACAAGCTTGGGTATATATTATATAATAAAACAACGTTTTAACGGTTTTAAGCGCGATAATTTATTTCATTTTCGTTATTCCGACGTTTCGGCCCCTTTTCAGTGGCTGTGATCACGGAAGACATAGATGTCAAGTGTGAACGAGTATTGTTAAAGTTTTATTTAGCCTACCACCAATTTGTTTATTTTAATTATTTAGTTTTAATTTTGTTTATGGTTATTATTTACTCTATGGGAGCCTAATCTAATTTAATTAATAAATTACCGCGATTAAAATCGTTAAAACGTAGTTTTATTATGTGTGTACAAATCGCGAAAACTTAAGAAATTTTTTATATATAAGCCCGGCAGATGGCGCGGCAGTCGAGTTCTAAATTTTATTTCTTCAGGGCAGGAAAACGTCTGTCGGGACAGCTAGTATTATATATATTATGGGCCTTACTTATAATCGTTTCTTAAATTTAAAGAAACTGCTCAGCAACTGTGTAAATTTTACCCATAAACTCCTTCCTCTTTAATCGAATATTTTGTAAATTTCGGTTATCTGTGCTCCCATTGGTCAAGTAAACAACAGGTCATACACGTTTATGAGTGCAAAAAATATATTAAATGATTAGGGTCTGATTCTCATTCTCTTACTTAAGAGATGCCTAATAATTTCTTAACGAGATTATTATAAGTAAGTGACGGGTCGGTGCGGCGGCAGCTCGGTAGCCGCGTGTATACGCGCGCTAAAATATTCTCAAAATCATTACAAACAAAACTATTCTTTAAGTCTAATCTCGTTATTTATGAAATAATAACAAAATTAAGTATTAAATTAAACATAAAACCGTACGCAAAATGAAATTAGAATAATAAAAGCCTCTTAACTCAAGTTTTTATCGTTTAATAAAAACCGTTTTTATACCACTGAAAAGGCTTTATTCTGCAATAAAATAAAAGCCAATAGTGCTGTGGATAATTAAAATGGGATAAAACAACGAATTCTATTACGTAGAGATGGCGTTTTATTAGATACTTCATACTGTTTACGATTTAGTGAGAGTTTCATAAATGTATTTTTTTTTATATCGCCTACTCCTCCGGCATATGCCAAGACTTTTCTTTTCATTTCTTGTTGTAATATTTTTTTTGAACCAGGAAGAAGAAACCAGGGAATATTTTTTTAAGTTTTGTTTCAAAATTTTAAATTAAACTAAATACTTAAAAATAAACTAAATTATAAATAAATTAATATAAAGTAATATTTTTTTAAGTTTTCGCGACTTGTATACATAATAAAACTACGTTTTAACGGTTTTAGGCGTGGTAATTTATTTGATTTTGGTTAATCCGACGTTTCGGCCACTTTTAAGTGGCCGTGATCACGGAAGACATAGATGTCAAGTGTCAACGAGTATTGTTAAAGTTTTTTTTTTAATTATTTAGTTTTAATTTTGTTTATGGTTATTATTATTATTATTTCCCCTCCGCCAGACGAACAGGATTTGTCCGGCCTTTTTTTATCTTATTTTGTTTTTTTTTGCATTTTTACAAAATGGTCTTGTTTTTTGCTTTTACGCTATTACAATTAGGGCTTATTTTCTACTTATCTATTTTAATACTACACGGCTATTATTTATACTATGGGAGCCTTATCTAATTTAATTAATAAATTACCGCGCTTAAAACCGTTAAAACGTAGTTTTATTAATATAAAGTATGTAACAAATCGTTGCCAGAGGGAAGCATGCCCAGAAGGTTGGCCGCATTGCGACGCTGTACAGCAATGCTGATTCGTTGCGCGAAATACAAACCAGCCTTCTGATCACGGGTGGTAGCAAAGAGTTTCTTACAAATTTCTATAAAAATATATTTAAAATAATACTAGGGAAAATAAAGTGGTAGGAATTTTTTATTTTCTTTTTCTTTTCTCCTTATCTTCTTTATCAAAAACTTAATATCTAATACCTATTTATTATTATCTATTACATTTGTATCTATCTCTACATATTTATTACATTTTCTGAATCTCTTTAATTACATTTTAGTGTATTTTTATCAATTTTTTTGTCTTTATTTTTTTATATATATAATATTTTAATACTATTCAATATTACTTGTTATTAATATTAATTACTATTAATATTAAGTACCTACTATTAGTATTTAATATTGCTGTTGTAATATCTTATTATCTAGCTTGAGGATACTAATTATTTTACTTCTTTTTAATTTAATTATAACTAATATTAGAATCTGATGTAACTCATTACATCAGATTCTCTATGCACAGACGACATAATAGCGACAATAACAATTGCAAAACGAGCTTTTATTAGTAAAAACTATTTATTTCGGTCTAAAATAGCACAACCGGTTAAAAAAAGTTTAATTAAAATGTACATCTGGAGCATAGCTTTATACGGGTGTAAAGCATGGACAATGACACAAAAAGATCGCGATAGATTAGAAGCATTTGAAATGTGATGTTGGAGACGCATGGAGAGAATCAGTTGGAAAGAGAAGAAGACTAATGAAGAAGTTCTGGGTATGGTAAAGGAGAAACGCACAATATTAAAAACTCTAGAGGAAAGAAGGGGGAAGATGTTTGGCCATTTGCTAAGACACGACACCTTCTTATGCACGTTAATTGAAGGCAAAGTGGAAGCAAGGAGAGGGAAGGGAAGACCAAGGCGAGCATTTATGGATCAAATAAAAGAAAAAGTGGGTGTCGTGTCTTACACAGAAGTAAACAACTGGCCCATAATAGAGAAGATTGGAAGAGGCTCCACCGACAAGAGCATGCTCTTAAATGATTAATGAATGAATGAAAATGAATATTTTCTTAAGTTTTCGCGACTTGTATACATAATAAAACTACATTTGCCGAAATGTCGGAATAACCAAAATCAAACAAATTACCGCGCTTAAAACCGTTAAAACGTAGTTTTATTCAATATACCCAGACATAAGATGTTAAAAGTATCCTCTCAGTCAGGTTGCCTGGATGAGATCGCTTTAAGCGATTAGGCCGCCTTTAGTGCCGTTAAATTATTTTAATTAATCATTCTATAATTGTTTATTTTGGTGAACAATAAAGTGCTTTCTTCTTCCTTTGGGACGGAGGAGTATTCCGTCTCGCTCCTCCCTAGTCAGGGCATCCCTCAATCTTTATCGTTCAATGTCATTGAATTCCGTCATCTCCTTTCAGCTCTGTGCCTCTCATCCAGATTTATTTTATATGCTTAATGTATTTAATAAAAAAGAACTGGTATTGACTCTTGTCTGCGTGTAATAAACAGCTACTTTATACTTTAAAACCTGATGGAAAACACAGTGTTAGCAAACTTGGTATGAGCTGTTTTTATGTCTTTACCGGCGAAACTGCGGGCAAAAACTAGCGCTGTATAAAATCGAGAGCAAACGCAACAGGCTGCGCGTGCGCGTCTTCATAATTGCAAGCAACATAAAGGCGCTTTTACAATCATTCTTAAGGAGCTAACTAAATATTAAGAAAGTTCCTTTTTTATTATTTATTATGTACAAAAAACCTGTATACACTCAACAAAAATAATCGTCGCGACACCACACTGTTCAATGCGAAATAGAAAGACGAAAAAAAAAACTGCTTTCTATGAGAGAGAGAGAGAGAGACAGAACGACAGAGAACTTACAACTATAGCAAAAAGTGTCGTAACAACTTTTGGTCTTAATTTTTTCCGTCTAGCCCCCTTTCGCAACGCGCGATAAGGAACTTCGCTCCAATATTTTTGTGTTAGACGTGTTGCTGAGGAGATTCTAATTGCTTGTGATAACACTCTGCGAAGCGTTTTACACATAATTGGTAGTAGATTTAACTTATTTGTATGACCTTTAAAAAATCATGGGTAATAAAATGTCTTTCTTGGTGGTGCCGAATTAATAAAGATTAAAGATTCGAAACAATACAACATAGAAGTCTTAGTAGAAACGAAAAGAAATATACAGCTTTTTTATTTATTGCTGAAGCACAGCACACGGGCTGATGGCCCAACTGTGATGGAAAGTGCTTACCGTCGCCTGTAGACATTAGCAACACCAGAGGTCCTGCCAATGTGCAATGTGCCGGCCTTGAAGCAGACAGTGGAACCTGGCCACTGATGCCGGAACACAACTCAAAGTTGTAATGGCTGCATACTGTAGACCAGGGGTGGTAGCCATCCAGACGGGCATATACCCTACCACCTGACTGGATTTTTTTGTCACCTCTTACGACAGGCAGTCCAGCCGCAGGAATTAGTGCTGTTTTTCCGTTCCTGCAATGAGAGTATTGTAGAAGGATTGCGTTGTATATTAAGTATACAAGTGTATATGCTCCTTTATATTACTAACAATATTTCTTACAGCTGCTCACGCGCATAAAAGTGCAAACGGACTCCATTTCGCACATAACGCGCTTCACTTTAAAGGGATTTGCGCATTCTGTGCTGAGGGAGCGTTTAGTTGCTGTTTAGTTGATATTCAAGTGAAAATGTCAACTATTCATAGTACAGAAGTTTGAATTGAATTTAAAATGTTGCTTTCTTTTTAACCGACTTCCAAAAAGAGGAGGTTCTCAATTGGACTGTATGTTTTTTGGGACGAAGTTCCTTATCGCGCGTTGCGAAAGGGGGCTAGACGGAAAAAAATAAGACCAAAAGTTGTAACGACACTTTTTGCTAGTTGTAAGCCGTGCGGCGTGCGCGTGCTTCTCTGTATGTCTGTCTTTCGTTCTCTCTCATTATTACTAAAATTGAGGCTACTGATTAAGTTTATATTACATTATATTTGTTAATAATAAAAAAATATTATTATAACTTATTTTTTTATTATTACATTTCCTTCACTAATTATACGAAAGGAACTTCGTTCCATTCGGGTGTCCCTTGACACCTCTCAAGGTTTTTGTATGTTCGTTACGCGATTTCTCCGTCAATTGTGAAAATATTTTCAAACTTTTTTCAATTTTAAAGAGTACACTCCTGGGGTGGTCCCATTGCCAGATCTGATGGATGGATCCTAGGGAAGTCGAAAGAAACCATTGAATATTGTTACCTACGCGATCTTTCCGACTTTAAGATGTAAATGTATTTAATATATAGTTCTAAATCAATATATTCTCTTTCTTTCTTTCTTTATTATTAAGTGCAAAATAGAGCGAGTGTAAACAGAGCATGATGTGCCAACTTGCGCAATTAGATTCGAGTAAACGTAGCAAGTGTTAAGCAACAACGAGTAGCCGTGTCGCGTTTCTTGGTAATCAAAGAAAATAACAAACGTTTAGCTACCTTTCTGCTATTTTAAACGAGGCATTTACGGCTAATAAAGGTAAAGTTGGACTTGCTCAATATTATAATGTAGAATAATATTGTTACGAGTCACGGGACTCGAATTGAAAAGCCGTTGGAATTATTATACAGTTTAATAGAACTATACAACACGTATAAACACAGGTACAAATATAACCGAACACAACAAGTCCAAACGTAATGCAGAAGGTCGTAATTCCATAAAACGCTTCAAGTCCGTCACTTATTACCGATTGTAGTACACACTTCTCGCTTCGCTCGTGGTTATCGCTCGATTGCCTTTGATTTATACTGCGGAACTGCAATGTCCCCGTATCTAAGTCGACTTAATCCGGCAAGACGCCATAAGATTCGCGCCGGGAACTATATAAAGCTACGACTGCCTGGAACCCATAATAATTTTATATTTTTATACGATTGTTGCAGCTAAATATTTTTAGCCGATGACGTCCATGAGAATACAAAATAAATATTTGATCAAATCTTCAACTTCAGGGCAATAAAAACTTATCTATGTAAATTTTTCTTAAGAAACATATTCATTTTTATTACCGCTGCCATGTTATTTATTGTGATCTAATAACTTCGAAAGTAATAATATTTTAAGTAGTCTAAAAGACCCGACGTGAGATAGTCGGTAAAAACTTGATTTTCTTAAAGTCATTAAAATGTTTTTTATCCGGATTTGTTTTGTATAGAAAATTATAATCAAATTGGGCTTATTGAAGTGAAACTTCTTTAGAATGGCTGTGATTTGAAACTTGATGAAACGAAAAAGCGACACTAAAAAGAGATAAACACATAAATCTATAGGAGTTGTGGTCTGCGAGAGAATGAGATAGAATACATTATATTTAATTATTTAAACACTATGCTCGTACAGATAGAGTTGCAAATGTTCTCAAATTTTTCGTTAATACTTCTTTCGTGTTTTAAAGATTAAATATATTTATATACTAGGAAGATTTTTTATAACCTATGTCCATCAGGGATAGTGTAGCTTGTCTGTAGTTCTGTAGTTTTGGAATGCCATGCAAACAAACAATCAAATCTTTCCTCTTTATAGTATTAAGTATATATGTGACGTCACAAAATTTAGTATCCCTCCCACCCCTTGTCACACCTCCCTTTGTTTCACTTCTACTGAGTGTGAACTGTACACACATACAAACACATAATTATGTTTCTAGTTATATCTGTACAAGATTAAATTGAAATAAATATATTGCACCAAGTGATCATGATGAGGAGACCGGAAAGAGAAAAATTTGATAAAAAAATCGGTTACAATTAAATAAATTGTTATTTCATTATAGTATCGGCTTATATTGTGAGTATTTATTAATAGAAACCACCAAAGTATTTTTTAAATTAATATTTTTTCCAAGTGCATCATTATTATTTTTATCCGTTCAGGAACGAAGAAAGAATACAATTTCCTGCGGCCGGGCGGCTTGTCGTAAGAGGCGACAAAGAACCCACAGCCAGGTGGTAGGGTATTTGCTCGACTGGATGACTACCACCCCTGGTCTAGAGTATGCCACCATAACAACCTTGTGTTGTGTTCCGGCATTAGTGATCAGGTTCCAGTCTCCCTTAAGCAGCAGCACATTTGTAGCACCATTGGTTTTGCAATATCCATACACTATGGTAACTGCTTCCCATCAAGTGGGCTGTCTGCCTGTATGCTGAACTCCTGCAATAAAAAAATATGATTAAAATTGTGAATTCTGTCTATGAACATAAAAAATATGCAGTAGCTAATAAATTCAAATATTAGTGGATATAGGAGCTATGAAATGTTTCAAGAGTAATTAAGATTTTTTTTATCTACGTTGAATGAAGGTGTAATTTGCCTTGAAACCATACACGACATTGTATACATTTAAATTTTTACTAATTAAATATTTTTTTTCACGCCAGAAGGAAGATTAGCACTGAAAATCAGCGTTGTGTCGGATATGATTCCGGCATGTTCACTTTTCAACCAAATTGATTCAATTCGGTTGAACAAAGCTCAGTCCAATATCAGCCCTAATAAAACATTTGCGCAACAATCGCTCCACATACTCAATAGAAATGATTTAAAACATTCACACGATTCGTTTTGACATGACGCATCGGACGCAATGACGTGATCCGCCAGAGGTCGGCACACGTCGTGACGTATGCCGACCCGGATCGCGGTATAACACGGTCTGGACGTGCGGCCTTACTTGCAGCGGCTAGTGATTTTTATAATTGTAGCGGATTACCCATTCAAGAACGGAGATGAATACTAATTCCTGCGGCCGAGCAGCCTGTCGTAAGAGGCGACAAAACAACCCACAGCCAGATGGTAGAGCGTTTGCGCGACTGGATGGCTACTATCCCTGGTCTAGAGTATGCCCTCATGAGTTGTGTTGCGGCATCAGTGGCCAGGTTCCAGTTTCGCCTTCAAGGCCGGCAGCACATTGGCAGCATCTCTGGTGTTGCTCATGTCCAAAGGCAACGGTAACCGCCTCCTGTTTGCTGTACTTCAGCAATAAAAAAGTTAATGAAAAAATTACCAATTAAGACTCATTTTTTTTCAATTAAATGAAGAGAGATATTTTTTTTATTGCGTGAGGTCAGCATACTGATAGACGGCCCACCTGATGGAAAACGGTTACCATCACCTATGAACATTCGTTACACCAAAGATGATACCAATGTGTATAACTGGCTTTGGATTATTTTGTCACCTCTTACGACAGGCAACCTGAAAGCAGGAAATTATATTCTTTCTCCGTTCCTGTATAGATAATATCTTACTTAAATTCGTTTCGTAACAACAGTTCAATTGTTTCACTTTTATATTCTATCAAGTTATAATTTACTTGGTAGATAACTTTTACCTGATGAATGAAAATTCGGTTCGTATTCAATAAAATATCTATCTTCTATATATATATAATGAAAATGGTGTTCGTTTGAGGCTCAATCACGCTTAAACCACTGATCGTATCGACATAAAACTACCACCATTCGATGCGAAATTTTTCCTAGATGGTTTATGGCTATTTATCTATATATATCTATATATATAGATTTCCCATGTTTTCTCAATTTGTTTGTTTATTAATTTATTTGAATAAGGCGGTACGAAGTTCGCCGAGTCAGCTAGTATATTTATATAAAAGAAAGTCGTGTTAGTTACACTATTTATAACTTAAGAACGGCTGTACTGATTTGGCTGAAAATTGGTGAGAAGGTAGCTTAGAACAAGGAGACGGACATCGAATACTTTTTATCCCGTTGGAACCGGTAGGTGGCGCTGAGATCGGGTTATAGAATCCTCCTAATCACCTGGACCGATTTTGGTGTTTTTGTTTTTGTGTGTTTGAGTGGGTTCCCGGATAGTTTAGATTCGAAATTAGAACCGGTAGGTGGCGCTGAGATCGGATCCTACATTTTTATTTTTTCAGAGCAGTACAACATCTGCCGGGGTCGAAAGTTTTAGAATAAAAACATGTTTTACCCGGTTACAATGGGACCTTACCTTTCTTAAAAAGTTGCGAGATTTTTTCTCGCAACTAATTAAACAATTGTGAAGATATTATTTATAAATACCTATTAGCGCATGGCTAAGCTTATGCGGGCTGTCTATAAGCTAGCAGATACAAGATTTATTACGCTGTGGAATTTATTTCAAGAAAAAAAAACCGGAACTGCCGAAATATATAGTTTGATCGTATCTCTTAGATATATTGCTGGTTTAATGAAGACATAAATGCGGTTAAGGTACTCGATGAATTTTTATAAGACAACTGTTCTTGTGAATTGAACACTGTCTTTTACTTAGCGATTATTATTTTGAAAATCAGCGTATACTAATTTTTTCTGGTGGTCATATAAGCATTAGAAAGTCTAGAATAATGTCTGAAGACGATAGGAAGCACAGAAACTTGCCTAGAGTTTCTTTATTGCATGACTAGCTGACCGGGCAACTTCGTACCGCTTCTGAATCAAAAAATAAAAAAGCTGAATAAATATCTCAGAATGTTTCAACTTTAGTAAAAAATGTGGTCAAAACTTTTTTATGAAAAAAACTCAATCGGATACCGGAAAGTTGGTCAAATTTAACTTGCAAGATTCCACCCGAACTCACATACATACTTATACACATACGTAGGTACATCCTTTGCAAGTTAAATAAAAGTTTGTAAAAATTATTACATTCATTTCTTTTTGCTTTTATAGTAATTGAAAAAGAAAAATGGAGCTTCCTATAATTGTACCATCCATTCATTGTGTATGTAGGTCAATGTAATGTTTAGAGTATTAGACCCATTCTTAAATTTTGAAGCTTAAGATAATAATCGATCAACTTGAGATGATAATCTGCAAAAGTAATATGTCACGCGGCCCTGAGAGGTTTCGTGCAATTGAATCTAATTTTTAATTTAGCCGGATTAGCATCAGTTTGCTCATGAATTTCGTTGGTTGTTAGCCTAAGAAGGCCATATGTATTAGACAAACAGGCTAAGTGTGTGTTAGTTTACGTGTAGTAGGTTCTGTAGTAGCAACGGTAACTTAGTGATTTTTTGGTATTTGGGTACTAATTCCTTCTTCTCCAGCCAATCTCTGTCGACTGCTGGACGTAGGTCTCCCCAATTAAGCGTCACATATCCCAGTCTCCCGTCTTCCTCATCCAGCCCTTGCCGGCGATCTTGCGCAGGTTGTCAGTCCACCGGGCTGGCCGACGTCGTACGCTACATTTGCCGAGACGTGGTCTCCATTCCAGGACTCGTTTCCTCTATCGGCCGTCGGTCCTACGACAGACGTGACCGGCCCACTGCACCTTCAACTTGCTAATTTTGTGAGCTATTTCTGTTACCTTCGTTCTCGATCCATAGCTCGTTGAGCGTCTTTGAATTTGTTGACCAGTCCCGCTGCCAGTGTCCATGTCTCGGCACCGTATGTCATGATTGGCAGGACGCACTGCTCGGACACTTGCGTCTTCAAGAATTGCGGAATGGTCGATCTATCGAAGCTTACCGAATGCTGCCCAGCCTAACTGGATCCTTGGCTGGCTTAGTTGGAATGGCGTAGGCAATGTAGTCGGTGTTGAATTCCTTTTAAAACGGATGATATGAAGTTGTATGAACAGTGTATGAAGTTACCCTATTGACTTCGCCACTTGGGCTATAACTAAATTTACATCATTTTGCAAAATTAGTCGAGGTTTAAAACTAAGTAAATAAACTCGACACATTTTTTATGGGTATTTTATTGCCTGAAATAAATACATTATTATTACATAACGCTGTTTTGCCATATAAACCATAGCTTCTGTCCGCGACTTCGTCCACGTGGTGCGGTTTTTTAACTATCCCACGGGAACTCTTTAATTTTGGATCAAAAGTAGCCTATATGTTGACCAGGGATATAAGCTACCACCATACAAAATGTCATGTAAATCGGTCCAGTCGTTTCGGAGATTAGCCAGTACAAACAGACAGACAAACAGAGAAACAAAAAAATTGAAAAAATCTAAATTAGTTCTATTTGACTTCTTACATCCCCCTGACTCGGTTTTTAGCATTTTTTCATTGTACAGAAATTTGACCTCTACAATTTTATTATATGTAGAGATTGTATGTCCTTAAAGGCTTCGGGCCCGAAAAATGTCCCGGACTTTTGGAGGGCTTGCGTGGGGCCATGGGAAGGCCAACACGTAGAGGCCCCTTGATAAATTTAATCTTAGTGTGGCGTGACACTGACCGGCTATTATCCCTAACTACACCATATAATAATGTACCTAAGGAAAAGCCCCGGCCAGTGTAAGAATTGTGGGAAATGAGAACAGAAAGTACCGGGCTATTGGGGTGAACTGCTAGTGGTACTAGGGGTTTATCAAATTAAAATGACGCTTGTGTTATGGGTATACAACGGATCAACTTTGAGGCGGTTCCAAACTCAGAGTATATAGCCCAAGATTTGATTACAAAATTTACCTTATCTGGAATCAAATTCGGGATATGCGTTCCAGTGCGCTAGGTCGGCAAAAGATTAGTCTACTCAACTATAGAGGCAATTATTTTCCAATATATTTTTTGGTATTTCTATATTTTTTAAACTACGTTTTAACCGATTTAAGCGCTGAATTTTATTTGAAAAAATCTAATTTTTTGAGTTGCGTGGAGTTTTAGCGATATTAACGAACAATAATCAATTTTTATAAATCATGCACAGAAGGTTTTTCGACGGTCGCCCCTCTCGCTTTCTACGACTCCAACTGGGGCTTGTCTAAGAAGTACTAAGAACTAGACGGTCGCGGCTGTGGGAGGTGGGAGGGGTTGTCATCGGCAAACCTTCTGCTCACGACATATATATACATACAAATATAAAGTACAAGTGTAAACGTAATCGAATATATCTATATAGATTATTTTTATTAAATTATTTCTGCAGACAGGCAGACGGCCCGCTTGATGGAAAGCGGTTACCATCGCCTATAGACATTTGCAACACCAAAGGTGCTACAAATTCGCTGCTGCTCTATTAAGGGCGACTGGATCCTGGCCACTAATGCCGGAACACAACTCAAGGTTGTTATATCGACATACTTTAGACCAGGGGTGGTAGATATCCAGTCGGGCAAATACCTTACCACCTGGCAGATTATTTACAAATTATTACATTTACACATTAAACAATTTATATAAAAATGTGCGAGCGAGATAGTGAACTCAATTTCTTTAACCTTTCACCTTCCGTTACCACCAAAATAAACCCACCATATGGTCGGTATTTATGGCAACATACAAAACATCAAAACGCAAACAGCCGTGAATAATCTTATGAGCTTACAATTCGTGATCCAATTTAAATCATATTTCATTTGACCTCACTACGCTCGTAATTGTGAGCGTGTTCGTAATGTGCTTTAGGGTTGACACCACTGGTATTTGCTAACCTATTTAAAATCTTCTTATGCCCCTGCTACACCTTTTTTTTGATAACGCAGGGGGAATGTCTTTGGACACCGTCCTCGGGCTCTTCGGGGGTAGAGCCACATGCAGCGCAGAAGCATGCATCGAGGGTGTGTGGGACTCTCAGCGACCGGTTCTCCACGCTAGCTTCAAACAGAAGCAGTCGCGAGAAACCGATCGCCAAACTACCCACTAAACCTAAATCTGCGCCCCTGTATCAACGCTTTTACGGGGCGTCACGGGTACTAGAATGCCTCTGTTACACCGGTGACATAATGCTTTAACTAATGCACAAATAAAGCCATAACGCAGATGTTGAAAAGGGTTTAATGCGTTATTTGAGATGCGATATTATTAATGACGTTAAATATTGACACATAACTCATGTTACTCACCATAAAGCGTTATTTTTAACGCTAAAGAAGACATATTTTTCAACAGTCATTAACACTAACATAGGTGGAGCATAAAATGGATAGATAAAAAGGTGGGCTAGGAAAGATGGGAAATGGATAGACATCAATCAGACAGGAGAAATGAGATAGAGTAAATAGGAAAGGGGTATGGAAATGGGATGAGATAGATAAACTAGGATAGGGAAAACTTTTCCTTAACCTTAGCTTTTCTCAAGTTATACAATTTCAATATTAAATAGTTCAACTTAGATTAATTACCACTTCTGTCGGGCATCCCGAGGTGCACACGTTTGGTTTTTAGAATATATTATATAATACAATAAGATAAGGATTCAGGCATGAGGTTATTACCACAAAAAATTATAATTATAAAAAAATTTCAATATTAAACCTTCCAGCCCTATGCGTAGTGTTGAGCGCGTTTTGGGTGCTGTCATCGCTGCAGCGTGCGCGCGCGCACTCTGACGTGACGCGTCAAAATCCTTAACGTACTAGTGACAGACGAGTTAATTTGAACAATTCGGACACTTTAGCCGCTCGGTTTAATTTAGGGATGCAAAGGGCGATAGACAAGTAACTTTGTGTTAAGGATGTTAAGCCGTGTACTCATCTGCAAGCCCTCACTGTAACCAAGCGGATACCGATAATGTGTACTCTGAAAATGATCTTCGCTTTAAACAGAAATTTATTAATCAAATTGCTTAGCGACCCGCTTGTCAATACAAGGCTTCAAAGCCTAGAGCATCGATACCGGGTTGCTAGTCTATCAGTTTTTTTTATAGGATTCATTTCGGAGAGTGTGCGGTTGAACTAATCGACCTGATTTGGGGAATAAGATCGATTAGTTCAACACCATTACACAATTCCATCTTCGGACCACAAGTCGCTCTGGTCTACGCTATTATTTCACAGTGGAAACGCTACCAGTGCGTACTAAACGTTTCGCCTCCACGTTCCTTCTACGTACGGCAGAATTGTGTAATGCACTACCAGAGTCCGTGTTCCCTGAAAAGTTCAATCCAGCTATCTTCAAGTTTCGTGTGAATAGGTACATTTTAGAGCGTGCTCCATCTTCCACCGCATCATCGCCCGGCATTGGACGTGATCACGGTCAAACGCAAACCTTACCGACACAGACCAATTCACACCTGCATTTTATTACCTTTTCAGCATTTGGACTTCCTTTGTTTACTTTGTGTTGAAAATTTGTAATTAGAAAAACAGCCTATTGTGTATTGCAATCCTTTATGGTAGGCATTAGCCAGGTGTGATTCTTGGAAATTATTGTTACACAGTCAAGTATTGTGTCGAGACATATTGTATTTGTACAGGATAAAAGGACGGACGGACTTTGCGCGTGTTATTGAATCGTCGATCACGTTTGTACTGGTTACGTCCAGTTATATTTGTACCTGTGTTATACGTGTCTGTATAGTTCTAATAAATTCTATAATAATTCCAACGGCATTTTTATTCGAGTCCCGTAACTACCAATATTTTAAAAAATTGCACAGATGTAAACCACATGTTTATTATATAAGTTAACGGTTTTTTTACGATTATGTAGTTCCACAAGATGCCTGCTTTACATAGATCTTGCAATTCACAAAGGTGAGAGAACTTTATCTCTGGTAAACACGCGGGCCTACCTTAACACTATAGTGCACGCGCCCCTTTTTAACACAAGTCTGCTCGCGTGCTCTACCATAGTAGAATAATGTTCATACATTATTTCTCTAATTGGATAGTTAGTTATTAAATATATGAAATTGTTTTAAAGTTTATCCATGGTTAAATACAGTTAGCAGAAAAACAACAACATTAAGTCTTAAATACTAATTAATAAACGATTCAAAGACATCTGCGAAAGTATCAACAATAACGACAAGTATGAGCTAAGCTCAGATAAAACAAAAGCCATAAAGTGATCAGTATTGAATATGAAATTTTCTTCACATTCGATATATGACAGAGCACAGTGATATGGACAGATCCACTAGGAACGTCGTTTTCATCACTTTTTAGTGCTTATGCATACATTTTGTGACTCTTCCTATTCTTTCATGTTATATTAGTCGAATAAAACAGGTAATTTATGTATATTTTGATATGTTGCTTACGTATAGTCTCATCCGTGATCTCCAATAGCGTGTCTTGCCTTCAGTATGTAATTTGACTGGAATCCATAAATATTGCTTTTCAAAGGCTTATTGTTTGATTTTTTGAATTCGTTCGGCATCAGTATCTTGTTTGCTTTCGAACATAAACATTAACTATTAATCTATTATATAATGGTAACATAAGACGTATAATATAATTAAATATTAAAATAAAACATTTAGTGTAAACTACAAAAAAAAATGAAAATCTATAAATTAGTTATTTTATTTCCGTTTGTTTTCATAACGCCGGTAGTCGCGTGTGTGAGGGTATTTTACCATACCAGAGCCTGCGTGCACTCTTGTGTTAACCACCTAGACGCCACGTGGGACTCGTGCGTTTGGGAACTTTTATATTCTACTAATATTACGAATGCTCGTGAGAGAGCAGTACCTTGCAGACCACGGTGCCCACGGTACGCTGCCCGTACTGAATGTACTAATCCCGAAGTCAAAATCTACATTAATGCTGGCAAAGTCTCGGGTAAAAGCTAGTTGAATAATAATCCTTTAAATAATTTAGTTTTAGATAATGAAGTATGGAATTTCCATTGATTTTTTGACGGTCTCTATGATTGCGTGAGCTAACCTTCAACGGGTCTACCTCACTGCATAGGCTCTGGAGTGACGTAGCTCTAGGTCGTTTCCTGGCATGATAAATATCTCAAACAAACTTTCCATTATTTACTATGGTCTGGGTATCCGGTATCGGTTCCAGAGTGGTCTGTTGTATATTACCCATATCACAAGCGTAACTTGCTTAGCTTGGGGATGTGTTATATTATAATGTCTGTGTGTTTACTACCGGTCCAGACAACGTTGTCCTGCCCTGAATAAAAAAAAACTATAACCCGATTCCAGTGATACCTACCGGCTGTAATTGTGAATCTCAGCCACCGCGGGACCCACTTACCGACTTAAACACACATACAATTTAATCACAATCCTAGAAGCCGATTCCAGCGCCAAGTATTTGTTTAAGATTGATTTTATGTATTATTTTTATTTTACAATTTTTGGATGACTATCAGCTATTCATAATTATAATAATAACACATTAATGATAGTGAGCTATTAACAAGTCACCACAGATAAAAATAAATTTAGATATGTAATCAGAGATCAGAGAACAAAAACAAAGAAAAAAGAAAGAAATATGTAACATAATAAGAAAACCTGTTCATTATACACTAAAATTCAAAATATAGATTATTCAGTTTATTCCTAAAACTAGACACCCAGGTACCTGTTATCCAAATTATAGCTGCGAATTAATTTATCATAGGTAGCACACGATCGATACAGGAAACTATTCTAGCGATAATTCGTGTCAACCGATTTCAAAGCAAAACAGGGACGGAAAGAGTGTGGAGGAGTATATATATATATATATATATATATATATATATATATATATATATGTATGTATGTGTGTATATATATATATATATATATATATATATATATCTGACGCCCAAAAAAAGCCTTCCTTTTGACGAAAAACTACGGGAAAAATTTTGCTTTTTGATTTTTAACAAAAATAACACGTGCCGGCGGCCAATTTAAGTTCATTTTTCGATAAAATTATAGTTTTTTGGAATATTAATTTTTCCCGTAGTTTTTCGTCAAAAGGAAGGATTTTTTTGGGCGTCTGAAAGAATTTAATTTTTAACGACTACCCTAATATATATATATATATATATATATATATTATTATATTTGGTCTGTTAAGTAATTCAGGACAATCGACTTTTTGTGAGTTTGTCCTAAAATTTAGATATTATAAATTTTATTTGTATTTGTTCAATGCGTTTAATGTATATATCATATCTTGGATTCCAGACTTGAGATGCGTATTCTAAATGAGATCGAACATATGTAGAATATAGAACTTTGAAAGTTTTAGCCTGAGTAAAATCTTTCGACAAAAGCATAAGAAACCCTAGTAGAAGCTTTATTAGTAATAGCAGTGACATGCCTATCAAATAATAGTATCGAATCATATATAACACCGAGATCTTTGACCTCCTACACTAATTGAAGTTTTTGCCCTTTTAAAAAGTAATCAGATAATATAGGTGTCTTTTTTCTTGGTGATGGGTTATATTATTGAAGTTTTAGAAAGGATCCCTATTTTTTTCTAGTAATAAATACAGTTATTAAGGTATAAAGTAGCATTCTAATGTTGAAAGAATTTTTGAAATCGGTCCAGTAGTTTTTCAATTATTTTGTTACAAACATACAAATCATTCCTCTTTATAATATAAGTATGGATAATAAACCAGAAAAGCGTTAGCCAATATTTAAATGGTAACAACGGAGATGATACGGAACTGTTGGTTCCATTAATGATCACCCTTGACATTAAATTTATTAAATTAAACAAATTTAGTGCCGTCACGATCTGAGAGTGTCTTTAATGAAGGTTGTTTTGCTTCAACTTATTTATTTTGATTTTGTAACCTATGCATGTAATCGGGTATTTGTGTTGCTAATTGTGTAAAAATGTTATTAAAATCACTGACATTTTATATAATAACTAGTGGCCGCCCAGTGGTTGAAATTCGACCATAATAATAATTAATTTAAATTATAAGTTTGAACATTATTAAGGTTCTGTTGTCAAAGACTAACCTTTTATTATCGCGGATTTCTCCAAGGCTGAACTGTTAATTTGACTTTAACAATAAACAAAAGAGTATATATGCGCGTGTGTGTCAAACACATGACAGTGCGTGTAATTTTTTTTTACTGATTCAATGTATTTTTTTTACTCTTTTTTTTTAAATTATAGCATTCTGCACTCCATCTCTATATAAAAAACTGACTTCAAAAACGAAAAAGTATAAAATAACTTATTTCTAAAGCTATTTTTAATTATAATATCTTATTTTTAATACATATTATCTAAAACATCTTAAAGCCGGTGCTTACTAATTTTCAAAATATAGTAATTTCTTATGTTTTACTTATGAGAACCTCCTCCTTTTGGAAGGTTAAAAATATAGGAAGTTTCATATTCCTCCGTCCGCTTCAGGTGTTAATATAATAATGTGTACCGCCGAATCAGCAATATTCCTGCCACAGGTTGTCTCGAAGATATCGCTTTTTTAGCTATAAGACCACTCTTTGTAAACTGGTATAATAGCACGTCGTAAGTTTCCTGTAATGCTGTACAATAAAGGTTATCTATCTTCATTTTTTTAACAACTCTACGGACTCTAGTTTCGTACCCTTTTTTACAACTTAATTTCTATTTTTTTTTTCTGAATTTAACACGCTTAATAGGTCTATCTTCGTTTTAAATAACTCACTCAAATAAAATAAAAATTGCTGCAAGATATCAATGAGTTATATGAGAAAAATTCTCACCATCGATCGGCAACGGGCTTTAAACAACTTTTTAGGGCCCAGCCCAATGTGTCACTTCGTGGGGGGCCTACGGGTGTCATAAACGAAAATGACACGAATACGGGTCAGTTAGCTAGGGTTGACAGGTGAAAATATCGACGGCCCTCGTATTAAGGGCAAAGGACGGTAAACCGAGGGGTTTTAATGGGTGGGTGGTTTGGGTGGTATCCCTAACTGTGGTGTGGCAATCAATCAATAACTCTTTATTGTAGGTACACCAATAAAAAAAAACTTACAGAAAACTATGCATTATAGTTAAAGAGTGATCTTTTCCAGACAGCCCCAGGAATGTATTGAGCTTATAATGACGATGGTGATATACATAATACAATTTCTTACATTGTAGTAATATATATATATATATATATATATATATATATATATATATATATATATATATATATATATAATGCAGTATATACAGATGTTCTATACATTAAATAGATATATACATAACATACAAATATGTACATATTTACAAAAATATATATAAATGTTTATCGATAAATATATAATAATAATAATAATAATAATTGGCAGACAAACACACACATTTTATATCCCCAAATTAAGCAAGTTACGCTTGTGTTATGGGTAATATACAACGGACAACTCTGGGGCCGATCCCAGACACCCAGACCATGGTAAATAACGAAGAAAATACGTTTCCGAAATTTACTATACCGGGAATCGAACCCGGAGCCTCTGGGTTGCAGTGAGGTAGGCCGGCAAAGGCCTAGCCCGCTCAACCACAGAGGCCGTCAGTAAGTACAATAAATATATATGTATATACATTTAAATATCATCATATTCAGGTAATATTTTCTGATAATTACTTCTGCCTAGTGGCGCTATTGCCACCACGACCTGGGGTAACCGACACACTAGCCGCGACTTTCCCACATCGCGCGGCTCAAGGCGCTCAATTGAGTTCGTTAAAAAGGGGTAAAAAGTGAATCGATTGTAAATAAAGTAAAAATTAATCGACTTCAAACGGGGGATCTCTGTTCGCCTGAATTTTTTTATGTTTGCTACGGGTGTAGGCACTCTTCAACAAAGGTTACTCTCCCTGACATCCACTCATCAGATCCTAACTTAATAGCCATGGGACCACCTCAGGAGTACATAACAAACATAAAAAACAAGTCAAATAGACAACCTCCTCTTATTTTTGAAGCCGGTTGAAAACAGAACTCATGAATTGGACAGCATTTTTAATAATAATTATATTTTAAAAGTAGAATAGAATCAATAAAACTGATTTTTTATATCTGACAACCCTAATTTGAGGTTAAAGACCACAGGACCTGTAGAAATATTTGCACTTATGATATTTCTAATATTGATTTATTTCACTGTTAATTTGTTAGAAAAAGTTCAACGGACTAAAATTTGCAGACCTGCATATAAAATTGCTGTTATTTGAACAGTTAAATGTGTTTCAAATGATTTACTGCACCTACATATCAATAAACAAATTGATGTGTTCGTCTGCGAATTCAAATTAAATACTAAAATTTAAGTGAAAACTGTTATTTATGCGATATCTTATCATGAATTACAGTTTAAGAATTTTTGTTTAGCAGTCTGTCTGAATGTGACCAATGCGCATAATTTTGCTCACTACTGGTCTCGGGCTTGTCAATTTCTTAGAGGAGAGAAAAGTATACGCTTGTTTCTATCTTGTCTAGCATGTAAGGAATTTTTGGAGTTAGGTTGCAGTAAAAAAATTTAGGACATTATGTTATTATAACTATAATAATATTTTTCTTTCCTTTTATTGTGTCTTTGTCTTATGTTTGTCTTGTGTAACGTTTCTGGATAAAGTTTATTTTAAAAAATCTTGTCGCTTCTTCTGCTTAACATGAACAACGCGTTGTGAAGCAGTATACATAGACCACGAAGTAAAATTATATTTAACTAATAGTATGTATGACCTTCAAAAAGTGTTCCTCTGTGGAACTTATTTTGAATTAAACTTTTGAATTTGAAAACAGATAGATGCATTTGGCACTATATTTTCCTCCACCATAAGTACCTAATGTGCATATTGTTAAAATTGATAATAATTAGGTCAGAATAACAACTAAGTGGTACGTTATTGTCGGGCTAGAATTCTAACCTGCGTTCCTTGAGTTTTAGATGCGATTGTATATTGAGTTAGAGTAGGTTAGTGGGCTTCTTTAAGGTTTTTAAAGAAGACTGCAAACTTACTTTAACTCATTATGAATAAGACTGTAAGTGTGTGGTTGGTTGTCTGAAAGTTGATCTCGAAAAGGCTTTGTTGGTTACGTCTGTCGTAGGACCGAGGGTCGATGGAAAAAAGCAGAGGATATATCAAGCAAATTTGGAAAGACTACGTCCAATACAGTAGTTTTCTATATTGGTGTACAATAAAGAGCTATCTATACATCCAAAACTGACACTTTACTAGGCACTGGATTTATTTAACGTTTCTGTAGTTACCACTAAGGGCCTGGCCACGACCTTGGGCTTAGAAAAGGGCGATGTGACGAAACACGACATGTTCCAAACATCTTAATACAGCCAGGTGCCAGGTGTTAGGGCATTTGCCCGACTGGATGGCTACCACCCCTGGTCTAGAGTATGTCGCCATAACAGCCTTGAGTTGTGTTCCGGCATTAGTGACCAGGTTCCAGTCTCCCTTAAGAGAGCAGTAGCGCATTTGTAGCACCTATGGTGTTGCAAATTTCCATAGGCGATGGTAACCGCTTTCCATCAAGTGGGCTGTCTGCCTGTCTGCTAAACTTCTGCCATAAAAAAAATACAATTGTTTTTGTCGCCAGCCACGTCGCACTTATTTGTCGCTCACAGCGACATGGTCATGGCTAGGCCGTAACTCTCAACTTAGTGAACTGTTCCCCTATTTCTAGTAAAATGAAAGTCTGTTGCGGTGTGCGTAAATACATTTACGACTGTACTGTTTGTCTTGTTAAGTTTCCCTCGCTTAGAACATTCTATTGTGTTACAATGTTATTTTCTTCTATGTCAACCTTTTAGGTAAACCTTAATACTTAGCTGTAAATGTGGCCAGGGTTTTACGATTCCATAGCCAAATAGACCTTAAAAAATTGTAGAAATCAGTCATGTAGGCGCGTTAATTTTTTATTCCAAAGCATGTAAACAGTTATTGTTTGTGTTGTACTTATCGTTACTTACGTTTCAGAATGAATAAATAAAAAAACTTAATTTTTTAATCTAATTTGATTTTGAACGACTTTTAAATTTAATTGATTTCTAAACGACGGGACGAACGTCAAATGTTTGGTGAAATTATTGTTTTTAGTATATTCCAAGCATTTTTACAAGTTTTTATTTAACTTGCAATGGATGTAAGTTCGGGTGGAATCTTGCAAGTTAAATTTGACCAACTTCCCGGTTTCCGATTGAGCTGAAATTTGGCACGCATATGTATATCACGTAACAATGCAATAATATGGTACCGTAGAGCTGACCTGATAATGGATTCGGAAGGTGACCATAGGAACTCCTGTTCTAAACAAGATACACCCATCGTGTTTGGGCTCGTTTTACTTGTCTTGGCTAGCACTCTGCTACTACACCATATCCAGGATCTCAAAAGCTTGTATTCAAAAACCTTAAAAAAAGCTTATTTTCATGTTTACTCACCTTTTAAACCTTCCCTGGACTTCCACAAATAATTCAAAACCAAAATTAGCCAAATCAGTCCAGCTGTTCTCGAGTTTTAGCGAAACTAACTAACAGCAATTGATTTTTATATAATAGCCATATATAATAATAATTATGTTTTATTATTACCATCTAGTTGAACTGCACACCAACCATATATTTGCAATTAGATCTTGTCCATACAAAGGTAGCCTGGAAAAGATTGCTTGAAGCAACAAGGCCAATTGTATTACCTACTAATAGTATTTAAGATTACTGTGTATTTTTCTTTGTCATGTTGGTGGACAATAAAGAACATTGTATTGCTTAACACCTCTATGGACTTGAACCCTTTACTGTGCATGGCCTGATAAGTACCTAAAGTCAAAGTCAAAAGTCAAAGTAATTTATTTTGTGTATACAGGTTTGAATATGATGTCCATAATGATAACAAATAGGTATCGCTGTATCCTGCCACATATGTAGCTTACAAAATAATATAATTTAAAACTAATAATGTCTAGATTAATATACAATTTATAGTAATAATACTGAATAATAATTATGATTCCTCATGTCACAAAATCAGACTCCTGTATCAGTATTTGGGTCACAAAGATACTCATGTATTGTGTAATATGCTTTTTTATTAGTAATTGTCTTAATTTTAATTTAAAGCCTTTGATGTCGAGTTCCTTAATTTTCAGTGGTAATTTATTAAAAATTTTAGTCGCTATACAGAAAAGACTGTTTTGCAACAAAGTGGTTTTCGAAGCAAGTGTAAGAAGGTAGCTGTTATGGCGTTTACTGTTGCATTTAGTGTATAAATGTAGATTATTTTTAACAAACAAAGCAACTTCATAAATGTATAATGATGGTAATGTCAGTAGTTTTAGGGATACAAAATATGGTTTACAAGAATCTGTTTTCATTATATGACATATAGCACGTATACAGCGTTTTTGCGCTATAAACACGCGTTCTTTACCAGTGCTATTGCTCCAAAATATGAGACCGTATCGTAACAAAGAAACAACATAGCCATCATAAGCCGTTATAACTGCTTTTTGGTCGACAACTTTACTTAAGTTATAGAGGGCATAAGAAAATCGAGATATCCTGTTGCATAAGTCGTTAATATGAGTATTATATTTTAAATCACTATCAATATGAATACCTAAAAATTTAGTGCTACTTGCTTCTTCAATTTTTTGTCCACAATACGTTACAATAGGATCGGATATATATTTATTAACTCTTTGTCTAAAGTGCATAATTTTTTGTTTTTGTCAAATTGATTTGTAAATTATTATTATTTAACCATGATATTATGTTATGGAAGGCACGATTTATGTCGTGTTCGTAATTATCAGTATTAATTCCTTCAAATATAATCGTACTGTCGTCAGCGAATAATATCATTTTTTGAGTCACTGCCTTATGCATGTCATTTAAATAAATTAAAAATAAAAGAGGTCCTAGGACTGAAAGATAGTTTTGCTATGAGTCATAAATCGTCTGAAAGACCTAATAAAACCGGTGTACCACAAGGCAGTATATTAGGCCCATTGCTCTTTCTGCTGTATATAAATGACTTGCCTTCAGTGACAAAACATCAGTGTGTTTTATTTGCAGATGATGTGTCTATAGTTGTAACAAGAACGGATAAAAATGGTGATCACCAAAAAATAATGCAAAACGAAATAGGAATAGTATTAGACTGGTTAAAAAGAAATAAGTTAAAAGCAAATTTATCTAAAACAAAATTTATTTGTTTTCATAATTACAATAATAAAGACAATTTCCATGCTAACTTAACATTTAATAATGACATAATAGAAAAAGTTGACGAATTTAAATTTTTAGGTATATTACTTGACAAACATTGTAACTGGAAAGCACATGTGGATTTGGTATGTAAAAAATTAAACAAATTTGTATTTGCCCTAAATAGACTAAAACGCACAGCCAATGAAAAGGCGGCTCTAACTGCATATTATGGGTATGTTGAATCGGTGTTACGTTATGGTTTGATTATTTGGGGAAATTCCACAGACATTAAAAGAGCTTTCATTGTACAGAAAAAATGCGTAAGGGCAGTCTGCGGAGTTGGACCCTTCTTATCTTGTAGACCACTTTTTAGAAAACTAAAGGTACTCACGTTAACTAGTTTATATATATTTCAAATAGGAAGTTTTGTAAAAGACAATCCGTTAATGTTTGATAAATATTCTGATTGTGTTAATTCTAGAGTAAAATTTAGAGATCCCACTAGATTAGTAACACCAAACTGCAACACCACGTTAAGACAAAAAAACTACCAAGTGATGATCATAAAAGTCTTTAATTCAATACCCACATCAATAAGAGAATTGCCAAAAAGAAAATTTAAACTAAAATTACATTCATGGCTGATAGAAAAGTGTTTTTATGACATTAGGGATTTTATTAGGTAAATAATATATTTAATTTATATTTTTAGCTCTGACATCTGATTTTTTTTTAAATTTATCCTTTTTTTTGACATTCTTTAATCTCTGTATTTAATATATTGTTAATCAAACTACGTTTATAAATTTAGAATTATTATAGTTTTTTTTTAAATTGACATGTAAGTACCAAATATTTGTATGACCATATTTCGGTCAAATACAGTGAGACCAACTCGATATGTAAACCATCTTTTGTACTATTACCTGTATTTCAACAAATAAAGATTCATTCATTCATTCATTCATTCATTGAGCCTTGTGGCAGTCCACATAAAATTTTACGGGGCTCGGAAGTATATACAAAAAAACTAGAAATATAAAACTACTAATTAGGAATCAATAAATTTTATACCAGTCCAAACCGCATTATTCCGTAAGAAAATCGAACAAATACAGATATAAATTAGAATTCCTCTCCCAACGGCGCGGTGCAAATTGCCCGATAGCCATTAAATCTGCCTTCGTGCGGTGGCTACTAATTAGGAGACGCCTAATTGTTTCCTAGCTCGGTTAATTTATGCAGACATTCAATCGACTACTGTGCGCATGCGGTTTTCAGGAGCTACTGTTAGAACAATACCGCCGTTTTAAGAATAGAACAGAATACTTTATTGTTAACTGTGTACATAAATGTGGTATAAATAGAATTTAGAAACAGTAGTTGGCCTGATAAGAGTGCAGATTGACATTTATCACATATTTAATACAATTTCCTGTCGCCGGGCGGCCTGTCGTAAGAGGCGACAAAACAACCTACGGCCAGGTGGTAGGGTATTTGCTCGACTGGATAGCGACCACCCTTGGTCTAGAGTATGCCGCCATAACAACCCTGTGTTGTGTTCCGGCATTACTGTCCACGTTCCAGTCTCCCTCAAGAGAGCAGTTTGGTGTTGCAAATGTTCATAAGCGATGGTAACCGCTTTCCATCAAGTGTGCTATCTGCCTGCCTGCTAAACTCTTGCAATAAAAAAAAAACAAACTATGAACTTTAGTCACAAAACCACTGTATTATAAAAAGTAATCACATACAGTAAACTCAAAAAATCACTAGTGAAATTCAATAAACATAAATGACCAATAAAAATTCAAACGCTTAAAATAAACTATAGAAATTAATAAAACCTCCAATAATCATTACCGTAATCCCATATAGATAGCGTTTTGAAGTATACAAAATTTTTCATTCAATCCCAACTGCCCATACATACATTTAAAAAAATTATGCCTAACATGTTACAATCATAATACAAGAATTTTATGTAAATGACTACAAAATTCTTTAAGGTGAACGATGACGAAACCATGAATGAATTATAATAAAAAATATTTTTCATTCGGTGTAAAAACTGGTTTGGTTTATTTACACTTGTACTGGGGTCGACTGACACGGGTCAACTTGGACCTGTCTTCTAAAATATTCACAAATCAACAATCATCAGTACTCAGTATATACATACATCGCCGCATACTTGTGACCAAGTTTCGTCTTTTTGATATCATTATATTAATACATTAGTTGACTCCCGCGCCCACTTCACTGGGCGTTCTACACGAGATAAGCCAATATATAATTTCCCATGGGAAAAACACTCCTTTCTCACGCCAATAACCGCCAGAGAGATTGTTTAACTTTAAGACTTATTTATTGTTAAGTCAGCACACGCCAATAAATCAGCCCATACACCCGTTCTTCTTGGAATTGATAATTCCCATTAACAAAATGTATTAACCACACTCAAATATAGCCTATGCCACTCAAGAATAATAAAGCTTTGTATTGATGAAAGAATTTCCAAAATCGGTTCAGTAGTTCAAGAGATTACTTCCTACAAACAAACTCACTAACTTTACCTCTTAATAATATTAGTATAGATGAAGCAAAAACTTTGTACCCCTTTTTGCGAAAATTGCGTGGACGGAGGGGTATGAAATTTCGCACACTTATAGTTTATATAGAGAAGGAGAGCAGAATTTATCCCTGCAGGAACGGAAAAAGAATACAATTTCCTGCGGCCGGGCGGCCTGTCGTAAGAGGCGACAAAACAACCCACAGCTAGGTGGTAGGGTATTTGCTCGACTGGATGGCGACCACCCCTGGTCTAGAGTATGTCGTCATAACAACCTTGTGTTGTGTTCCGGCATAAGGGATCAGGTTCCAGTATCCGTTAAGCAGCGCATTTGTACCACCTTTGATGTTGCAAATGTCTATAGGCGATGGTAACCGCTTTTCATTAAATGGGCCGTCTGCCTGTCTGTTGAACTCCAGTAATAAAAAAATACCCCTTTTACGAAAATTGCACGGACCGAGTAGTATGAAATTACACCCACTTATAGTTTATATAGAAAAGGAGTGCAGCATGCTAAAATATTAATAAAATTATGCATAAAAAATACATTAAGGGCCGCTTGCATAACGATCGCCTTTAAATAAAATTAGTTAATCATATTAAACTGCCTAAATACGTTTAACACAAAACGTATTCAAAGTTATTTAAACATTTAGCGGCAAATTTTGTTGCGTTGTGCAAGACGCAAATTGTATTTAAAGGTGTTAAATACGTTTTGTGTTTCTTGTATAAATTTAAGCAACCTTCTGCAAGCGGCCCTAAATTAATAAAAAAAAACATTACACACACTACCAGGTATTCGACAGAGACACGCATATACATATACTCTTTTATCTATTGTTAAAGTCAAATTAACAGTTTAGCCTTGGCGAAATCTGTTATTATCCAAGTATAGTTTTTAACAACAGAACCTTAATAATGTCCAAACTTATAAGTTAAATTAATAATGGTTGAATTTCAACCACTAGTTTTTTTATTGCATAAGTTCAGCAGACAGGCAGACGACCCACCTGATACAAGCGGTTACCTTCGGCTATGGACATTTGTAACACCAAAGGCGCTACCAATCGGCTGCCGCTCTATAAAGCGAGACTGGAACTTGGCTACTAATACCGGAGCATAACTCAAGGTTGTTATGGCTGCTTACTCTAGACCAGGGGTGGTAGCCATTCAGATGGGCAAAAACCGTATCATCTATCTGTGGGTTATTTTCTCGCCTCTTACAACAGGCCGCTCGGCCGCTGAAAATTGTATTATTTCTCCTTTATTTATCCTATTTTAATTGAGGGGCTAATAGCTATAATCTTATTCAAATTCAAAAGTTTTTATTCAAAATAAGTTCCATTGGAGAACACTTTTTGAAGGTCATACATATAGGTTAAAATTTAATTTTACTTCCTAGTCTATGTACACCGCTTCGCAACGTGTTATTGCTGTTAAGGAGAAGAAGCGGCAAGAAACTCCCCAGCAACACGTCTAGCTAAAAATTGTTTTTCTTTATATTTGTTGATCTATTTTTTATATTTAAGTACTTTTTTTAAATATATATAATTATCCTTTGATTGTATCTTTGTCTTACTTGATACACTGTTTGCTACAACTCCATTAATTCTTTGAAAGTAATTGTGTTATATATTTCTGTATAAATTTTATTTAATAAAGGAGTTTGAGCTAGATATATAAGAAGAAAAACAAATATAGCTAGACGTGTTGCTGGGGAGTTTCATACCGCTTCTTCTCCTTAACAGCAATAACACGATGCGAAGCGGTGTACATAGACTAGGAAGTAAAATTTAACGTATATGTAGGACCTTCCAAAAGTGTTCTCTAGTGGAACTTATTTTGAATAAAAACTTTTTAATATAAATATAAACCCGCTGTAGCATCCTACATCTAGATCATACAGCAAAAGAATCTAAGTTATTCACATCCATGTACAGTATGTCGGTACAAGCGAGTCGTGACTGTCCATCCGTCTGTCCGTCCAAAATGCTCCATATAGCGGGCATCGAATTATAGAATGACGTGTTGACACTTGCCTTGATTGCTCCATAGACCTCCACGTCTGGCCAATTAATATTAACCTTACATTGTAAGTGGTATGTTTTAACACCTCCGCTTTGGTCCATACTGTTTATGTTTCTCTAGTAATTTAGGTTTTTAATTATATTGTTACAAGATACAGGACTCGAAATAAAATGCCGTTGGAATTACTATAGAATTTATCAGAGCTGTACAAACACGTATAAAATAGGTAAAAATATAACTGGATACAACCAGTACAAACTGCACGATTCAATAACACGCGGAATGTCCGTCACTATATTGCTTATCCAATCTAAATCTTGCTTTGATCGTGGTTCTCGCTAGACTGCCTCACCCCTCCGTTCGGGCGTTCCTTTTATTCTATACAAATACGATATGCCTCGACGCAAAACAATAACAACAAGAATTAGTTCGACACAGTTGCCTAATGACTGCCATAAAACAAGTACAGTAACAATAGGCTATTGTCTAATTGCAAATTTTAAACACAAATTAAATAAAAAAATCCAAATGCGGGAAAGGCAATAAACCTGGTTCATGGCAGGCAGGTGTGCCTTTGCTTTTGTCGGCATGTAACAATTTGTAAGAAGGTAAGATGGTTATTGTTCATATATGACATGCTTAATAAAACAAAGAAGTTACTCAAGAGTCATGAGGAGATTACATTATAAAACGTAAGAACTTATGAAGAATTATCGACTCCAACTCCTCACAAATCACTATCTAAATTTGTAAACAGTAATTTATGTATGTGTATGTAACTCTATGTACGTATATTTATATATAAATATGTATGTTTGTTTACTTAATAATAATATATGTATATATGATTGTATATATTTTAAACTATGCGTACTGAATTACTAGAAATCTAAAATTGTCCCCAGAAGGTTGTCTGGAAGAAACCGCTGTTAGCGATAAGATCGCAGATTGTACTAGTCAAATGATTGTTAACTCATGTGTATTATTTTCTTGTGTGCAATAAAGAATATTCTATTATATTCCAACTGTCGCGCGGTTTTTTTTAATGTTTGCTTGCAAGCAAACTGGCAAACGGGTCCACTTGATGGCAAGTGTCTACCGTCGCCCATGGACATCTGCAACACTAAGGGAGTCGATGCGTTGCCTACCTCATTGAGAATTTACATATCTGTTTACGCCCTTTTTGAAATGCCCTATATTGTAGCGGTCTGGGAAAACCGCGGGAGATTGATATACTGCTAATTATTATCAAACATATATAAGAGATCTAGGCGCCGATTCTTATATTTCAATCTTGGCGTTCTGAAGATATTAAAGGAACAACTCCATTACTAGTGTCTATAATTCGTATTCCACTAAATCCTAAATATCGTCTCAATATCGTTATGACACAATAATAGAAAAAAAATGTATTACCATTAGCAGAAATGGGGGCCGAAATAGATATTGAAAAGCGACCAAAAATTCTAAACTTCATTTTGTGAGTTGTCGCTTAAAAATGTTTGCAAAGTTAGAGTGACGTGTCACGGGCCCGCTATTTTAATTAACAGAATACCCAAATGAGGCAAACCTACGATTGCGATGAAAGTGTCCGGTGATTTTGATGACATAGTTAATAGCAGAATTAAGCCTGTCAACGCGGCAGCCCAGCAATAGGTACTGAACGCGTATCCAAAATGGCGGTGGTAGGAATGCTGGTATGGATGAGAAAGGAGACTAACCTGCGTGCCTCTGGGCTGCACTAACTACGCGTGCTGATCACCAAGTTGTGACCCTTGCAGCTAATCTTCTGGCTTGTCTCCTTCTTGCGGCCTTCGATAAAATGTACACACGCGGCGCGGTATAACAGCATATGCAAGTTGTAGCGGAAAGGAGGTGCGGGTTGTCGTATGAGACGCGACAGCAGCCTACGTTTGACGAGGGTCAACAGCAGACTGACTCGTAAAGACGAGCAGTATTAGTAGCAGCGGTAAGTACGACAAGGATAGTCGTATGGAAGGGAAGATGGCGGCTGGGAAAAGGTGATTGGATAACGCGGTTAGGAAAGCGGGTAGTTGTTAAAATTATTGGATGGGACAGGATTTTAAATAAGCGGCGCGAACAAAGCCCATGAAGTCAACTTTTGACTACCTGTAGAATGAAAACTGTCATGACCTTAATGCTATAGCGGACTGAGTGTATGTTAACTCAGTTAAACGGAACATAGAGGTGCGGATTCTCAGTATAGTAAACTACGTAAATAAACTTTATTTCTAGTCTGGGTATATCATTCGCATAGGCCACAAAATTTTATGATTCTTGCAACACACACGTAAGGCTGCCTGTCCATTGAAGCGGAGTGAGGCTGCAATCGTATTGGTTAATATTGATTCGTTACTCCGCACCGCAGCCTCCCTCCGCTTCAATGGACAGGCAGCCTAATTTGCTTAGCTTCGGAATTATTTGCGTATATGTCTGCTAATATTTAAAAAAAACGTTCCAAAAATCCATCCCTATTCTCTGCTCCAGCAATAGTCATTAAAATTAGAAATTCATAAAGTGACAAACAGTGTATTGACTAAACCAGTTTTGATTAAACACAAGGGGTTAGTAAGTGGTACGTTTAAAAAATTGGGTCTATTATTTAAATATTATGGTACTTAAGATAACAATGGCGGACAAGCCGAAAGTCAATTTTGCATGCCGGTGTAAATTTTTTCATAATAAATTATATCTTCATAGAACAATACATTTGATGTATGACATGATATATTTAATGCACTCATACATTTGTTTGGGAACTAGTTTTTTTGAGTGGTAAAACTTGACATGTTATTTTGGGTGCTCTATAAATTATTTTTTGCTTCAACATACTTCCGCTGCGTGTATCTCGCAGTTTATACTAATGGGTCTGGTAGCCGTTATCTTGTCTTGAAAAAATAAAAAACTAGAACACGATTGCAGCGCCACTCACCGGATCCAAGCATGAATCTAAAACATCCATTTCCATCTCAAACAGGCATAAAAAATTGTTGGAAACCGATCCTGGGACTCACTCGGTAAAGCCCTTTTTGAGCTTTAACCAGATTAAACAGATTTAGATTTAACAGCAATTGATTTTTGTCTATATATATATATATATATATATATATATATTAATATTAATCTATTGCTGGTCGCTAGTCTCGCTAAAACTCGAGAACGGCTTGACTGATTTGGCTAAGGTTTTGAATTATTTGTGAAAGTCCAGGGAAGGTTTAAAAACATTCAAAAAACAACAGTTTCGCTTTCCCTTCTTATCTGTCAAACATTTGATGTTCGTCTCATCGTTTATAAATCAATTAAATTTAAAACTCGTTCAGATATCAAATTAAATTTAAAAGAGATTTTTTTTATTTTTTTTTATTACGAATTGTTTTTGTTGCTGTTAAATTCTGACCATATTTTTTACTAAAGTTGAAAAATCTGTTTGTGAAACAGTTGAACAAAATACTAAAGAAAGAACATCTTTATTTAGAGTAGATTATACCATTCAAAACATTAATAAATTCTCTCGCTTTCAATATTAGCAAGTTGAAGTGGCAGTGGGGCGGTCATATCTATCACAAGACCGACGGCCGATGGTGCAAACGCATCCTGCGGAGATCGTGCTCCACCTCAGACTGCTTTTACACCTGGCATCAGGCACAATGTTGGTCAAATGCGAACCTATTTAAAATATATACTTTTTTGTAGCTACACATGTTATTATTGTACGGCTACATAACTAGGGGTTTGCTGGGTTCCAACAGTGTTATAGTTTCCCCTATTTTATCAATGATTGTTTGTAATACTGTAGATTGTTTAAAAAACTGGGTGTACTCACCCTACCGAGTATACTAATTTATCAAGTATGTGCGACTTAATGTTCATGCCTATGCCAAGCATAGTGACGTGCATACGCACTTTACTCGACATAGGAATGACATGAGTAACATAAAACACAGACTTGAGAAATCGGGGAGATTGACGCATGTCATGGGACCGCTAATATATAATAAAGTACCGAGTTGGATAACGGAGTCACCATCCGTCAGCTTATTCAAAACACGGCTCAGGAAATGGTTAGTCGATCACACCTTCTATAATCATGACGAGTTCATATCCTATAATATGATATAATTTTAATTTTATGTCTGACTATATAATTTTAATTTTATTATTAACTGATGTAGAAATTGACGTGTAACTTTGTTATGAATAAATGATTTCTGATTTCTGATTTCTAATACTTTCTATAATTTTCTGAAGTTTAAATTATGAAGTACAGAATTTAAAACATGTTGTTTTTATGGTCCCGTAGCCAAGTAACGAAAATATTCGACGTTTTTCATCTTTGAGAATCTTTCTAAGCTCTTGGCCACGCACTTCACCCATTTTTCTTTGTGTTTTGATCACCAGACTGGTTACGCCTAGGGTGGAAAGTTATGATCCATATCTCCGGCTAATCTATGGTGAGGCCAGCCGGCAAGGGGCCGGCTCTCGTCCGTGCGGGCTGGAGGTGAATGCGTGAGCGAGCCCACAGCCCGGATGAAGGACGCTCGAGGATCGGAGAGGGTTTCTAGTGGGTATCCCTAACCGCGGCTTGGAAATAGCATCTCACATGTGAGGTGCTAGTGCCACCCCGACCTGGTGCATCCCACACACAGGTCGCGACCTTTCCCCCTCGCGCGGCTCACGGTCCTCAAACGAATCTCCCCTGTATAAAAAACAGGTAGAAAGTAATTTCATATATTATCAGTACTTTATAATAATAATAATAGCCTATGGATTAATAGCGAAGAGCCTTAACCGACACCTTGAAATGGTCTCGCTTGGTACCTGGGTGAAGGGTCGGATGCAGAAGGCAGCCCTGCTGGACACGACCCGTATCGTGAGGAGGTTCCTGTCTCTGGAACCTTAACCACCGGTAGCTTGGACCCTAGGCCCTGCTGCCGGCGAGCATCGGTTTTTTACAAAAAAATAATATATATGTTTTTTATGTATGTATATAAAGAAAAATGAAAATAATTTGAAAACAAATAAATATGTGAAATAATAATAATTTATTTATTTTAGACACAAAGATCCATGAAAAAAACAACATATTTTACTTTATAAACATATTATTGTCCGTACAGAAATTTTTGTTATGATCACATTAAGGATGCTAGGAACTTAAATCATCGGTCTAATAACAACTTTGACAAAATAATTAAATAAATATGCTTACTTTATAGTATTATATTCCTCTATAGTATTTTACAGTGCGATAATTAACATAAATAAACGATTGTAATTAATTAAAAACACAGTAAAAATATCAATTTGCATAAATATTAGATCAAGATCACCCAGATTCCAAATTTTTTGCAATTTTTTTTATAATATCGTATTATTTGTCTTCCTTACATTCATTTGGAAATTATACATTTTAGTAATCAATTCAAATTGTCCGAAATATTAATATTGTTATGCAGCCAAACGGGTAGGTCAGCTGGTATTCGTTATTATTTGTTAAAATGAACATTTATTTGTTAAATGAAAATTTATTTGTTCTGGGCACCTTAGCCATAGAAGACGGTGATCTAAGCTCAGTATTCTAATTATAGAGTAGACTATGGGTAGAATACAATACAAATAAGTTAAACTTTCTTTTATTGTATTGTATATATATATATATATATATTATTAAAAGGTAAGTAGTTTGCACTGTATGTTACGTTTACCAGCATCGTCATTATCAGCTCAATTCGTTCCTGGGGTTGTCTGGAAGAGATCGCCCTTTGTACATACATAACTATAATATATAATTACAGATATAATTTTAGTCTTTAAGTTCACTTTTGTATTGGTATAATAAAGTGTTATCTATCTATCTATTTAATAATTTAAACTCTATACTCATACAGATAGAGTTGAAAATAGTTTTCGTGTTTACATCTTCTATAAGTTAGTTACACTATTTATAAATTAAGAACGGCTGTACCGATTTGGCTGAAAATTGGTGGGGAGGTAGCTTAGAACCAGGAGTAGACATAGGATACTTTTTATCCCGTTAGAGCCGGTAGGTGGCGCTGATATCGGGTTCTAGAATCCTCTTAATCACCTGGACCGATTTTGGTGATTTTGTGTGTTTTAGTGATTCCCCGGATGGTTTATATTCACAATTAGAACCGGCAGGTGGCGCTGAGATCGGGTTCTAGAATCCTCCTAATCACCTGGACCGATTTTGGTGATTTTGTGTGTTTGAGTGGATCCCTGGATGGTTTAAATCCACAATTGGAACCGGTAGGTGGCACTGGGATCGGGTCCTAGATTTTAATTTTTTCAGAGCAGTACAACGTCTGCCGGGGCCGCTAGTTAATTATAACGATGAAATATATGAAATCACAAAATTTAGAATCCCTCCCACCTCTTGTCGTCACTTTGTTTTATTTCTACTGCTTGTGAACTTCACAAACACATATTTCTGGATGGCTACCACCCCTGGTCAAAAGTATGTCGCCATAACAACCTTGATTTGTGTTCCGGCATTAGTGACCAGGTTCCAGTATCCGTTAAGAGAGCAGCAGCGCATTTGTAGCAACTTTGGTGTTGCAAATGTCCATAAGCGATGGTAACCGCCTAGTATAAAAAAAAAAAAATGTAATTAAAAAATTTTGTTTCGAATGTTTGCAAGAGAATGCTATTTTATTTCGTACTAAACTCAAAGAAAAGTTCAAATTTACCCAACGAACCGTTACGGACACGCGTCAAACGTAATCCAAACACACAAACAGACGGACAATGGGTGTTATTGGTCGAAAAATTGTGACTTTGATCCGCTATTGTGAATTGCCAGTTTGACACGGTCGGTTAACTGTATGTTGTGTCGTTCGAGAGGTTTTTTAACCGTTTCTATTACAAATATTTTGATGGAAAAGCGGGTGACAGTTTTTTTTAAATATCATCATGTTTCTTTTTTGTTGCTGGAGACGTTTAAGTACAGCACACCTGGAACTTTTTTTTTATAGCCTGAAGCAGGCAAACAGGCAGACCGCCCACCTAATGGAAAGTGGTTACCATCGGACGTTTGCAACACCAGGGGTGTCACCAACGCGTTGACGACCTCTAAGAAATTTCATAACGTCCTTTTTAAAGAACCCCGTGTCAAAGCGCAAAGGGAAAACCGCGGCGGCAAGTACCCTCCAGATCATTGTTGTACGCGGAATAAATGTTATAGAGAACCGTTGCGTGGTTGAGCGTGGGAGCTCAAGGAAATGGGGGTGAATATCCCGTCGCTGGCGAGCGGTGCGGTTGTAAAAGTGAGGCGTTGGCACCAGATCAAACAGTTCCTCGGAACACTCCCCGTTATACAGGCGGTAAAATACGCAAAGGGAGGGACTAAATTCTAATATCACTTATCATCATCATTATCATCCAAGCGTTAGAACCCTTTGGCCTTCGAAGAGACTTCGCGTCTCTGTGCGTCTTCTACTGACTGTACAATGGGGAGTGTTGCGAGGAACTGTTAAGATTGGTGCCTTCGTCTTTCTTTTACCACCGCATCGCACGCAATCGGCTGGGCGTTCATCCCCACTTCCTAGAACCGCTTCACTCTTGTACGCAACGGTTCTGTAGAACGTTTCTCCTGCGCACCGTGGGGATTTGGAATGAGCTCCTAGCCGTGGTTTTCCCATAGCACTACAATATGGGGTACTTTAAAAAGGGTGTCATAAAATTTCTTCGAGACCGGCAGCGCGTTGGTGACATCGCTGGTGTTGCAAACATTCATAGGCGACGGTAACCGCTTTCCATCAAGTGGGGGCCGTCTGCCTGTCTGCTGAACTCCTGCAATAAAAAAAAACTCCGACGCCTAGGGTCCTCTTTCTTACTTTTTCTACTCCACTTCGGGCGGTCTTCAGCATGTCCCGTTTTGAGACCATTAGTACGCATGTCATCCATCACAACGTCAAGCCAACTTTTCTTGGGCCTTTCATGGCTGGCATGGCCATCCAGGCTATGGCTAGACATTTGTTCCCCACATAGTTAGCCGGTCTTCGTAAAACGTGGCAGTACCATCGTAAGAGACACTTTTGCAGTTTGTCTGCTATGTCACTTGACGGAAAGCGGTTACCATCGCCTATGAACATTTGCAACACCAAAGGTGCTACAAATGCGCTGCTGCACTCTTAAGGGAGACTGAAACCTGGTCACTAATGCCGGATCACAACTCGAAGTTGCTATGGTGACATACTTTAGACCAGGGGTGGTAGCTATCCAGTCGAGTAAATGCCCTACCACCTGGCTGTGGGTTGTTTTGTCGCCTCTTACGACAGGCCGCCCGGCCGCAGGAAATTGTATTCTTTCTCCGTTCCTGAACGGGTAAAATATAAAAGTTTTTAAATGTTGTGTGTTATGAACATGTGCATTGCGATATTATGTAGGAAACACACGATCTGAATATAAGGTCATCCGCCAAAAGAAACTAATGGGATGTTTTCGTGCGTTAATATTATAAAAACTGTACATTGAAATTTTATAATGATGATCTCTTATTAAAATATTTGAAAAAACTGCTATTCAATAAATCAATGTACGGAAATAGCTACATACGTATGTTATGTTTTTAAGTGTTTCCGATCACAAAAACTTAGATTAAATTTAATGTTTGATCTACTTTTTAATATTATTATTTTATCATATGTGTTGTTAAGAGGAAATGAGTTGCTGGCTTAATAAAAATTTTGATTAAAAATTGCGGTATTGTTTCGGCACACTATCTTAGACAATGATTTTATGTTTTGTTCTTTATAACCTGCCACTACTTACTTTTTTAAGTTGGTATTGCTTGTAGATATCGTACAGTTTGTTGTTATTTAAGAACACTTGATTTTACCCGCGGCTTTGCTTGCGTTAAAAAAGCATATCTATATCATGAAATTGGCATGTTATAATTCTTAGGAAAGTCGAGCTTAATTATTAGTTCAAAGTACCTAATGATAAATACCCGTAACGCCATCTAGCAATGGTGGATCCAACCATAAAGGCAACACATTAAAATTGACGTTGTCATTATCGTTGCTATGATGTATTTATTAGTAAATAGGCGTTGATGGCACCGATTAAAAACGATCAAGGTGCGTGCTTTTTCGCTATAATCGTCTGTTCCTTGGAAACTTTATATATTGAGAATACTTTTTATCCCAACATATGGGAAAAGTATTCTCAATGTAGACCCGAAATACATAAACAAGCTCTTCATTAGGTGATGCTTTAACAGACAAAAAACAAAAAAAAAATCGTGCAGGAATGGAGAAAGAATACAATTTTCTGCGGCCGGGGGTCTGTAGTAAGAGGCGACAAAGCAATCCACAGCCAGGTGGTAGGGTACTTAACTCTCTGGATGGCTACCACCCCTGGTCTAGAGTATGCCGCCATAACAACCTTGAGTTGTGCTGTGTTGTGCCTGAGTCTGCCCTGCTTCTCGGGGCATTCTCAAGCACTGATGCGAAGGTGACTACGTTCTAAGTCTCACGTTCTTCCTACCATAAACGCGGGCACATGGGAGCAAGGGGGTTTTAGTGGAGTATTAGCCCATGGGTTACCTCTCTAAGAGGAGACATTGCTTAATCTCCACATATGCCGGCAATCGACTCTGATATCTGCGCTATCTTCAGTGGATAACTTTCATTGCTTTGGCCTAATCCCAGTAAAGGACCTGGTAGTGTACGAAATGTATTTCCCCCCACCACAAAAAAGTGGCCTCCCTTTAAAGAGTGACAGCACCTCTGCTGTTACAAATGTCCATAGGCGATTGTAACCGCTTTCCATCAGACGCGCCATCTGCTGAACTCTGCGATAAAAAACAAAAAGTTTAGATATTCTTACAAGCTACAGGATTCGAATTAAAATGCCGTTGGAATTACTATAGAATTTATTTGAACTATACAAACACGTATAACACAGGTACAAATATAACTGGACACAACCAGTACAAACTGCACGATCCAATAACACGCGCAAAGTCCCTCACTATATCGCTTGTCGAATGTACTATACACGTCTTGCTCGTATCGTAATCGTCGCTTGACTGCCTCCACCCCCCCGTTCAGGCATCTTTTTATACTAAACTGTACAATACAGCAATCGACCGCGTGTACTGAGGTTTCCGAGAAACCGTAATCTGCACACCTGCGGCTATAAACAAGTACAAAAAGATTAGAATGTCTTTCTTAATTATAAATTTTAAACACAAAGTAAACGAAAGAAGTCCAGATGCGGAAAGGTAATAAACCAGGTGTGCATTTACTTTGATCGGCGTGTAACAATATTTTGGTTTATTTTCATTTATGACATGAAATTAAATGTAAAATATATAAATATTTATAGTTGTACATTGTTGATAAATGATCTTAAACAAGAACAGTGAAAGTAAGGCACACACACGTAGAGATAGAAGCTCATCTCGTGCAAGTTGGTTTTCCCACGTATAAAGTTATTACTTGTGTATTAGTGAACTAGTATTTGGTGCATCGATTTGTTCCACTTGGTACTTTATGGTTTTGATATTAACTTTCTTTTAACTGTTTGAAGATTAATATGTTTTATGATTTGTTGTGGTCTATTTAAAAATGTATCTTGCCTTTATTTGGAATGTATTGTTGTAAAGTATGTTTTTATTGTTATCATGTCTTTATTAAAAATTTGTTGAGTCAGACGCCTCAGTAGTTCGAGACTTGTACTTGAAATTCTTTAATTATGTCTGAACTCTACAAGATATCAAAATTTATACAAACCTATCTTCTACAGTATATTTCAAATCTTTCGGTATATTAATAGAATAACAATAATGTGATAAAAATAATAATAGAATAATAGATAGTCTATTATTATTTTTATCATATTATGTAAACGTATATAAACGTCGTGATTCTGAGTATAAGATTATTATTAAATAATGACATGATGATTTTTTTTAATTAATTTATATTTTATTAGTATTTTATAAACTAATTAACATTTGTTTCGTAGTAAAGTTTACGATTATGCTACAACTTTCGTCTTATGCATGTGTCAACCATACCATAGCCGACAAAATTTCTGTTTTTTTTGCATTTTTCCAACTCGATGTTTTTTGTAATGTCAAAAGTAACATAATATCCGACAGCTTATGTCGGCATTGTTAGATACATTTTAATGCTTGGCTCGAATTTTTACATGCGATTGATAATATTTTATATATACCACCCACAATTTTATAAAAGAAATTATTTTGGGAAACATCCCCAATTTGGAGCCGGAATAAGAATCTGTTGAGTCGTTTAATAGCCTATACAAGACAAATTTTAAGACAGACTGAGAAACCAAAATTCTAATATCGATCATTTATACTACTATAATTAGGCATTATATAAATAGCAGTATTCACTTATTTTAGTTTCAGTGTTTTATTTAAATTTATAATTCAATTATATCAATTAAATTATTACTCGCAGGTTTTTTATATGTGTTGCTTGCAAAAACATAAATTTACATTCCGCGGTAAGCCAAGTCTTTTATGCAAGCCTGTTATTGAAAGTAGATCCATAATACATAATTATGTCTAATTATGAGAATTGCTTCACATCCATAGTGATACTAAAAAGAAACATACAAACAGAATGAATTTTATATTTATATGTTGTAAATTTATTATACTTATTTGAGACGGAAATAATTTGACACCGTAACGTCTGGAGACAAACAGTAATACGGAACATTCATGTTCATAAGCCAGGGTCATAAGACAGTATTTTATTATTATTAAAACTCTAGCAGCCATCAATCCTTTCGATTCTTTTTAGATAGTATTTCTGACCTACTACATTGGATTTGCAGTAATCGCCTTTTTTGCAGAAATGACATTCCAAAGCCTTAATCTACACATAAAACTTCATATATTTTTCGTGATTTTTAGAAAAAAAAGTTATATAACATGAACATGTTGTTCCATGATCAAATTGATCGTGTACTAGCAGAAGGTGATGTCAGGAGCCTTAAGAACAGACGAGCGTGCATGACAAGAGCTATGAATGTCAAAGAAGCAAGTGAGGTGTGTAAGAATAAGCCTGAATGGCGCTCTGTTGTTCGTGCCTACCCCGCAAGGGACCTGGCGTGAAGTTTTGTATGTATGTTGTTTAAATATAGTTTAAATATGTTTATCGCATTTTTTGTCGAAACAGCCATTTTGCTAATACTGCTTTGTACTAGTTTGCTATAAGGAGAGCAAATTCATCGGAAGATCCATTTCACCTGTGCTGGGATTTAGCAAATTATTATTTAAAATTCATCATAACGAGTATTTTAAAATGTACAAAAGGTCCTTCATTTTGTATTTTTATAAAGTAACCGTTATGTTGATTTCAATTAATTACAAATCTACTTTAAAATGCTAAGAAGTGATTGATAATACAAAATAAACAGCATTACCTTTTATCAGATATTTAATTGAAGTAATTTATATAAATTATACAATTTCGTGAGACACGAACTTAATAGACGCTATTTATAGACTCGAGGCGCTCAAACCACTTGTTCCAAATTCTGCTTTTAGGAAGCAAATTTATAATAATATTGTTTCTTTACTGCCGATTTATCTAGATTATGCCGACGTATTTAAAAATAACACATTTTTTTGTATAATAATTAATGTATTAGCATATTTTTTGTTAGATATCTACTCATATCTACAAATTGAGTACGATAGGTTGGAATTGAACAAATATTGGCTTTGTTGTCATTTGGATGCAAATTATATAGTTACGTGAGCTACAGGACTTGAATTAAAATAAATGCCGTTGGAATTACTATAGAGTTTATTAGAACAGTACAAATATGCATAAAACAGGTACAAATATAACTAGACATAAAGTACTATGTAATAAGTAGGATACAAAACAAAGACGTAGAAACTAAAATACATTATGTAGCAGATCACTGCCAACGGGGAGTGTGCCCAGAAGGCTGGCTGCATTACCACGCTGTATGGCAATACTTATTTGTTGTACAAAATATGAGCCAGACTTCTTCTGATCACGGGTAGTGTAGACATTGTATAAACTACACGATCAAATAACACGCGCAAAGCCCGTCACTATATCGCTTTTCGAATGTACTACACACGTCTTGCTAGTATCGTAATCGTCGCTTGACTGCCCCACCCCTCCTTTCGGGCATTGTTTTATACTAAACTGTATAATACCGACAAAGTGGCCGCGTTCACTGAGTCAATCCGCACATCTGGCAAGCTTCGACGCAATTCAATAACAACAGGGATGAGTTCGACACTAATGACAGCCATAAAAAAGTACGATAACAAAAGCATGTTTTCTTAATTAAAAATTCTAAACACAAAGTAAACAAAAGAATTCCTAAATCATAGAAGGCAATAAGCTGAGTTTTTGCGACGTGCAGGTGTGCGTTCTTTGTCGGTATTAAACTCTATATACATGCGTTTTGGATATTTTCTAATATAAACAGTTAGATGAAAGTGAATTTAATTGATTTAATTATAGATATACAAACACGGTATCATATTTTGATAACGGGGAATAGATGCCTACAATTTTAATCAATATTAAACGTTTTATCTATATATCCATTCGAATGTGTTTATTTACATAGAGATACGGTTTATAATGATGTTATATTACATAATCTACACATATTATTGCCAGACTGGCGTGCAAATATATTCATGCAATCAATTCTATTTTTTAAACTATAAATTAGGAAGTTATTAATATTAAAACGAAAATTACCATAAAAATAATAAAAAAATGTATTTAATTATTTTCTATAAATATCCTAAAAGATAATAGTATACTTTTATATAACTAAGATACAAACAAAGTTATTTTTAACACGATATGTGTGTGTGTGTAATTATTTAAATTATAAAAATATATATACGATCTCTGGTATTGAACACACAACAATGTTAAATGAAAAACGCTGTAGGTTGGCTGGCGTGACGCTGTATAGTTTCCGATACAAGTGGTGATCAGTTACTTTGGCCTACGTACAAGTGAAATATCACTTTTTCGAAGTATGAGGTAGTGTAGTGAAGTAATGTTATATATGTTGATAAATGGTATCACATTATTTACGCTCAATGCATAAAGCGATCTTTCTCATTCAGCCGACCGCTCAAGATATGTGCTGGTAATACTGAATTGACAAATGCTTATCATGAAAATGCGTCATAGTAGTCTCTCTCAGACACCTGACGACTCTGACGCGGCCACACATATGCTGCGGGCGGCGTGTACATCGTATGCCGTTTTCGCTGTCATCCTTTAGAATTCTAGGGTAAAGACGTCTCCTGACGCTAATTACTTCGTGAAACAAATCTGTCTAATCATACAAGTTCACGGAAATCTGACGCGTGTTTAGACTTTCCAGAGTCACCATCTTTATATTGTCAATCGCAGAAAGTGATTTGATGAAGTACTGTTTAACCATCTCCAATCAATTTCTGCTGCACTCCACCAACAATTTTTTTTTTTACAAAAACCAATATCTTTTAAACACAAACAGCTCATAATAATTCATTGACTGAAATATACGTATAACTTCCATAGCTAAACAAATGTTTCAGTCTATTATTTCACACAGTAATAACATTAAAATTATTTTAGGTTGCGTGCTTAGAGGTCAAAAGTGGAGCAAAACATTTTGAACTGAATTGTTAATGGCATTATAATAGCGGATTTTGAGCAATGATGACACCTTGATGACCCGTTTTAGACGGATAATGTTCTTATGACTATGGAAAATTTTCATGATCGTATTTTGATCTAAGTCATAGTAAATACAATTATAACTACAGTGCTGCTGAGTAACTTTTGACTTAAAATAACACTACATAGAGTTTGAAATATGAAATATACAAAATACTTTTCTTGAGTCTTAAATTCTAACAAAACATTGGGACAGTAAAACAAACATGGTTGAGGCTATAACACTATTAAAAAAGTAGCTTAAAAGTCGAAATAAAACACAAATAAAATACGGCGCTTAAATCCGTTAAAACGTAGTTTTGACTATGTGTATTAGTGGCGAAAACTTAAGAAAAGACTCTTCAGATGAACGCAGAGCTAGTTCTCACCCTAGCAAATGGATCAGTATGGCGATCCAGTGAGGTAACCTAGCCAGCCTTCTGGGAACCTTACCCGAATGACTTAGGCTCAGTATTACTGGGAGCGTGAGCGTACGTCCTTGCTCCGCTTTCGCTGTTATGCCGTCGAGATGGGACGCACGTTTTCCGCGTGCACTCACCTCTTCTACCGTGGGGCGCCTTACAGCCCGCCCCACGTCCACGCTCACGCCCCACGACTGAAACCTAGTCACTAATTCCGGAACACAACTCAACGCTGTTATGGCGGCATACTATAGACTAGGGGTGGTAGCCATCCAGTCGGGAAAATACCCTACCACCTGGCAATGCCATCTTTCTTATAAGAAAGAAAATTTTATACGATTGGAAAACAATTATGACTGACAACTATAATCATCTATATTCTGCACTCTAAAAATGTATAGTATCGTGGGAACTGTACCAAAAAGAATATAAAATTATAATTAATGCAAAATAATCTGAATTAAGCACTACTGTTTTAGCTACTGTAAACCGATTTACATATTTCCTGTTGCAAGTTCTTTTATATATTGCAACATATCTTGTTTGCATTAAATGCTGAATAGCATGATCCACCCATAATAAAAACTTGTGATGAACTTTCTTATTTTTTTAAAGGGTAGTCTGATGCAGTATTATTTGTCGTCAAATGAAATCAAATCAAATCAAATTAATTTATTGGATAAAAACATGGTTATACAATAGGTCTTGTTGTTATATACTGAGCACATGTTTTTTGCCGGTTGGGCGTACAATTTTTTTTGAACTTATATTATAAAAGTACATACTTATTTGGTCTTAGTTATTATTACTAATATTTGAATCTTAAAATTATGCCAATATAGCCTTAAATGTAACAAAAACTAAATGACGCAAGATTTTAATTTAGATCTGTTTGTAATGATATTTATATGGTACAAATATTATAAATATATTTAAACACTTAATATTCTAACTTAGCACTTATACTTAAAATCAGTATTAACTATATGGGTAGTTAATAAATGAGGAAAAAAAAGGAGTTGCAATTTTACAAACTGCAGTTTTAAGCGACTGCACAAGTATACTCCTGAAGTGGTCACGTTGTCACCAAGTCAGGATGTGATGATTGAATGCCAGGAAAGTTATGAGTAACTCTTGAATACTATAGGCACGTACAACGTGCAGGAACGGAGAAAGAATACAATTTCCTGCGGCCGGGTGGCCTGTCGTAAGAGGCGACAAAACAACCCACAGCCAGGTGGTAGGGTCTTTGCCCGACTGGATGGCTACCACCCCTGGTCTAAAGTATGTCGCCATAACAACCTTGAGTTGTGTTCCGGCATTAGTGACCAGGTTCCAGTCTCCCTTAAGAGAGCAGCAGCGCATTTGTAGTACCTTTGGTGTTGCAAATGTCTATAGGCGATGGTAACCGCTTTCCATCAAGTGGGCCGTCTGTCTGCTAAACTCCTGCAATAAAAAAAACGTATTTATATTATCTAAATCTTCAAGTATTTGCGTTACTAAAAAGTAGAAAAAAATGACAAAAAACACACCGACTACAAAAGTAAAAAAGAAAATACATACATATTTTATTCAACATCTTGAAGTCGTCAAAGTGAACTAAATCATAAAATTGCAAAATACACTGATGTTTGTGTCAATTTTTTTTGCTTTTTAGTCACTTTGAAGCCTTTTTGTTTTTTGTTAAAAAAACTACTTGAAGAATTTTTAATTTAACAAGATACCTTCTCAAATTGTACTTCTGCATCTTTATTCAAATCGAAAATTTGCAACGCAACCAAAACTTGTCCAAAAAAATCACAATGAATACAATGATGATGAATGAAAAAACATCACCATTGTCACTTGAACTTGAAAAGGGAGCACTTACCCATATTTCCAAAATTAATCACGCATCGTTATTCATTGTACTCTCGCCAATGTATGTTGGTAAACTGTTGCCCGATGCTATTGTAGCTACCATTGTACCAAGATTCATATCTACGCATCCATTATTTGGATATTCTCAAATAAATTTCGTTAAAGGATTGCGTGTGATATCTTGTTTATTGGTCTGGTATTTTAGATCGGTAGCGGTCGATATCGTAATTGTTGGGGAAAGAAAGTTGAATTGATGTATCTATTTTATTCTGTTATCTTGAAAGAATCGACTGCTTTATTGGTGTTCGGTGGCATTTTTATGTGGCATCTTTTATAGCTTTTGTTTGTTTTAATTATTAATAGTAGCAGCCGTTTTAAATATAAGTTAAAAGAAAATATATAACTAACAATAAGTTATAAGAAAATATATATAAGAAAAGATAAGGTATAAGAAAATATATATAAGTAAAAATAATCTATAAGAAAAATCAAACAAGGATCAATAAATTTTATTTTAAATATTGAGACATCTAGTGTTATCAATTATAAGACATTTGTCTTATAATAATTTGACTACCTGATATTCTGTATTCTACAAATAAATATTAACTTAGTCATGAAAGACCTAGTAATGAAATAAATTAAAAAAGTGTTTGCAAATCAGTAATTAACTACATTAACTAATGAAATTCAAAAACAAAATGAGTCATTTGTTTTGCTAAATCGAAACATCATAAATATTTATATATGTAGCAATCAAAAGCTAAATTTTTAAAATTAATATTTGCAAGATAGTAAATTATAACACTATGAAATGTATATTCGGCAGTTTCTTGACTCGTTTAACGATTAATATGGATTGTTTATTGTTTCCAAAAAAAATTAAGGAAATTACCATCTTCGGTGTTAGAATTCAAATTTACAAATCATTTATGATTGATATCAAATCCGCTTATTTATTATACAAAGTGAAACATATTTCCCACAGCGGATGGATTTAAGGATTTTAATATAATTTCACTTGAGACACTATCTAAAATTGCTATCATTAGTCATTCGAAGAATTTAAACGTCAATTGAATAAAAACAGTCGACGCAAACAAATTGAATATACCCACATGCGAAGGTGAAAATCCAAGGGTAAATATGGGATCAAATCTTTTGATTAATGATAACGTTGATCAATCAAATTTCAACTTTAATACAAGCCGATTTAAATCTAAATTTATTAACAAATAATATCAAAATCATTAGTATAAAGTTGACGATCAAAGTGTAGTTTTCGGTATCCGTGTAGAAAGAAAAGATCCGCATGTGTTCTTGATGATTAATGATGTAACTACTGAACTATTATCACCAGATATAGAAGGGACAATTGTTTGTATAAGGGCAGACAGTCGTTGAGATTACAAACTTAACACTGCATCTAGCGAATTATAAGTAAAAATCTCTATGCCAAGGTAGTAAGGTTTATAATTAAGAGTTTTTTGTTTATTTAGATGATTTAATAAGTGTGGTTGATGGAATAAAAAAGTTGACAAACGATTCTGGTTTCTGTATCAAATATTCATGTTTTTTTTTCTATTTTAAGGGAAGCGACCCGTTTTGTTAAACTTAATGCTCATATCGAGCATCTGTTTGATGAATTCAACCGGCGTATTGTCCTCTTTGATTGTACACCTTTGTTACTTGAGTTTGCTTTGACTTCTGTTTTTTAAGGCATTGGTCTGGCGAGTCAAATTCTACTTACCCTGCAACTTTAAAAATTATGATATTACTTATTTCAGGCAACAAAATCTGTTCCGTCCTTGCCTAGTAAAGTAGATAAAACATCGCTCCAGCAATTTTGCTGTCTACCCTCGTTTCTGTGTGAAGCGACGGCTAACGCAGCAGGGTATAGGCAGCCATTTTGGTCAGTTTCCGAATCAACGTTTGATAAAGAAAACACACTGCGCCGTGCGCTCATCTTTTCCTATCAACTATTCTGAACTTCAACTAATTGTGATTACTATCCTTGCAAAGAACTTTTACGATACTTGGACTTTCTTAAGAGTAGCTAACTCTTCTCCAAGGTGGAACGTAGTGCCGTGTGCTGTTTCTGTGTGTAACCTGAACCGAGCCAGGAGAGCGCGGATCTCAAAGTTGGTGGAGCTTTTACTTTTCTAGTGCAAGGATCTAGGTCATATCTCTCTCATACAGTCCATATAAATCGAACCAAATTCACCGCGGGCTATGAGCGACCCACAAAATCTAACATGAGCTTCAGTAACTTGAAATGTATTAAAATCATTGCAGAGCCTATAAATTTAGACCAAGAAATGAATAAAATTTCACGATACCATATATGGTATCGTGAAATTTCAGTCAGACCGAGAGCAGCAACTTTTTAAATGTATACAGGTGAAGATAACGACTTGCCCTCAAAATCAGTGGTCACCCATCCATAAGCTGAACTCCTTTTAACGTTGATTGACAACTTTAAAATAGGTCTATATAAGTTATCACTCAGGTCTATCTTTAAGCAAGGTGATAAACCTATTTCAACACGGAGATGTAACATTCAAGATGGTAATATCAACTAGTTCGTTAACCCATGAAAGTGCAATATATTGCATAAATGTTAACGCAAAATAAGTGTCGGTTAAATCTATTAGATGAGCAAGCAGGATGTCTCTTAAGTGTGTTGTTTCCTTTTATGCATTTATACGTAAACAAGAATTTGCATCATGTACTCATGAGATGCATATTTATCGTGTATGTAGACTTACATTAGTCATCATAGTGATGGGGAAGAGTCCCCCCGCCTCACCTCCACTGAATAAGAAGAGGCCGATGGGCCACCACCTACCAGGGACCCAATTCTACTGTTTTAAAGTCTTCGCGTTGCGAAGATATTCAAGATATAATTTCACTGCGATAGTGTCAAATATTCGTATTCTGCTAACTCCACAATATCTTCTAGATATCGGCGGCGGAATAATATTAGAAAAATATTGATATTATCATTGGCAGAGCGAAATGAGTATTAAAAGGCTAGAGTAGCTTGCCACGGGCACGTAATTGGTATTAACGAAATCAGGCAAACTTACATTTAAGACGATAGTGCCCGGGGATGTTGACGAGATAATAATAGCAGAATTGAACCCCAGGGAAGAAAGAAAGAAAGAATTTATTTGCTAGGAAAGCGACAATACAATAATGTAGAAAGAATTTGTACATTTCTATGGTTAAATTCGATATTTTAATCATAAAATAAAGCTGTGTCGGAGTTTCCTCCAGCATAGTGGTGATTTTCAGCGCCGACCGCGCCTCATTGATTATTAATATTTGACCCATAACCACAGTAAATCACCATCAATCCTTAGCCCTGGCATAAAGGCGAAGGACGGAACACCAAGGGATTTCAGTGGGTATCCCGAGTTCGATGGCAGTAGCACTCCATAGGGGTGCTAGTACCATCCCATCGTAGTAAATTCCACACGTCTGCATCGTGCTTTGCTTGTACTCAATCGGGTTTGCCCTTGTTAAAAAAAACGTTCCCATCTACCGCTAATGCTGTTGAGAGGAGGGTCCGTAGTGTTCCGTGCGCGCTGATCTCTCCTCCCAAGCTACTATGTTTCCTCCTGGCAGTGGATGTGACAATCGGGACCCCACCTGTTAGAGCACGCAGATACGATATTACTTCCACTATCCCTTAGGTCTGGCATAAGTCTTATTGAATATGCACTGTTTGCTACAACTCCATTAATTCTTCAAAAGTCATTCTGTAACATACTTCAGTATAAAAGTTATGAAAAAAAAGAACTTGAGATATAAATAGAATAAGAGAAATATAAAGAAAATCAATTTTTAGCTAGACGTGTTGCTGGGGAGTTTCTTGCCGCTTCTTCTGCTTAACAGCAATAACACGTTGCGAAGCGGTGTGCATAGACTAAGAAGTGAAATTAAATTTTAACCTATATGTATGACCTTCAAAAAGTGTTCTCAAGTGGAACTTATTTTCAATAAAAACTTTTGAATTCGAATAAGGCAAAGGAAGAATACACTGACGGGTTTTGGTGTGTATCTCAGACTCGGATTATGACATTCTTCCAAGGTGCATTCTCCAAAGCATCGATCGAAACCCAATCTTCGTTTGGACACTAATTATTTCCTAATGCAATGAATCTTGTAGACGTGTAGATAATGAGATGGGAACAGTTAATAACGTACTGTCGAGATCGTAAATATTTAGTTGTGATTTAATACTTCATATCTTAGTAGTTTAAAACTGTTGGGAGATATGTAGGTTTTAAGTTTTGATTACTTGTGATTTATTGGTTTCAATTGAAGTAATTTAAAAGTTGTTGCAATTACCACGTGCTAATAACGGTGAAGGAAAACATCATGATGCAACCTACACATCGAGATAATCTGTCCGGACCCCTATAGTGGGAGGCCCGAGCCTAGCAGTGGGACAGTTATGGGCTGTTATTATAATTTAAACGTGTACTATTTCTCCTATCATAATGTTAGAGTAGATTTTACGGTATTTCTCATTAAATATAAAACAACAGCTATCGGAATCGGTATGCTCGGTACATGTAATAACTAGAGCTTACAACGCACCTCTATTTCTGTATCAATTCCAAGCTGCTGCTGCAACAAGAAAACTAAAAGTGGCCTTAAGAAAACCAATTGTTGTTCATGAAGTTCCAATTTTGATTACTAATAGTTATATTGCTTAATACTTTTATTATCAACGAACAATTATTTATTGGCATTTTGGCTTGTCGGAATTATGATCGCACTGTCCTAGATAAATCGACTATACAAGCCACATACCCGATAGTAAAATCAAATCTTTAATGTCCACAGTACGTGATTTAACACTTACCCAAATTGGCTTAGATGGGGTCTTTGTTAGTATAAACTAATTCTAACATTAAGGAGGACCAATGAAAATGCCTTAGAATGTGCTTTTCATTCATACTCATGCCTTTTATCACTAATTAATGACCGTAAGATCTAATATTGTTTTTCGTGGAAAAAATTATAATTTAACTTATTTAAAAACGGAGGAGGTTTTCAGAATTTGTATAGTATTTTAGGTGTAACATTTAATATTTTTTATTAATTAGTAGACCAATTTTAATTATTCATTATCCATTGAAGGATTTTAACAGGATGATGGTTATTTCTAGGTTTTTTTTAAACCCAAGTTTATTGCGAAAATATTATATAAAAATAAAACAAAGAGGTAAAGTTTATGACGTTATAGAGGGTAATCTATGGATCTACTAAATCGATTCTAAAAATTCTTTTACTGTTCAAAAGCTACGCTGACAGGGAGTGTCATAGGCTATATAACATGACGCTGTATACCACGGGAGCGGGACGGAGCGCGGGTGAAACCGCACCGGGCCGCTAGTATTATATAAACAAAAGTATTATATAAACTACCATCATCTTAATCTCTTGAAGATTAGTAACTAAAGAAATAAAAAGCCACAATATGAAACCAGAACACCAAGTTATAATCAGCGAAATTCCCAAGCATCTGAACTAAAATATCAGCTCAAAGATTCATTTATCATTACAAAATTTTGTGACAAAATCTGCCACACACAGAGCTTAAAATTTAAACGAAATACACCTTTCCGTGTATCACACCGAAGTTCGTTTTCGAATGAACGGAAATTCGGTAGCTAATATTGCACAAGCATTGTTGATTGTAAAAGTGTCACACAAAGACAGATGTATCGTAAATACGTATTAATGATTCGCTTTGAAGCTTAAGTGTACGTGAAAAATGATTTTCGGTCACCATGATGTGTATTGTCATCGCTAGAATGATAACAAAAACATTTGTTACTAATAATCAGCAATTGAAATTTATTAGCTGCTTGTTTGTTAAAATAATTTCAATTGTATTTTAAATATGAAACAAAAAATAATAATTTCACTCATAACATATATGTAAATATAATTTAAGACACACTAACAAAAGTATTATTCGAGCACCTAGAACAGAAAAAGATGGCAAAAGAAATACTTTATTCGAAGGAGCCAATATTTACAAAAAATTACTAAATGAAGTAAAGGATTGTAAAAATGTCAATTCCTTTAAAAGGAAATTAAAAAAATATATTTTAAAACCTAATATTTAAAAAATGTCTTATTTTTCTCAGAAAATCTCATTATTATGTCCGATGTTCACTTATTTATTATTATTATTTATCTATGTCCACTGGCTCTGAGATTATAGAACTTATGTTTGAATATAAAATATAAATTGTGTATCTCATACAATTGAACTGTAATGTTCTTCTTAGAATTATTGTTTTTAACTCAAAGTTTAAAGTAAGTGGTTTATTTACATATACAAAAAGATAATACATTAAAACAAAGTGACTTTAATATATTTATATAAGTAACTAAAATGCTGCTACAGAAACTGGCATCTTTATTACATGAGTTTAGCAGACAGTCACACGGCCTACTTGATGGAAAGCGGTTACCATCGCTTATGGATATTTGTGACACCAAAGGTGCTATCAATCTGCTCTGAAGGGAGACTGGAACCTGTCCACTAATGCTGGAACACAACTTAAGGTTGTTATAGCGGCATACTCTAGTCCAGACCGGAATCCTACCTGGCAACATTTTTAATATATAAAATAAATTTATTATTTTTAGGTTATAATAGTATATTCATCTTCCTATACCAAACGTGAAGATAATATTCATTTCGTTTATATGCTCGCTTTATTCAATTTTAAGGATATTTCCAATTACCACCTGAGACTAACATACTAAAAGGTCATATGATAAAACTATAATTTTAATCTTATAATAATAATATTGACATTAATATTTTATAATCATACATAATATATATATACAAGGAAATTATTTAATAGATACACAATATATATACAAATAAAGTAATTAATAAATGAAATAAAATCAATAATATAATAGGATACGACATATTGGTGTAAATGTAGTCAATTTTGTATGATTATATTTAACGCAAGCTGTTTAGACTTTATAATAACAACCAAAATTATATTACGTGTACAAACGAAGACATTTTAATTAGCAGACAGAAAACACGTGTTCACTATATTATCATAATTTATTATGAAAATGATATAATCTTTGAACTAATGCTAGCAATAAAAGTCAAGTGATTAAAGCCAGATCTAATTAAATTTGAATAGGCTACTTATTGTAATTTAATTTTTATTATTGTAAAATATTTACAAGGCTTGATAGCATTTACAATATTAAAAAATTACCTAATTATTTCAAGTCATTATAAAATTCTTAAAATACCGTCTGTACACGACGCTACATTTAAAAATCAACTGGACTACACCATGTAAACGATGGATAACACCATGCAAAATTAAGTAATATCATTTTTTTTCTGCCAGAAGGCCCAGCTTGCCATACACAACGCGGTGCTGGTACCTACGCTCACGTATGGAAGCGAGAGTTGGGTATGGAATAGAGAGCACGAAAGTAGAATAAACGCGGTCGAGATGCGAGCACTGCGCAAAATCTGTGGAGTGACGCTCGCGGACCGCGTTCGTAATACCGAAGTAAGAAAGAGAGTTGGTCTGAAAGAGAGTGTCGGGGTGAAGGTAAGGAAAGGAATGCTCCGGTGGTTCGGGCATGTGGAAAGAATGTATGATGAAAGAATGACTAAACAGATATACAATGCAAAAGTGGATGGATGCAGAAGTCGCGGAAGGCCACGACACACCTTCCATGATCAAATTGATCATGTACTAGCAGAAGGTGATGTCAGGAGCCTTAAGAACAGACGAGCGTGCATGACAAGAACTATGAATGTCAAAGAAGCAAGTGAGGTGTGTAAGAATAAGCCTAAATGGCGCTCTGTTGTTCGTGCCTACCCCGCAAGGGACCTGGCGTGAAGTTATGTATGTATGTGTATTTTTTTTCTACTATTATTCGGCCCTCGAGAAGATATTCTGGATTTAGTAGAATACAAATTTTTGACGTTGTCGCGGTGGAATCGCAGTTTCAATATCGTCGCTACGCTACTATTTTGAAATAGTAAAATTAGGCCCTAGGAGTGGCAGCCATCCAAACAGGCAAACGCCCTACCACCTGGCTAGGTTATTGTTTCACTTCTTCCGGTATCCCCCCAAGCCGGAGGATATTGTATTATACTCCGTCCCTACGTAATAAATAAGTTATGGTACTGAAACATTTACTTACGAGACCATTTAGTCTAATATTATATTTTTCTTTTGCAGGTACGCACCATTCATTCAGCCTGCTTCATCAGAATTATCTGAGGTAATTTTTTAATTAGATTGCTTTATGTTGTTTGAATAAAATTCACAGCGATGAGAAATCACAAATAAAAACACGTCATTTTCTTTTTGACGTTTTATTATTGAAAACATGTTATGACAGTCTAATAATATCAATGAGTTTCTAAACAATGTTTAACAGACGAAACCTGAAATATGATTTATATTAAGCTTTAATAAACAACAATAAACGACTTGTGACATCAATATCTCCATGTGCAGGTTTCACCGCGATGTTTTCCTTCACCGTCAGCACTTGGTAAATATAGACTATATTTATTGCTAGAAAAATTAGCGATCCCTACTAAAACTTCAAAAATGTAGCCGAAGGTGTAAAAAGTAGTGTTTGAGTGAGTCCGTGGATGATTCAGATTCACAATTAGACCCGGTGGCGCTGGAATCGGGTTTTAGAATTTGATTTTTTCAGGGCAGGACAACGTCTGCCGAAACCGCTAGTTTATAATAAAGCGGTTATTATATGTATATAGTATACTACGAATATTAATAACCCTCGTAAGTATGTAAGCAAAAATTCACAATTAAATTCCAAAATAAAAGATTTTTCTAAAATAAAAGTAGCCAAGTTACTCCTTATTATATCAGCTACCTACCAATAAAAGTCCTGTCAAAATCGGTCCAGCCATTTCAGAGATTAGCTGGAACAAACAGACAGGCAGACAAAAATTGTAAAAAATGTTATTTTGGTGTATGTACCGTATATATATTCATATGCATGTAGTAAAAAGCGGTTATTTCAATATTACAAACAGACACTCCAATTTTATTTATATGTATAGATAACATTTTCGAGAGTAACTACTGGACCAACAGAAGCAACTATCCGACTTATCATTATTGTCTATAGAGGCAGAAAATCTAGCAAAACTGAAATTGTCTTCAACTATGGATGATATGATAAATAAGTTTGCTGCCAAAAAACTGAGAAAAGTGTATATTGATTCCAATTGTTTGTTTAACTTAGAAACCGGAATTATGTCCGGTTTCTAAGGTACTTTTAACTGTAGTTTATGTGTTCGATAGCGCTATTGGTTCAATAACATAAAATTGCGTTTTTGAACACACCATCGTACGGTAGTTAAACTAGATTCAACTTAACTGACCAATATTAGGCGTTTATGTATTCCATATCTTTTGTTTGGCGTTTTGTTGTTGACATTTTTCTTTGATGTAAATAACTATTAGATATTTCTTTTTAAATAGATCCATCTAGTGACGAGTTTTGTTACTAGCTGAGGTTAACAGTTAACCTAAGTTTATCTATTGCATAACTTTATGGAATAATTGTTATTGAACTCATAACTGGTAACCTTAGGAACCGGACATGAGCGCACTAAGTATAAGTAATAACTTATAATCAATTTGTAATTGGACGTACGCAAAAAGGATCCAACCCACAAAATGTTACTTTTGAATTATTAAAGATTAAAGTTTTAGCTGTATTTCCGCATTGGTGTACTTGTTTGTGTCTATGGGTTCTTAGGAAAATATAAGCGTAAATGTATAATTCTTTATACAAATAAGTTTAACTGCATCAATGCGGAAATACAGAAAACACTTTAATCTTTAATAATTCAAAAGTAACATTTTGTGGGTTGGGTCCTTTTTGCGTAACTACGTTCAATTATTTTAATTCAATTCGGGCATTTTTTGTTTCTTTTATAAAACATTTTACCCTTTGGGCCCCGCAATACATTTTGATACAGGGCCCGTCTAAGGCAAGCTACGCTACTAATTAGTGAAAATAAACATTACGATACTGTGTGATATAATCCCAGATTCAAATAAAATGGCCGACACAAATTTTACGACGAAGAACAAGTTGCGTGTGGTATAGCCATTAAAACCAAGATAGTCTAGATATGTTTTAAGTGTATTACGAGCTTTTAGACCTGCTTTTGAGCTATAAATTCACATAATGACCAGTGTGTGACATTTCTAAAAGACCATAGGAGAAATTGTGGTTTTATAATTATTATTCTCTTTAGCTTCTGTTGCTGGGAGAAGCCTTTGCCCGTCTAATTCATTGGACAGCCGAGGTTCTGATTTCGATTGCAAAGGGCTTTGAACTTAATATTTATATATATATATATATATATATATATATATATAATCTACCACACATTAGCGTAATATTAATAACAATTTATTGTTGTTACCTTAATTTCGACTACTTTCTCGAAATTATAGAGAGGTATTTTATTGCTTTGTGAGCATTGAAAAGACATTTTTTATAAATAAACTCTACTTGAGTTGTTTAATGAAACTACGTTTTAACGATTTTGAGCGCGGTAATTTATTTGATTTTTATTATTCCCACGTTTCGGAAAATTATTTTATATTATATTAAATTATTAGAGCTAGACATGTTCGCCGAAGAGCTTCTTGCGCCGCTTCTCTTCTAGTCACAGCCTTCGTCATGTTGCGAAGCGGTGGTAAATTCGATTAGGCTCCCATAGAGTAAATAATAACCATAAACAAAATTAAAACTAAATAATTAAAATGTTAGCGGTAGGCTAAATAAAACTAACAATCATTGGCACTTGACTTCTTTGTCTTCCGTAATCATGGCTACTGAAAAGTGGCCGAAACGTCGTAATAAAAAAATTAATCAAATTACTGCGCTTAAAATCTTTAAAACGTAGTTTTATTATTTATACTAGTCGCGAAAACTTAAGAAAATATCAAGTATGTTTCTTTTAAATAACAGATCAAAATGTCCACCTGCTGGGACTGCTGCTATGACCTTAGCAATTTTTAGGTGAAAGGTCAAGTATTATATTAAGTACCGGATATGTGTCATTTTCTCTCTTACAAAATTTGAGAGTTTCCACGGTCAATATATTAATATTTATATATATTATTATAATATTGCATGGAATATCTTAGTTTATTTATATTTCGAAAGTTGGGTATGGCAGAAGAAGCATGAAAGTAGGATAAATGCAGTTGAAATATGGATTTGAGAAGTACATGTACGAAACCTACATAGACATTGTCTGTATGGAAGCCTAATTATTTTATAATTTAACCATGTATATAATAATTATAGTCAGTTACTGTTGATGTGAAATATTATGGCTATTTAATTAATACAAAATATAGTCCGAGTGAAGTGCAGTTTTCATTTTATATAGATCTACGCGCATACAGCAGCTAAGCAAGTTAGTCTGCTGAAATATAAGTTTTAAACAGTATATGTAGTTAATGTAAGTGATATGATAAGAAGCAGTGTGATAAGGGAACGTTGTGGATTGAAAGAAGATTTAGTGACACAAGTTGAAAACGGAATGTTTAAGGTGGTTTGGGCATGTAGAGAGAATGAGTGAAAGCAAAATCACAAAACAAGTATATGACAGCAATGTGACTGGTAGAGTCGGTGTTGGTAGACCGAGACGTACTCACCATGTTCAAATTGAAGATATTTTAAAGAAATGTCAGATAAAAAGCAGTTTAAATAAGCGTGTATGTATGAAAAGATTAATGAAAAGTGTTTGTCAGGATTGCAGCAGGTGGAGATCCATGGTCTCTGCCTACCCCCATGGGAAACAGGCGTGACAATATGTATGTAGATAGATAGATAGATAACACTTTATTGTACACCATTACAGATAAGCTTACGAACTAGTATTATTCTAATTGTGTACAAAGGGCGGTCTTATCGCTAAAAAGCGGTCTCTTCCAGACAACCGGTGGCAAGACTATTGCTGATTAGGCGTGGCGATGGTGGTATACATTACTGTACGATTACATACTTACACTTAATAACTATGCTATATATACAAATATACACATAAGTTATATACAAGATATGGTGATAATATGCAACAATTTAAATATACTAAATATAATATAATATCTACTAATTATATAAAATTACATATTATTATATTGCAACTAGTATTTCCTGATTATGTCCTTAAATGTTATTAGAGATTTTGCTTGTCTGACAGCAACGGGCAATGTATTCCAAAGTTGGACAGCCAGTGTGAAAGAAATATTGAAGAACGTTGTATGTATTTATATTTTTGTCAGTGTAATTGTAGTCACCTAATGGTTGGTTTAAATGGCCGAAATAAATCAGCCCATCCTAAAACCTTAAATAGTAAGAAAACGCACTAAAAAGGTTGTTTAGGTGACAGCTATCGCGTAAGCTTTACGCGTTCGCACAAATAGGTGCCAACACTTAGTACGATTGCTATCAACATGCTGTTTTACATATCACTCCAAGGCATAAGCGACAGCGATAACAAATAAATAGTATAATATAGTGTGTTCGAACATATTTTTTTTAAATTTGAAATTTTTTTATCTTGAGACACAATTTAACAAGTTTTAATATGTTTTGATTTTCTGTTTTGTTTAATGTTATTCGTGAATGTAGAGAGCAAGTCAATATAAAAATTTAAAAGTGAATTATTATATACTTTTTGCTATATTTAAAACAAATCTGCAACAGTGACATCATATTTTATTAGTTACTAGCTTCTGCCCGCGACTTCGTCTGCGTGGATTTTTTTTCATAAAAATCCTATTTTTCTTCTAATACCTCCAAGAATATATGTACAAAGTTTCATGATGATTAGTTGAGTAGTTTTCGCGTGAAAGCGTAACAAACAAACTTACATTCACATTTATAATATTAGTAGGGATAAGCTATGCGGTATACTAATAAAATATCTAATTAATGCTTGTTATTTCTATTATATTCTACATATAATCCCTTAGGGCTATAAGTAGAACACTGAGACTAGGTCATCGAAGTCGATATAGTGTCTATATCTTAACAAATATTTACTTTATTTATTTAGGCGTATAAAAAAATATAACATTTCTTTAACAAAAATATTGTTATTTTTTTTTTTCATAATTTCATTTCTATAGCAATTCAAACAGAATTGCTTTAGAAATTCTATTTTAAGTACCTGTAGAAATTGTAGTACCAGCACGCGCATACAAGTTTTGTCTTTCAAAGATATATTACAATATTTTTTGAAGGACAGAAAAAACTCTTTTCTAAAATTTTAATTTTCAAAATAACACGTTGTTGAAGCAGAGGCGACATATTGTATTAAATTACTTATAATCGCTACCTGCACTATTTTAGACCCCAAAATCCGTGGGTGGTTACGACTTTAACATAGCCATTCGCATAGAAATTGAGACACGATCAAGACGCAAACGCTGTCACTTTACAGAGTCTACTTCTTACCACGTAAATCTAACTGGAAATGTGTCATATATATGACACATTTCCAAACATTTAAGATTTTTTTTTATAACTTTATATACATATTAGTTATAAAAATAATATGTAGATAAATTTTTTACTTGTGACCTTATTTTTAAGATTTCTCGTCTTCCAGATCGAATTTAGGGCTGATGTTTTCCATTTTGTAATAGAAAAATATAACGTTTTTGATGTGAAACTTAACTCGATGAAACGAAAAAGCTACACTAAAAAGGACTAAACCTGCGAGAGAATGAGATACGAGTTTTACATAGTGCATCAGAGATTGGAGAGTCAATAAGACCGATGATTAAACTGATAATAATATTTTTTGACTAAAATTTGATACTTAAGTTTATTTTGAATTATATGTTGACGGATGTAGGCTAATAATTCTGCAATTATATTCATATTAATAAAATTTAGAATTATCTGTGAGTATATTCTCTGAAGTTTCACTTTTACTGCGTGTGAACTGCACACACAGACAATTTTATAAGGCATATATCAACTCATAACATTTCTTTGTCCAAAAAGTCCTCGTCGCCTTTATTTTTTTATTTTACATAAAATACAAAATAAATAATATTCAAAACAATAAAAACAATTAAAATTAAAAAAATAATTAAATAAATATGTGGGATGTAATAGAAAACTATAAAACCAATAACAACAAACCAGCCTTACTGCAAATGTTCTTAAATTACATTTCAACCTCGCTGTATAAAATGCGAGATTATCGTAGTTAATAATACAAGAGAACATGTAAACGAAAAGCAATCCAACCCGAAAACTGCAGATGATTCATAAAAGATTAACTGCCGGTCGAAATGACCCGTGATGATAAATGCCCCGCAATTTATATGTATCGGTGTTAAAAATCGCTTGCTCACTTTAACCCTTTCGTTTTGGATATCGAATACATGAATCTGCAGATTTTTAATAAGGTATTATGTATATTGATTTTGTAATTATAAAAATGCTAAGCGTATTTGAATAACAAAATTTAAACGGAGAATAGGGTTTGCTATCTCACTCTCGCATTTTGCTATCTCACTCTCGCAAAATTTACTCTATTTATTTATTGCAGAAGTTCAGCAGGCGGCCCACTTGATAGAAAGCGGTTACTATCGCCTATGGACATTTACAACACCAAATGTGCTACAAATGCGCTGTTGCTTTCTTGAAGGAGACTGGAACCTGGTCAACAATGCTGGAACACAACACAAGGTTGTCATGGCGCCATACTCTAAACCATGGGTGGTAGACATCCAGTCGTACAAATACCACCTGGCGTAGATTATTGGGATCACATACAAATTTTAATTCCATATAAATAAATTATTATTTATTACTGTTTAAATGTGACATTATAATAATTAAAATAACCGTGTTTTTTTTTTCTTTACGTAATTTTTATGCAACTTTTTATTATTTATCTGAAGTTTTAAAGTTCGCATTAAGGTTATTGAAACTAGTCGTAAATGTGCATGTGTTAGCATAAAATTGTAGAGATCTAATTTCTGTACAATGAAAAAAATGCTAAAAACCGAGTCAGGGGGGTGTAAGAAGTGAAATAGAACTAATTTAGATTATTTCCAAATTTTTTGTTTCCGTTTGTCGGTTTGTCTGTATGTCTGTCTGCTTGTACCGGCTAATCTCCGAAACGACTCGACCGATTTAAATGAAATTTTGTTTGGTGGTAGCTTATATCCCTGGTCAACATATAGTATACTTTTGATCCCGGAAAATTAAATAGTTCCCGCGGGATAGTTAAAAAACCGCACCATGCGGACGAATTCGTGGGCATCAGCTAGTGTGAAATATAATAGTCAAAGTTTATTACACTAGAATTATTACAATTACAAAATTAAATACAGCACAATAATACACAGAAATATTAGGACAACTCCAAGAGTTGTCTCCACGCTTGTCAGGTGTCGAGCAGCAATTTGCCCTTAAAGAATACTGCGATTATTGAACAGTAATTATCGACCACAATATCCTATGCGCCTCTTGTCCAACAGAGCTTTCGCTCTGGTCAACCGATGAACGTAGACTGTCGTGGTAGCTGGTTGTAGACTAGGCCCGCTCTGCCCGAACACTAAGTATTTATAAGATCCTCGTAGTGCGTCTGCAGTAACACCATCCTGTAATACTTTGGCGCCATTTCACTTCCATCATAACACCAACTTCCGCCATCTGTATAACTTCCAACTTCCGGTTACTCCATTTTCGATATCCGTTGTCTTGATAATAAATGCTTCTACGTTGACATCCGGTTATACGACTTCCGATTACTACATCAATGAACACTATCCGGTTATTGACTACTTCCGTCATATGATTGCTTTACAATAACAAATACGATTCCAACACATGTATATTTAGATAATCTGTAAAATTCGTATAAATTGATTGAAATAGATACTTATGTACCAAGTTATATGTAAAATGGCAGAAAATGCGACGACAAACAACCGCATTTTGAATTGTTTCAGTTCGAGCACTTTTTGTATATTTTGCAATAAACATATTTCCGAAAATTATAACATATACAGTTCTTACAGCTACAGTAGTTATTTGTGATACTAGTGCGTTAAGTTGGTACATATTTGCAAACGAGTAGTCGAAAGTCGAGTGCTTACCATAGTCCTAGTTTGACGGCCTCTGTGGTTGAGCGGGCTAAGCCTTTGACGGCCTACCTCACTGCAACCCAGAGGTTCCGGGTCTACACCATATAATAATGCACCCAAGGACAAGCCCCGGCCAGTGTAGGACTATTGTGGAAAATGAGGACAAAAAGCACCGGGCTATTGGGGTGAACTGTTAGTGGTACTGGGGGTCTGGGAATATGGGGACTATGGCGTCTGCCCGTCGCAATGTTCGGAGAACATGGAAAAATGGGCAGACGGTGACTCGCCACTCCCTGCATGGGCCCCTAAAAATGCCATAAAAGACAGGGGCAACATGGGTGTGAGTGGCTAAGGGGTGTAGAGAGGTGGGCTGCAGGTTCACCGAAGCTACTTCTGACGTGATGCCATTTATCACTTCCACCCCTGGAGCTTGAGTCTTAGCTCTAGCGATCTCCACTCCGTGTCGGCTGGTTAAAGCAAGCACGGAGGCGGGGGCCTTGTCTTGGCCCCCGGAGTCAGGTACGAGGTGTCGCTACTCACCTAAGGCTTCGCCACAAAGCCCCTCTGCGGTTTGTTATTATTATTATTATAGTCACAGGTTGTAAAAAATAACAGCCGCACGTGCGTCATACATTTTCAATACATTTGCGAGAAAACAGTACAATAGGTAATGAAACAAACAAATATCAGACAGAAAATCGCAACAATCTTTGACATTTCTGATATGAAAATGGCGCCACGTGCGCTTCATAAAAATTAGAACTACATCTTCGCACTTATTGTCTCTATAGTATTAAAGTGAGACAATTTATTGATACAAAGCGCTTCCAAGGAGGTTTGATTATTCTTTATTTTCCTATTGTGAAACTCCTTGATGGTTATCACCCAAGTATCTATTTGATCGCACGTTCCTTTGTGCAATTTTTAACTTACGAACTATGCGTTTCGTAAATAAATTTTTTGAGCAAATATATTGAAAACATTTTAATACAATCGATTATTGTTAATACTCAGAAATAATCGTCAATCACATATCGAGTCATGATATACAAAGCGTTACGTTTCTAGTCTTTCCAAATCCGACATCAGCTGTCAGGTGTCACCCATACCGTCCTGTTTTAAACAGATCTTAGTGCTATTAGATTATCTTAGCTCAGATTTCGGTCACAACGTTTTGATCGTATATCTATACATATAATAATATTGTAGAGGTCAAATTTCTGTTCAATGAAAAAAAATGCTAAAAATAGAACTAATTTAGATTTTTTTCTTTTTTTTTCTCTGTTTGTCTCTTTGTTTGTACCGGCTAATCTCCAAAACGACTGGACCGTTTTACATGAATTTTTGTATAGTGGTAGCTTATATCCCTGGTCAACATATAGGATACTTTTATCCCGAAAAATTAAAGAGTTCCCGTGGGATAGTTAAAAAAGCTTTAATTACTTAAACAGCTTATAACAGACTAAAAGTAATTTCTCTGCAACGTAACATAATGAAGCGTAGATTTTGACAGGGTGGAGTGTCGGTGAGAGAGTTTTATCTTATATATATAATATTTGTTTGTTTGCTTGAACGCGCTCAGGAGCTACTGGTCTGATTTGATTTTTTTTTAGTGTTATGCCCATTGTGTGTGTTTGTGTGTGTGTGTTTTGCCCAGTTATCGAGGAAGGTTATAGGCTATATTCCATCACGCTAAGACCAATAGGAGCGTAGCACCAATGAAGAATGTTTTAAAATCGCTGGGTTTTTTTAACTTACTTTTTTTAAGCTATTCTACGCGAACGAAATCGCGGGCAGAAGCTAGTTAAATATATAATCAAAACAAAGCCATTTATAAAGCAAAATCCTATCATCATTAACATTAATTAAAGATCTTAAGTTTTTTCTTTGTTTTTTGTGCAATGATTTGGTATTACGGCAAAGCGATACGAATGTTTTGATCAATCATCAAACCCGTCTCATTTATTTTCGTATGTGTCATGAATTGAAATTATACTGCGTTTTATTTTTTTACCGAAAAGTAATGATATGATTATGTTCATATCAAAACAAGATCGTGAATATAATTTGCAATATGTATGTCGTATTTTATTTTAAGAAAAGTGAAGAATATATTGTTACGAGTTGCAGGACTCGAATTAAAATGCCGTTAGAATTACTATAGAATTTATTAGAACTATACAAACACGTATACTCAGGTACAAATATAACTGAACACAACCAGTCCAAACGTAATGCACGATTTAATAACACGCGCAAAGTCCGTCACTAAATAGATCACCGAATGTACACAAGTCTTGCCTCGCGGCTGGTTATCGCTCGACTAACGATCTCGCCATTGAGGCATTGCTTTATAGTGCACAAATACAATATGTCTCTCGACCGCGTAGACTAAAATTCTTAGAATCACACCTGGCTAATGACTACCATAAAAGATTACAATACACAATGGTCTGTTTTTCTAAGTACAAATTTTAAACACAAAGTAAACAAAAGAAGTCCAAATGAAGAAAAGGTAGTATAAATGTCTACAAGTACGCAGGTGTGAATTTGTCTTTTGTCGGCTTCAGGTAGTAACAATATAAAGAAAATATTAGAGGAATGTAGAGGAAGAATGTTTAGCCTTAATTTTGCGTATTCTAACCTGCACAATAAGGACATTGGTAATTTAAAATGTTATTGAATATTTGTTATTAGCCCCAGATGAAACAGTTCTTTTATTTGGTGCCAAGAACAAATTTTCATTACCACAGCACCCACCGGTGGTATGTTTGTACCCTTTATTTCCTTTCTTTTAGTTTGACGTTTGACAGCTTTTTACGGAAATTGATCTTTCCAAACTACACTATGGATTGGTGTCATAATATAGTTGTTATTGGTAGCAGTTACTGCTGGTCTTGGAAATTAAACTCGATGTTACTGGACTGTATAATTATTATTGAACTGTTTACATGAATATACATAGTGTTAAGTACAGATCGTAAATGGTGAAGAATTATAATACATTTGAGCGACGTGAATTGAAGTGAAGTGCAATTAATATTTTCCCTCCAAAGCCGCTCCTAAATCCCGCATACCGCCCGACGCTTAATTGCTAATTGTGCCATCTATGGGCGTCGGCGGTATGCGGGGCGCGGAGAGTAGGTGTGCTCCGGCGGGCGGGTCAGGGGGGTGCTCTCTGTCCGCAACAGTTGTAGTGTAACATTTACAAGCTAATAGATGGCGCTGTGCAATAATTCAGGTCGCAAACAATTTCCGAGACGTACAAAGAATATATACAAATTTCCAACAATAATAAATAGGCCTGCGAGGCATAGCAATAGCTTCGCTGGAAGACCTTCCTTTGGGACGAAAGACGGAAAGAGCACTCCATATCCGCCACCTAGGTGAGACATCCCTAAACATTACTTATGTGTTTTTTTGCATAACCATCCGATACAATTCCTGGCAACGGTAATTTATTTTCAAATATCTAATGATAACATTTTAGTTTTCGTCAAAATCCTAAATTACACATACAGACGTGTGAAACGTGCCAAGCTGCCTTGGACAGGTGTGGCGGGTATACTGTAATTTTCTACCTCTATATTGGGAGGCCCGAGCCCAGCAGTGGGACGTTGATGGGCTGTTGTTATTATATTGTTATACCTATTTAGCTCCCTATTCAATATACTCGTGTTGCATACATACATAAATTACACGCCTGTTTCCCATGGGGGTAGGCAGAGGCTATGGATTTGCACTTGCGACGGTCCTGAAAATCATTTTTCGCTTCAACTTTCATTAACCTGAAGAGGTACATGCGCGTTTATTTGAGATGCTTTTTACCTGATCTCTCTTTGACACTTTTGATATTTGATCATAGTGTGTTCGTCTGGCAACAACTCTACCATTCACAATACTGTCATACACCTGTTGTGTGATTCTACTTTTATGCATTCTCTCTACATGTCCAAACCACCTTAAAATTCCTTTTTCAACTCTTGTTATTACATCTTCTTTCGATCCACAACATTACTAATGTATTATGATAATGAAATTAAACATACGATACATAAAAGTAACTATATTGTACCCAATATTCTTATACACATAATTATTTATATATATATAGTTAAGTAAATTTACACTGGCCGTGTTGTTTCTTGTTCATCTTCGTGCCAAGGCTGCACCTTCTATTGACGTCCACCAGGTCCAACTCAAACTAAAATAGTTTGCGTATCGGCAAATTTACAAAACCACCGGTCTGTGTGCTATCAGCCGTTACGATGCTTGCATTTCACACAAACAAGTCGCTCTTGATGAGCTGCGCGGTTTTGCTTTGATGTGCAGTAGACGGGCGGTTTACACGCAGCGGCTTAAAGACGCACTTTCTGTATGAAAACTAAGAGTCGTACATAGAAAGTACGAGTTAAATACAAGAGTTGTAAGAACGAAGTAGGACTTGTTTCGTATTTATTATAAATCTATAAACTTACATGAAGCTAAGAGCGTGAATGATACATTAATTATTAGATTGTTCTACTGTATTCTCTGAATGATGGTAAAAATTAAGACGACCAAAAATGCATCCCAGGCATTGGCTTTATCACTTTCTTTATTCTCTTTATTTTCTCCAATCACTATTATGCACAGCTGTTCAAAAATAGCGTTAATAGATTTTTAAAACCCAAAAAGACGTACCATCTTGTGCTTAAATAATATTTTTACGCTCTTATAACATACTAGGAGAGATAAAATCTCACCGCCTCCGTTGGCTCAGTCACGTGGAATGGATGGGAGAGGATCGAAGCCTGAAGAGAGGTGGAGGGACAGGGTGCAGGCTGACCTATGTGCTCTTCAAGCACTTAACTGGCAAGAAATCGCACGTGACAGGAACAGGTGGCGTATTCTCGTTTCGGAGGCCAACACACATTTTGAGTCGTAAAGCCAACGGAGTTAGTTAGTTAGACTTATATCTACATCTGCAATAGCAAGGTTTCGATGCGTTGTAGCCATTTAGACTTGATGCTACAGATGTTCATGTCGATAAACCATTTATCATTTGGAAGACATTCTACCTTCCTTAGTTTATTAATTTAAAAACATAAAAAATTACGAAAAAACAGTGATATTTGGATATATATTTGACTTTTAATAATTCAATAAATTACTACCTTTTAAATAAGCAATAGTAATTTATTTACATATAAATGCACCGTCCATATAAGGCATTGACGGCTATATGTTATCTACTCGTCTGCGAACTACTAATTTGAATTTAGAACGCGTCTCAGAGTCTCAACAAACATTGCTTATTGCTGTTCTGCCCTCCCTGTGTTGAAAGGAAAACACGCCATTGACCAGTCCATCGAGACCTAAAGCAATCACATGAGATAACTCAATGTGCATCAAATTTGAATGACGTCAACGGCGTAAGGTAGATCAATTTATTTTGGGCAACAACATTTAAAAACATATTTTCAAAAATGGGACAAGTGAGCACAACTTCTTCAAAGTTTATAAGTATAGTAGGTATATGTATCTTTCAAGAAATTAGAACCCATTCCATTTGAGATGGGACGGTATGGATCATGAAGATATAGAAACAAACAAGAACATATAGGACTTAAAAAAGTGGTTGCGGACAATAATGCATTCGGACGATTCACCAACAAACTTGGCAAACAATAAGACGTATTTCACCATCTTTAAGGATCCTCCTATTGCCGCCCATAAACAATCCATTTTTCGTTGGTAATTACTGATCAATAATTTAACATAAAAACATTGCAAATCTTCACGATATGACACATAACGTGTGTTATTCTTGATTTTTCTAATGATTTTAACTTAACACCTCCAAATTATTGAAATAAAACCATTTAACTCCTTCGATTTTTATCAAAATGGGTTAAGAAAAATATCTACATCTTGATAAAAGAGAGAAGATTGATATAGAAGAGAAATAATTTGTTTTTTTAATACTATTTTACTTTATTCATCTTTAAAACTGAAGAGTTTGTTTGCTTGAACGCGATAATCTCGGGAACTATTGGCCTGTTTTGAAAAATTCTTTCAGTATTAGATAGCCCATGTATCGAAGAAGGCTATGGCCTATATCATGACTGCAAACCCAATAAGAGCGGAGCACCAATGGAGAATGTTTCAAATTCGGGTTTTTTTTACTTACTTTTTTCTTTTCACTATTCCACGCGGACGCAGTCTCGGGCAGAAGCTAGTAATAACATTGTAATGCATCTGATAAAGGACCGCGTCTAGCCCCCGCTTTCGCCCGAAAAATCCTCAAGGACTGTGCCGTAGCTACAAGCCTTAATATAAACGAAAAGTGTACATTATACCTGCCACTGTCAGCAGGTTGAATGATTGAAAGCTTTAACAAAATAGCTAAATCACGGACGGAAAAGGTCGTCATCATCCCGAAGCGTTTAAATGATAATTAAATTAATTTTATAATTGACAGCTCTAATAATTATGAATAATTGGATATACGTCCGAATTGAGAGGTCAATTGCGCGTACACGTTGCTGTATTTAAGATGTGGGTTATGTAATTTTGTTGCATTATGCTCTTTGTACTGAACAGAAATATAAGTGTCAATATGTACGTGCGAAATGTATAACCTTTCGGAGGGAACAATATCATGTAAGTACTAAGTATAGCTCGCAAATATGTGTTAGATTTATTACCTAACTTCATATTGAATACTAAAACATTTCATGTGGATTCTCTCACTTAGATCATCAAATATCAGAAGTGTTAAAGAAAAGTCAGGTAAAAAGCATGTCAAATAAACGTGCATGTATGAATAGCTTAATGAAAGTAGATGAAGTGAAAGTTCGTCAGGATCGTCGCAAGTGGAGATCCATAGTATCTGCCTACCCCCATGGGAAACAAGCGTGACATCATTTGTATATTAAAATAAATAAATAGGTTAAAACCGACTTAATAAACTAAAAAATTTTTTTTATAAATTAAGTTGTATATATATTTTTAGAATAGGATGTATTTGTTTATTTTAATTAAAATTACGATTGGTTAAAAAAATACGAAAATATATTTATTATAGGGAAAGTTAGTTAGCTTATTAATTACTTGATATTATCGTAAATAATTAAAGTTTGTGTTATAAACTAAAAAGTTTAAAATAACTTAGTTCTAAAGCTATTATTATTAATATATATTATATGATCTTAAACATCTTTACCTTTAAAGTTGGTGCTTAGTAATTTTAAAAATATAGTAATAATTATGATTTACTTGCTTTACTTCAAGATGTTTTAGACAATATATATTAATAATAATAGCTTTAGAAATAAGTTATTTGATACTTTTTAGTTTTTGAAGACGGTTTTTTAAACGAAGTTTTTTTATTTATTTGTTACTTTTTAGTGAATGAATGAATGATTTATTGCCAAAATGTATGTACACAAGATGTTAGAATATGCGTTGTTTCAATACATTTTGCCTTATTAGGCATGCAATGTCCAAATACATGTCATACTAATTATACTAATTTACATTTTACATTGAATAATATATATAAAATTTTACAATTATACAAAATTATATGTTACAAAAATCATTAGTCATGTCTTTATCATTTTCATAATCATTTACCGTGTAATAAATATTTTCCATTAAAATTTTCTTAAGTGACTTTTTAAACAAATTTAAAGGCTGCACTCGTAGCATTTCTGGGAGTTTATTAAATATGTTAGGAGCCATACAAAAGATACTTTTAGTGTCTAGCTATGGGTACCTACGACTACGAAAGGTGCCGCATGGAATGGAATTTTTTCATAAAAATGTTCATAAAATGAAAACTTACTGGGCCAAACTATGTCAAATTTTTAGGGGACCAAATGGCAGCTATTCCGCGCCGAAAAAAAAGAATCACGTAAATCTGATCATAAATCTCGGAGTACTCGGTGAACACACAAAAAAAAGACTCCGACGAACTGAGAACCTCCTCCTTTTTTGACGTCGGTTAAAAATGATAATAGTAAAAAAATAAATGATGCAATAAAAATAAAAAATAAACAATCATCTCCAAACATCTCCCCCTTTCTTCCTCCGGAGGTTTTAAAATTGTGCGCCTGTCTTTTACCATATCCAATACTTCTTCATTGGTCTTCTTTTCTTTCCAACTTATTCTCTCCATGTGTCTCCAACGCCGTTTTATCCGTGCAGCAAGGAAAAAGAATACAATTTCCTGCGGCCGAACGGCCTGTTGTAAGAGGTGAAAAAAAATAAACCACAGCCAGGGGCTAGGGAGGATTTGCCCATCTGGATGGCTACCAACCCTGGTTAAGAATATACCGCTATTGTTACCTTGAGTTGTGTTTTAGAGAGTTAGCAGCGGTAGCACATTTAGTGTTACAAATGTACATACGCAACTATAACCACTTTCCATTAGGTGTGCCGTCTGCCTGTCTGCTGTATTCATACATTAAAAAATATGTATATTCAATTCCACAATGCTCCAAATATATATTTTTATTTAACTTTTATTGAGGGATTTTGCTACAATAGTTGAAACTAAGAATTATTTTTTTCAAAAGGACCTTTCTAGAAACTTTTTTTATCTTGGCGGGTTATAATTTCAAACCTCAAAGTTTATCCTCATGCCACAGTTAAATTAAACAAGACCGATTCTTATAAGATTATTTAAATTAGGAATTATTAAACTTGCATAAGAAAGTTTACCATTATTTTGAAAATTGAATTAAGTAAATCCCCTTGAAGCCATTGTATTGCATTAAAATATTCAATTAATTTAACACGTTCGGTTGGATTAAAGAGTGTATCATCATTAATCGGAATACATAGAGATACGAGTAATTTAAAAAACTAAAGTTGGTGATAGAGTACATCTGTATAGAGTGGTTAAAACATCATTTTTAATTAAAATAGTGCATTAAAAAATAATTGTTTCTTATGCTCAGTTCATATTCAAATATGACGAATTAAAATTCGGAAAACACCCTGTTTATTGTGTTTTCACCACTAAACTGCTAAACAAATCTTAATAAAATTTGTCATGAAGGTAACTTTTTAAACTTATATACTCTCTTTCTCTTATTGGGGCAAATATTCTTTCTAGTTTTTGGTTTTTCTCTTTTGTGTGTTCTCGTTTGTGTTTTTAGATAAGCGCCGGTGCCAGTCATAGGAAGCGGGAGGTGCAACCATCGGTAAACCTTCTGCGCACGACTTATAGTTATAGTTTTTTAGAGCACGAAGATAGAATATATTGTGGCGAATGATGGTGGAACTTAGTTTTAGAACTTTTAGAAAAAACTAGAACATTCGAGAAGGAAAAGACAAGGACGGATATATTTAGAAAGGGACAGACGATGAATGAAAGACAGAGATAGATAGATGTTAGAAAGGGATAGACGATTAACGAAAGAAAGAGACAGGTAGATGTTAGAAAGGGATAGAAGTATAAACGAAAGTTTCCGAACAGAAGGTTCGGGAAGGAATAGACAGAGATAGATAGATGGGTTCTAGAAAATTCTTCCGGGTATATAAACAGCGTAAGGCGCGCCTACCGGGCAGTTTAGAGTTGAGTTTAGTTCAAGACAGTCAAGCGACAAGTGCGATACGGAAGAGTTGAAAGAAGAGTTTAATAGAAGACACTGACAAGTTTAGTGGTGAATTTAGTGACAAGTAGAGTGGTCAATTAAGTGAACCGAACCGGAAGCGAGCACTGCGGAACCAGGAGGTGGTCTAAACAATATCGGCGACGGTATGGTAAGCGAGACACCTCGTCGTCGGGACATGTGCATCGTTAGTCGTGCGTATAGGGGCAACCCTGCAGAAAGGCATTGTGTGCGGCTGAGTAAGTCAATAAAAGCTTTTAGACAAAAACTGGAGTTTTCTTCCAATCCGTAAGTGCGAACTCCCGCTCGCACGTAACAATATCTTAGGGATACACATAGTCTAAACTTTTTCTAAAAAAATCATCTTTAAAGGGATGAAGTAGTAGATGAAATGAAGCGATTATACTTTTAGGATAAAATAAAGAAATATCAATACTGTCACAGATCTGTGCATTCTAAGAAATACACCCCAACATAAAAGATATGATTAACTCAGCGATATACCATTTTAAATCTTAAGGAATCGTTAACATTCTTTGATAGTCTTTACATGATTTGGCAAACACAATATATGAGCATAGGTCCAGTAAGATAATAAATTGGCACATACAAATATTCATTTGAAAAAAATGTCGGTTCCTAGATTTTGATTTGAGCTGAATTGAATTTTAATTTCAAAACGAAAAAACGCAAAAACATCACAGTTAGCAGCTAGTAATATAATAAAATAACTTTTAAAAGCAATCGTGTACAGTCGGTATTTTTCGGTCACCGCCGGAGGGAGTCCGAGCGAAACCCAACTTTGATTAATGGATTTCCACGACCAATATGCGGGTACTTTTTATTACCGCCTACGGGGTGGATGAACTCTTTCTGGGGTAGCTGTAATTAGTGGTTATTGAATCTTATGTTTTCGGGCTTTTGAAGTCTAATTGCTTTTATCGTCTCTTTTTCAATCGGTTCCATATGAGGAGTTAAAGGTTAAATTCCAATTTAAAAGTTATATTAAAGGTATAAGATAAAATTTACATCTACCTTCTATTCGTGTTATTGCTATATAAGGAAAAAAGAGACAAGAAACTCCCCGAAGGCTCTTTCTTTGAAATGAATATGTTATACAAGTTATTCATAAGTATATGTGTAGATATCATCAAACCGGCCTCCTATGGGAATGGATAGAGACGATGAATCACCACTTCAAGATTTCCATTTGTAACAATACATTTGTTTATAGTATAAAAATATTCAATTTAAAAAGTTTTTATTCATTATTATTTCCAGTAATTAAGAACATTTTTTAAAGTTTATAAGGCAGGTATATATACCTACACATTATTTCAAAGTATTATTACTGTTTAAGGAGAAGTGTCAAGAAACTTAACAGAAACACGTCTAGCCAATACAAAAAAAATATGTCAATCGAAATGGCTCTTTAGCTCTCTTAATTAACACAGCAAAAATATTTTTTTATCCTTTATTTTATAAATAAAAAATGTAAAAAAAAAACAGTTTGTAATGCAAATTTATAAACAAAAAAACCTAAACCATATTTTAGAAGTGATAACTTCTTATGAGAGGGAAAACCGCTTCGTTACGTAACGCGTTACGGCGCCAGTCTGACTGGCTTCCCTTTCTCCCACGCATACGGCAGCGGTAAGCAGGCTCCTCCTCTCTCACTCCAACCCACAGCGCTAGCCGTATTTCGGTAATTAGATTAAATAATGACACTAATAATGTACATACACAAAATTCTAATATACATTCAAGAATTGTAACTCGAAATCAAATATATTTTGTAATTAATAAAAGATTTTATTAATAAATAACCTTTCCTTACATTATCATATTGATATATATATATATATATATATATATATATATATATATATATATAAATTGAAGTAATAACCCAAGCTTTTCTCAAGTTAAACTGTTTCAATATTAAATAGTTCAATTTCGATTTATTTAAGTTAACTTCTGTCGGGCGTCCCGAGACACACGCGTTTTTTTCTATTCAATTAATTCAACATGAATTCTATTTGTATCTGATAATAGACAAAATGCATGTATTTAGCCTGAAGCGGACATAATAATATCTCATATAGAGTAATTAATAGACCATTAATTTTATTAATATTTTGACGTGCTTCCCCAAAAAATGTTATATTGTGCGATTCGACACGCCTATATTTCAACACTTGACTAATTTATACCATTGTAGTCTTTACAGACTTAATTCATGACGCAATAGGGTCTATAATCAATTGTGTTTTAATAGGTTTTGCTTGAAGGGGAATAGCTTATTAAATTTGTAGTGTAAGTTTAGTAATTTGTCTTATTGGAAAGGCATGTACAGAAGTGCAAGTGTCAAAGGTTATTTAATATTTCCACATTCGCAATTTTCTGTTCAGTTCACTAACTTTTTTATCCGTGCAGAAACGGACAAAGAATACAATTTCCTGCGTTGGGGCGGCCTGTCGTAAGATGCAATAAAACAACCGACAGCCAGGTGGTAGGGCATTGGCCCGACTGGATGGCTACCACCCCTGGTCTAAAGTATGTCGCCATAACAACCTTGAGTTATGTTCCGGCATTAGTGACCAGGTTCCAGTCTCCCTTAAGAAAGCAGCAGTGCATTTGTAGCACCTTTGGTGTTGCAAATGTCCATAGGTCGCTTTCCATCAAGTGGGCAGTCTGCATGTCTGCTGAACTCATGCAATAAAAAAATAAAACAAAATAAATTTAAACTGTTATTGATAATTTTTTGTTATATATTTCCTTTGAATACTGGAGATGAATATAAAAATAATTTTGACCTAGGAAATGGCAGTTCCTGCGAAATAAGGAGTCAATGTTCGTGAGAATGAAATCGTGAGAAGTTTTTAAAAATATTTAAGTTTTTAATTCAGATATGCATTTGATTTTAATAATGCACCTTTAAAGAATAAACTTCAGAAATTCTTCAATATCTCAAAACAAACTAGTGTCAAATTGACTAAAAAATACACTCTATATGCTCCATGGCACGCATAAACAAATATCTAAATCATTTTTTTTTGTGAATACTAATTGCAAATAAAGTACAAATGTAGTTAATTTCTATATAAATTTAATCGTTATAATTGTATTGCAGCTAAAGAGCCTATCATTTTTTTAGTATCTAATTTATTTAGGGGCTTTTTGTGATGATGTCATCATGTCAGCTCCATCTTACCCTAGTCATACAATTGCATAAATTCATATAAATGGTTTCACTGTTTTATAAGTTAAAAGATCCGCAGCAGACTGTGGCCGCGACAAAATGCTCTGAAAAACACCCACGTCCATCAAGAGCCTATCATCTTCACCAAAGTAGCCACTGTATTTTCTTTTAAAAAAAGCAGCATAAGTCCAGTATCTAACAAATGTATCCTATATTATATAATATAAAAATAACCTAAAAGATAAATTAATTCATAACAATTCGCAATCAGAAAAATTTATAATTCAGTACAAATTGATAATAGGAGTTAATGGTCAATTTGCTGAGCGCATCATTGCCTGGAACGACGCTTTTTCAAACTCATACTAGATCATGAATGACTAAAATATTAAAGATTAATGCTCATTATTGGTAACAACAAGGCATTATAATCGAATAAGTTCTTAAAAAGATATGATACTTTAAAAAATGTAGTTACGGACAATGATGCATTCGGTAGATTTATTACATTATTTTAATTAAAATAATAATCAAGATATGTATTTTAAATACAAGTAATCTATAATAGTATAAAATTCTAAACATGCTGTTTGTACATTGAAGCTATCAAAACAAAAACAACTAGGATATGCCTATATAAACGATGGAAAAATGATGCATTTTTTTATTTACTGTCTGTCTATTTATATGTTAGTTCGGGATTCACGTAAAAGCTACTGGACTGATTTTATTGCGGTTTTCGCTGATAGATAGCAATATTTTTAGACTTAAAATCTGCGCTTCTTTTTCCTGGGAATCCCGCGGGAATGACTTAAATTGGTCAGCTTGCAAAAAATAGAATACCAATGCGGTTACTTCACTGTTCGAGATAAAAATTTTATGTAATAAAGTGTGTGATACTTTTTATCCAGGGAATCCCGTGGGAATTTTCTCGGGAGCGGTTTGAAGTTATCCGGATACATAAAAATTACCTTATTCCGACACAGTTTCCACTAAACTAGATCACTTTTTTAATTCTTCGATACTTCGTGTCCTGGGTATCCCGCGGGAATTTCAAGTCAAGCATATACGAAGCCGCGGGCTGATACTAGTAAACTATATAAGTACTTAATTTATACCAAAATGGTGACTACCCTACGTGCTACACTTTTCCACGCTAGAACATTTCACGCTCCAAATGCCGTAGCAACGAGTTCGAAATACAAAAATTCGTAAACAAAACGCCTTGTAACATGGTGTAAAATTTGTATTGTAAAAATTATATTTTTACTAATATTATGTTAATTGAAAAAAGAACACTGTTCAGGAATTCCATTTTTAAAATACAAAATGGACCGTTAAATTACGGGGTCAACGCGCTACGGATTTTATGCACCACTTTTGTGTGATATTGTACTCCAGATCAAATTATGCGACATTCAAATTTCGACCGTAGCCTTTTTGTGATTAGAATGTTATCTGCCTGTGGTGGTTATGACGTTTTGAGCTTGGACTGAATAGGTGTTTGCATATTTTGTATTCAAAATTGGTAATTAATGTCCGATTAGAATTTTGTTAATATTAACATTCTATCATATTAAGGTTGTCGGACAATGTTTTAAGAGTGAATGTTCTAATATGTCTGGAAAATTCAGACGTATGGCATCCCTAGGTGTGGCTAAATATCAAACCAGTTAGAAATCGATTTGAATTAATAAAAACGAAACAAAATGCCAATAAGTCACTAATATACCAATCAAAATTATTTTAATGAAGATGAACTTTTGCGGGTAGACTTGAGTATGTATGTCATATTGTTTTATCTCTAAATTGTGATTTATGTACATTTGCATTTTAATGCATTCGCCGCCTTATATTGAAGTTTTCATATTTAAAATACTAGTCAGGTCAGAAAAAGAACGCATCTACTTTACTGGCATTAAATCTCAACTTGGAATATTATAATTCTATTTATTTCTTAATTTGCCTTCTAGCAATTAAGACTATGAATGGATGAATATCATTCTAAAATAGCCATGTCAGCGTTAAGGTATTAACAACTTCCCTGTCCAATGAGTCATATATGTCTCATAGGAACATTTTATAATAAGTCCATGCACCATATGTGACTCATTTCTCCATACAATTTCAAGTGCATTTTTCTTAGTGAACGTGGTACGATATTGATAACAATATGTTCTTGCATATTAAACAAATAATTATTATTTTCTGAAAAAACCAATTGTGAACTTCAGGCGGTATACAAATACGTTGTACTGGGACAGGGAAGTTGTTAAGTATATTGCTTGAAATAGTTTTGAAAACATCCGTATAATGCGGCCATGCAATCTTGTTAGAAAACCGTTTGTAATATAATATCTAGAGAGAGAGAGAGAGAGAGATACAGAGATCACTTTAATTAATTATGCATATATTATTCATTCTAGGTAATGTCGTTATGTCATGAAATTATTCAGAGATTATTTAGGTTTTTGATTAGGGTCTATTATGGTCAAATAGCTACAGAACCCTAAAAACGAAGTAAATTACTTTAATTATTTCCATGTACTACAATGCTCATTAATATATTAGTATACTCGATGCTCAGGAAACTGACATGCAAATGAATTTAAGTGTTTAAACAAACTGGGATTCATAGTCAGTATTCTCGTAACAAAAATTGTATATATGTGTTATATAGACATATGTACAATACAATAAGTTGTGTGCAATAATTTTTTTTTGTATAATCTATGTAGCTTAAAATTTCTTTCTCATGTTCATCAAAAATTGTAATCACAGTATCAAGAATTTCAACCTTAAGAATAGCCTACATAACCCAAAATTCCGTCTCTTAAGGTCTGTTTCTCCACATGTAATTACAAGTTGATAGGTTCGTTGTGCCTTTTAATGTTAACCTGTCACCACTCTCGCTTCAAAATACGTCGGAATCTGAATTTTGCTCCTTAACCCTTCCGTTGGAAATTTAAATTCAAATTTATTTTATTACGACTATATAATGCCGAATATGGACGGTGCCATTTCTGTCTTTCAATTTTCATATAAATGAGTTATTTACTAATTTAAAAAATAATTGAACTTAATTGTTGAAAAAGGTTTCATGGGTGACATGGGTTCATGAGTCTCGAGTGAAAAAATGATAGTTTGTCATGTTTTAAGAACTCCCTCCAAAGGAGAGCTAAAAAATATTTTGAGAGGTCGCTCCAAATTTTTTTTCTCGTTTCGGTAATTTTATAGACCAAAAAATAATGTTTCTGAAAGTTTCAGTTCAAATTTTGAATTTTACAAAGTCGCTCATAATTTTTTTTAATTTATTAGTGCATTACTCTCTCGAAAAAATCTATAGTGACTGGTTACAAGTAAACACTTAATATTTTTAGGTCCCATTTCGCTACCAAATTGAAAGAGAGAAATGACTCGTTTATTTCTGGATCAAGATATGTAGGTGCTACAATAAGTCGTTTACTACAACCTAAAGTTATATTACGCGTGTTCATATCCGTCTTTGAATTGAAATTAAAACAATCAACGTAATTATAACTTGTATATATATTTTTATATATTTTATTTTAATACTAATTATATTTTCAAACAAGACATTTATGATATAAAATAGTTAGTATTTTTAATATTAACATAAAACAATCATTGGTTTAATTAGCTTGATAATCTAACTCCTTATTGTCCTTTATCTTTCTTATAAACTGTGTTAAGAACTAAGCTACTACGTAAATTATGAAGACGAAATTTAGGACGAGATTAAAATAATTGTAACTTAATTATCAAAAAAGATTTCATAAATCACTTTTTTGTATTTTACACATACATACATAACTTCATGCCAGGTCCCTTGCGGGGTAGGCACAAACAACAGAGCGCCATTTAGGCTTATTCTTACACAACTCACTTGCTTCTTTGACATTAATAGCTCTTGTCATGCACGCTCGTCTGTTCTTCATGCTCCTGACATCACCTTCTGCTAATACACGATCGATTTGATCATGGAAGATGTGTTGTGGGCTTCCGCGACTTCTGCATCCATCCACTTTTGCATTCTATAACTGTTTAGTCATTCTTCCATCATTCATTCTTTCCACATGCCCGAACCACCGGGCAATGTGAAATCCACATTAGTATTTGATTTTTATGTAAAAACTTATAAATATTATTGTTAATTGCATTTCTAACAGTTATTTATAACAACAACAAGGACACAACTCAAGGTTGTTATGGCGACATACTTTAGAGCAGGGGTAGTAGCCATCCAGTCGGGCAAATGCTCTACCACCTGGCTGTGGGTTGTTTTGTCGCCTTTTACGTCAGGGCTCCCGGCAGCAGGAAATTGTATTCTTTCTCCTATCCTGCTCAAATAAACAAATGGTTATATTGAGTTTTTGACACATCTTTTCGGACTTTTCGGACAAGCAGACGTACGCACTTACGCCACCGATATATGGTGGAAATACCGACGAAGCGGACGAAACGCTATGCTTCCATATTTATCATACGCACCGCTGAAGAATGGAACTCTTTACCGTCGTCTGTTTTTCCCGAAAAATACAATCTAGGTGTCTTTAAGTCTCGCGTGAACAGGTATCTTCTAGGTAAGCGTGCTCCACCTTAGACTGCATTTCCGCCTGACATCAGGCGCAATGTCGGTCAAACGCGAACCTATTAATTATAAAAAAAAAAACATCTTATAAAATAGGTTTTAAAAAAGAGTACGTAAAAAAGAGCGTGTGTTGATACAATCACTTTTCGGAGAATTAATGGAGTTGTAGCAAATAAAGACAAAGACGTAATTAAAGAAAAGAAAAATATAATTATTATAATTATGACAAGACGCACTAAATATTTATACTGCAACATATCTTTAACATACATTGTTACTGAAAAATTGAGGAGAAGAAGTTAAAGTTGGCATGGGCATTAAATGAGGAGGGATGAAAGTCACGTTACAAAAAAATAGTGCGTGTGACGTTCACACGCGAGTGAAGTAAAACTTTTTTACTAATATTTTTTTTTTCAATTTTTTTTTATTTATTTGTTTATAAACTATCTATTGACAAAAAATATTTGAAAACCGGATGGTACGCCATATTGCGACGCCATATTGCCGTAACGGACTTCCGTTGCATTGTCGTCCAGTTACCTCCTAGTCGCGCCTAAAGAAGTTTTACTTCAAGAATGTTAAACTACAAGATAGATGGGTACAAATGTAAAGGTAGACCAAAAAAGATGGATGGATTGTATGAAGGATGACATGATGATATGTGGTGTGACAGAAGATGTATGTCAAAGTAGAGGAGTGTGGAAGGAAAAGACATATTGTGCCGACCCCAATTTTTTTTTAATGGGATATGTGATAATTGATTTGGTGAAAGCAAATAGATATCTTCATACACTGCTTGCATGTTTGGCAAGATAAAAACGTTATACAGTGTCTTCTATCTCCGTTCTTGCACGGATACACAAAACAAACGCATAAATTGAATCAAGACAGGAAACCCCGCAGACACATGTTGATAATAAACAAAAAAAAACATAATATTAATGTTGACTAATCGGTTATCAATTCTGGTTTCTCGAATACATCATGGGAATGATAAAATAAAAAAAAATGCAAAGTAGGCGAGCTATAAATGCCAAAGTAATTAATGTATTTCTCTATATCATAATACATCGTTAATTAATAGGATAATATCGGTAACCGTGTCGATTGATTAAAAACGTTATTTGTGACAATATAATAAAGTCGTTGTAGCTTAATGATTACCGCCAAAGTCCTTGAAGATTTTTCGGGTGATGGCAGGGATTCCATAAACGTGGTCGTATTTCAGATTCATTATTATTTATTGTGAATAAAATCAAGCAGTTGCAAAAAAAACTGAATTATTTATCTATCTTCTATAAAGATCTAGATACCTTTTATTCTCATGTTTTGATAATAATTGGAGGAGAAAAATTATTTCATGTATTGACATGAAACTATGAGAGCTGCATACGTCTAGTCATCGCAGCGGACAAGGAACTACTGGCTAGGGCAACGCGGGAGCGCACAAAGGACAAATTAATAATTGCTCTATCTTGCTCGCACATCACACGTCCCGCTCACACACTGTGCTGTATATTCTACTAGCTGCACGACTTGTTAATATTTGTACTTAAGGTTATCGTTTACCAAATAAATTAGTTTCAACTACAAACCCACTCCAAACGCTCCCACGAGTAAACGCAGGCCTCGCAATGTACTCATTGACGAGCCTGACAAAATCGCACGTCTAATCGCGATCATGAACCCCCCGAGGCTCAGAACATCAGCTTGGCATAACAGACGCAGATACAACAGACGCCGGAGAGCCCCCGGCTCGAATCCTCTTACACAATCGTAAGACCCACCAATCCATACTCATTACAGACACAAGTAGCCATACAAGATTAGCTTAGGCGTGTTGCTGGAGAGTTTCTTCCGCCGCTTCTTCTCCTCCAGCTATAACACGTTGCGAAGCGGTAGTAATGATAGACTAGGATCGGCTCCGCCGGCGGAGTCGATGAAGAGTCCCCAAGTAATCACTTCAGCCTGTTGGCTTAGCTCATTAAAAAAAATTAGTTCACTTTACTTCACATCAGCACTCGACAGTGAATACTACTTTTTTGCCATCTGAAGTATCATTTAACCTCTATCTCTCGCTGCTACAAAGCAAATTTGGAGCGGATTTTGTAATTTTTTCATAATTTAAAATAACTGTAAAAAAGTTCGTGATCAGTAATCAATAAAAAGTTGTTTCATTTGGACCTCAATTTCGAACTTTTCCTATAACAGAGCCTCGCTTTCTAAACTCAGCTCAAATGTCGCGAATTCAAATCCAGTCCGGAAGAGCATACTCTAAATTTATGACGTAAAGTTTCTACTCACGTACAAAATAATATTTAGCTTAAATGTTTTGTAAGAGAATAAAATGGATCTTAATTGAATATCAACTACCTTAAAAATTGTCATTCTAAAGGAACGAATACAATCGGGATTTAGATTCAGATTAATTCTTCGGTTAATTTATTATGTAGGTAACATGTTCATATTCGATTAAACTGCTTTTTAATTTCTGCGATAAACAATTTATGGCTCAAGTAATATTTTATACGTTATTGTGTTAAATTCTCAATTATAGATAGTAATCAAATAATCCCCGATATAGTCCTTTAATGAAAATATATGAAAGCACCTTTAAATTGACTGAAGACTTAACCCGAGCATTCGCGTTCGATATATGCAACGTATTGCATACTTTGATATACAAATTTCTAAGGGCTGATTTTTCAATCATCAAATGAAAGTTATCAGTCGAATAAATTATAACCAGACTGAATTTAAAACTGATTTAATTAACTGTTTTATTTAAACAACTGTCATTTGTATATTATATTTATGACTATGTATATATGTATGTATTTGTACATATATTTGTTAAATTAGTTTGAGTATTTATGTATCCATTGTCCATCTTTGTCCTGCACCACCTACATCGCCTGATTCAAATTTTGTTTTAGGTTACCTGGAAGAGATCGCTTTGAGCGATAAGGCCGCTTATTGTATCGCCTACGAAATATTGTAAATATGGTCTGTTTTTGTAATTGTATGTTTTAAAGAGTTATATCTCTCTCTTGTAATTTTTCATGTTATATTTTATCCTATGAATAACTTTTCTTATGTAGTTGTAAGTACTTTTTTATGTTGTGTGTCGCCATTGGAAATAAATATTTTTCTTTCACGCTAGAATGCTTCTGTGCAATCAGTTCTCTTACAATTTTGATTGAAGGTAGTTCAGGTAAATGCAACTGATTTTAATTGGTTCCTGAGTTATTTATTTACGTTAACAAGTTAATTGAGGTAGGACAGGTTTCATGTTTAATTTTGGTGATGAAAAAGGGAAGAATGAATAAAAATGATTATTATACGAGTACATCATAAATTTAACCATTAAATGTAATATTCTGTTGTAAGTTGATGAAGATATTTTTCGATATTATTGAATGAATGAAAACACTTTATTCTTCACCAAAATTAAAACTACGTTCTTAAAAACTAGATACAATAAATGTTGAACAAAGGGCGGCCTTATCCATTAAAGCGATCTCTTCCAGGCAATCTCTTATTATTTCGATATTTGTTTTTTGAAATTTAAATACCATATCAGTTTTTTTTAATTAATTTTTGACTGGCCCCTCGCCCCTTATTATTCATAGCCAATTGCATGTCTGGACGATATCTGTTCAAAAATATTGTTTCCTTAATTATTATTCGGACGTTATTAAATCTGTATATGTTCCTATCCTGTCACGCTATACTTTACCGCTATTTATATATTGATTATGTGTATGTGTGTGAGTTGTTATGAATATTATTCAATTAATCTAAATATATATGTATATGTTTCCACTAAACCTAATTTTATATAATATTCCATGTCTATGTTAAATCATGGAAGGAACTATAGTCCAGTAAACAACATAAATCTGTAAAATACTACATGAATGAAGTACGCTATATATTACAATTCTTGTCCTGCTTTTTGAGATTTTTGAAAACACCTCTCATATATTGAATCTTGTTAAATAGTATCGGCACGGCAACGCGACGTTGGCGGTACGGTAATAGGACGTTGGCGGTAGGACAACCCGACGTTGGTGGTAGGGCAACGCGGCGTTGGCAATATGGCAACGCGACGTTGGCGGTACGGTAATAGGACGTTGGCGGTAGGACAACCCGACGTTGGCGGTAGGGCAACGCGGCGTTGGCAATATGGCAACGCGACGTTGGCGGTACGGTAACACGACGTTGGCGGTAGGGCAACGCGGCGTTGGCGGTACGACAACGCGACGTTGGCAGTACGGCAACGTGACGTTGGCAACGCGTTGTGGATGCTACGCTGAGAGTGTGATTATATTTGTTAATATGTATTTTATTTAATTTACTTGGATTTTCCAAATTAATTACTTAATAATCTTAAGTGATTAAAGTAATGTACATACACTAATTGTGAAAAGGTAACACACACTTTTTTGGACTTGACGTTATATAGTTATAAATGTCAATTAATGTTTTTCATTTATGATTTAACAGTCTCTTCTTCCATTTAGGGTTCCATAGTATAGTTATGCGAACTGTCAACTCTCCGACATATTGTCGCGAACACCGATTGATTGATAGTCGTAAGTCTCGCTTCACTATTTTTTGTTAAAAATAAAAAACCACCCGATATCAGACTTTGTACAATGTTAGGCTGTTTACACATGATCAATAACTTCTTGCAATTCTAACATATTTCTAAAAATAAACAAAATTTGCATATTAATAAAAAATAAAGAAGACAGAGACTTTTCGGCCAAGAAAATGTAATGAGTTGAGATATGGCTAAATAAAGTGTTATTTTTTTTATGTTACATAATGGGAAACATCAGCCTGAAATTATATTAGGACGATACGAAAATTTAAAAATAATATCTCAAATAAACTAGTTATCGATTACTATAATTGATTTATGTGAATGAATTTAAACAATTAGTAATATAAAAATCATCTAATTAACTCATTCAAAATAAGTAAATCCACTACAATTTTGAAAAAAAAACATCAACATAATAAAAATAAATCTCGAGATTATTCTTTTCTTTTACAATCTGGGCCCAAGAATTTATTAAAGGATATCCGTCTTCCTTAAAAAAGAAAAAATATACTAAATTTAAAATGTATTAGTGCATTACTTGTAAATTTTATAAATTATGAGCGACCTTTTAAAATTCAAAATTTGAAGTAAAACTTTCAGAAACGTATTAGTCTTTAAAATTATACCGTAACGAGAAAAAAAATTTAATAAAAAATCTGTTTGGGCGATTTTTGAAATCTTAAAAAATTTGGAGCGACCACTTAAATTCTTTTTTTGAACTGTCTTTTAGAGGAAGTTTTGAAAATTCAAAAAAGTCGATTTTTTGCGCCACCCTATTATTATTATACACTGATAATTTCATACGAGTATTAGACAAAAATAATGGGTTTGCGAAAATAAAAGTTGTTAGAAATTTTATTAAGAACAAAATGCTCTTATGTCACTGTCCTTATATTCCTTCTAAGCAAAAACACAACCAGATCAGTGTAAACACATTTTTAATTTATTGAATTAAGCAGTAGAAAGGAAACCGATTGCCATTTTGAGAATATTGCGATTGAGATCGGTGTCTATAGTATTACGTATTGAACGACAAAAAAAATATGCACATAATAAAATTAAGAAAACGGATGCCGATGATTTTCTCCAATAATACAATTTCTAGAGGAGGCCTGTCGTACTTTTCGTCCCTAGTAAACAATTTTCCCTGCTGTCAAATAATTTAAAAAGTATGTGAACCATATATAATATATGCTGTCATAATCATGTCCCAGTTTTTTTTTACAGCCACTGTTAAACCGTTTTAAAAATTTCAAAAAAAATATCAACAATTTTGTAACATCATTTTGTACTTATAAATAACTTTTCACTTAATTATTATTATTTTACGTAAGAGCTAAATATATACTATCATAAGTGATAAAATATACAATTACAAAAAAGGTTTTTAAATATAAGATTTTGAGATCCTGGATATCATGTAGCAGCAGAGTGCTAGCCAAGATAAGTAAAACGAGCCCAAACACGACAGGTCTATCTTGTTTAGTTCCTATGGCCACCTCCGACTCCATCATCAGATCAGCTCCATGGTACCAAATGGTCACGCGATATACATATGCGTGCAAAATGTCAGCTCAATCGGAAACCGGAAAGTTGGTCAAATTTAACTTGCAAGATTCCACCCGAAATTGCATACATACATAGGTAGGTACACATCCATTGCAAGTTAAATAATAGCTTGTAAAAAAATACTGGCTGGTCGAATGCGTATGAAACGAGTTTATCAGAGATAGATTTAACGCCTGATTTCCTTAGAGAAGTAATCAGTTTTTATAATATTTTCTAAGTTTTCGCGACTTGTATACATAATGAAACTACATTTTAACGTCGGAATAGCAAAATTGAAATAAAATACCGCGCTAAAATTGGTTAAAACGTAGTTTTATTAAAAATATGTGAGTTTGAAACTTAAATTCGTACCATTCTACAGCGGAAATTTGTTTGGGAAACATACATTAATTAATATTCATAAATATAAAACACAAAATTAATACATATATCAAACAAGTTTCCACTAAAAATTATTTATGTAATAAAAATTAGCTAGGACAGTTAATTGTAGTGTTGTGTGTATTTCATCCGTGCAGGAACGGAGAAAGAATACAATTTCCTGCGGCCGGGCGGCCTCTAGTAAGAGGCGACAAAACAACCCACAGCCAGGTGGTAGGGCATTTGCCCGTCTGGATGGCTACCACCCCTGGTCTAGAGTATGCCGCCATAACAACCTTGAGTTGTATTCCGGCATTAGTGACCAGATTCCAGTCTCCTTTAAGAGAGCAGCAGCGCTTTTGTAGCACCTTTTGTAACCTGGTACCTGTTACATTTGTAACCTGGTGTTGCGAATGCTGCTCTCTTAAAGGAGATTATATTCTAATGAAATAGAGATAAAAAAGGAAAGTATAAAAAAAGTTTGTCATTATTCTAAAAATTGTCATTGGATCATTCTGAATTACTTTTTTTTTAAATTTGGTCTTTAAATTGATATAAGTTACACATGAAAGGATCAATACTAGTAAATAGTGCATTTTAATTAACTATTTCTTGTATATTTAATAAAAAGAGATAATAAATATCACGCACCCCCATCAGTTGCTCATAAATTTTGTACACGATTGTAATTCGTTTTTCACTATCGAAAATCGCTATTTAATCCCGTAATGATTGTTGGAAGCGTGTTCGCAAAAACTGCCCGTAGTAGCACCCTATCACGACAATCACCACGCCCACACAATATTTATTATCGCTTTTGCGTTTAACGAAATTGGGTCGAGTTCCGAGCAGGTGGTAGAGACTGGTTCTCTTAAGCTTGCTCTACACTCAGTGATGTATGCTTGAGTTGGAATTCTTATGACTTAAGAGAAGTTAGTAAATTTTTGGAGTTTACTGTTTAAGAATCAATTTTCATATAAGGCATCCAGTAGATATGGATTAGCTCTATAGCGTTATGGTTTTTCCTAAATATGCAATTTGGAACTTTATTGCTATGAGGTAAGATCTAAAATAATATCAATCAGTGTAAAATACGGTGTTCTCTTTTTACGGTAGTAGGGTGGCGGAAGAAAACCGTCTTTTTTTTGTTTTTGAGTCTCGTGTGAAAAAATGTTAGTTTTTCATATTTTAAGAAATCCCCAAGGGACAGCTCAAAAAAAATTAAGGAACCGATTTTTTTTATTCAATTTTTTTTCTCGTCACGGTATAATTTTATAGACCAAAACATAAGAAGTTTCTGAAAGATTCCGCGCAAAATTTGTATTTTAAAAGGTCACTCATGATATTTTTTTTGTTTTAAGCTGTCCTTTGGCGGGAGTTCTTAAAACATTAAAACTAACATTTTTTCACATAAGACTCACAAAACAAAAAACTCGGTTTTTGGCGGCACCCTAACTTATAGTTTTGCGTTTGACCACTGTCTCACCTGATGTTCAATGATAACGCAGTCTAAGATGAATCACGCTTACCTAGTAGACACTTATTCACTCGTGACTTGAAGACCATGCACGACCGAACTTGTGCTTGGTATAAATTCAGTTCGATATGGAGGCGCGACGTATTCTGCTCGCCGCACACAATGAGAGCATGAAAATGGCAGGGAACTAAGAGTAGCTCTCTGGTAGTGGATGCGGCCGTTGACCACCGCCTGTCAGGGCCAGTGGAGAGGGCTAAGTCATACCCGTGGGGCTAGCACTAAGGGCGAAATATGCAATACCGAGGGGTTTTAGTGGGTATACCTAACTTTGATGTGACAATAACATCTTTTGTTCTGTGTAGAGGTGCTGGTGCTACTTTACCCTGGCAAATCCCACACACCAGTCGCAACTTTCCCCATCGCGCGGCTGATGGCCTTCAATCGGGTTTCCCGGGTATCAGTCATAAATTGCGACTCCAGTCATCAGTTAGCTTCTTTTCAATTTCATGAAATTTAAGAAAAAGATCCCGCCGAAAAGAAAACAAAATTTAATATTGCACAAGTCATTAAAGTACCTTACATGTTTAGCCACTATTATGCAATATCATTATAATTTATGCATAAAGTATCAAAACATTTCAAACACCGTGTTTAGACCCAAACTGTGAAACCAGAAGTCGTTAAGTAGAGAGCTAATCGTGAACAGCGATTGACGAAAACAATATGCAATTTACAGTCCGCGATGTTTAGGGCTCACCGAGGCTGTAAATCATAGGAGCGAGTGCAACTTATAAGCGGGTAGCGTTTTTTCAAATGATTCTTATAAGAAGACTAATTGCTAAGACTTCTGCGATAAGTTTTTTTAATAGACTACTGTCTCTAGCCATTTTCTTATATTTCTAAAAGTGCCCACAACTACAAAAAAAGAAGATGAACGTAATGATTAATCATTAATATTTTTGTCGATAATTATTCATTTCAAAATTACACGAAGGGCTATATTTAAAGTTATTATTTAAAAATAATAAAAAAGATTTTTTCATTATTTCATATTTTCATTTTATTATAAAATGTTTGTATTTGCGGAAAAAAATATTAAGATATTTTTACTGTACTTGAAATTAATAGATATAATAATAAGATTTTTTGAGTTTTGGTTACATTCTTTATTTTCAGGTGTAATGGGATTAAAAGTGTTAATATATCATACCTTGTACCACACGTTCACACGTACAGCAAGATCTGAATAGTAACCAGAAATGACCTGTCTAAATAAGGCCTGAACTAAACTTAGCCTTCCGTTGTGAATACCTCACCCTGATTCACAATTAGTGTTGCCAGGTTGAATGTTATAAAAATCATAACGGTGTAAAATTTAAAATACAATAAGCAACAATCAAATTATATAAAAATATTAATTCTAATTTAGTTATTCCATGTTCGAGTCCTAACAAGGTCAATTTTGAAGATGATTTTTTCGACATTTGCTCTAATTTGAGTGGCTTTTGTTTCTTAAATAATAAACATTGTAGAACTTCTAAATCCCTTCTTCTCAAAGCTCCCACACACTGTTCAGCATATTAACGTAAAATATCTTTAGCGTACACAACCCGACCTTGTTTCACCCCTTCTCGCTAGACTCATAGGTTTGCTGGAAGAAAACCCTTTTAGGGTTAATCTCGCCTTTGTACATCACCACTGTTTTATAATTGTGTATGTAAGTTTTTGTGTCCAATAAGGAAATGTTTTCTTGTATATAAATATAAAAACTCAGCTTCATATTCTGGATATTTCAAAGTTTATGCCTATCTACTTAATATCATTGTACCCTATTTCAACTAGCTAGGGCGCTGAGACAAAGTTCTAAACCTGCGCCGCGAACTGAAGAAGTTTGTGAATCCCTGGTTTATTTAATAATAAAATGTACATTAAAAATAAAATAATAAATGAAAAAAACAAAAATACAATTACTCAGTAGTAATTAACGTTTTAAGTGTTTTTAATAGTCAATTTAAATTTTTCCACATATTTTAAGTTTTGAGTGTCAATAAGATCGATGTTTTGACATTTCGGAAGACCCAATTAATATTAGTTATTAAGCAACTTAGAATTAAGTTGATAATCACTACTCATTAACATTAAGCTATTCTAATTTATATTTTTGTGTCTTATGTAATGTGTTTGATGATATAAAAAATAATATTCAAATTAAATCGACATGCCAGGGAGTGAAATTTGAGTATATAATGAACATGGATAATTTCATGACGGAATAGTTTCATTTATTGCAATATTCATAATAAATGTTAAGTCAAGATTTTTACAAACTTAAAAAATAATTTCAACTTAGATACGTAATACGCAAGGTGTTCATTATAAAGTGAGAATCGATTTAAAAAAGGAAATAATTTGAATATGCACCTATATTTTTTGATTTCATATTTCTCATTTCTTTATTTGCACTCTATTAGTGATCTCTCTTTAATGACACCTGTACACATTTCTTCCATTGTTGATAACTCCTTCACAGTACAGGCTGTCCGTTTAAGGATCTCACTGGCACTCACCATCAGACAAGTTAAATCAGTAGGTATCGTCTTTTAAAGTCATGGTTGCTAATTATTTTGGTCCTCTTAGGTCTAATAGAAATGCCTATTCTGTATTATTTTGACACGTTTTATGTTTGCATAGTATTTCCTTAGTTTAGGAGGTTGCCTGGATAAGATCGCTTCAAGCGATAACGCCGCCCTTTGTTAAACATTTATTCTACTTAGCTTTTTAAAAAGGAATTTTAATTTTTGGTGAACAATAAAGTATTTCATTCAATCATTTATTTATTTTAAATTAATTATTGTTAAGTTAATTTATAAATTTATTAATATTCCAATTATTGAAGCACAAAAATATTTTGATATCAAAATATATTTTCCAACAACAGCACTTCCCTGGTAACACTACTATCGCCTATAACCCGGTGAATTGTATCACGCGTCGACCGATGGACGGATTCTATGTATGGACTGGATAGACCCTCCTTGGTCTCGTTCTCACGTAGTTCTGATTGAGTTATGGTCTGGTTATTTAAGATTGTATTGAATAAGTGCGTAAGGCAGTAAAAGTATTGAAGGATGGGCGATAATAAGAATTTCTGATCATGAAAAACAATTTGAATTATCAAATTGCATTAATCTCTTCATATAAACACGTGTGTCTAAAGTTCTTTTTACCTTTCTTCAAAATATCTTAAAATAATCATAGTGAGTACGTTGCGGTAAACCGGCACCAACTCTACCTCTACTCTACCCCTCACATTGTTCTCATATACTTGTTTTATGATTCTGTTTTCATTAATTATCTCTGCATGCCCAAAAAACCTTAACATTATCTTTTCAACACTACATCCTATTTCAATCCACAACATACATACATACATACATACATAACTTCACGCCAGGTCCCTTGCGGGGTAGGCACGAACAACAGAGCGCCATACAGGCTTATTCTTACACACCTCGCTTGCTTCTTTGACATTCATAGCTCTTGTCATGCACGCTCGTCTGTTCTTAAGGCTCCTGACATCACCTTATTATTACACTGTTTCTTATCATATCACTTACATTATTAACCTTACATATACTTCTACATGCTTCTCCTGTCATACCCATCTTTTACTGCCATATGCATAGGGACTAACATTCCTTGACGAACAGCCAGACGTGCCTGGTAATTATAAGGGACATATATCATCACAACGGTAGCAATCACAATATGCCAGATTTATTGTATTTTGGTATAATAACAGCCCATAAACCGTAAAAGTCACACTCCTGGGCCTCCCACTATAGGGGAACGGACAGTATACCCTCCTTGCTTATCCAAGGCGGCTTGGCAGGTTTGACACATCGGTTATCTCAATGTGCAGATTTCATCAAGACATTTTCCTTCACTACTGTTAGCACGTGGTAATTGTAACAATATGCCCATTAGGTCAGAAAACTGCCTAGGATCAAACCCGGCCCTTTGAGTATGGGACGCGTTGGCTAGCCATTACGCTACCACGAGGTATTAATGTAGTAAGAATCTTAAATTCGAAATACAAATTTCAATTGAGAAATACTTAATTCATACAAATAAAGTAAGAAGCCACCCAAATATAATTTCGCTTCGACCAACCTTATCACGACCTAAAAAAAAAGACTTTGATATATCATTCATATTCTCATGTTACGGACCAAAGATGGCAAAAGAGATTAAATCAGATCAATTTATAAATGTGCTTTTGACAGCTCGTATCGATCCTCGAACAAATTAAGGACGAGGTGAAATAAATTACATGAAATTAATATTGATTTTGCAGGAGTCCTTATTCTCAGTTTGTTTATGAGTTTACACCAGAGACTACCTACATGGAGTTGGCTATCTTGCTCAAGTATAACAATATTTTGAAGGTATAAATTACATAATTTATAAACGACCAGCGTCTATTCCATAAATGTCAATAATTTCTATAGTAATTATAATCATTATAAAATCAGTTGGCACAATTAGTTTTCCACCTAGGAGACTAATTTATACAGTCATTAAACATGTAACAAGTGCAGTACGAATCGATGTTTGACCGAGTCTGCCTTAGTCACTTCTAGCATCGACTAGGCAAAGCCCGAAACAAATTATTCTACGATCGAGGTTTGACTAAAAAGTTAGGTACTTCTAGGTTTGACTAAACATACTTCAGTCAAAGGCTGATATTATAATTTATTTCGGGTTTTGTCCAAAGGCCTAGATCAAACCTAGGATAAACCAATCATTCCGGGAAGAGACTGCATATCGACCTTTGAGTATAAAGTATGTTTTATTCTTTTATTTAAGGATAGGTTGCAAGTGGGCACACAGGTCGACTCTTTATGGAGGGTTTCAGTAATCTCTTAGTTAGTATTCTAGACATTTTAAGGTAGATTATAATTTTATTTCAATTAAGTAACTTGTTATATAAATTTGTTTGCTCATAAAACTTTGATTGTGAAAGTTAAAAAGAACTCCGATGTACCTGTAACTTATTCTATTCGTTTATTAGATAACCTTGTCTTTTAACAAGTATAAATATATAACAATGAAAATAGTTTTTCTTTAATATTTTTTTAAATATCTATCCAGTATACATCTATAATAATAATTTATCGGCTTTTAATAATTTTAAGTCGCTAAAATTCAATGAACTCGCCGGAGTACCGCCCACGGCGAATCGTTGAACGGCAATAGCAAAAATCGCGTGCAGGTCTGTGTATTTTGTGAAACGGATTTCTTCAATAAGGAAACGAGGGTTTCTTTTGGAAAGAATTAAATAAACGCTTAATAATAACACGTTTGAGGCGCGGGTTAACGAGGTTCCGTGACAGACCTCTGTTAACATATCACACTGGTACTCATTTCGATTTTGGGGTACTGTGCGCTTGATACGGCGATTTTGACATGTATATTTCTTAAGAAATACGTTTATTAAGTACGTATGACAAATTATGCGAGAGAGTGGGAAATCGTTAAATGCTAAATAAATGTTATTATTATTTAATTCTTCAGCCTCGAAAGTCGCTCCTATATCCCGCATCCCGTCAGACGCTTAGCTGCTAATTGCACGATCTATGGGCGTCGGCGGTATGCGGGGCACGGAGAGTAGGTGTGTTCCGGTGGGCTGGTCAGGGGGTGCTCTCTATCCGCAATAATGTTATTAAAATGTTATTAATATAATTTATCTAATATGCATCCATCGGTGACGGATACATATTTGTGGCTATCGGAGTTGAGACTTTAGGGCTATTAGGACGTGAGGCTTATCAACTTTATCAGTACCTTTCAAGGCGATTGAAAGAAGTCTCGTGTGACTAAAGGGCTGACCTATATTTAGGCCAACGGATTAGCGTTGCCATACAACGCTCCCCACCGACAGCGATCTGGACTACATCTTTTATTCGTAAATATGTTTATAATCGTATTTAATTATAAGTTTTTTTATAGTGTAATTTAATTATTTGTCTAATAGTTTATAAATAAGACAATAATTTTTTGTCTATATGTTAGAGCAACTCGTGAAAACTGCTGAACTTGAGTGGGCATTATATTATCTAATTTTCAAACCGCTAAAGGTGCGCAAGGTAGTGTATTAGATGAGAAAGCCTGGCAGAGCCCATACTACTGCCCCAGATTGGATCACTAAGGATCAGGAACGCGCCTAATGTAACACTTCATCGACCCCCTCCCTCCCTTAATGTATAACGTAATTTATGGAAGGTCCCTAACTGCCTTTACACAGTCCAATATTAGCTGAAGCTTACCTAGTACCCTTCATGTTGAATAACGTTATGCCCGCTGTGATATAAATGAAACTCCTCATAGGCCTAGCTAACCATTATATTCCGGGTCAACATTGAGGACACTTTTTAATCCTAACAAATGACGTCATGTTACCGGGATAGAGCGATGAAGTATTGGGATCAGAGAGGAGAAATGGGATAGAGGAGATGGGATACAAGATTGGAATAGGGAGTTGTGGAACTAAACCTCTGTTGGTGATGTGAGTTACTTGGCTTCCCGGGATAATCTCAAGCCTTGATGCACGGATGAACACGAATGTAACTTCGTTATAAGTCTCATATTCTTCCAACAACAAGCGCGGGCACATGGGATGTAGGTTCAGGTTTAGTGGTGTATTTGAGAATGACTAGAGTCGTTCTCAAATACACCACTGCACTGTAAGCGCTGCACGGCTTGTATGGGACTCTGATCTTGATGCACGGATGAACACGAATGTAACTTCGTTATAAGTCTCATATTCTTCCAACAACAAGCGCGGGCACATGGGATGTAGGTTCAGGTTTAGTGGTGTATTTGAGAATGACTAGAGTCGTTCTCAAATACACCACTGCACTGCAAGCGCTGCACGGCTTGTATGCGACTCTGATAGATCAGAGTCCCATACAAGCCGTGCAGCCCTTAATATCGCCACGTAAAGTCAAACCCCAACAAAGGACCCGGTGTTGCACGAAATGTATTTAAAAAAATCTTATTCATCGCACGATACACAATTAGCTCAAAGCCTACCACGTTTTACGCCAATACCTAGAGCATGGTATCATACCGGCCAAGCCAGCCCTTATACCTATTCAAGATAAAGATTGCAGCATGGTTTTACGACGTTAAAAAGGTTTACCTGCCTCGGGCATAAAATACCGAAAAACGACAGAACCCAAGAAACAAATTTAAATCTTAAATTTCCTTAGCTTGTATAAGTTGACGGATCGGATGCAAGCGAGCATTCGTGACAGCTCGCTGACGAGCGTAATGGATTTACTCCAGTCGTCATGTAATCGTTGTTGTTTTTCGCGAACACCATGCCATGTAATGAATTGGTTTCGCCAATTATTTTTTCGGACGTCAGGTTGATAACAAGGGTTCTGGGTGTGGCATTGATTTGGGGATTGTTCGCAAGTTATTCTTATTGTTTACTGACCAGTATTTGATTGTATTTTAAAATTATAATCTTGAATGTTCAATTTTAAGGGAGAGTGACTGCAGCTAAAGCCGATATTAGATGATCTGTTCCTGTCTTTCAATTTGGAGTTATTCATATAAACATAATGTTAAGGTGTTCTGTCAGTTCTGTGCTTTCTAATTAAATTGATTCAATTCGGTTGGTTCGTCTAATATTAGCATATAAATCACACTAGAGCTTAAGTATCGTGGCTATAGTTTAAGAATGCTAGAAACCACATGATTGCAAGAATAGAGTCAGAATGCTAATTCCTATCACCACGTGGTCTGGCTTAAGAGGCGAGAAAACAATTCACAGCCAGTTGCGACTTTCGCTCGGCTGAATGGCTGCCACTCCTAGTCTTGAACATGCCGCCATAACAACTTTGAGTTGCGATTTTGTATCAGTGGGCAAGTTTCAGTCCCCCATTCGAGGCTAGAGACACACTTCTACCATTTGGTGTTTCTAATACCCGTAGATGACGTTAATCACTCTCTATCAGGCCTTCAAGTCTACTGTTCTAATGATAGACTAAAGGTCGTACTCTAGTGTCATCATGTAACCATAATATTTGATTTTGTATACAAATTTAACCATTATAGTGCTACTATTATGCCTCTTTACGAGTATTCTGACATTGTTCCAATAGCAGATTTGGGTCCAGGTTGGCCGTCTGTCTACCTGCTGTACTGGAGCAATGAAATAACTGCAGGATCAAAAACGACATATCTTTTTCAATGAAAATCACAAAATACTTAGTTAAATAAATTGGTTAAGTTCTGGCGATATAAAAAACCTTTATCATTCTTAGGTATATAACTTACAATGTTTGTATAACGCACAAATGTTTTTATACCGAAGCACATTTTTGCTGCACTCAATTCCACTTTACTATCACAACACTTGATATCTTCTGGTTGGCAGTGGTTAATGATTATGTTTGTCGCGTTTGATATATCAATTGTTGAGGCACTACTATAGAAAATCGCTTGAACATCAGTTACACTATGACTTGATAAAACTTATTCCTTATAACATATACAATTAATAGGTTTTGCTCGTTGCTTCGCTAGTTAATGAAAATTTTGTAGACATAACGGAGGACTGGTCTTTGGGAGTCCCACACGCCCTCTGGCAACCTCTTCTCTATCCTGGAGATAGTGCACAAATGTGGAAAGCATTGGCGCACTGATCACATTGGTTGATTCATCTATTGAAAGACAGAAATGAACCGTTTAATATACTGACCAGTGGCTTTACTATATTGACTTGTTATTTCTCGAAGCATTACTATCGGCGATTTATAAATTACATTCGAAGTTCGAAATCAGCCTTCTATCGTAACGTTTATGTTTAACATTCCTCAACAATGCGCACGCGCACACTGCACTCTTATCAATATTTTTCTTTCAATCGTTAAGGGTCAATCCACATAGAACGGATACGGAAATTCTCGATCGAGACTCGATAAAGTCAATAGAAAACGAATGTTAATATTTGGAGAGTTAGAGTAAATAATAATACGAAAGTAAAAAGTGGTCAAGTCCGTAGAAGATTTTGTAAAGTACCATTTTATTATTTAAAATATCACACAAAGAATAAGATTACGTTACAACTTTTCAGTTTGAAACTTGTTCCTCTGAGCGCTTGAACAAACTCCCAATTTTGAAAAGTCTATTATCCCAAACTCCAAATTCAAAAAGGTTACAGTATCGTTTACCAGTTATCATTTTAAGCTTTTTCTTATGCTGAGGTCTTAACGTGAATGAATAATCATCAAAGGGCGCGGGTTCGATCCTGGCCGGAATGCATGCACTACTTAGGCAGTTTTTCGACCTAATGTGCATATTGCTACAATTACCACGTGCTAATAACGTTGAAGGAAAACATCGTGATGCAACCTGCACATCGAGATAGCCGATGTGTCAAGCCTGCCGAGGACAAGCGTGGAGGGTATACCGTCCGTTCCCCTATAGTGGGAGGCCCGAGCCCAGCAATGGGACATTTATGGGCTGTTATTGCATATACTGGTAACGTGTTACTTAGATTTAATTATTATTTTTTTACGTTGGTTATAATCTGACATCTGAGATCTGCCCATACAAAATTTCATTTCCTATTTGAAGGTCCCTAGGGAGTTTCCCTAGAGGTTCCCCAGGGTACAATCTATCTCCTTAAATTTGCTGTTAACATATTGATTTTAATAACAAAACCGTTAATACAACCGTTTAGTAGTAAAAATCAAAAAGTAACAGTTTTGCGTATTAATGTGGATTGTGGAAATAAATAATAGCGTTGAGCGAACGAACGCGATGCGCGATAGTCACCAGCTTACATGTAAGCCATGACATTTCCATCACAGTTTTAAATCGATATAAGTAGATAACAATTAATAAGAGAATTGCGTACATTGCATCATTAATTACTACGGCGTAAAATTACACTGCAAGGAGAGCCGTCGGTGTACACCAATTTACTTTCATTACAAATTCCATTAATGTTTTATTGTTACTTTATTTTTTTAATTTCACTAGGAAGTTGTTTCATTCTAGATTTATACTTATTTCTTCAGTGTAATGAGACCTTATTGGATGTAATTTAAATGGAATTTTTCGTTCGAGTTTTATGGTCTGGTTTTTAGCTCAAGGATTTGGTGATATTTTTATGAGAACAAGTAGTATATTAAGACTCATTGTTACATGAAATTATATAATAGGACCAGTGCAAATTGGCTGACAAGACGGTAGAGGATTTCAAATTTTTAAATTAATATTTTATATACTTACTAGCTGTACCCGGCAGACGTTGTCCTGCCTTTAAAAAATAAAAATCTAGAACCCGATTCCAGCACCCTCTACCGGGACCAAATGTTAATCTAAACTATTCTCAAATCCACTTGAACAAAATAAAAAAAACATCAAAATCAGGCCCACCGTTTAGGAGTATCGCGGCGCCACCTACTGGACGTCCAATCGTTAATTTAAACCATTCCGAAACAAACTTGAACACATACAACAACAAAAACCACCTAAATTCTTGTACCCGATTGCAGTGCCGTCTACCTGGTTCAAATTTGAATATAATCATCCTAGTAGAAAACTATTAATACGAATATCGTTAATAAAACTACGTTTTAACGGTTTTAAGCGCGGTAATTTATTAGCAATGCAAAAGTGGATGGATGCCGAAGTCGCGGAAGGCCACGACACACCTTCCATGATCAAATTGATCGTGTATTAGCAGAAGGTGATGTCAGGAGCCTTAAGAACAGACGAGCGTGCATGACAAGAGCTATGAATGTCAAAGAAGCAAGTGAGGTGTGTAAGAATAAGCCTGTATGGCGCTCTGTTGTTCGTGCCTACCCCGCAAGGGACCTGGCGTGAAGTTATGTATGTATGTATGTATGTAATTTATTAGACTTTGGTTTGTCCGACGTTTTGGCCGCTTTTCAGTGGCCGTGGTCACGGACGACAAAGGTGACATTTGTCCAACGAGTATTGTTAAAGTTTTATTTAGCCTACCGCCAACTTGCTCATTTTAATTATTTAGTTATAATTTTGTTTATAGTTATTATTTACACTATGGGAGCCTAATCTAATTTACCACCGCTTCACAACATGTTGTGGCTTGAAGAGAAGAAGCGGTGCAAGAAACTCTTCAGCAAACAAGCCTAGTTTAATTAAATTACCGCGCTTAAAACCGTTAAAACGTAGTTTTATTATGTATACAAGTCGCGAAAACTTAAGAAAATACGAATATCGTTATTAAAAAATAGTGGTTAGTGGTAGAAGGGTGAAAATTTTGTGCTGTATGTATTTTTTAATGCTGGATCATAACAAAATCAAAATAAAAAAAATCTCAAATAATATAAAAATATATTAAGGGGTGGGTCACCCTCAACATTTAGGGGTATGAAAAATAGATGTTGGCCGATTCTCAGATTTACCCGATATGCCCAAAAAATTTCATACAAATATAATAATAATAAATTGTATTCTAGGTCTAAATAACCTTAATTTAATAAATATTTTCTGTTTGCAGATGAACCAGCAATGTAAAGTATGCGGCGAACCAGCGGCAGGATTTCATTTCGGCGCATTTACCTGCGAGGGATGCAAGGTAAAGCATTTATCTACTCACCATATCAGCTACTAGCCCACATGAGCATTGACAGTTGTAGCAACAATCATGAATATATATTTACAAAGTCAGCAATTCGGTAGTTGACAATTTTTGAGAAACAGGTTTATTTTGAGCCTTATGGTCTATTTTAGCCAAAATATTAATATTTCAGCAAAAAAACAACATTAACATATTTAATTTAGCAATTTTATAAATATTTTGACATTTCGTCACAAGAACGCGTCAAGCTGTCATGGCGTCTCGCATGACGTCACAGTGTGCAAAACAAACATCTGTTTCATTGAAGTGTTATCTGAGAAGTCATTGATAACTTCTTGTGTTTTGCACGCTATGACGTCACGCGCTCTGATCGGCGTTCATTGTCACGTGGCTAATGGCTGCAATATAACAATTTTATTTCTCAAAAATATCAATTAATATTTAATATTTTAGTTAAAACAATTTATTTTTGTCATATTTAGATCGTAATCCACGATACACATTAAAATCAGTCTATATTTTTCATACTGTCAACTACCGAATTGCTGACAGCAACTGCTCTGTGTATGATTGACTTAATAAAGAACACAGTTTAAAAAATGCAAATATGCTGCGGTGGATAATTATGTAGTCACGGGGAAGGACTATATTAGGTACTCCTGCAACCGTGGCGACTTTTATATCAGGCAAAACTGCTCAAATAAATCTACTGTATAAAATACTAAATAATCAGCTACTCTAGTATTGCTACGTTTTATTATAAGCGATTACTTAAATAAGACCCACCCTCACCATTTTACCACCGGACAAGCAGACGTACCCACTCACGCTACCGATATATGGTGGATATACCAACAAAGCGGACGAAACGTCATGCTTCCACTTTTACTATACGCACCGCGGAAGAGTCACTGTCTTCTGTTTTTCCTGAAGAATACAATCTATGCATCTTCAAGTCTCGCGTGAGCAGGTATCTTCTAGGTAAGCGTGCTCCACCTTAGACTGCATTTCCGCCTGACATCAGGCGTTATGTCAGTCAAACGCGAACCTATTCATTATAAAAAAAGAGCCGATAATAATCTAATTTACGATATACGATAAATAAATGAATAAATATGAATTCAAGTAACAAAGCAGTTACCGTGATCTCAAACTTTTATTTCTATAAGTATAAAATCTTATCATTGTCATAAATAATTTTATCTGGTACCAGACTTCAATAACGTTTGTTTTCAAAACTTCTGGATAGGTTAATATTTTATAAACATATATTTTTTTATTTTATGATTTCAAATTCAAAGTTTTTATTCAAAATAAGTTCTGAACTGGAGAAAATGTTTTGAAGGTCATAAATATCATTTAAAATTTAATTTTACTTCCTATTCTATGTATGTAAATACGCAACGTGTTATTGCTGTTAACGATAAGAAGCGGCAAGAAACTCCCCAGCAACACGTCTACCTAAAAATTGATTTTGTTTATACTACTTATTCTATTTATATCTCAAATTCTTTATTTTATAAGTTTTATACAGAAGTATATTACAGAATTACTTTTGAAGAATTAATGGAGTTGTAGCAAACAGTGCATATTCAATAAAGACAGAGACAATAAAAGCTAAGAAAAATATTACTATAGTTATAATAATGACATGACATACTACAATTTTATGCTGCAACATAAATATAAATCCCTTACAAGTTTGGCAAGATAAAAAAATCCATTTATTATGTTTTAATTGTAGTGAATAAAAACATGTAATAGATATTAATAAATTACACTACAAAAGCAATCAAAGAAAGGTAATTATGCATTAACCCAGAATGGAAAAATAAGCATTATTATATATTACAAAGACTATTAATATGGTTTGCTATGGTATAAAAACGATTTTAAAATCGTCGGAAAGCCGTCATTAAGATTAAAATCAAAGAAATAATCAAATTAATACGATTTTACACAGACTGCCTAATAAACTAATATTATTAATAAAAAATAATAGCACAATTTACCAAAACGTTGTGATTTTGAGCACAAACACATAACTTAACTTAAAAGCAATCAATATTTTACAACGTTAGTCAATAAAGCAGTTCATATTTTTTGCTTAGAAAACTACAAAACATTTTCTTCCCAGTTCCCGTTAGAAACGCCATATTATTAGTATAGTTATTAGTTCACCACAATGGCAAGGCAAAGGAATCTAGTCCATACAGACAGGTCTGTTGTATAAGTATTCTTGTAGCTCGATTCTTGTAGCTCGGCGCACATACTCAAAATATAGAAAGGTTGTGGCGTGACATAAAAGCAAATGTTCCACAATATGGTCGTCGAGAACAACATTTTACTGGTTATTTAGCTGAAGCTAGATTTCGCCAAACTTTTACTTCCGCTGGTAACAGATTTCACGAGTTCTGGAAGGCAGCTGGTATATTATATCCTCCCAGCAATTAGGTAAGTTTGATTACGCTCGCTCGGCTCGTGGGCTTTGGTCTAAAGCTAACCGAACCTAACTCACTGTTATGGTTATTGGTTGCGACCTTTGACTGCCCCTCATAACCTATACTTACTTGATTTTGCTAACATTGACATTCATTACATGTTGTTGGAAATGACATAAGTACAAACTACAAAAGTATAATAATTATCTTATTTACAATAATGTGAAAAATCTAATATTCCATATTTTCATATCATCCAGAAATCTTCCATTTTATTAAATAATTAAATTCTATAATTAAATATAGAATTTTTGCTGTATATATTTAATTCCTTAGCCTGGTGTTTAGCAAAATCTAAAAAAAAACGTTTACTTAATTTGCTAAATTATTTATTTAAATCAAACTTTAAAAAATATATTTGTGAGGCTGTATGGTCTAGGATCTTTGCCTGTTCTTCAAATAGTGAAGAACACAAAACTACATGTTTTAATCAAATGTGGCTTTTTCAGTTGTCACAAGAACTCCGTTGAATTGAATGGCGTCAATTTCACCTGCAATGAACTGAAGCTATACGAACACTTCATATATTAGAATTGGCTGTATGGACTAGATTCCTTTGCCTGATTCATGGTTATTAGCAAATAAATAGTAGTTTGTGATTGTGGCAAATAACAATGGCGTAATGTGATACAATACTTATAATTTTAAATTGGTTTTATCAGTTAATTATTACATATAGTTATATTATAAATTTGCAATATAATCTTGAAATTAAATATGTTGTGCTTTTTTCATAATTAGGTAAGTTTTCACGCTAAAATTGAACATTATTTCTATCGAAAATATGACGCACATATTTAACGTAATTAATTCTATTGTTTATTAATTTTTTGCCTATATGATAACTTGCCGACGATTTAAATATCGTTTTTGTATCATAGCAAACCATATTAATAGTCTTTGTAATATAAAATAATGCTTATTTTTCCATTCCGGGTTAATACATAATTACCCAAAGAAATCCACAAATCACTTAAACCATCAATAAACTACACATTAGACTATCAATAGGACAAATAATATCCTTTTGAATAAATCACCAATCTGCACATTTGCCTAATAAACATAAGAAACGATCACCCATCAACTGTGTCTGCATTTGGAGTGATTTATTTCGTATCACGAGATGCGGGTAGTCGACTCACGCTATTCAGGCGCCAATCTTCCGAGTTGAACGATGTGTAGGGTATATTGTAATCTCGTAGGTTTACGATTGAGGGTATTTGCATACGTCGATAGTCGCCACGTATATGGATGTGTCGGAAAATATTAGAATTGTGAGTAAGCATTTATGCAGAGGACTTGAATTTGTACAATGCGTGTAAAAATCATAGACGGAATAAATATAAGCAATATGAGCATTGAAAAATACATATAGATATCGATTAGACACATACAAAAAGGAAGTCGATGTAGCGTAATCTCTAGTGCATGCGTCCCTTACTCAAAGGGCGCAGGTTCGATTCTGGCTGGAACGCATGAACCGCTTAGGCTGTTTTTCTGACCTAATATGCATATTGTCACAATCACCACGTGATAACAGCAACGGTGATGGAAAACATCCTGATGCAACCTGCACATCAAGATAACCGATGTGTCAAACCTGCCAAGCCGCCTTGGACAAGCGTGGCGGGTATGCTGTCCATTCCCCTATAGCGGGAGGCCCGAGCCCAGCAATGGGACATTTATGGGCTGCTATTTATTTTTATTTATTATATACAAAATGTAAATTTCGAATCGCTGGCCCTAATCTAATTTCTATGTAACAACTAGGATATGCCTGCGAATTTGTCCACGTTTGACTTGAAAATTCTCGGTAGGCAAAGTACCACAGCATTTAAAAAGTATATAAGCTATCGTTTAAGTGAATAGTGCCGGAATTAGCTAATTCTTAAGCACCCGAACAACTACAAACCGCTCCCGGAAAAATTCCCGCGGGATTCCCGGGATCTGTGAAAAAATCACATTTTTATTCGTTTTTTTTCAATCAGGCCGTTTTAAATAATTCTCAGAAAAAAAATCCGCGAGATCCCCGGGAAAATAAGCACAGATTTTAAGTCTATGAATTTGCTGCAAATTAGTGGAAACCGCATCAAGATTGGCCCAGTAGTTTTGACATGAATCCCGAAGAAACAAACAAGAAATAAATAAAAAGAACAGAAGAAGAAATACAAAAACAAAATGCATAATTACAACACTTCTTGACAAAACAACAGGCGGCCTTATCGCTAAAAGCGATCTCTTCCAGCCAACCTAGCTTAAAAGAAATTCTTAACTAATCTGGCGATGTAGGTGGAGCAGAAAAATATAGGACTGTACAAATTAAATATACATACTTAAACTATTTTATAAATTTAATATATATATATATATATATATATATATATATATATATATAATAGTAATATATATACGTATATACAAATCAATCAAACAAATAAAAAGGTGTTCTCCATCGTTATCATATTTTTATTTTTGATGCTTTTGTTCGTCTTTAAATATTCTATGACTATATTATATCTTATTGTATGTTATTTACAAGGAATTTAACAAGAAGCTTTTGAAGACTTTAAAAACAAATAATTTTATGTATTTAAAACTGTTATTTAGTTAAGGACTTGCTTAAAAAGTGTACACAGGTGAAACACCAGGTACTTATTAATAGTTTGCAAGTTGAATATAGAAGAAAAGATAGCTCTACAGTTCAACACATAACAATACGATAGCGCGTCAAACTCGTTCAATCCAGTTATTTACGCACAATGTTGCCCATATTCAGATTTCCGAAAATCGGGCACCAAATTTAAAAGTCGAGGCAAAAATCTCCTGAAACCCACATAATACCCTTTTAAGGTGTGCCGAATGGTATTTCTAATATTTTTAATTTAATTCATTACATTTTTATCGAGTTCCATTTGTTGTCTCCCTATAGACAAGTAAATCATGACAGGACCTATAAACTCAATAACTTTTCACGTCGCTCACAACCGTCATATATACAAAATATCATTAAAAACCGTGGGTTTGTTTATTTTTAATAGGACGCAATGAATATTATTTGCATCCGCTTCCGTTAGATATCGGTAAAAAGGAATCGTTTAAAAATGACTGGCTTTTTTGAGTAATAAATAATACGTGTGCCAGTAGTTTCGATGAGAACACTGAAAATCATACACAGTGGAGAAGAAACAGTAAGAGAATAGACGCTCCGATTGAAACTGAAATCCAAAACTAGAATTATAATTAATCAATTTTAAATTATTATCTAGAATTTACGAAACACATCATAAGTGATACACTTATGATAATTTTAAAAAGTAAATACTTCAAAAAAGCATTTTTGTGATTTTTGGCGTCGTGATTAATAAAGTGTATCTGTAAGTTTATCTATAATACTATAATATATAGTGACCGATTCTAAACTACTAGGTTAACTATAGTGACAATTTTGATAATTGAGAAAATAATGAGAAATTTGGCCGCTGGCAACACTGAGCGTAGCAATTTGCTACCCGATTCAATTTGCTTGTGTTTTTGTCGCACGATAATGTCCACCAGATTCAATTTTCTGTTAAGTGCCGCCGGCGCGCCGCCTTCTCGCGTTGTTTTGCCTGACAAGCCGAGGAAAGGGAATTTCTTGTCACTCCAATCGATTTAATTCCATTCTGATTGCTATCGTAATTGAGCTTCGGTCGTGTATATGTAATTAGTGATAACTGCCGCACTTAGAGTCGGTAATTATTTGAGAAGCGTAAGTGGTGGCGGCTGAATTTGTATAAGACGCGTTGGCGGGGTAAACTCGATTCGTAAGTTTCAACCATCAACATAACTTAATTTAATTTAATTTATTATTAATTTTTAATTAATTATTAATTTTTACATGTCAAAAAACCACCTAAGTTACGTTTCATTAGAGATTCATAGTGACCACGTCCACGACCACGACTTTTCCCGTTCCACTTTCTTGCCGGCGTTACAATCGTAAACCCAAGTGGAACGGTTATTCGATCCACCTCTTGACATGGGTCGTTGTGAGCGTTGTGTGATCGAAAATAATGACGCCATTAGTGGCGTTTTTGCCACCACCACAACGACCGCGGTAGCCTTGTGGAATGGCTAACGGAGCATTTTGGGAGTTGTGAGCTACTAATGGAACGTGCTGCTAGTTACTACTTTCCGACTAGTACTTTCGAACCCACGTCATTTAAACCCCGAATGCGTTAGTATTATGCTACCAATTAGATTAAAATAATTACGCATATTTCAATGCCTTTTTTTAAAAGTGTTATACATTTTCAGTCTCGACTATGGTCAATACTACATTTAATTTACTTATATGTATGACTATCACACATGAAAATTATCTTATACTAATATATTATAAACATGAAGTTTGTTTGTTTGTTTTCTTGAACGCGCTACTAGTGGTATGATTTGAAAAATTCTTTTAGTATTAGATAGCCATCTACCGAGGCAGGCTATAGGCTATATATCATCACGCTAAGACCAATAGGAGCGGAGCACCAATGAAGAAAAGAAAAGAAAATCGGGGGTTTTTAACTTACTTTTTTTATATTCCACTCGGACGAAGTCTCGGGCAGAAACTAGTATACTTATATGTGTGACTATCACATATTTTATGCAAATAATATAAAAAAGATATATAAAATACACTTATTACTTACCACACAAATAAATCTCAATTTTCCAAAGATTGCAAATGCCGGACGCGTTTTAACGCGGCAGATATATGACGATAAATTATACATTATACCAAAATATAGGTGTTCAACTTTAACCGTATGCAAATTAAAGATGAGACCAATCAGAATAAAAGCCCTGATCGCTGGCCACCCGTTGTCAAGGCGATTCGGCTGTGTGTCACGCGACACGTGTCTTGGACGGACGTGTATTGTTAAGGGGTCAACAGATTTATACGTACTACTTCGTTGAACTTTTACACCTTCTCTATAAAAATGAATGTTTGTCTGTACGTCCTTTATAGAATCGTAAACTATACATTTGATCATGTGATGATCTTTAGCAAAGTTGTTGTGCATGAGCCAGAGAAGGATTCTGAGTTGGTTCACAATTATTATTGGACCCGGCAGGTGGCGCTGCTGTCGGAATATCGATTGAAGCTTTTCGGGGCAGGACGACGTCTGCTGGGACAACTAGTTTTTGATAAAGTACATATTTTCTTCAAAAGGGCGTCTTGTAATCAATGCATTGCCTATATTTTAGTAGTTTTGTTGTTGTTGCCGGAGTAGAGCAGACAGGCTAGGCACAACATAGGCATAAAATGTGAGGAATTTATAAAGATTTGGCACGGTATGAATTCTTATAATTATAATTCTTTATCTCATAATTTCAGATATTTAGTACTTACCCTTGTAATTCAGTTATTAGAGTAACTATTGATTCTTCTTATACGTGAAATATATTTTCAAAATCATATAACAATCCGTGCAGGAATGGAGAAAGAATACAACTTACTGCGGCCAGGCGGCCTGTCGTAAGAGGCAACAAAAGAATCTACAGCCAGGTGGTAGGGTATTTGCCCGACTGGATGGCTACCACCCCTGGCAAAAATAACCAGGTCGCAGTCTCCCTTAAAAGAGAGCTGCAGCGCATTTCTAGCACTTTTGGTGTTGCAAATGTCCATAGGCGATGGTTCCATCAAGTGGACGATCTGCCTGTCTGCTTAACTACAGCAATAAAAAAGACGGTGTGCGTCTCGGGACGCCCGACAGAAGTTATAACTTAAACTAACCTAACGTGAGATAAAAGGAATCCAGACAGAATGGCACCGTAACGCGTTACGTAACGAAGCGGTTTACCCTCCTATAAGATGTTATCACTAAAATACATTTTTCTTATAAATATGTTATAGAATTACATTAAATTTATAAAAAATATTTATAAAATTGATTTTCGCCGGTAGTAGGCCCTAGGGTCCAGGCTACCGGTGGTTAAGACTCCAGGTACAGAAATCTTCTCTTCTGCATCCGACCCTTCATCCAAATACCAAGCGAGAGCCTTTCAAGGTGGCGGTCAAGATTCTTCACTATTAAGCTTTGGTCAAACGGCGGACGGGACGGGACGGCAACGCGACGCTGGCGAGACGTATTAGTTAATATAGAATACGTCACATAGAGCCGTCGCGCTCGGCGCTCGACATATAGCGGCCGCGTTACGTCACCGAAGGGTCCGGCGGGAATGCAACGGGAGTGCAACGGGACACTTAGTCCATTCACTGACACTTATTATTATTAAATCATATATTTAAATAATAATAAATAAAAATAAATATGACAAATCCTTAACATCCTTCTCGAGTCAAATTATAGATCGATACATAATAATAAATTGATCAATATATTAACAAAAGGTTATTTATATATATGTGCCACCAGCAATATCATTATGCTAGGTATTATAGTATACGGAAACATATTGCAATTTAATTAAAAGACATGAATAAATTTGTTCCATGTTCAATTGATTTATGGGCTTTTATTTGACAGTTGTTCAATTAAAATTGTTTTTTAGCACGATTATGTGATTTATGCTCTATTGTCACACGTATTAGATTTTTTGTTATTTCGCCAGTTATTAAGTTAAGGAGAAGAAGCGGTAAGAAACTTCCCAGCAACACGTCTAGCTAAAAATTGTTTTTCTTTATATTTCTTATTCTATTTATATCTCAAGTTCTTTTTTTTATAAGTTTTATTCAGAAGTATGTTACAGAATTACTTTTGAAGAATTAATGGAGTTGTAGCAAATAGTGCATATTTTATAAGATAGGACAATAAAAGGAAAGGAAAATATTATTATGCGTATAATCATATTATAAAGCGACCTTAAGATATTTGAATATCATTAAATACTAGAATTGAGTGCTAAAATCTAATATATAGTACCAGAATTATTTATTAACGAAAAATAATGTACAGGCATATATTTCTGACATCAGTAATGAACAAAGGATTTTTATTTGTTGGTTGAGTTCAGCAGGCAGATGGCCCTCCATGGAAAGCGGTTACCATCGCCTATGGAAATTTATAACACCAAAGATGCTCAATCAAACTTTTTTTTCATTCGGACGTTTCGGCCACTTTTCAGTAGCCGTGATCACGGTAGACAAAGATGTCAAGTGTCAATGAGTATTGTTAAAGTTTTATTTAGCCTACCGCCAACTTGTTCATTTTAATTATCTAGTTTTAATTTTTAATTAGGGCAAATACCCTAGCACCTGTCTGTGGATTGTTTTGTCACCTCTTACGCCAGGTCGCCCGGCCATAGGAAATTGTATTTTCTCCGTTCCTCTTCAAATAAAAATACATAGTTTAAACAAGATATGGATTCCAAAACGCATACAAAGCCGCGAAAATACCTCATTATTAATATGCCCATATATTTAACAACTCAATTAAATCTAACAAAAGAAATGATTTTGAAGTAGTATCATAAAATATATGAGAGTATATTTCCAAATTTTTAAATCTCCACGATACTAGGCCCACTGACACATAAATAACAGTTTCGTCTCATACTAAATAGATAAGTAACTAATTTGTATAATCGATCCCTAATTTAATTTGACATATTCGAAAATTATTGTATGGCTTGGAAAATTAGGCTCGATACACACTATGACGTTGTTCACGGTTCACGGTCTCGCTCCGGTCTCAATCCGATCAAATCTCTATGGGCCTTACTTATAATCGTTTCTTAAATTTAAAGAAACTGCTCAGCAACTGATTAATGAAAATCTTACCCATAACTCCTCTTTAGTCGAATATTTTGGGTCAAACCTACGTTAATCATTCAAATTTCGTTTATCTGTGCTCATCTTATGTAAACAACAGGTAATACACGTTTTTATGTGAAAAAAAAGATATTCATTGATTAGGGTCTGATTCTGATTCTCTTACTTAAGAGATACCTAATCGTTTCTTAATGAGATTATTATAGGTAAGACGATTTGTGTCTATACTACTAGCTTGCAGTTGAAACAAAAGCGTATTTACACTTAGCCCCTTCCTATATCCTACCAAAGATTCATTTGCCTTACTATAGGGTAAAATTTAATTATAACTAATATTGGAGGCAGTTGCTACTTTCAAATGAAACTCGATGTGGAGTGTATGACGTGTTTACAATAGGCGTTATATATTGGTGCTATTGTATGTGAGCAATGTGACGTGAATGATCAAGTGAGTGAGCGTCGCCGGCCTCCAAAGCCGCTGATATATCCCACGTTCCGTCCGACGCCTAGCTGCTAACTGTGCGAGCTATAGACGACGGCAGTATGTGGGGCGTGGAGAGGTGGTGCTCTCTCTCCGTAACAAGTAATATCAAAATTTAACCGATGGTAAGGCAAGTGATTGAATACTAAGATATAGGAAGCGGCCAGCTATCGTTGCGATTCGTAACAAGTCCGATATCGCTTCAGTTAGATATCAGAATTAGAACGATACGATAGTGGGTTAGATCTCTGGCTCTTTCTTGTTTAAAAATATTTAATAAGTCCAGCAACGGATTGAGTCCGGAGCGATATTGAGCCCTAACCATATCATGTGTGCACTGAGCCTTATGGTAGAAACCGAACGAGACTGGTAAAAGCTCGTTATACATGCCTTAGTTTTATATTAATTTATTAAAGAATGTCATTCGTATAGAACAAGTTAAAATTAGGTTGATCTAAATTTTGTTTTCGAAACCATATCGATAGGTGAAAAGTTATTTGTTGCAAGTGAAAAAATGTTTTATTTTCATTTTAATATCTGACCCTAAGAATATATAAAGAACCTGGTTTCCATTTGTAATGTAATACCTTTTTACCTTAGAAGATAATTTTGGTACTTCACAGACCACGTTTTTCACTCAATCGCATTATTAAATGATATTTAAATGTTTTATTCGTCTTAAAAAAATCCTACTGAAGTAGAGAATAACAAATGAACAATATAAAAACAATATTTATTTAACTTAAATATTATATAAAACATTTTTTTACAAATAGCAAGTTAAATACATGTTGTTCTATTCTCAATTAACACATAATTTATTAATAGTACGTATTTTGAGTCATTTGTAATTTTAAACTTTTCTTAAAACATTAAGAGGTCACAAAACAACCCACCGCTAGGTGGGTATTTTCCCGTTTGGATGGCTGCCACCCCTGGTCTTGAGTATGCAGCCATAACAACCTTGAGTTGTGTTCCAGCATTAGTGCCCAGGTTCCAGTCTCCATTTAGAGAGCAGCAGCGCATTTGTAGCACCTTTGATGTTCCAAATACCACATTGCATCAGGTGGACCGTCGGTCTATCTGCTGGACTTAGGCAAAAAAATATTAAATCTATTTATTCATAGATTGATTTATGAATGTCATCCTAGTGGGACAATAATATTTGTGTTTTTCTAGTTACGGTATTTTACGTATTTTATGGAGCTCCAATGATTTACCACAAACATCCAATTGGACGGAATGTTCTCAGGAAAATCTTGGAACCAGCAATAAAAGCAGATGGCGGCTGAAGGGTCCGAACCAACTCCGAAATAGAACACCTAATGGCCGAGACCAATATAATTGTGGAGACAAAATCTCACCGTTTTCGCTGGCTCGGTCATGTAGAACCGATGGAGGAGGATCGGGGAATGAAGAAAGCTTACTGGGGGCGACCAGTCTGTCGGCGACCGGTTGGTCGTTCCAAGTATCGCTGGAAGGATAGAGTGGAAGCTGACCTAATAACACAAACATTGCGCATTGACAGTGGTCTAATATTCTGACGATATTGTAATAATAGCATTGGGGCCCAGATGGACCGTTTGCTTACCTGAAAACATAAATTTTTTATGACCATATGACAAGAGAAAAATCAGTTTTTTATAACAGCAATAAATCTCCCACTAACGACTGATGAACCAAATACAAAACACCTACAATTAATTAAGAAAGGTTAACTAACTTTAAAATTTATAACTACGTTGTAGTATGCCCGTAACTTTGAGCGTGGGAGGGTATTTTATGAAGTCCAGTATAAATTGACCTGGCAAGCGTGTTGATCTTGATAAATATCTAAGACCCTTAAATAATGGATCATGTTAATAAAGAAATTTAATGTAGATTTGTAAATCAAAAAGAATGTCCTGTGTAGATAATTTCATGAATATTATATTTCTTGCATCTATTTGGGAGTATCGTTGCAATTATTATTTATATCTACCAAAGCACGATGTCGGCGTGACAACGCGAACGAAGTTTCACTAGCTAATTGTTGAAAACTACAACAAATAGTTTTAATTATTTGGTGCGGCATACTGGCCACCAAATATACTAAATATTTGAATTTAGAACGTGATGTTCTTTTTTCTCTTAATTTCACTTCCATTAAAATTGTCCTATATTTCGCACTTGCAGTTGTTTCTTATTAAATTAATTACACTCCGCTAAGTTATTAATATTGTTACAACCTAGAACCACGACAATGACAAATTCCACGTACAGACTGTAAAAATACATTTTATTTCCTATCGGCATTTGAACTAATTGTAATTCTTTTATGATCGTCTTCTTTTGTTTACTTATTTATTGGCATACCTTTCTAGAGAGAATGGCCTATTGTCCTATTGTTTTCGCTCATTAGCATCATAAGCCAGGTGTTGCGGATTAAGTCGACTACGATACGGGTCTATTTGTATCTGTGAGGTATAAAACAACGGCCTGATGGAGAGAGACGGCAGTTCAGCCACAACTACGATCTAGCCGTGACGTGTGTACCATTGAGAATCTAATTATGACGTACTTTGCGCTTTTTATTGAATTACGACCTTCTGCATTACGTTTGGATTTGTTGTGTTCAGTTATATGTGTATCTGTGTTATACGTGTTTGTATAGTTATAATAAACTCTATAATAATTCCAACGGCAATTTAATTCGAGTCCCGCTAAACTCGTAACAATATTTAAAGAAGTGTTTAACAACACTATTTATATACACTGGTCGGTAATGTATATAATGGTGGGATTTATTGTAACATATGCCCACATCCCTATTAGTTGAGTAGTTAAGAGAATAGCGTCAATAGTACTACTCTATTCTCTATCTTGCTCGCACATTAACACATTATTGAAGATCTAAATTGTTAGTATATGCCTGCCACAAACAAACAAATCTTATCATTATAATTACGAATGTTCTAGAGAACTACTGCGTTGTTGAGCGTGGGAGCTCTAGGAAATGGGGACGAACATCCCGTCCTTGGCGAGTCGTGCAGTTGTAGAAGTGAGACGTTGGCACCAGATCAAACAATTCCTCGGAACGTTCCCGTTATACAGGAGGTAGAATACACAGAAGGACGCGAAGTCTCTCCGAAGCGTTTTTAAACCGCTTGTTAGTATGGGATCGTCGACGATACGAACGGCGCGACGTTGGATGGAGTCGAGGGGGTCAGTCTGGTAAGCGGGTGCCCCAGCCCATAGATGCGAGCAGTATTCCATAACTTAAGAGAATTATAAAACCCAGTACTTAAGTAAAAGGGTAAATGAAGTTCAAACATGCGTAGGTGTGCGGAGAAATATGTTTGTTTACTTTAGGGGCCATTAAATATTTAATTATGTTGATTAAGGCTTGTAGTAAAATGTTTGGATTAAACAGCTACATAGTATATCAGTTTTTATGAGGTATCTGACAGCTCAGTTGACCACTTGCATGCATTGAGAACGTTTACCTCTTTCACAGAACTTTCGTGAGGTGCACTGATAAATAAACTATACTGGTGAACGTGTCTTCGTCCTTCTAAATATTTCACCGCTATTGTTACCCTTCGTTTAAGGCCAGATTTTTCAATGACTATATATAAGTTATGCATAGGATTAAAAATATTTTGAAACATTAGAATTCTAAAGTTTTCATGCAAAATAAGCTCCACTAGAGAACACTTTTTGAAGGTCATTCATATATGACGAAATTGAAATCTACGTCGTATTCTAATTACACCGCTTCGCAATGTGATATCGCTATTTAAAGGAGAAGAAGCGGCAAGATGGGGAATATCTTGAGCAACACGTTTAGCTAATAAAAATTCATCATAATTTTTAATGGATGTCGGCCTTTTAAATACATATAGAAGTTATAACACAATTAGTGTTAAAAGAATTGATGGAGTTCAAACAAACAAAAATTATTATTCTCGTCGTAATAAGGACAAGATATAATAAATATTCATACTGCGACATATCTCCAAAGATTGCCTTTACATGTTACGCAAAATATTATGGCGAGCGATGGTGGAACGATCTAGTTGGCTTAAGGACGTTCAGAAAAATGTAGAAGACTCCAGAAGAAACAGATAAGGACCGATACATTTAAGAAAGGGATAAATGACTAACAAAAGAATAACGAAATGAAGATCGAAATTTAAGAATAGTAGATTCAGGAAGAAAAAGACAGAGATAGATGTTTAGAAAAGGATAGTGAGTAAATAAAAGATAACAAACAGAAGATCGAAATTATGGATCCCAGAAGATTATTCCTGGTATATATAACATAAGCAGCGTAAGGCACGCCTACCAGGGAGTTCAGTTAAAAACAGCCAAGCGACAAGTACGATACGAGAGAGTTTGAAGAGAAGTTTAATAGAAAATAGTGACAAGTTTAGAGAGTTGGAAGAAGAGTTTAGTAGAAGACAGTGACGAGTTTAGTGGGCAGTAGAGTGAAGGAGGAGTTTAGCATAGTTTAAAAGGAGATCCAGAAGCAAGCTACCCGCAGTAAATTCGGAGGTGAGCACCGCAGCAGCGAAAGGTCTACGCAATATCGGCGACGGCATTGTGACTGAGAAATCTTATCGTCGGGACAGTGCGTCGTTTGTTGTGGGTGTAGGGGCAACCCTGCGTAGAAGAACCACGTACGGCTGTGTAAGTTAATAAAAGTATTTAGTTACTGGTGCTTCCTACCAATCCCTAGTGTGTACCTCCGCTCGCACGTAAAAATATAAACCTTATACAGAAGATAGTACAAAAGGCTGGAGGAAGCTGATATGTAAATACAGTTTTGTCATTTTAATACTCTTCAAAGATCTTATGAGACATTTATATGATGGTATGATGATATGTGGCGTGACAGAAGATGTATGTCAGAGTAGAGGAGTGTGGGAGTAAAAGACATATTGTTCCGACCCCAAATAATTGTGATATGGTGAAAGAAAAGAGAGATAAGCATATTCAAATTACTTTGTTATCAAAACCAAATTACCTAAATAATGTTCCTACCAAACATAAATGTTATTTGCGGCCTTCTAATTAATGGAAACTACTAAATAGTTCGCAAAAAATCAATACCTTATCATTATAATGTTTGTATTTCCAATCAAAATTTGGAGAAGCTAATGAATTTTATCTACAATTACACGTGATTTATATGACTTTTATTGGACTTTGAATGTAAAATGTTGTGTTTACCCATTTCGTGGGACATTAAAAACATCTTTCTGATAGTGTTTTGATATAATTATGTCAAACTGAATCACCATTTGACAAATGAGTTTGATCATTAAGAATTCCACATAAATATTTTAATTATTATGCGGCATTTATCTTGGCAATTATAGAGTTGCGACGTCTGTGGTCTAAATTAGAGGTTCCCCAAGTGGTCGATATCGACCCTCTGGGTTCGAAATCGGTTTCTCAGGGACATAAACGAAAAATGTTTTTGGGGGTCAACGAGGTCTAAAAATCGAACCCTAATAATTAACACACGTTTGAAGTATAAGTAGTGTTACCTTTTTTTGAGGCGGGGGAAATGCATTTCGAACACTACCGGGTCCTTTGCTAGGGATTAGACCAAAGCGATGAGAGGTGAATCGCCAGCATGTGTGGAGACTCGGCAAGGTTTCCGTGCAGGAACGGAGAAAGAATACTATTTCCTGCGGCCGGACGGCCTGTCGTAAGAGGCGACAAAGCAACCCACAGCCAGGTGGTAGGGCATTTGCCCGACTGGATGGCTACCACCCCTGGTCTAAAGTATGTCGCCATAACAACCTTGAGTTGTGTTCCGCCAGTGACCAGGTTCCAGTCTCCATTAAGAGAGCAGCATTTGTAGCACCTTTAGTGATGCAAATGTCCATAGGCGATGGTAACCGCTTTCCATCAAGTGAGCCGTCTGTCTGTCTGCTGAATTCCTACAATAAACAAATGTATTAAAAATATAAAATCGATATTTTCAGACACACCGCCAGTCACACATTATGCCGAAGACTCCATGAATAATTTAGACTGCATATACATACATGCGATTATATATTTGTTTATTTATGAATGTAAATAGAATGATTAGCATGATATAAATTAAAACTTTTAAATAAAATAGTTAATACTACATTACAGAAAATGTTTGTTCTATATAAGTTTTTAGATGTCAAACCATGATCAACATCTGTGACGACGATTTTGATAAAAAAAGATTAAAATGCAAATTTAAAAAAAGTTAACAACACCAGTTAAAAGTATCGTCGTGCACTAAAAAAGGGTACCGAAAAAATCCCGCCACGCGGCACTGCTATCGTAATAATGTTTAATGCGTATACGCAGTCTAAATTATTCATGAAGTCTTCGGCATAATGTGTGACTGGCGGTGTGTCTGAAAATATCGATTTTATATTTTTAATACATTTTTTTATTGCAGGAATTCAGCAGACAGGCCAACGGCCCACTTGATGGTAAGCGGTTACCATCGCCTATAGACATTTATAACAAATGCTCTGCTGGTCTCTTAAGGGAGTCTGGAACCTGGTCACTAATGCCGGAACACAACTCAAGGTTGTTATGGCGACATACTTTAGACCAGCGGTGGTACCCATCCAGTCGGGCAAATGCCCTACCACCTGGCTATGGGTTGTTTTGTCGCCTCTTACGACAGGCCGCCGAGCTGCAGGAATATTATTTCTCCATTCCTGTACGGATACATGCATACATTGACGTTTTCTAGTTGTTGTGGTCTATAGTAATTTTGGCACTCCTTTCAAGAGCCATACTTATGTCATAAGTTTTCAAGTATGACATTACGAATGGTGTAAGTAATTTGTATTGTACTAAATCCACAATATATTCTCTATATCGTCGCCGCGAGATAATAGTAATATTTTCTTAAGTTTTCGCCACTTGTATACATACATAATAAAACTACGTTTTAACGGTATAAAGCGCGGTAATTTATTTGATTTTGGTTACTCCGACCTTTCGGCCACTTTTGACGGAACACAAAGATGTCAAGTGTCAACGAGTATTGTTAAAGCTTTATTTAGGCTACCACCAACTTGTTCATTTTAATTATTTAGTTTTAATTTTGTTTATGTTTATTATTTACTCTATGGGAGCCTAATCTAATTTACCACCGCTTCACGACATGTTGTGGTTCGAAGAGAATAAGCGGCGCAAGAAACTCTTCAGCAATCATAAGATAATAGTAGAATAAAAATTGATATTACCAAAATTTTAAGCATATATGTCGCGAGTATTGCTCATGAATATTTATGAAAATGGAGTGGCTTGCCACGGGCATGCCATTGGTGTTAACAGAATACCGAGATGAGGGAAATCTACAATGAGACGATAGTGTCCGGCGATTTTGACGAGAGTGTAATAGTGGAATAGGGCACCAGGTCCAAATCCTAAACTATAAATTAAAGTGATATCAGTAGATTAAAAAAAATAGCCTTGTTATAATAATCTGAATATGGGACTTCTTGGCAAAAGTTTAACAGTGATGTATAAATTCTAGTTTATTTTTTCAAAAACCATACGATTTTTTTTACAAGTAGCCACAATTTGAAACAGTAGGTGGCTCTGAGATCGGGTTCTAGAATCCTCCTAATCACCTGGACGGATTTTGGTGATTTTGTTTTTGTGTCATGAAACAAAGTCTTTTAGGAATTCAGAAAATATGGCGGTAGGACATTCGTCGGGTCAGCTAGTATAATATAACTTATTATTTATTTAACGAAATTATCGATCACTTTTAACGGAATGGAAACATATTTTTAAAAATAGAATTCATGGAACAAAATTAAATAATTAAAAATGTCACAAATATGACTTCGAAATTATTCGCTCCATTTTTCGAAGTACCCGAAATTCCTTCAAAACCAGTAAAGCATAATGACACCGTGATCTGATCTGATTATAAGGATGCCAGTTAAAAATGCTCGCTCGGTGATAATGGATGATATAAATTATAGAGGCTGATCATTTTTGGGGGCCAGTTAATGTGATATTAAGTATCGAGTTGATTATTGAAATGAGACGCCTGGAGCCTTGCTTTCTCGTAAATTAACGTTTAGGTCTGCCGAAGATGATGTAGGTATTGCAAGCTTTCAATATATGTATAAATATTTCATGCATTTTTATTAAAAAAGATTACTACCAAGTATCGAAGTCAACTAATCTCGTCTTCTTCTTCAGCCTTTTTGAGTCCACTGCTGGACGTAGGCCTCCCCAAGTACGCGCCACATATCCCGGTCTCCCGTCTTCCTCATCCAGCCTCTGCCGCCGACCTTGCGCAGGTCGTCAGTCCACCGGGCTGGCGGGCGTCCTACGCTACGTTTACCGAGACGTGGTCTCCACTCCAGGTTTCGTTTGCTCCATCGGCCGTCGGTCCTGCGACAGACGTGACCGGCCCACTGCCACTTCAACTTACTAATTTTGCGGGCTATGTCGGTTTCCTACGTTCTTTTACGGATGTCCTCATTTCTGATTTTATTCGTAAGAGAAACACCTAACATAACTCGCTCCATAGCCCGTTGAGCGACTTTGATTTTGTGGACCAGTCCCGCTGTCAGTGTCCATGTCTCGGCACCGTATGTCATGATGGGTAGGACGCACTGCTCGAAGTCTTCGTCTTCAAGCTTTGAGGAATGCTCGACGAGAAATCTGTCGAAGCTTACCGAATGCTGCCCAGCCTAACTGGATCTTCCTACTGGCTATAAGTCATCTATGTTGTAATAAAACTACGTTTTAACGGTTTTTAAGCGCGGTAATTTATTCGACTTTTGTTATTACGACGTTTCGGCCGCTTAATAGTCGTGTATCGGTCATTCTTCGTTCGGACGTCGAATTGAATAATTCTCCAACTTCTATGTATTTTGATGTTTTTATGGATTAAGATACACTACCTACCTCATCCAGACCAGTCAGTTCACCAGTCTGGAGTGCTTCGTGCTTAATTTTCATTCTTCTACTAAGGCTGGTGTGCACCGACTTTTAACCGATGATTAAAATAAAATGATCGCTAAAATGTATGCATAAACAGTGATTATTTTATTTTAATCGTTGGTTAAATGTCGGTGGCCAGCATAAGTTGCCTTAATACATGTTTAAAATACAATGAGTATTTTATATTATATTTTACCCATACTCATAGAAACATTATTCTTCTTTACAAAAACTCGAGTTTTCAGACTACGATTTTTTGATCCATTTTGAGATCACGAAATCGAAAATATATCGCTTCATATCCAAGCCAAGCCAAGCCCATGAAGAATCAAAACACATACTAAAATATCATATTTACATATTAATGCGTCAGTATTGATTAATGATTAACGTTTAATAAATTCATAAAGAAAGTGTAAAAGACCGAATTGAACCACAAAAATTCTTCGGTGAAAGTCATCCATTGATCTCAAAATAGATGCATCATTTGATATTCATAACTATAACTCGTCTATGTATTCAATCCATACCAAATTTAAACATCGTTAGCAAAATTAAACACTTTCGCTTCTTTTGTGAAGATTTTAAGGTGGACAGTCTGTGCATTGTATGCTATTTGAATCGGTCATGATTGTGCATTGTTAGGGGTGGATGACACTTGAGAAACAACTTCGGTCAGAAAGTGTATGAGAATTTTTTATCCGTGTAGGAACGGAGAAAAAATACAATTTCCTGCGGCCGGGGGCCTGTCATAAGAGGCAACAAAACAACTCACAGCCAAGTGGTAGGGCATTTGCCCGACTGGATGGCTACCGCCCGTGGTCTAAAGTACGTCGCCATAACACCTTTGAGTTGTGTTCCGGCATTAGTGACCAAGTTCCAGACTCCCTTAAGAGAGCAGCAGAGCATTTGTTATAAATGTCTATAGGCGATGGTAACCGCTTACCATCAAGTGGACCGTCTGCCTGTCGTCCAGTTTAACATTCTATTTGTCACGTGACTTTCATCCCTCCTCATTCCTCCACATGACCATACCAACTTAATCTTCTTCCTCTGAAGTTTACTATTTATTAATTATTATTAACAACTTTATCTACTCTTTTGTTCTACAAAAAGTGATGGCAATAGTAATGCGCTGTAGCACTAAAAATTCAAATAAGATCTTATGACCTTATTTGATTTTCTTAAATCGGTTCACCAAGCTGGATGCTTACTTACATCACGTTTACCAACAATAATAAAGGTTTTTTTTTTAAATATTGATAATTTCAATGCGTATATACGTCAATTACAGCAATATGTACCAAATAATGGGTAAACTTTCTAAATAGTGCATGTTATCCGACCAGGATTCGAATAACGTGAATGCCTTAGCTACTAAGCTGCTACGACTTCAACTAATAGTGTATCGGATAAATCTAGTCAATCCTTAAAAATAGCGTTCAACGGTAGTTGTTTGTGAATATGAACGTTGATTGGGTCTATTGTTGTTGGTCGACCAAATAAAATAGACTGCTCATTAAAAAATTCGTGCGGTTTCATGCGGATGAATATGTGTGACCCGTCCTGAACGTTTAAAGTACCGTAGACGACAAACAATTATCATGATTTCAGAATATTTATTATAATAATCAGTTAAGAATGTTTTACACAATAAAATTGATAAACGTGTGCTGTTTTGGTGATTTGAATATAGAATAAAAAGCCTTTGTTTGAAAATATCCTATATCTTTAAAACCAATTAGTTAGATTCTGTTCGGACAAAATTTTTATTGCTAGTATTTTTAACATTATATTTTTATGACTTCTTATCCCTTAGTTCAAAAGTTAGAGGGGGAGAGATATAATTTTAAGATTTTGTTAGCAACGATCTCGTTACAAATTATTTCTTAAGGTCTGACCGTGTGCCTTTACACAGTACAACGTAGAGTGTCTTTAAACCAAATTAACATTTTTCAATCTTCAGTTACATGTTACATGGTCAAAAACGGTCAAACGCAAACCTATAAAAAATGTATGGCAGCGGGCCCCAATTTTTTTTTTTTGACAATTGTACCAATGTAAATTGTGACGTATTCCTTTAGATAGATATAAACGAATGGTTTTGTACAACAAACCAACTACTGGATTTTATTTCAACAAAAAACAAACTTCAATTTTTGTTTGCCTACATTAATTAAAGTAAAACTATCTAGCATAAAAAACACAAAAAAATTAAATAAATAAAATGCTCTTGATTAAAAAAAAATACTTGTACGTCGTGTAGTATACCTATTAATGTTAGTGACCCATGAGTATGTAGAGTAAGTACAGCGGACAGTATGATTTGATTCTTTTATGTTAAGTGAAGAAAGTTTTAAAGCCAAAGGTTGAGATGTGTTGTGTGAATTTATTATGTTGTATCGAGTGGGCTTTAATCAGTGAGTCAACGGTATTTCTAGGGGTCGGTACTTGAAAAGCTGTTACAATAATGTGTTTGATTTGTCCGACACAGGTAGACGTTATAGAAAGAGATTGTTATGCAAAGTCAAGAAGCTAGAATAGAATAGAAAACACTTTATTATTCACTACATACACAGAAAATAAACATTTTACAGTAGTCACATTAAACGGTAAAAGTAGGCGCAATGGGCGGCCTTATCGCTTTACTTCGATCTCTTCCAGACAACCCGGGCTATGGATTTTATGAAGGGGAATTTCGCAAGTGTATAAAGATGGTGTGCAAATTAAATGGACATATAAATATCACACAATACATATACCTAAAATTAATAAAAAATAGAGAATAAACAATAAAACATATTAATATTATATATTTACTAATAAATACATCATTTATATGTGTTTAGCAAAAGCAAAAAGCTACGTGCAAGAACGGAAAAGAATACAATTTCCTATGGCCGGGTGGCCTGTCGTAAGAGGCGAGAAAACAACCCACAGCCAAGTGGTAAGGTGTTTGCTCGACTGGATGGCTACCACCCCTGGTCTAGACTATGCCGCCATAACAACCTTGAGCTGTGTTCCGGCATTAGTGACCAGGTTCCAGTCTCCCTCAAAAGGGAGCAGCGTATTTGTAGCACCTTTGGTGGCGCAAATGTCCATAGGCGATGGTAACTGCTTTCCATCAAGTGGGCCATCTGCCTGTCTACTGAACTCATGCAATAAAAAGAACATATTTTTTGTGGAATTTTTAAAAGTAGCACACATATTTAAACATAAATGTAAAAAAAAAATATATGTAAAATGGGACATAAAATTAAACAATAGATATAACATAATGTAAGAAAAAAATGTATACTGTAATTTGAATGAAAATAGTCCAACACAGCACCCATTTTTAGTGCTCAGCTCCTAAATCAAATAAGTAATAAGTAAGCAAGAAAAAACATTAATAATATAATACATATTAATAAAATACAATAATAAAATACCAGAAAATTTAATTATGAAGTAATAAGTTAAATATAAAAATAATAATTACGTCACACAATCTCGTAAATATAACGAATAATGCATTATTAGGCGAATTTTTAATGTCATACGGAAATATAAATCTTATGCAAATCAAAATACACTTAAAATGTCAATTAATACTTTAAATGCTTTTATACAATTCATAATAAGGTAGCACTTTAGTTATGCTTCTTTAGCGTTCTTCGTCTAATAACAAACTTACGGCGCGCGACAAATCAATTGGCGCACAACTCCCACTAATCTATACATATAATAAAATTGTAGAGGTCAAATTTCTGTACAATGAAAAAAATGCTAAAAACTGAGTCAGGGAGATGTAAGAAGTAAAATAGAACTAATTTAGATGTTTTTCATTTTTTTTTGTTTCTCTGTTTGTCTGTACCGGCTAATCTCCGAAACGACTGGACCGATTTAAATGAAATTTTGTATGGTGGTAGCTTATATCCCTGGTCAACATATAGGATACTTTTGATCCCGAAAAATTAAAGAGTTCCCGTGGGATAGTTAAAAAACCGCACGACGCGGACGAATTCGCGGGCAGAAGCTAGTACCTACCTAATATATACTATTGTTACGAGTGCGGGACTCGAATTAAAATACTGTTGGAATTACTATAGAATTTATTAGAACTTTACAAACACGTATAACACAGATACAAATCTAACTGGACGCAACCAGTACAAACTGAACGATTCAATAATACACGCAAAGTTCGTCTCTATATAGCTTATCGAATGTACACGTCTTGCTTGTATCGTAATCCTCGCTTGACTGCCGATCTCTCTATTGGGCCATTGCTGCACCAATACAATATGGCTGCCAGCCCGCATAGATCGGATTTCTTCAAATCAGTTCGACAAACCGGCCTAATGATAACGTAGTGGGCAAAAATAAGCACGAAGCACAAGATTAAAGTAGATTTATTCGTATTATTTAGAAATATATTACAGAGCACAATTAACATTTAGAGAGCACGGAATGAGAGAGTGCCAGAAGACAATGTTGCCAGTATGCACACTAAAAAGTGATACCAGTTGTAACGTAATAATTAACAGATATTTTGTTTACACATTACCAAAATAATATTTACTTTAACACTGGCCCTTAAACAAAATAACAATCATCATACTATGTAATAAAAGATACAATCAAAAGTAAACTAAACAATGTACCTTATACATATATTACATACAACTTTTCATGCTATGTTATTTTAGCATTAGCTCTCTGACAAATTTACAATGTACATCTTTACATAAAGGTTTTGTAAAAACATCAGCTATCATTTCTGAAGTACATACATATTTTACATCAACAGTTTTGTTATTTATCTGTTCCCTAATAAAATGATGTCTTATATCTATGTGTTTTGTTCTAGAATGGAACATCGAATTTTTACACAATTTTTGAGCAGACAGATTATCATTATATATAGTTACAGTATATAATTTACCTAAAAGTTCACATAAAAATTGACGTAAAAACATAGCCTCTTTGCAGGTATCAGATAGTGCCATGTACTCTGCTTCTGTACTTGACAAAGCAACAGTTCGTTGTTTTCTGCTTTCCCAGGACACTACTGACTTTCCAATTTTAAACACATAGCCGGTATAGGATCGTCGATCGGTCTCACATCTTCCCCAATCTGCATCAGCATAGGCACTTAACTCTAAGCCACCTTTCACAAAGGTCAAACTCATATCCTTGGTACCTTTCAGATAGCGAAGAACCCGTTTTGCACTCTTCCAGTGGTTTTCCTCATAACAGTCATTGAACTGACTTAAATAACCAACTGCATGTGCAATATCAGGTCGTGTTCCTACTGCTATATACATCAATGATCCTATCAAACCTCTGTAGTCATACTTGCTACAATTTTTATTATTTTTATCTCCCTTTTTCAATTTAATACCAGTTTCCATAGGTGTAGGAGAAGCTTTACATTCTTCCATTTTGTATTTAATTAATACCTTTTGAATATAACTAGACTGATTTAGGGTTATACTATCTTTTGTTTTACATATATCTATTCCCAAAATATAATGTGCTGGCCCTAAAACTGTTATATCAAACTCAACTTGTAGTTTTTGCTTAATTTTATTTTTCTCAACTGAGTTGTGAGGAGAGAATAATAAGATATCATCTACATACAGTGCTATTATCAATAATCCTTCACTACTGGATTTATAATAAACACATGGTTCAGATGAAAGTTTTGTGAATCCCAAGTCACATAATACTTTACTGATTTTCTCATACCAAGCTTTAGCTGCTTGTTTTAAACCATATATAGCTTTATTAAGTCTATATATTTTATTTTCTGAGCCTTTAATTATAAAACCTTCCGGTTGTTCCATATAGACAGTCTCATTGAGGTCACCATTAAGGAACGCAGTTTTCACATCTAGTTGATCAATATCCATGTCATACTCAGCAGCAATAGCTAGTAATGTTCGAATACTTGAGTATCTAACTACAGGTGAAAAAGTTTCATGATAATCGATGCCTTTTCGTTGGTTAAACCCTTTGGCTACCAATCTAGCTTTATATTTCAAAAGCTTTCCATTAGCATCATACTTTTTCTTGAAAACCCATTTGCATTTTATAGGCTTTTGTTCCTTAATTCTGTCTATAAGGGTCCAGCATTTATTTGTAATAAATGATTTATACTCATCTTTCATAGCTATCCTCCAGTTGTCTGCATCTGCACCACTCAATGCTTCCTGCACTGTCTGAGGCTCATCAGCGTTGATGTCAAGTCCTCTTGCTAGGTTAGCCAGCATGGAGTCATCGCAATCCGAAAATGTCATTGAAATGTCTGAACTTTCTTCTTCCAGGGTTTCATCTGGAATGTATGTGTTATCTATTGAAACATTTGAATTATAATCCTCTTCCTCACTCTCAGAATCATTTACTGAAATTATGCTTTGTCTTTGTATTTCTGAATTATCAATATTCTGAATTATAGTTGTGTCATCAGAATGTGTACTAACTGAGAAACTTTCCTCAGCAGATGATTCTATTGGAGGTTGAGTATTATTTACCTGAAAACAAGGTGTATGTACAACAATGTTATCATCATGTGACACAATATCTTTTAAAAACAAATTCTCCAAGAAAGTTACATTTCGTCCAATAATACATTTTCTATTCTCAGGATTAATTAATCTGTATCCTTTGGTATTATCACAATAACCTATAAATATATATGGCTTTGCCTTTGGATCTAACTTTGTCCGTTTGTTTTGTTGGACATAGGCAACACAACCAAATATACGTAAATGTGATATACTTATCTTTTTATTAGTCCAGCTATGTTCCGGAGTACAGCCCTTTAAGGCTATAGTTGGTGAGCGGTTCTTCAGGTAAACAGCTGTGTTTACAGCCTCTGCCCAGTATTTCTTATCCAGACCAGCTTCCTGAAGCATGCAGCGAGCCTTCTCCATGATGCTCCTGTTCGCACGCTCAGCAACACCATTCTGCTGCGGTGAATATGGCACTGTTGTTTGATGTTCAATGCCACACTGTTGTAGAAAGTTCTGGAACTTTGAACATACATATTCACCACCATTATCAGTGCGAATTGCTTTTATTCTTTTATTTGTTTGATTTTCTACAAGTGCTTTCCAAGTTTTGAACTTGTCAAAAACTTCACTTTTAAATTTCAAAAAATATACAAAAGTTTTTCTTGTAAAATCATCTATAAAAGTCACAAAGTATTTATATCCGCTAAATGATGTACAGGGCATAGGGCCACATAAGTCACTATGAACTAATTGCAATATATCTGTAGATCTATTAACAGATTTCTTTGGAAATGGTTTACGAGTTTGCTTTCCCTCGATACAAGCAATACATTGCTGAAAGTCACCTATATCATAAGATATACCGTCGACCATACCTTTCCTCAGTAGTTCCATACTACGATGGTTGAGATGTGCCAAGCGACGATGCCAAACTCCTTGTGTTATGACAGCATCCCCCTTTGAAGCAGCAGCAGGCAGGAACCCCTTTGTAGCTGTGTCAGGGCACCTCTGCTTTGATTGGTCACCGCTTTCTGCAGGTAGCGAGCTTGAACCGGCACTATCTGAACCTGTAAGTCTTAAATTATGCCTATTCCCTACCAAATTACATTGAACGGGGTCATGTACCATAGTATCTAATTGAAAGATACCATTTCTTAGTGTGGCTGTAGCCAAGACCACACTGTTGTCCAATATTTGACAACCATCAGAACTAAATACAACTTTATACCCCCTTTGAACCATAGCATTCACAGATAACAAGTTTGTTGATAAATTAGGAACATAAAAAACATCTTTTATTGTTTTAATTACATTATCCTTCAATTTAACATGCACAGAGCCCTTACCAGCTGTGTACAGCTTGTTACCGTCCGCTAAAATAACTTCATTTGGTTCTATATTTACATAATCACTTATATAATCTTTGTTACCACACATATGTCCCGTCGCACCACTGTCTATATACCAATAGTCTCTTTTGATGTGTGTTGAAAGTGCTGTCAATAGTACTTGAGATGAATCCTTCTTAGGTTTGTTCTTCTTAGTAACTTTATGACAATCTTTAAAGAAATGACCAGTTTTCTTACACTTAAAGCATCGTGGTTGTTTCTGAGCGACTAGAGCAGATGTACTTTCTCTGGTTTCACTTCTGCGAATGTTTTCCTGTAGTAACTTTGCTTTGACTACTTCACTGGATAGTTTTGTATTAGAATTCTCCATTGCCATGATAAGAGGGTCATAGTCAGATGATAATCCACTTAACATTATTACAGCGATGAAATCATCTTCCAGCTTTGATTCTATTTCACTGAGCTGTTGTGAAATATCCGTGATTTTGTTCAAATATAGCTCCATGCTTCCGCTCTCATTTAGTTTTATTGAGAACAATGCTCTTAACAAACCCAGCCTTCGACACAAACCTCTATCTTCATATGCTTTCTGAAGACTACACCATGCTTCCTTTGCTGTTTTGGCATTCCTTATATGTGGAATTATTGCAGGTGTGACTGCCAACGCTATCTTTGCGAGCGCCTTTTCTTGTTTAATGACGTCGTCATCTCCTGGCTCGATGCATTTCCATAATTCATCGTGTATTAATATCATTTTCATCATGAATTTCCAAGATGAATAGTTTTCTAAACCTTTGAGTTTTTCGATTATGGAATTTGTAACACTGTTGGCCATGTTGCGTGGCGTCGAGGTTATTCTTATTTTTGCATAAAACTCGAAATATTGTGATTTTCGTATTATTTCGATACACTGTGCCCGTAACCTGATAACGTAGTGGGCAAAAATAAGCACGAAGCACAAGATTAAAGTAGATTTATTCGTATTATTTAGAAATATATTACAGAGCACAATTAACATTTAGAGAGCACGGAATGAGAGAGTGCCAGAAGACAATGTTGCCAGTATGCACACTAAAAAGTGATACCAGTTGTAACGTAATAATTAACAGATATTTTGTTTACACATTACCAAAATAATATTTACTTTAACACCTAATGACTGCCACAAAAGATGAAAATATACAATGGACTGTTTTTCTAATTATGAATTTTACAAACACAAAGTAAACAAAAGAAGTCCAAATGTGGGAAGGTAATAAACTGCGCTTTATGACAGGCAGGTGTGCACCTTTGTCGGCAGGTAACACTGTAATGACAATGAAAATTAATGTATTCATTTCAAAATGGTATTTTACAGATTGTTCATGAAATGTCATGAGTCTACTACCGTATCCAAAGCAATTGTAAAGGTGTACATGTCCGATTTTAATAATTCAAAAAGTAATCTACATGTATTGAAACAGTCTTGAATATGAAATTATTTCTTTTGATTATTATTGGATAAGGTATGAATAATATGGTGTGATTTTGTTCGGCATTTCTATGAACTTATGAAATGTAAAAAAGTAGTTATAGTGACATAACTAAAATAGTTGGACATCCATCCCACTATTATTACTAATATACAACATTGCAAATTTTTATGTAGATATTGATATTGTTACACGCCGCCAAAGTAAATGCATACCTGGTTTATTAACTTTTCCGCATTTGGACTTCTTTTGTTTACTTTGTGTTTAAAATTTGTAATTAAGAATTTATTTCTATTTTTATTGTAGGTACTTGTTTATGGCCGCAGGTGTGCAGATTAAGGTTTCTCGAAAACTTCAGTCCAGTATTGGCGGCAATCAAGCTACGATTAAGATACGGGAAAGACGTGTACATTCGATAAGTTATATAGTACTGACGGACTTTGCATGTGTATTGAATCGTGCAGTTTGTACTGGTTGTGTCCAGTTATATTTGTACCTATGTTATACGTGTTTGTATAGTTCTAATAAATTCTATAATCATTCCAACGGAATTTCAATTCTAGTCTCGCACTCATATTAATATGTTGTTTAATATTGTAGAACATTTTTTTGTTCTATCATCAACTGTTTCCGCAGCGCATGCGACAAAAAACATTTTATGGCTAATTTTTTCACACCTTGGGTTACATTATTGAAGTTTTAGTTGGGATCCCTATTTTTTCTAGTAACAAATATAGACTATATTACTCAAGGATAATGTAGCATTCGAATGGTGAAAGTAGTTTTACATACAAAATATAAAATTACAAATCTTTCTTCTTCATAATATTGGTATCTATAGATAAGACACGGAACCACTTAACAAAAGTATTCAACTCCCACTTTACCGGTATGTTTAACAATGTCAAAATATTAACATATTCGGTCCATTCGTGAATATCGTGTTGATATTAATATTGATCTATTTGACATATCCATAAATTTAGTGAGAAAAATCTAATCGTTTAATAATTCAAACATTCACAAAATATAATAACTTGTCATGTATATTATATCGCACTAATTAAAAAAGTAAAATGAGGTTTTTATGATGTTTGTTGTTTGATGTAATTTAATTTCCAACAGTAGCTCCAAGGCGGTTTCACCTACGTTAATTTAGATTATAATATTTTATTTATATTATATGTCCACTGCTATTAAAATATTTGCATAATGTTTAGCAGTGCAAAAACGGAGAAAGTGTACTAATTCCTAATGCCGGGTAGCCTGTCGTAAGACGCGACAAAACAACCCACAGCCAGGTGGTAGGGAGTTAGCTGGTCTGGATGGCTATCGCCTCTGCTCTAGAGTATGCCGCAATAACAATCTTGAGTTGTGTTCCGGCATTAGTGACCAGTTCCATTCTGACTTTCAAGGTCAGTAGTACATTGGTAGCACCTCCGGTAACTACTTTCCTCATGTAAATAATTACAAAAAATAACCAGCGTTGGTGTCCTTCTTTTTTTTCAAGTTTTCAAGTTTAGTTGGATTCCGGCTTGCATGTACTCTGTATATTGTTATCAATTCGTTATTTTTTTGTTTCTCATCGTAAAACTCGTGCAATTATTATTGTATTGCAGTAAGTTTTTAAAAGAACAAAATATAAATTATATATAATTATAAATAATAATAAAACTAAATAAAAAAAAGAGAAAAATTATAAATAAAATATTGTTCCCAAACCACTGTCACTTACCGGAAACGTTCCTAAAAGGCTGGCGGCGTTACCACGCTGAATAGCAATGCGTACCCTTTGAGCAAAATAAACGCAAGACTTTTGGTCGCGTGAGAGGTCTATTAGGCGTTCGGCGACATCTCGATAAAGTTTTAGAGCGTTAGGACCCTAATAATAATTATTATTAATCTAAACGCTTGAACCTTGGTGGCCTGAAGCCAAACACCTCTAAAAAAAATTCAGAATGACAAATCAACTCTTTAAGTGATCAGAGGGCTGGTGCCTATCTCGGAAGATGGAGGTAACTTAGCCAGCCTTCTGGTTACCTTACCGTAAAAGACGGTGACCTAGGCTTAAAACTTATAGTCTTAAGACATTATAAGTAGAATGCAATGAACCTAATTAATATAAATTAGAATTAACTAAGGTTCAATTTTCTTCTGTGTTTTTATTTATTGCATAAGTCCAGCAGACAGGCAGGCGACCCACCTGATGGAAAGCGGTGACCGTCGCCTATGGACATTTATAACAATATAGGTGTTACCAAATTGCTGCCACTCTCTAAGACTGGAAACTGGCCATTAAAGCTGAAACACAACTCAAGGATGTAATGGCGACATACTCTAGAGTAGGTGTAGGTGGCAGCTATGCAGACGGGCAAATACCCTACCACCTGGCTGTGGGTTATTTTTCACCCCCTCACGATAGGCCATCCGGCCCCAGAAAATTATATACTTTCTCTGTTCCTGCACGGATAAAACGGTGTTGAAGACGCAGGGAAAGAATAAGTTGGAAAAAAGAATTCCAATGAAGAAGTATTGGATATGGTAAAAGAGAAGCGCACAATTTTAAAAACTCTGAAGGAAGGGGGGAGATGTTTGGCCATTTGCCACCAGCCACCTGGCTAAAGCTATCTTTCGTCTCTTACGTCAGGCCGCAGGATATTGTATTCTTTCTCCGTTCCTATACGAATTATTTTTTAAGGATTCTGTATTACAAAATTCTACTAAAGAAAAAAATAAAAAAGAACTGTAGTAAGACTAAATATTCAAATAATATAAAATTTAGATTGTATCAAAAATAAAATATGCAACACAAGTACTCAATGCACCATAAAAATAAATCAGATACACGACGCATCATCATTAAACCCTTCAAATTTAAATAAATAAAACCAGCAATTGACCACATCTTAACCTAGATCATACAAATTCAGACAAATAATGTATGTTATAGCTTCAATTGACCTTTGGCTTACGCGAAAAAACATATTAAAATTCCGACGACATACGACCGGGACTGTACTGTTACGACATATAGCGTAGTGTAAAGGCATGCATATAGTGGTCAAACTAAGCTATACTATAAGAGAGATGAACTAAAGATATGCTTTTGCTATAGAAAAAATATTTCCAAATTAAAAATTAGCATGATAAATTTACTGCTTAAATAATATATATTTATTCGTGGAAAAACTGTTTTTTTTCTTAAAATTAAAAACAATACGACGTAAAAATGAGTGGTTGTATTTTAAAAAATTAAAGATTTTGTTTAAGAAAATGAGATCAATTATTTATGAACTTACGGGATGTTTTCATTAAAAAAACACAGAACACTTAACTTTTAAAATTAAATTTGGACTATTATGTGAAAATACAAGACTACTATACTATTTTTTTATAGTTTGTTAAATTTATAAACTTATAATTAATTTATCAGATGTTTGAAACATTCATCATATTCGTCATTAAATTATTATTTTATAAGAAGTTAACCTCGATAAAATTAAAACGAATACAAGCGAAAATAATTATGTTTAATATATTATTTTTGTCTGCTTTAAGGTTCTTTCTTGAAAATTACTGCTCGGAATTTCTTTTCAGCTGATACTTTCTCTTTCTCAACCTGTCCAAAGAATATTTAAAATTGGATAAGTGTTACTGTTGTAGATACACTTACTCAAACAGCAACTCGACGTTAATAAAATTGAATAATTGATGGTATTTAAAAGATTTATTTCAATATCGTAACTATGAAATACAAATAAGCTTCTAAGTTTTTTTTTTTAATTCATTCTGTATCCGTCTCAGTTTTGAACTTATTAAAAATAAAAATAACTGAGTTGACCTATATTCTTATGCAAAACTCCAATCTAATTGGCTATTCAGAGCAATGAAATTAGTCAAGACGATTGTTTATTTACGGTCTTAATATTCAAATGGCGCTTGACCTTTGAACCTGATGCGTACTAAAAGATATACCAAACTATATTTTACATTAATTTGCTTATAAATTGATATGCGTTGTAAGTTTTTGCGATCAAACAACGCACTTTGTTACCATTCAAGTGTGTATTTCATGTGTTAGTAGTAAAATAAAATTTGAATATTCCGTAGAATCTTAACTGTTCAAATGTTGGCTATAGTAAATTTTAAATATGAATTGCGGGTTCTGTAGTTTTTTTCTTTAACTAAGTATTGTCTTTAGGAACCCTTATTATGAGATCATTGTACATTTATAACGTTAAGACATAGCTTAAAATTAATATAATATTTTAAAGAATTTTTTTCGAAATATCTCTTAGAAACGTAAAAAGGCTAAAATCGCAGATAAGAAAACAATTTTCACTTTTAGCTTTGTATGACCATAAATTAATATAATATAAAGTGGCTATTTAATAATAAACTTAGTCAAAATAGGTTCCAAGTAATAAATAAAGCATCCGTAAATTATTATTGACAAGTCATCCCACCGTCAGTTCAATGCTTAATGGTCACAATAGCCTCGCGGCAGTAACTGTCGCACTCTGGCACTGCGATAGGGATGCAACATCAAAAACATCGATAAAAAATATCGATACTTTCATACTTGAACATTCTTGAATGACGAATCTATAAAAAAATTATTTACACGTATTCACCAGGCGAAGCATGTATGTACCATGTATCTTATTGTTTATATCTTGTATCTCCATGCTTCCTGCAATAAATGAATTTGAAAATTTGAATTTAATTACTATTGATGGATACATCGAATGTTTATTCAATATTTTAGACTATATTGAACAATACTAAAATATTGTTTAGTTGTAGATATTAAGCCTAAATTCATAAATTTTGGTGGCCTAAGTGGAACCTTTTTTACGTTATAGTATGGAAAACTGAAAGCTGCACCGATTTTTCCGGATTTGCAATACTTCGTTTTCTTGCAATAATACAGAGACACTGAAACAGATGGCGTTATTTTAACAATCAAATATTGTCAATTATAATTCATAAAGGACAGTGTATTGATATTTCATCCGGTAAACCAAATTAATGTGCTTACAATAATATACTTCATTAAAATGTACCGATTTTATTTTTTGTTGTTTTTATATTTTTTAATATTTTTATTAATATGCATTAGTTTTATTTAAATTTGTATATATAGTTGAATTTTTAAGATTACAACGATATCGTTATAAATTGATTTGGTTTTAACATCAATGTTAAAATACATCGATGTTTATGATTAATATATCGATATTTTGAAATATTACTGTAGCGTTAGCGTCTCTAGTGGCATGCGGCATTGCGGCGGTGATACACTACCGCACTGTCACCGCGGCGCTGCGGATTTATGACTTTAACGCAGCAGGTGACGGCAATGCGTATGCGCATAGCTCACTCTCCACTTGAATTACTGATCGAATACTGTACTAAGATATTATTTTGTAACGTACTTCTTTAATATTTTATGACTTATGATTCTTGTCTATTATAGTTAAAAGATATAAGAGTAACAAATATATAATTGTTACAACTCAGGTCCCGACAAAAATAAAATCCACCTGCATATCTGAAATAAAACACATTTTATTACCTGTCGGCATCTGAACTAATTGTATTTCTTTTATGATCGTCTTTTTTTGTTTACTTATTTATTGGCATACGTTTTTAGAGAAACAGCACATTGTTTTATTGTACTCATTAATAGCCGCTGCGGCCGACTCATTAACCAGGTGTTTCGAATTATGATACGGGCGCATTGCATTTGCGCAGTATAAAACGATGGCCTGGTTGAAGGAGGGGGCAGACGAGCGAGAACCACAATCAAGGCGAGACATGTGTACATTCGGTAATCTATTAGTGACGGACTTTGCGCGTTTTATTGAATTACGACCTTCTGCATTACGTTTGCACTGGTTGTGTTCAGTTATATTTGTACCTGTGTTATACGTGTTTGTATAGTTCTAATAAACTATATAATAATTCCAACGGCATTTTAATTACCCAAAAGAGAAAAGTAGTACTACCCAAAAGATTTTTGAGCATTGCTAGTATTTGAATAAAAGTCAAAAAGCAAAGTGCTTTATCATGATGATCATTATTTGCTCTGTTTACGCTCAGAAACGATCGACAAATCGATTAAGTCAACTTAACATGCGAGTAACGTGTTACAAATACTTTGTTGGACTAACACGAGTAAACGCCATTATTTTAATGGATTTCTCGCTTTGAAATCGGTAACAATAAAAGCAATAGGTTTCAATTCGAATATGAATTATGCTGCACTTGTCATAAAGTTGAGATTTGAATAAAACATGATTCTGTTGTTACTAGGGTTGACACTTGTATCTAGGTATTTTTGCTCGAACTTAAAGAGTAATGTTTTGTTGTGTAGTTTTAATTTCAAAAAGATAACATTTATTGCGAATATAGGTAAGGTGCTACAATTAGTCGTTGAGTACATCTATATTCTGTCGATAGCGGCGTGCTATATATATAATAATAATAATATAACTGCCGGCAAAGATCAGTTTTTTTATATATTTTTTATAAATAAATGTATATATATTTTTTATAAGATATCTATAAGAAAAATGTAAAAGATTTGGATAATAAAATATATATGTGAATAATAATAATTATTTATTTATTTCAGACACAAAGATCCATAATTACGACTAATATTATACAATTTTATTATTAAATTAAACCTTTAAAAATATCCATCAGTCAGTCAGTCCTTTAATGTAGAATTTCATCAAAATATTTTTTTTTATTATACTTAAATCTAGTATAGGGTTTTTTTTTTAATAAATCAGCAGACAACACACGCATATTGTATATCCCAAATCTAAGCACTCTGGGGCCGAGCCCAGACACCCAGACCATAGTAAATAACAGAAAGTTTATTTTCGAAATTTCATTGATAGTACTTTCTCTTTACCGATATTCGTATTTATTTGTATTGATTACAGTTCTTTAATTAATTAATTCCTTTGACTTTTATTGCAATGTTTCAATTAACTTATTTTCTATGTATTATTTTCTCTCTATTATTTGTTACCCTCTTTATTTTGCTTCGCTAAAGTATGATCCATTATGGGCTTATGTGCTGTGCGTTAAATGTAGGCACTTGACATACAAGCATTTTACTTTACAATACTATGTGATATTTATTAAATTAATTTTTAAATACATTATCATACAGTCGTCACCAGGATTAAGAGAACTTTTAAGTCTTATATCTTAAGGTTTTCATCTCCTAAATAAATTATATAATAAAAAATAAAAATAAAAAAGGTGCTTCCTCATTGCGACTATTCACCTGTGGTGTAACATTTATAATTTTGAGCATTTGGTTGATTCCACAATGTCTACGAAGCTTGTGTTACCAGTTCTATCAAAATATTACGGATTGTACATTACAGGTTGCGCACTGTAATGGTTGGTTCTCTTCCCTCGCTGATGAAATGCTCGAATCTCAACAATACAGGCAAGTAATTTACGGCCTCTTTGGTTGAGCGGGCTAAGCCTTTGCCAGCTTACCTCCCTGCAACACAGAGCCTCCGGGTTCGATTCCTGGAATAGTAAATGTCGGAAACATATTTTCTCGGTTATTTACTATGGTCTGTGGGTGTCTGGGATCGGCCCCAGAGTAGTCCGTTGTATATTACCCATAACACAAGTGTATCTTGCTTCATTTGGGGATATATGATATGTGTGTTTGTCTGCCGATTATTTTTATTAAGTGCTCGCAGTGAAGGAGCACTACTTATTTCACACCAAAATGTAATATAAAGTCACATTAGCAAAGTGTAAGAAATTAAACCCTTACTTTACTGTATTGCTTTACTTACTTTACTTTGATGATTTTGGAACCCGGTACAGAGGTTGAGCATGACCTAGCTATAGATTACGACTCTTGTTATCCCTGATTTAGAGAAACGATCCCACAAGCAGTGCAGCGTAATATTTTAATGCTTGTTTTGGGGCAGCCCTAGCCGTAATAATTAAACTCACCGATGATGGCATCCATCGTGTTACAAATAAACAAACAGAACTTTATTATTCAGTATACACAATTATTATGTAAGTTAAATGGATTAATGGGTCAATGTACTTGTTCTGAGTGTATTTTCTTGTAACGTGTGTGTAAAATTACAATGTATTTGTTGAGAATTACACTTCTAATGGCTGCATATATTGTATTAAGTATTTGTTCTTGTTGGGGAGTGTTCGGAGGAATTGTTAGATCTGGTGCCAACGCTTCACGTTTATAACCGCACTGCTCGCCAGCGACGGGATGTTCACCCCCATTTTCTTGAGCTCCCATGCTCAACTAAGCAATGATTCTCTAGAATATTTATTTCGCTTACTACAATGATCTGGAGGGAACTTCCCGCTGTGCTTTTCCCTTTGCGCTATGACATGGGGTTTTTCAAGAAGGTCGTTATAAATTTCTTAGAGGTCGGCAACTTGGAATTGTCTTCCGGCAAAAGTGGCCACGTTCCAGTTTCTCCTTCAAGGCCGGCACCACTTTTTGTATTGCTAATGTCCATAAGCGACGGTAATCACTTTCCATCACTGTCTGCTGTGCTTCAGCGATAATTTGAAATTTGGCAAAATAACTGTAATCTTTGTTAACTGTCCAATGTTGACTTAGTCGCGGGCAAATATTATTCATAAAGGCAGATGCGTAAATTCTGACTCATAGAATATACTTTTATATCCATATCCCGCACGGCCTAATCGTAAAATCTAGAATGTCAACTCAATAAAACTAGCCTATGTTTGTTCATCCTATTAAAAACAAGCGTCTTGGTAATATGTAAGGCATTTTGTGATGTTCCACAGTCGTATGTTTGATCCATTAATGATGTTCACTCGGTGTCATATTCTTGGCTCATAATAAGGGATGATTTATATAATTTCGCAACGTTATCCATGCAGAAGCGGATAAAGAATAGGCTTTCGAGCGGTAGGGCAGTATGTCGTAAGCGGCGAAAAACAACGCACAGCCAGGTGGTAGGGGACTTACCCGTATCGATGGCTACCACCCCTGGTCGAAAGTATGCCTCCGCAACAACCTTGAGCAATGTTCTGGCAACAACAAATTTGTTGCCGAACTGTCACACACGGCTCATTGGGAAGTCCCACAAATTTGGAGCCAAAAAAAATATTGTAATGAACATTGAAACTGATGCTTTCTCCCTCTAATTACATGTGATTTGTATTAAAATAAAAGAGACCATATAATTCTCTTGGTTTTGGCGCGGCAATTTTGATGCCAGCTGGCAGATTGTGGAAAGAAAAATTTGGCACTTAAAGCAGGATATAATTTCCTGCAACTGGGCAGCCTGTCGTAAGAGGTGCCAAAAAAAACCACAGACAGGTGGTAGGGGATTTATCCCTGCTACCACTCCTGGTCTGGAGTATACCGCCATTACAACTGTGAGCAGTGTTCCAGCTTTAGTAGCCAGGTTCCAGTTTCCCTTTAGAGATCGCCACCATATTGGTGTTATAAACGTTCATAGGCGAGAGTAACTGCTTTCCATCTGGGCAGTCTTTTTTTTTACTGCAGGAGTTCAGCAGAAAGGCAGATGGCCCACTTGATGGAAAGCAGTTACCATCGCCTATGGACATTTGTAACACCAAAAGTGCTACAAATGCGCTGCTGTTCTCTTATGGGAGATTAGTAACTAATGCCGGAACACAAATCAAGGTTGTTATGGCGACCTACTTTAGACCAGGTGTGGTAGCCAAAGAGTTGCGCAAATACCCTACCACCTAGCTGTGGGTTGTTTGGTCGCCTCCTTACCTGTATGCCTGCTTCAGGTAATAAAAAAAGCATATAATTTCATTGCCGAAATCACAACTTGTCATTTATTAAACTTTGGAGTACATTTACGCATTCGTATGGTACTTCCTTAATACAAGTTCCGATATGAGATCTAGATTGTGCATGAATCCTAGATAAATAGGCAACTGATATGGTCAAGGAATTAATAACTGCTATGTTGAAATCGTTTGCGCTGCTTATTGCTTTACAAGTCAAAAGTAGAATAGGGTGATATAAATTCAATAACAAATTAAGGCACTCAAGTTCTGTTTATAGAATTATGACCAATTCTACATATAAATGCTTTAATTGATGCATACATAAAGAAACTGGTTAAAAGATATAAAAAATTAACTAAGCATGTTTATGGGGAATTTATTTCCGCTTCTTTTTCTTCAGCCAATATCTGTGCACTGCTGGAACAAGGCCTCCCCAAGCTTGAGCCACGTATCCCGGCTCCTGTCTTCCTCATTTCATACTTTTTTTCGTTTAAATAATTCTCATTTCATTGACTTCTTTAATTCCTGTGGTCGGAAAGTCTGCGACTTAAACATTCATAGCCAGGTAGGGCATTTGTCATTTTCATTTGTGTTAGGTTTCAGTCCCTGCTTCGAAATCTTATTGGTAGTACCTGTACTTCTTAACACCAGGTACGTTGCCAACACGTTGCCAGCCTCTAATAAATTATATAACGCCCTTCTTAAAGGATCCCACATCGTAGCGCTGAGGGAAAATCTCAGTGGGAAGTCAGATAATTGTTGTACGCGGACTAAACGTTGTACAGAACCGTTGCGTACTCCAGGAAATGGGGGTGAAAATCCCATCAATGGCGCGCGGTGCGGTTATAAAAATTAGGCATTGGCACAAGATCAAACAGTTCCTCGGAACACTCTTCGTTGTTCAAGCAGTAGAATACTCAGAGGAACGTAGTCTCTCAGAAGGCTCAGCGATTCTAAGCCGACTGTAAGTATGGGATCTTCGACTATACGAACAGCGCGACGCTGGATGGAGTCGAGGGGGCCAGTCTGGTAAGCGGGTGCTCCAGACCATAAGTGTGAGCAGTGTTCCATATGCGGCCTAATTGCTGCTTTTTCAAAGCACAAGTCATTGCCAAGGAGTGAAACACTGCTTGGACCGGTTTAGCACACCAAGCTTTTTTGAGGCAAGTTTAACCTTGCCTTCCAGATGACACCGAAACTGCTTGTTAGGACGTGTTCCTTGGAACTGTGGCGCAGGGGTAATAGGAGGGATAGGATAGGTAAGAGATAGGGGGTGGGATGATAGAGAGATAGGAGAACGAGGACAATGAGTCACAGGGTCTTACAGTGCGAAACAATATTAGCTCGAGGCTTACTTAGGAGGCGTGATACCAGACTGATCGAGCTTGCCCTAAGCGCTGTATTGAAGACAATGATTCTAGGATGCTTCTACCAATATCTAAAACGTAAGTTTAGCTAAACAATGAATGCAACTTCTCCTTCAGCCAATCTCTTTCCACTGCTGGACGTAGGCCTCCTCAAGTACGCGCCACATATCCCGGTCTCCCGTCTTCCTCATGCAGACCCTGCCGGCGATCTTGCGCAGGTTGTCAGTCCACCGGGCTGGCGGGCGTCCTACGCTACGTTTACCGAGACGTGGTCTCCACTCCAGGTCTCGTTTGCTCCATCGGCCGTCGGTCCTGCGACAGACGTGACCGGCCTACTGTCAGTTCAACTTGCTAATTTTGCGAGCTATGTCCGTTACCTTCGTTCTCTTATGGATGGTAATGCAACTAATATGTAATAATTGTTAAATCAAGATTATCTTAAAGTAGAATAGAAATGTGATATTGAAGGACAACATTATGAATAATAAGTGTAATTGCTCCCAGAATACATTTAATTTAATAAACTTCATAAGGTGTCTTGTTACCTCGAATGATGTTTACTAATACCGAGTCTCGTTACAAGGCGAGTTCATTAGATACGGACAAACATCCTCATTTTAGTTGTTATGGTTTGAGTTTAGATTTCCTATTCAATACTGTTTCAATAAAATATATTAAGATTTTATTGTGCATCGTCGGTGTTAAATAGTATTTTGTTTATTCTACGTACAAGTAGGTACATAATTCTAAACCTATATTAGACGATACATTTTTATTATTCACTTTCGTTGAATCAATCAAAGTGATCCATTCACAAAAACATAATATGGAGGAGTAATTATAGTCTGGTGTGTGAATTTTTTTATGACATGAGGCAAACTTCTCTCCGTGCTCCTGGAACGGAAAAAGAATACTAACTCCTGCGGCAGGGCGGCCTATCGTAAGAAGCGACAAAAACCCACGGCCTGGTGGTAGGACATTTGCCCGACTATCAATATACCGATATCAACCACTCATTTGCCCTACTATCGGGTTAAAATTTGACATAAAATGCATAGAAATAAGGTCAAAATTCAACCAATGGTGGGGCTTGGAATGAATAGTATGATATAACACCCGGCCATGAGTGGCATGGTGGCGGAACTCGCCATGTGAGAAGCCAAACATATTTGTATTGTTACGAGCTACAGGACTCGAATTAAAATGCCGTTGGAATTACTATAGAACTTATTAGAACTATACAAACACGTATAACACAGGTACAAAAGTATAACTGAACACAACTAGTACAAACGTAATGCACAATTCAATAACACGCGCAAAGTCCGTCACGATATATATTATCGAAAGTACTACCCACGTCCTGCTCGTATCGTAATCGTCGCTTGACTGCCCCACCCCTCTATTCGGGCATTGTTTTATAGTAAAGTGTACAATACAACAATCGACCGCGCGGACTGAGTTTTTCCAACAAAACGTAATCTGCACACCTGCTTAATTATTTCTGCGAACAGCCACAAACGAATACAATAACAATAGGCTATTGTCTAAGTGCAAATTTAAAACACATAGTAAACAAAATAAGTCCAAATCCGGGAAAGGTAATAAACCAGGTGTGCATACACTTTGTCGGCATGTAAAAGTATGTAGAATCCGGCATAGCTTGGAACATCGTTTGGAGTAGCCTTTATCCACTATCGCAACGCTGACAGAGATCAAAGGTACGTACATTTCTGAATGTCAAATTATTCATATAAAATTTCCTAGAACATTAATTAATACGAACGGAACGTACAATTGAACCAAATTAAAAAAAAGCAAGTGTCTTTACAGTTATATTAATTCCCATTGAAGCGTCATTTCTGATTGAACCTGTCAAAATCTAAAAGAAAACGAATTCAAAAAGATTCAAATGTGTCCCATTACAATATTAGATTATATTTTAACGATGCAGATAGTGTGTCATCGGTAAAAAAAAATAACATTATCCGATGCTCAGTAATCGAGCATTCATTTTGAACTTGGTATCATATAAAGCTTATTTACGACTTTTATTGCTGTAAACCGATCAAAAGCCATAAAGTGACATATAAAATATGTAAAGGCTGTCACTTGAGCTGCGTTCCACTAGATACTCACAACGACCACGCTCGCGACCGCAGTTTTTTCCATTCCACTTGCTTGCGGGTTACAATCAAAAACGTCAGTGGAATGGATTTGAATTGGATGGAGCGTTGATGTCAATAATACTGACATTAATCATTAATTTTCTATGATCAACGCTCACGTTGGCCCACCTTTTGACATGGATCGCTGTGAGCGCTGCGTGAGCGAAAATTATGATGTCCTCATTGAGTTTTCCGCGGCGACCATAACGACCGTCAGAACCATCTTAACTATATAGAGCGCAGAGGTGCTAAAATCTAACGACGCTAACATTAAAAATTAAAATTTATTTTTCACCTTCATTTTTATAAGTTCATCATTGCCATTTTAACAATAACGGCAGCCTTATAATTTCAACTGAAGTGGCCCATCTGTCTTTTTAAATCACAGTTATTTGATTTTCGAAACTAAATACTGGAATTATAACATGAAATATATTATACCCATCAAAGTAATGTAAATAGATTAAGTAATTTTTAAAACTAGCAGATTACGTATGTTACGCGTATGGATAGGGAGATCGGCTGGCGTCCCTTAAATCTCTACGTGTGCCACACTCCCCCATGCACTTTCGGGTAAAGACGCCCCCGATGACCGTGGTCGCTACATGGAACGGATGAACAGATAAAGGAGCATTTTGAGCGTTGTAAGCGACAAGTGTAACACGATTAGAGTGTAGGAAAAAAGTCCAGTTGAAATAGATTTTGAAAATGGAACGTTTAGAGGCGTCCAGCCGTGTCGGTTAAGTATCGATGCGAGCACATATATCGATTGGAGGTATCGAATGATTGCCTAATGACAATTTATGCGTGACTCGGATATGTAAACGAGGCATAGACAAGTATACCAGTATATTCATGTTAATCGGACCACCCGTGTGAAATGCTGCTTAACCGATAATTTGTCGTATAGCTTTTAGTGTTTTGTATGAAAATTTAGTGTAGTGATTTAGTTGTAAATGATGGATTTTATTGGACATCGGGTCAGAGCGCGGTCATTCTGTATAAGTGCACACTAAAGAAAAGGTTATCGATCTGTATATTATTATATCCTAGTTGCATACATGAACGTAGTTTGTACACTCATTTCATACATCAGGCTATGGAACTAAGTGCATACTGCTTAGTGAAATGTGTACAGTAATTGTTAGTATCAGCTCAACGAAAACGTGTTTTCAAACTTCCGCCAAAAAACTTAAACGGATTTTACTATGTTTTTTTTAAATGCCTAGTGGTCCGTCCATTCGCGTTTCTTCACAAAGACAAAGCGCCTATTTTGCGTGCGAGGGTGGATGAGGGTTTACTCCATCCAGCCCAGCTCCTCCAGGAAGTCCACCAGCTTCTTGACGTTGCTGAAGACTTCTCGGAGGCTACCTGGGGCGTCCAGATACTTCGCCTTGTATTGGGCCACCTCTCCGCATTTAAGCAGGACAGTCCATTCGCGTTTAAATAATTAAGGTAACATAAGTATACTATGAGACCCGTTCGGGGGGGGGGGGGGGTCGCATTCGCAATACCATGCTTGGTCACAAGAAACATGTATTCAATATCTTCAGGAGAAATCTCGGTCTTTTTGAAGTACATTTAAATATTAACTTAACACAAAATTATTAGACATAAGCCAATGTCTTGGCATTGTTTCGGGTGGTCACCGAAGGGGGAGTGTAGAAAGTTGTAAAAAAAATGGATCACGTCGTAAGGGTACGTTCTCTGAAGTGATTTTTATTAATGACCTATCTTATAGATTTTTTTAGCATCACTAAACATGCTATATATATTAACTTAATTAGTGTCATTTTAATATATAAGGCACACACTGCGCATGCACTTCCTCACTACAACACAAACATACATTAAATATTACACACAAGAACAAAATAACAAATAAGCGTGTGAAGCGTACGAAGTCTTCAATGAAGCACCTTTTACTTGAAATATGCGTATATTTTTATATTTTACAATAATTTTATAAATAGTTGTTGCATGTACAAAGGTTCGTCGTCGTTCCGTAGTGAATTTTCGAATATTGGCGTTTGTCATAGTAAATTTATGAATTTGCGCGTACACACCGGCGCGAGCATAGTGGTTCATGCCCGGCTAACCGGTGTGTACCTTCCTTTGGTAAATCGTACTGCAACAGCATGTATAATTTCTAAACCTTTTCCTAAATTAAATTGTAAAAAAGGCTACGGAGCTAGGGTCAGTAGAGTTGTTTAAAAAATACCCATAAGGAGGTTAAAAAACTTCAGAAAGCTTGCCTAAACAATGAATGTTTAATCTACGCGAACTGTTACATCCCTAAACCGTAAGCTAAAATACTGACGTGATACTTCCTCAGCATCCCGTACTCTGCTATTCTCATTCGGCAGCACCCCACAATTGGAGTCAGTTTGGATCGCGCCACATCTAGAGTTAGACATATTTCTAATATCCGAGATTTTAATAGGGGTTGTATTCCTTCGTATACCAAAAATATTTGTTTATCTTTAAAGTGTATATTTTTATCCGATATAACAGAACGAAGCCGTAAGCATCAATTAGTTACCTGTATAAGCAAAGCCGTTGGAAAACACTAGTAATCTAAACGTATTCCAAGCACATCACTAAACGGCTAACATGACTCTAACAAACATCGATTTGTATGTATATTACACTTGACTTTGATCCAAATAATTCGATTCTAGGAAAATTTCAAATGACATCACAGCTGAATCGATATTTATCGATTTGCACAATCGAATCGATTTGAAATCCAATCACAGACGCGCGCACGCTTTATTTACGATTATTCTATGTTAAAGTTCGTGTTTGTTTCTCTGTATGCAGTTACTAGCTGCTCCCGCGATTTTAGCCATGTTGAACTCAGATTATTAACCAACTTAAAAAAATAAAGATGTTCTCAAGTCAATGTACCATACATATACTTAAACTTAAATTTGAAAAATAAAGTATTGTTGCGGCACGATTTACAAAAGTAAGGCCCCTAGCACACGGCATACTTAAAACGCGCAGACGACGCGTGTTTCAGGATAGCGCGTCATCTGCGCCGTATATGCCGATTTTTGCGTTTGTATAGATATAAACACGCGAAAAACGCGATACATACGCGCGTGTGAAGCGCGTTTGCTAGTCGTTTAAAGCGCGTACCTAGGCCCCTTTCCTCCAGACCTGCTTACTTTTGATTTCTGCTCTTCTGTATCAGCATCCAATAGTTTATTAATACACCTCCCGTTCCTTCGCCCAGTCAGTCTCCAGTCTCCATTCCTCCGCCGCGCATTATTGCCGGATCTCTGTTTCTCATTTTTAGTTCTAAGTTCTAATCAATTTCATTTTGTATTTTCTTCGTGTAAATAAAAAATCTTTTAAAAAAAACTGTTTTAAAGACCCCGTATAACAGTACGAAGGGGCGCAGAAGCAGTGTAGTCTCAACCGACGCCATTTAACAACTGAACTGATCTGGTCAAAACGTAGAAGCTACGAGCGACTACAACGCGTCTGTATCGCTGTATCTGTGCGTATTCGCGCAGTAGACGCGTGCTTCACGAGAACCGCGTATACGCGCGTCATCTGCGCGTCGACTGCGCGTTTAAAATACGCCGTGTGCTATGGGCCTAAGGTACACACCGGTCCAGCCGAGTATTTAGTCAATACGCTCGTGCCGGTGTGTTCACGCAATATCAAGATTCCCTATGATAAACGCTCATTGTCTACGGCCTATACAGCCAATATTCGAAAATTCACTACGGAACGACGACGCTTCAAGTATATTATAATTTATTACAATGACTTTATATATTATCGCATTGCATTGTATCGCTATGCACTGCACTGCCCTGAATTTCATTGCACTGCATTTAATTACATTGCATTTTATTATTTTATTGTAATTATATAGCAATTTAAGTAAAAATAAACTATATATATTATGTATAAAATAACTTATTATATAAATTACATACTATTGAATACAATGTAAGAAAACTTAACTTATTTGTATTGTATTCTACCCATAGTCCCTCAAGACTATAAAAAATAAACTAACTTAAATAAAACTAATTATAAATTAATATCAACTTTATATATTATATACGCATATGTATATCGCGTGACAATGCAATAATATGGTACCATGGAACTGATCTGATGATGGAGTCGGAAGGTGGCCATAGGGAGACTCCTATACTAAACTAGATAGACCCGTCGTGTTTGGGCTCGTTTTGATTGTCTTAGCTAGCACTCTGCTGCTACACGACGTCCAGGATCTCAAAAGATTGTATTTAAAAGCCTTTTAAAAAAACTAGTTGTTTGAATTCAAGAAATCAATAAAAACAGGCAACGCCGAGTGTGAAAACTAGTCATATTTAAACATTTCAAATGACAGACAACATTGTATTTGTAATAGTGAAAGTACTCGCCGGAATTGGGAAGTGTTATTACTTGTAAATTATGCAAACGTTTCAAAGAGCTTCGTTTATAGCTTCAAGTGTAAAGTATCATGTTTCGTTTAATTGTTGTGTTAAGACTAGTATGGCTCACTCAATTGGCCGGTTTTATAGTTAAAAAGTTAACTTCATGGTTATAGTTTCTTTCTGTAAATGTTAAAATTTACATAGTTATTTTATGGTCTTACAAAAACGTAAATAACTTAGACAAGTGCGTGGCACTCTGTTTATAATGAAGGGTTCCCGGAGTAATAAAATTATTTTACCGTCATTTGGCTACTGAATCATAGAAAACAAACCCATATTTTAAAAATCAACAAATCTTTTAGTAATCTATTTTGTTTGGAATATTGCAAAAGGTCTAAAAGCTCCTTTTTTCAGAACTTTTTTATAGTATGAGAATGAAAAGAAGAGATCAAGATAATTGTATATTTTTTAAGAAATCAATAGGGAGCCAGATTTTGCTCGCAAGCTGTGAAAATTATAGCTCTCTCCTCTTATTCCTTATCGTCATATTTTCTACATTTAACCAACAATATTTCAGTCCCACGTAACTATGTACACTTGGTGACATATATAGCGGACATACCTTACTCAATTTTCTTCACAAATTCAGTGTTATAATATGATATATAACACTTTAATGTATATATATCATTACAGAAAACTTATAGTTTGTAAGTTTTCTTATAGTTGTTATTGTTTGTGTACAAAGGGCGATCTTATTGCTAAAAGCGATCTGTCTCAGACAACCTGTGGTAACTATTCCACGCGGTTGAAGTCACCAGCATAAGCTAGTACTTTATAATTTTGTAAGCGTTGGTAGAGGTTGATGTTGAGGAATAAAATGTCCAATTAACAGAGCCCTAAAAATGTCAAACTATTGAAAAATATTATTCGATTATACCAATGCCGTTAACAAACTCACGCAAGCAACCAAGAAAACCATCGTAAAATACTCAACATAATCCATTCAGAGTTCACACATGGCGGTCGGGCCGAGCATAAAACTCAGTCTGTTAGGAACAAACTTCTGAAGGATATATCGTCGTCCAAACCCCTTTATGTGCACCGACTTGACATATCGTCTCATTGCAGACCATCATTGTATTTTAATTTTTCATCGTGTGTAGAATCTTACAATATCTATTCAATAAAGATTTATCATTTACATTTAACAATTATAAACCTTAATCCTGCATTATGAGGTTTAAATTCTAGTATCAAAACATAAAGGAGTTTTCAGATGAAATTTAAGGAAGATTTACTATTATGAATCTTAGTCCGTTGTGTTATGGATGATATTTCTGTAACAGCATACGATGTTGTGGGAGACTTCGATATGATAAAGATAGTAATAGATTAGGAATCATCGGCATAGATTTTATTGGTCTTTGATACGTATAATGTGAGAATGATAAGGCATTGAAAATTTATAGATACTGTTACAAGTTGCAGGACTCGAATTAAAATGTCGTTGGAATTACTATAGAATTTATTAGAACTATACAAACACGTATAACACAGGGGCAAATATAATAACACGTGCAAAGTCCGTTACTACTAGATTCCTGATTGTAGTACACAAGTCTCGCTTCGTTCGTGGTTCTCGCTGAACTGCCTCCCCCCTCCATTTGGTCATCGTTTTATACTGCGCAACTGCAATGCCCCCGTATCTAAGTCGACTTAAGCCGACACACCTGGCTAATGACTGCCATAAAATATTACAATACAACAATGGGCTGTTTCCTAATAATAAATTTTAATTAAACACATAGTAAACAAAAGAACAGGACCATAAAATAATTTAAATGTTGTTAGTTCAAATGCCGACGGGTAATAAATGTGCTTTGTTTCAGCATTATCAAGTTTTAACTGCCAACAATTTTCTCATTAGGGGCCCTCCACAAATTAGGTTAGGTCACGAAATTTAGGACCCCTCCTATTCCTTGACACATAATGTCACACTTCGTCGACTCCCCCCCACCCCCTCTTACATATGATGTAACTGCAAATACGTGGTACTCGATCCATACACACTCATTAGTTGAGCAAAGAAATGATCAACAAACAGAGCTATAGTGCTTATGTTTACACTCACAGCGGCCAGGCACCGTAACTATATATTTGTTACTTGTTACCTTATATAGTGAAGGTGGGGAAGTCCGTCAGTGGGGCAACTCAGTATATCTCTCGTCATTTCCGTGCTGAGACTTTTGACTCTATGTTCGAATTGTAGTTGGCGTTAAATTACGTTTAAAAAGGGTAAAACATGAGAGGTATTCGAACTTACCCCACTGATGGACTTGCCTACCTTGACTATACTCATTTTTTTCAGCTTACATATTTTAAAAGAGTGTTAAGAAAATGCCATTTCTGATTTGAATTCGATTTTGGATATGCAATTAAATCGTATTGTTACACACAGGACTCGAATTAAAATGCCGTTGGAATTATTATATAGTTTATTAGAACTATACAAACACGTACAACACAGCAGAAATATAACCGAACACAACAAGTCCAAACGTAGTGCAGAAGGTCGTAATTCAATAAGATGTGCAAAGTCCGTTACTACTAGATTCCCGATTGTAGTACACACGTCTCGCTTCGATCGTGGTTCTTGCTCGAGTGCCCCTCCCTCAACCAGGCTATCGTTTTATACTGCAGAATTGCAATGTGCCCGCATCGTAGTCGAATTAATCCGCTACACCTGGCTAATGACTTGGGCGCAAACGGTCATAAAAGAGTGCAATAAAACAATGGTCTGTTTTCTAGAAACTGTACAAACACGTATAAAACTGGTACAAAGTCCGTCACTATATCGCTAATCGGAAGTACTAGACACGTCTTGCTAGTATCGTAATCGTCGCTTGACTGCCCCACCCCTCCGTTCGGGCATTGTTTTATACTAAACTGTATAATACCGACAAAGGGGCCGCGTTCACTGAGTTAATCTGCACATCTGGCAAGCTTCAACGCAATCCAATAAAAACAAGAATTAATTAGTTCGACACTAATGACGGCCATAAAATAAGTACAATAACAATAGGATGTTTTTATTTTTTTAACACGAAGTAAACAAAAGAACTCCGAGTGCAGGAAAGGCAATAAACTGCGTTTTACGACAGCCAGGTATGCGTTCTTTGTCGGTATGTAACAGTATTATCCGATAGTTTCAATTACAAATTTTTCAATTTTTCTGTACAGGAACGGAGAAAGCATACAATTTCTTGCCGCCTCTCGTAAGAGGCGACTAAACAGCCCACAGCCAGGTGACAGGATATTTGCCCGTCTGGATGGCTACTCATGGCTACCACCCTTGGTCTGAGTATACCCCCATCACAACCTTGAGTTGTGCTCCGGCATAAGGTGCCAGGTTCCAGTTCACTTCAGTCAGTTCAGTTCACTCCAGTTCAGTTCATTCCAGTTCATCACTTAAGAGTGCAGCAGCGCATTTGTAGCACCTTAGGTGTTGAAAATATCCATAGGCTATGGTAACCACTTTCCATCAGGTGGGCTGTCTACCTGTCTGCTGAACTTATACAGTAAAAAATCGAATATTTTTTTAGGAATAAAAATAATTACAAAATAACGATATGATAGCGATGAACGAAACATATAAATGTTATGTACGTACGGTAGGTACGTAAATATTATGTATTGTTGATGTTAAACACTTCTTTAAATATTAGCTCGTTGTGGACTGTAGATATTTTAAATATAAAAGAAAACTGCGCGTGCGTAATATATGACGATTTTTATAGCAATGGAGGGAAAAAATATACCTACAAATAAAAAAATCGAAATGTGTGCTGGGACACATATTAGAAGTGAAACTTCAACGGACAAGTGGAAAACGAATGGCAACGGATAAGTGGAAGAATGAATCGCAACGGACAAGTGACAAAATGAATTGCAACAAAATTTTAACTGGAAGTTTTACGGGTAGATTCTTAATGTACTTGTCCAATTTGAAAACCTGCCCGTAAAACTTTAACTTAAAATTTTGTTGCGATTCATTTTTCCACTTGTCCGTTGCGATTCATTTTTCCACTTATCCGTTGCCATTCGTTTATCCACGTGTCCTTTGCGATTCGTTTTTCAACTTGTCCGTTGAAGTTTCACTTCTAATATGTCCCAGCACACATTTGGATTTTTCGCAGGTTTACTGCAAATTATGATTTGGTTAAGTTAGGTACATATTAATGAATGCATTTTTTATTTAAACATATTTTATTTTATCAAACAAAAAACTGAATTCGATCCGGAATCAAAAAAACATTCATAGTCTACTCTAAAATTATACACATACAACGGAACATTAACAAATGCGCATCTTTCGTCATCAACTTCATTCGGACATCAAATTATGATAACAGAAAAATATTTCCAAAAAAAATAACTCAATAAAATTTCGTTTACTCATGTTCTGATGAAGAGGCTCCGAAACTACTGAACTGATTTGAAAAATTCTTTCACTGTTGGCAAGCTACACTATTCCCGGGTGACATAGGGTATATTATATTTACAAATAAATTAGGGGTCCTTACTAAAACTCCAATAATGTTACCGAAGGTGTAAAAAATACCTAAAATCGCATGCGCTGCGAAAACTATTGACGATAGAATAAAATAATGTACTACGACTTTGCAGAACACATCATTATCTACAAAAAGTGTCGCGACATTATATATATAACTATTACAGTTATGCCACAATAAGCGTTCTTTTATTTTAAAATTTTAATTAAAATGCCGCCGCTAGAAAATGCTCTTTATTTGTATCTTGGTATTAATCCTTATCAAAATAAATTACTTCATATTCAAGACTGCTTCAATACCTTTATATAACTTTTTGAATTATTCAATTTGGACATTCCATTCGAAAGATATCACGAGTTTAAAAAATGTAAGAATTAGACCACGTGACCGTGACGCGTTTTCGTGAGCGAAAAATCGTAAGACCCCCTCTATAATAATAATCCCGCAGGGGGGCTTTGTGGCGAAGCCTTACGTGAGTGGCGATACCTCGTACCTGACTCCGGGGGCCAAGACAAGGCCCCCGCCTCCGTGCTTGCCTTAGCCAGCCGGCACGGAGTGGAGATCGCTAGAGCTAAGACTCAAGCTCCAGGGGTGGAAGTGATAAATGGCCTAATGTCGGAAGTAGCTTCGGTGAACCTGCAGCCCACCTCTCTACACCCCTTAGCCACTCATACCCATGTTGCCCCTGCCTTTTATGGCATTTTTTGGGGCCCATGCAGGGAGTGACGAGTCACCGTCTGCCCATTTTTCCATGTTTCCCGAACATTGCGACGGGCAGACGCCATAGTCCCCATATTCCCAGACCGCTAGTACCACTAATAGTTCACCCCAATAGCCCGGTACTTTTTGTCTTGATTTCCCACAATAGTCCTACACTGGCCGGGGCTTGTCCTTGGGTACATTATTATATGGTGTAGACAGGGATAATCGCCGGTCAGTGTCACGCCACATATTTACATTAAATTTGTCAAGGGGCCTCTACGTGTTGGCCTCCCCATGGCCCCACGCAAGCCCTCCAAAAGTCCGGGCCATTTTTATGGCCCGTGGTCTTGAAAGGCATACATATATAATAATAATAAATTTTATTGAACTGAAAAATGTTACAAATTATACTTGCAGTTACAATGATACTTAATTTAAACTAAACCTTAGAAACATAAATAACTACATTATAATGACAATATCATAATTATAAGTACGTATTTAAATCGACATTAACAATTTTGAACCTCTATATAGAAGTTTCACTTCGAAAAGAAACATCATGTTCTAAATTCAAATATTTAGTATTAGTGGCCAGTACTATGCCACACCAAAGTAATACATACTTTTTATTGGAGATTCCAACAGTTGATTATAACGAACTAATAAATACTAGAACTCTGCACTAGTATAATGACTATAAAAGACAAGAAACCTTTAATTAATCATAATTATACTAATCAGAAATTGAATAATGACACAAGGCCTATCATAATATGCCAATCATTTAATCATCTTATTTCTTAAGAAACGTCGAATTAATGACACATTCGTCACACACTAAGAGTTTCATCAATATATTATTGAATTCATATTTTAATGAATTAAGAAAAACTTGAATTAGAATTTAATTTATGAATATCGATTTTTAATTAACATTACTCATTGACATATTAAAGGTAGAATGTATCTGTGTAATTTGTCATAAATTACGTATCAATTATTAACAGTATTTTATAGTCTAGGTATATATTAATACGTGAAGCAAAAACACAGCAAAAACTTCGTACCCCTTTTTACGAAAATTGCGCGGACGGAGGAGTATTATATGAAATTTCGCATAGATTATAACATGATAACATTATATAGAGAAGGAGTACAGAATGCTAATATTGTTTTTAACTTATACATAAAAAATACATTAAATCAATAATAAAAACATTACACACACTACCATGTATTTGAGTCCAATTAACAGTGAAGCCTTGACGAAATCTGTGATTATAGCAATATAGTCTTTGACAACAGAACCTTAATAATGTTCAAACTTATCATTTAAACTAATTATTATCAATTTCGATCACGGGCGACCACTAGTAAATATAAATGTTTGTAACGGCAAATCTCTGAAACGGCTGGACCGATTTTGACGGGACTTTCACTAGTAGATAGCTAATGTTATAAAGAGTAACTTCAATTACTTTTTAAATGAGGATACCACGAAAAAAAATCTACGCGGACGAAGTCAGGTACAGTTAGTCTATAATATAATGAAAGTAATATCTTAATCAAACGTTACTAAAGCGGTTTATAACCATGATTACAATTTTATCAATTACTAAGAAATATCAATTAAACTTATATCTCCATATTAATCAAAACTAGTTGAATTTAATAATTATTTTTCACTTGTAATTAGGCAGTTGACCGGTCGGTCACTTCAAAGGCTATTTGAAACGTGGGTTATTCACTCAATAACGGTTAAATATTGGTATTTAGCAAAGTGAGAATTATATTTATTGCAGGAATACAGCAAATAGATGGTCTTCCTCATGGAAGGTGTTTAAAGTCGGGAGACTTTAAACACCTTCCATGAGGAAGACCATAGATTCGCAACATCAAGCGTGCCAAAGTTTGTTACGACGGCATACTCTAGACCAGGGGTCGGCAACCTGCGGCTCGCGAGTCACATGTGGCTCTTTGGATGTAGAGCTGCGGCTCGTTAGTTATACATCGCCCTCGATGTATAACTAACGAGCCATGCCATGCATAGCAAATGGGCGTACAGACAAAAGTGCAGTATCACACAATGCACAAAATTGTGATTAAAAACAAAACTAGTTGATCGTATAAGGCTGAAATCCGGAATACCCTTCTCCTTAGGTACACCTGCATGCTGGTAAGATTTTCTAAATTGTAAAATACATATTTTTTGTAAACAACAAAAAATGTCATTTTTGCGTATGCTCCTATAATATGAAGCTCTCGATATTTAAAAAAAGACATGGCTTCCATTGAGTTTGTTTGCCCAATGTTTGTTATTGAAGCACAAGTTAATCTTGTAAGTTAATAAGTTAATTGTTTTCATTTTTTATTTAATAATAAGTAATTATCTAATAATGTCACATACATATTATCTTTTTGTTGTGAAAAACACTACTTATATATGAATAAATAGATTTTTTTGTTATTATCAAAGACTTAATTTATGCAAGTAATATTTATTGTTGGCAAGACAAAAAATATTGCTCTTTGAAATTTCGTACATTGTATTTTTGACTCTTTCGACTCAAAAGGTTGCCGACCCCTGCTCTAGACCACGGGCGGTAGTCCAGATATATTTCCTAATAATTTGTGGGGGTTGTATGTAAGAATAGAGGAGTATAGAAAGATAAGACATAATGTACCCAAATGTCTGAGAGAAGATTAAAAGTAAAGAATTAATGTAATTTATAGTCAAAATTTATTTATATTTTTTATTTTATTTAAAGCATTATACAAATTCAGTGCAGATTAAAAATACCTGCTCCGATAGCTTAATCGATATAGTTTTTAAATTCCGCATACAAATTAGTTTATTTTTAAAAACTTTCAAGTTATGAAGAGATTAACTTAATGCTCAACTTAAATGTTATGGGTGTTTCTTATTTTTGTTTATCCGAATTAATTTGTAACGGAATTTTAATTGAAATAATAATAGGTTCTTTGACCGTAAGCTTACATATTTATGTTTTGAAGTAAAACTTCTTTAGGCGCGACTAGGAGGTAACTGGACGACAATGCAACGGAAGTCCGTTACGGCAATATGGCGTCGCAATATAGCGTCACGTACCATCCGATTTTCAAATATTTTTTTGTCAATAGATAGTTTATAAACAAATCAATCAAAAAAAATTGTAAAGTAAGTAAAAAAGTTTTACTTCAATCGCGTGTGGACGTTACACGCACTCTTTTTTATCTTTTTAGCATGTGCAAGGAAAGTGTGAAGTTTATATCGCAATTATTTTACAAGCTTTTATTTATCTTACAATGGATGTATGTAAGTTCGGGTGGAATCTTGCAAGTTCATTTTGACCAACTTCCCAGTTTCCTATTGAGCTGATATTTTGCACACATATGTATATCGCGTGACAAAGCAATAACATGGAGCCGACCTGATGATGGAATCGGAAGGTGGCAAGAGGAACTCCTATACTAAACAAGATATACCCTTTGTGTTTGGGCTCGTTTTACTTGTCTTGGCTAGCACTCTGCTGCTACATGATATCCAGGATCATAAAAGCTTGTATTTAAAAACCATTCTAAAAAGCTTATTTGGTATTCATTTTGGAATATGCCTTCCTGAGAAATATATCCGCTGATACTATAAATAAAAAAATTCCGTCAGCCTCTATGAAGTAGTAGTTTGAAGGAGCGTTTCAACTAGAGATGTGCTATGCATCGTTGTATGGATGCGTTTGATATCCACCGATCATATTCATTGGGCCATATAGGTGGTACTGACTGGCTGAAACTGATTCAAGTTAGCTGCGTTTTTTATATGGGAGGATGCGTGCTATACATGCGTGCCTTCCCTATTATCGATACGTCGCAGAGTTCGAGCTGAGTATCGAACTCGCACAGCTACCTTGCAGCAGCGCATTTTCATAGCCCATCTTACTCGTTCCACTACATAGCTTAGCATTTACATTCTCGCAACATAGCTGCATAGCACATCTCTGGTGGAAAGCAAGGAAAGGTGCAGTTCAGTATATACTAGGCAACGGGTGCCTGACACTCGTTTTCAACTGCACCCTAAGATGGACGAATGATGACTGTTATTTATACCATATATAATAACATTCTTCTGAATATACCTATATTATCAGTATCCCCACAATACACACACACATATATATATATGTATTATTACGAATTGCAGGACTCGAATTGCCGTTGGAATTATTACAGAGTTTATTAGAAGTATACAAACACGTATAACACAGGTACAAATATACCCAAACGCAATAAGTCCAAATGTAATGCGCAATTCAATAACACGCGAAAAGTCCGTCACTAAATAGATCACCGAACGTACACGCGTCTTGCTTCGCTTGTGGTTATCGCTTGACTGCCTCATCTCTCAATTGGGGCATTGCTTTATACTGTACAAATGCAATATGTCTGCTCGGCCGCGTGGAGTGATTTCCTGGAATCGCACCTGGCTAATGACTACCATAAAATATTACAATACACAATGGGCTGTTTTTCAAATCACAAATTTTAAACACGAGAAGTAAACAAAAGAAGTCCAAATGCCAAAAAGGTAATAAAATGTCTACAGGTATCAGGTGTGAATTTGTCTTTTGTCGGCGTTCAGGTCGTAACAACACATATTATATATGATATACGTATATGAAATTCTTAATATATATTTATAAACAGAATAGTTTTGTAGAGGTGGCAGATAAAATCATAAAATATATAAGAAAGATTGACACTGATATTTCTAGCTTCCGTTGCTCACCTAAGAGGTAGTTTTTCACTCCTTGCGAAAAGTGATAATTGAATGATTTAATTGTCTTAAAGGTTATATTGTTTAGCAGCTTTACAATAAAAATAAATTATCTATCACTATTATAAGCTGAATATTCATATTATAAAAGGTTTAGCTTTCGCGAAGTATCAAAAGCACTTTCTATCCTACATCGTAGCATACCTGTTATCAATGCATTATGTTGTACACAGCCGCGTGCGGTCTTAAGGCAGCCTTCCCATGACCTCTGCCCGCCTCACTTCCCAGCGCCACAACTCTGAACCGCCTCTGAACTAATAGGCGTACAAACTTAGATTCTAATGCTCGATGGAATTAATGACATGATGGGTGAATGGACATCATTTATTTATTTACATGGAGGAGACGAGAAAGAAGACAAACAACAAAAAACAAAATGTCATAAATGTGTCTTTCCATACAAAAATTTATCTCACTGACAGATTGACATAGCAACGCAGAACAAAGTAATGAAGCCTAGACTGAGAAAATTTGTATATATGTTTTTTCTATACTTTAGGTACGCACTTTGGTGTTGCAAATGTCCATAGGCGATGGTAACCACTGTCTATCAAGGGGGCCGTCTGCCTGTCTGCTTAACTCCTGCAATAAAAAAAATAAAAAAAATAAGAAAAGATTTTTGACAATTCAACCTTTTAAAGGATGAAAAAGGGATGAAAATTTGTATCAAAATCCGTCACGTTCAACCAAAAAATTTTGACAGAGGAATGGATTTTGATGAAACTTTACAATAATATAGCTTACACATCAGAATAACACAAAGGCTATAACTTATAAATATATCATTATCACAATTTTCCATCACGCGGGTGAAACCGCGTGAGGCAGCTAGCTCTCTATATGTGTAATTACAGTTGTCAATCCCAATTTTATTATTTCACCGACCGTAAGAGGTTTTATACGATACACCACTTTAAATCAATAGCATAAAGTTCAAAATTCAATGCACCTTTTCCTCTAATCTATGTGCAAAATAATTACCTTGAGTATATACAAAAAATGAAAATTAATACTAACGGGTAGAGAAATGTGTTTTATTTAGAATTAAATAAGATTGAATTTTCTGTGTTTATCTCTTCTTAGTGTCGCTTTTTCGTTTCATCGTGTGTCAAGTCACAATGATTTTAAAGCAGTTTCACTTCAAAGGTACATACATACATAACTTCACGCCAGATCCCTTGCGGGGTAAGCACGAATAACAGAGCGCCATTCAGGCTTACTCTTACACACCTCACTTGCTTCTTTGACATTCATAGCTCTTGTCATGCACGTAGTTAATCAAATAAATTTAATCAACTGGAATTATTTTAATATTAAAAATAATAGAAATACCGCTAAACCAGAGTGAACGAGTCAACAGGCGATACACCTGTGTGCGTGTGTGAAATATGAATTTAGACTGTTCCGTTGCGAAGTGAAGACGATAGCTGATAGTGCTATGGGTGTTAGTTAAAGTGTAGGGCTGTCACATCCAAATAAATAAACATTATACAATGTTATTCTTAATAAACGCAATTTACTAACATCTATATAAAATTTTACCCTATAGTAGGTATAATGCTAAATAAATGCGGATGCTCAGCATTCTATGGACAGCTAGCCGAACAAATGCCTCCATATTGGAGATCACCAGAGACTATCGCCAGTATACCTACAGATAAGTACTGAAGTACTTTGGCCATATAGCCCGAAAGAATCCAGATAATATGGAGACTTACGAGACGGGACCGACTTGAAGAAAAAGAAGCAGGCATAAGCCCAAATCTAACAGTCTACCTTAAGTGTAGTATAGTTCTTTTAATACACAAAGGTGAGTGGAGATACTTATGGTAAATACGTGTCAAAGTCTCTGTGAGACCAAAAGTGGGTATGTTGGACGCCACGCTCACAAGTGATTGTCCCGTCAGACACGCACACTGTCGTAATATGCATGTTCATGTTCCATGTGTAAAACTCTCTCTCTCGCCTTCGCGAATTGCAATGATTCTAACCAAATTTACAAGACACTCAGAAGTCCTATTTAGACTATCTTGTCCTATTAATCCTATTTCCCAGACTGTTAGATTTGGGCTTATACCTATTTCTTCTTCCTCAAGTCAATCTCGTAAGTCTCTTGATAATAAATATGTAATAATTAAAAATATTAAAAAAAATATTAGACAACCCTAGTTTCATCAACAACAGTGTGAGTGTGTTGACCATTATTAATAACCCGGTAGATGGGAGGTCGCGGTCGACCCGACAGGTGACTTGCGAGGCGCAAGCGCACCGCCTATGCACGTATAGACGCGCGTGTGCGTACTAAGTTTGCATTTGTGTGAGTAATGTCAGAGTTTATGTGTTAGGATCGGGGCACACTAATGGAAATGACTAAAATGTAAAATTCTAAATTAGTAGATTTTTAGTATGTCTTTTTATTCTTCTATTTAGATTAGTGTTTTATTCTTTATATTTATTGAAAAACAATTCTGTTTTACTAGTAGTACTTCAAATAAAATGAAACAAAATGTTCAGGATTAATAGATTGATATGAGTACTTTATTATCAAGTATTTATGGATTACGGATATAATATAATAGTTTAACTGAAATAAAAGGTCATCGAATTATACAAATAAAGTATAAACAAAAATGTTATAAAAATCATTATTATATTTAGAACATGATAATTTATTGACCGTATTGTTTATAATCTGATTGAACATGAATAAACATTATAATATTAATGGTATTAGAAAATATAATAAACGGAATCTGTTGGCGAGAAAATATTTGATCCAGTTTATTGATTATATTATTTTTGGTAAAAACCAGAATGACTCTTACCCCAGTTGGGCAGGTGCGGTTTTTATTATTGTAATTTCTTTGTATATATCGGTATGTATATATCTGATTGTATATATTAAAAGAAATTGTTTTTTTTAATATAAGATAGATAGTTAGATAGATAAAACTTTATTGTACACCATTACAGAAAACTTACGAACTAGTATTATTCTAATTGGGTACAAAGGGCGGTCTTATCGCTAAAAAACGATCTCTTCTAGACAGCCCGTGGCTAGACTATTCTGATGAGGAGTGGTTATGGTGGTATACATAATTATTGTACGATTACTTACAGTTTAATAATATACACATAAGTTATATACACATACAAGATATCGTGATAATATGCAACTATTTAAACATAATAAACATATAACTATATGCAATATAATATCTATTCATATGCAAATGTGTTAGTGCTTGTGGTAAATACATAGTATAAACTACAATAATATATATCTCTAAAGACCAAATCAAGTAAAATCATCATTTATTGCATAAAACATGGTACATAAAAAAGATGGTAGGATTGTTCTATAGCTTCACATGTTTTTGCCTTTAGGGTGTGCAAAATGTTGTGCCTAGTACAATTAATAATTCTTATCGATTCAGTATTAATATTACATCAATATGTAATTTTTAAAAAAATAGAATAATAATATAAGGCCAAGGGGCATAAAAATGGTCCGGACTTTTGGTGGGGTTTCATGAGGCCATGGGAAGGCAAACACTTGGAGGCCTCTTGACAAATTCAATATCATTGCGTGAAACTGACCGGCTATTATTCCTGTATTTACACCGTATAAAAAAGCACCCAAGGACAAGCCCCGATCAATATAGGACTATGGTATCTGCCGGTCGCAATGTTCAGTGAACATGGACAAAAAGGGTAGGCGGTGACTCGCCACTCCACTACAATTATTATTATAATATTTAATCGATAGAATCATTAAAAAAAAGTTCAAGTGTATGTACAAATCAGACCGTATCTGTGTATTTTTGCACATATTTGGATCTGAAAAATATTTAACCAAGTCTCCTAGCTAGCAGCTAGGTTTAGGAAGGAGTAGGCCCAAGAAATACTGCCTCGAAATCGTGAGCTGATCCAACAGTCGCATGAAGTGGTGAAGGCATGTAAGAAAGCAAACCTCAAGGTCCGAAGTTGCTAAGAATTTTGATCCATGCGGTATAATTATTAGTGTATGCACATTCTATTCTTATTTTAAATAATTATCATAATATATTTTTAAAGTTATCGTATTACATAATTTAAAGTGATTAATACCGCAAAACTAAAGTCACCGACACAAACCGCTTAATTATAATTCTAGAAAAAAAACTTGTCATAGAATAAATTAATGTTAATTTCTAGTACAAAATCAGAGTGGACAAAGAATTTGTATTGTATTCACATTTATTTTGAAACACGTTGTTTTTAATGGCCTGGAATAATTAAGTAGTCGTTTTGTTTTATTGCCGTATTTTACTTTTCCTACAACATAGGTTGGTTTAGCATTTTAATGCGAGTGTATTTTAAAGGTAATTTATCAGAATGGAAAACAAATAAATTGGTAGTTTGACCGTTCTTTAATGGGAATATTGGAAACAACTTAATATTTTATAATTCAAGTTTTGAATGGGTATGCCTTTCACAGATACTAAGCATGTTGAATGTAACAGTATTTAAAAAAAACAAAATAATTATATATTTTCTAGATATGTATTTGTATGGTATGTATAATATGGAAAGTGGAAGTGAGGCAAGTCCAATCAGTATCCTCCCGTAATATACTTGTTAAGGATTACTACCTCAAAACGTATCTTTATGCTATTCAGTGATTTATTAAATAATATGTATTGCTTTTAATAGACGCACGTAATATATATAAATATATGTGTGTGAATATATAGATAGATAGATAGATAGAAAATACTTTATTGTTCACCACATACACATAAAGTAGATCATTTACAATAATTTCGTGTCAAGGCAGGAAAAAAGGGCGGCCTTATCGCTTTAGAGCGATCTCTTCCAGACAACCCCTATATATATATATATATATATATATATATATATATATATATATATATATATATATATCGAAGGCTTCATAACAAATGGGCGTACAGACAAAATTGCAGTTTTACATAAGGGACAAAAATTGTGAATAAAATAAAACTAGTTGATTTTATAAGGCTGAAATTTGTAATACCCTTCTATTTAGGTACACTTCCATACTGATAAGATTTTCTAAATTGTAACATGTATAGATTTTAGTAAACAACAAAAATAGGCATTTTTGCTTATACGCCTGTTTGTTATGACGCCTTCGATATATTATTAGCTTAGCGCCAAAAAACCGTCAATTTTTATGTCTCGAGTGAAGAAATGATAGTTTTTGATGTTTTAAGTAATACCTCCAAAAGACAGCTCTAAATAAAATAATTAACAGACATGACATTTCACTCCACATTTTTTTAAATTTAAAAAATAACCAAAAGTTGTTTTTTTTTATTCAAATTTTTTCTCGTTATGGTATAATTTTATACACCAAAAAATATAATTTTCTGAAAGTTTCAGTTCAAAATTTGAATTTTAGAAGATCGCTCATAATTTTTTTTAAATGTATTAGTGCATAGATTTTTTCGAGCGAATAAGAAAGTGAAAACTTTCTTTCGTTACGTGTTACGTTAAGAACAATGCAGAAGTTACTTAATACATCTCCTCCCTAATAGGCGACAGTGCACACGAGCATATCTGCAGGTGGTTTTCTACGTGCGCGTGAGGTCATTCAATCGCAACTCATTTGCACACGTGCAAATGTATTAAACGTGTATACAGTCAAACTATTTCACAACTTAAATTAAAATCTGTCATTATAATCTATTAATCTTTTTACTGTTTCTCATTTATATACTTTTTATTAATTTCTGCTTATAGGTATATCAATTTTCGTGAAATTTTTTAAAAGTAATATTACTTGAAAACGACGATAATGTACACTTATTTCAGTAAATTTGAATAATTCGTTAAGAACCGTAAAGAAGCGTTCAAACTTACTCTATCTCAATATGAATAACTTTCTATATCAATTTACTCAAATATAAAATCTTAAAGAAATAATTGACAGACTATCACACACATTGTATACCAAAGCTAGGTAAGTTACGCTGGTGTTATAAGTAGTATACAACGAACCAAGCTGGAGCAAATACCAGACCCCTAGGCCATAGTAAATAGTTGAAACTTCATTTACCATGGCAGGAATCGAACCTGCAACCTCTGCGCCGCAGTGAAGCAAGCCAGCAAAGGCTTAAGCCACTTAAACACAGAGGCCGTCTTTAAATAGAATCAAGATTTAAAAAAATCTAACCTTCGGTAAATCACCCGACACCTGAACTCATAAAGGTAATTACATACAATTTCGTTACGTAACCAAACGTGATATATTGTTCTTACGGTCTGTTCTCACCTTTATATTGCGACAGGTTAAATGAAGACCCGAATGCTGTTCTTGAACCCTGATCGCTTAAGGGTCATGCATATTTATACGTTATACTTTCGGAATTCGAAACGCGAGATCTAATAAATAAAGCTATCAGTGTAAATTAAACATTTTATTAATTGCTTCAAATCTTTTTTATTTAATGGATAACATTTGTATTCATGTTAGATAAATACATAACACTAAGGCCTGATTTATCAATCAACATGTAAAATTTATTAATTGAATAAAGTAAAATTAAAAATGTCAGTTGCATGTGTCAGTAAAATGATTTCATTTTTAAAATCATTCAGGTTATAATTTATTCGACTGATATTTTTATCTGACTATTGAAAAATAGGCCTTTAATTGCTCACTAAAATATAGGAAAAAATAGTCGGCTTAATCACTTAAAACCATCTTATTTAATTACTCTAATTTAGAGGATATTTTAAAATTAGTACGCAATATGCAATTTACAATATGTTAATTTTTATTTTAAAGTCTTCTTGGACATAGGATTACCTGAAGCAGAGTGCGATAATGCCGCGTGCATTCTTCCAATGCAAATGTATCCATATTAATTGTCTAGATTTATAAATAGTTGTCATTCATTTATTCATACTCTATAAATAATATATATTGCAGTATCATTTTATATACCAATAAAGTAAACCAAAATTACTTACATTATGTAAGTAATTGAATATCGTATAATATTCATGTATACCAGCTTTGACAAATATAATCTGTTTTATTCCTTCTACGGTTGTCTGCAAAAGATCGCTTTTTAGCGATAAGTCCGCCCATTGTGCACATTTAGAATATTTTTGGGCTATAAGTTTTTCTGTGTTTTCTGCAATGGTGTACAATACAGTGTTATCTCATCTCTCTCTCTCTCTCTCTTTCTAACGTTATAGTTCTATAATTTACTTTATTTATTTAATTGGGAAACAGAATAATTCTCATCCTTACATAACTAATACGTGTATCGGTTAATTGTTGTCAAAATTTTGACTTAAATTCAAGTAAATAAACGAATATCAACGAATTAGGTAAATTAGAAGGCTGGTGCTTACCTCGACCAACGGATCAGTATGGCAATCAAGTGAGGAAACGTAGCCATCCTTCTGGGCACCTTATCCATAGAAGACAGTGATATAGGCTCAATATTCTACTTATAGTCTTGAGGGACTATGGGAAGAATACAAAACAAGTAAGTTAAGTTTTCTCTTATTGTTTTCGATTATATGTAACTTTATTATTGTTTTGTGAATAAAATTTACGTATAGCAACGAATAAATGTCTACTATCCTTTAAAGTGCTAGTTAAGATTACAGTTCAAGTCTGTGATTGCTCGGATACAATCTTCGCGTTGCTTTTTTTTCGCTGTTTTTTTATTGTTACTTTTATAAAAGCCGATGGTTGTAACGTTATGTTTAACTTTAACACTTTCACTTGCACGTTCTCACGGTTTTGGTCTATTATGTGTTTTTTCTGTTGAGGTTACAGTTTTGTATGTTGAGTAACTAATTCAGGTGTTTGAGATGTTTTATTGGTTATGTTGAACCGATTCGAAGAGTTTGTTGAGACGATTAATAATGTAATGCTATTTAACTATTTTAACATAACTGATAATGGTCTGGCACTACAATTCATAGTTGCGTATACCTTAACTGTCTTATTAATAAATAAATATCTTACATATATAAAAATAAATGTTTGTCTGTTTGTCCTTTATAGAATCGTAAACTATACATTTGATCATGTGATGATCTTTAGCAAAGTTGTTGTGCATGAGCCAGAGAAGGCTTCCGAGTTGGTTCACAATTGGACCCAGTAGGAGGCGCTGCTGTCGGCATTTCGATTGAAGCTTTTCCGGGCAGGATGACGTCTACCGGAACAGCTAGTTTTGTTTAAAAAAAACACAGAGCCCACTAATGTCCCATTGCTGGGCTCGGGTCTCCCACTATAGGGGAACGGTCAATATACCCGCCACGCTTGTCCAAGGCGGCTTGGCAGGTTTCACACATCGGTTATCTCGATGTGCAGGTTGCATCGTGATGTTTTCTTTTACTGTTGTTAGCGCGTGGTAATTGTTACGATATGCACACTAGGTCAGAAAAATGCCTAGGTGTTGCATGCGTTCCGGCCAGGATCGAACCCGCACCCTTTGAGTTTGGGACGCGTTCGCTAGCCATTACGCTACCAAAATATGATATATAAGTAGGTAATAGACTTAAAATTTAATTTATGTGTTTCAGCGGAAATTATTATTTAAAATAAAAAGTTTTTAAATTGAATATTTTTAATACAAACAATTGGACTGTTACAAATTGAAACCTTGAATACCAAATAAAAATTAAACTAAGAAATAAAACTAATAAATACTAAAAATAAACTAATATTTTCTTTAGTTTCCGCGACTAGTATATATAATAAAACTACGTTTTGACGGTTTTAAGCACGGTAATTTATTTGATTTTTATTATACCGACGTTTCGGCCACGGTGATCACGGATGACAAACATGTTAAGTGTCAATGATTATCAAGTTTTATTTAGCCTACCGCCAACTTGTTCATTTTAATTATTTAGTTTCTATTATTATTAGACTAGGCTCCCATAGAGTAAATTAATAACCATAAACAAAAAGAAGTAGAATAAGATAATAGGCAGTACAACGGGCGACCTTATCGCTAAGAAGCGATCTCTTTCAGGCAACCCTTGGCAGGGATTGATAGGTTTTTAAGACTGGCGGTGGTGCAGTTAATAAATAATTATAAATGTTAAATAAACATAGTACATAATAATATAAATATATACAAATATGTATATGAATATACATATACATACACGTATATAAAATTTAGAAATTATTATACACAATAGAAAAGTAATGATTCTGAATCAGATTTTAAAAGCAGGGTAAGGATTTGGCTAGTTAGTTAGTTATAGCAATATGTAACTTATTCCAGAGACTCACAGCCTGGACGGTAAAAGAGTTGTTATAAAACCAGGACGCGTGTGGTAGTGTATTTATTCTGTATTTAACGGAGGGGCGCAAATTATGGGAGCTAGATACATTCCATTTTTGGATTAATGGCTGCAACGCATCAGCATTGATTTTGCCAAGCTACAGTAAGTAACGAGTAGTAGATAGAAACAATATACTATAAAGGAGATTGTGAATGTGAGTATTCCGGCGAAAATAAAAAGGTAACCACTTGAGTTCATATTGTTTTTCTTGTTTTCCCACACGAGTATTTCTCTTGTGGTCTAATCTTTATCCGTGTAGGAACGGAGAAAGAATACTTTTCCTGCGGCCGAGCGGCTTGTCGTAAGAGGCGACAAAGCAACCCACAGTCAGGTGGTAGGGCATTTGCTCGACTGCATGGCGACCACTCGTGGTCTAAAGTATGTCGCCGTAACAACCTTAAGTGGCAAATGTCCATAAGCGATGCCCGTCTGCTTGTCTGCTGAACTCCTGCAATTAAAAAAATATATAGCTTCTGAACTCATTGGATCTCATGTTTTCTGACTTTAATTTGATAAGACGCATTAACTTTACTGCTTACTGCCCACATTCCTGGTATTTCGGCATCTTCATTTGCGGTTAGGTTATTTAATTTTAGAATTACAAATCAGTTAAAATGTACTTTCAAATAAGCATCTTAAATAGCTAAAACCGCGAGATTAACTTAAATAACAGTAATTAAATAATAATATACTCGTATGGGACTAAAAGCCTATAGGCTATAATTGACGATTTGCCGATGAGATGATTGAAGTGGTTAAACCACAAATATTAATTTTACAAAGTTGATTAAAAATGTGAAAAAAATTGTTATCATAATTTTTGGTATAATAATTATGTATTGAGTCATTATGATATTCGACTCGCTCGATAAATGTTATGTTACTTCTCGTTTAAGTGATAACTCATCAAAGGTAGTAAACAGAAAAAACACAGAAAAATGGTGTGCGCAAGTTTTTCATTTTCAATTTTGTTACTAGAGGTTTCCCTGCAGATGGGCCGCGTGAAAAATCATCGGTAGTTCTTCATTACTTACATAAAAAAAATACGTTTTTTTAATATGTAAACCTTAAATACTTAAGTTTCTTGTTGAATTCATTATAATCACAAAGAAACTAAGTCAATATAGTGTAGTGTAAAACTGCACATCAAAACAAAAAGAAAAGTCACAGCCAACCCGATTTGAGTAAGTTAGTTTAGTTAACCCGTACTTCCAATCGTACCTAATACGTAAAGAATGACATGTGGGCAACCTGACAAAGTATTTCTTATTGAATTACAGCGACAGTTGTTTACATCACAATTGCAGCGACATCTATTTAGCTAATTTATCTATTTTATGAAAACCACCTCATTTATCAGGATAAAAAGTATCCTACTTGTTGATTCGGGATATGAGGCTAGGTCTGGGTCGGGTTTCATTAAAATCCGTTCAGCAGTTTTCACGTGATGCTCGAACAGACAGACAGACAGAAAGAATTCTTAAAAATGCATTTTTGGAATATCCTGGTCCGAATTAGACTCGCTGATTGTTTCCACATTTTTAAACGCAATTTACAAACTTGAATCATTAACAGATTTATTATAGTATAGTAGTTGAGTTTACACTGGAACTGCCTATTTCCCTTCTCACTTTCCAGCTTACTACCGTGAAAGTAAGAATAATGTACACCCAAACGGTAAATTAAAGCCAAATCTGCAATAATTAAAAAAAAAGTATTAAAATAATATGAAAGAACAATAGCTTATCTCTTTCTAGATTTAAAAGATTTTTTGAGTTATGTTTTTTACTAAGTGATTATCTTATCATTTGTTTTCCATTATGAAGGTAGACTGTATTCAGATACTCTGTGATGTCTGTAATGATCTCTGTGACATGTCAACACAGACTACTGTATTTTATCATTTGCTAATATATATATATATATATATATATATATATGTGTGTGTGTGTGTGTGTGTGTGTGTGTGTGTGTGTGTGGGTGTAGATTTATTCTTTAATAGAATTTCTATTCAGTTTTGTCGTATTTTTTTGTAAAATGTCTGTTAGACCCATTTACCTCCCAGCCGTCGATGTAGTCCGTCATTAATACACTATAATCATAATATACACGTTCATTAACGCTTCTCTTTATAATTATCTTAATAAACTAATTGAGCCTTCTTTGAACTATGATCGACATGAGAACCGATAGCTCTTATTAGTGTAATAGTTAGAATTTTTGAATACTTTTTTCTTTGTAGATTTAAGATTATAAATTTGTATGGAACGAAGTTCCTAATCGCGCGTTGCGAAAGGGGGCTAGACGGAAAAAATTAAGACCAAAAGTTGTAACGACACTTTTTGCTATAGTTGTAAGCCATGCGGCGTGCGCGTGTTTCTCTGTCTGTCTCTCTCTCTCACATATAAAGCAAGCCAGTTATTTTCGTTTCGTCTTTGTATTTCGCATTAAACAGTGTGGTGTCGCGCCGATTATTTTTGTTGAGTGTATACAGGTTTTTTGTACATAATTAATAATAAAACTTTAAAAAAATAAAATTTTATTATAATTCCCTTGACGTGACGTGTCCCTTGACACCTCTCAAGTTTTTCATTGAATATTTACAAAGATTCATCCGTGTAAGAATGAAGAGAGAACACAATTTCCTGTGACCGGGCGGCCTGTCATGAGAGGCGCCAAAACAACCCACAGCCAGGTGGTAGGGTATTTCCCCGTCTAGATGGCTACCACCCCTAGTTTAGATAATACAGCCATAACAACCTTGAGTTGTGTTCCGTCATTAGTGACCATGTTCCAGTCTCCCCTAAGAGAGCAGCAGCGCATTTGTAACACCTTGGTTGTTGCAAATGTCTATAGGCGATGGTTACCGCTTTCCATCAAGTGGGCCGTCTAATGCTAATCTCCTGCAATAAAAAAAGAAACTTTTTATTCTGTGTACTGTCGGGTAGTTGATAACTTACTCCGAAATTAAACACTTCTATGAACGGTGTTTTACTTCTGTTTAATCCTTCATTGAATACGAGAATAATATAGCAAGTTAGTGTTAGGATATCTATAATATTACAAAATTCTAAACATGCCATGTTTGTACATTGAAGCTATAAAAAAAAACTGGAATAGACTATATAAACAATAGACAACACGATGAACTTTTTTTCGATTTCTTGTCTGTTTGTTCAGGATTCACGTAAAAACTACTAGGGCGATTTTGATGCGGTTTACGCCGGTCGACGTCAAATTTACAGATTAAAATCTGCGCTACTTTTTATCCTGGATTTAAAATGGCCAGATTTTTCACTGATCGGTAGCAAATTGATGTAAGAAAATTTGTGTTCTTACCCCGAGTCTCCGGCAGGAATTTTCCCGGGAGCGATTCCAAGTTTTTTGTGTGCATAAAAATTCGCTTATTCCGACACAGTTTTATCGAAAAGGATAGCTTATATTGTTTTTTAAACGCTGCGATACTTTATGCCCCGGAAATCCCGTGGGAATTTCAAGTGTTAGTTATATTATAGTTTATCACAAAAAATCTTAAGGTCTTTTATATTGTTCATAAGAAAATGATGTTTGGTTCACATTATCTGTGGTCTACCTAGTTCATTGCAACACAGTGATCCCTGCTTTGATTCCTGGCATGATAACTTACGTAAATTAATTTTCTGTTAATAATTTTGGGTTCGGTTGGTAGTCGGACATGTTCATTCTGTGCATATTATAGTGGCCGAGACAATCTATGAAACGATATATTGTATATAATTATGTATTTTTTAAATTCGGGTTAATTTATTTCTACTAATTAGTTTTTAATAACTTAATTTTAATTTGAGTTTTTATTACTTACAACACAAGCGTAAATTGTTTCGCTGTTATATACAGTATGTGTGGGATTTTTCTTTTCAGTGAATACTAATATTATATATATTATATTATATATTATATAGTTTTTTTTTCGTGCAGGAATGGAGAAAGAATACAATTTCCTGCAGCCTAGCGGCCAGTCCTAAGAAGCGACAAATCAACCCATAGCCAGGTGGTACGGTATTTGCCCGACTGTATTACCACCCCTGGTTTAAAGTATGTCGCCATAACAACCTCGAGTTGTGTTCCGGCATTAGTGACCAGATTCCAGTCTCCCTTAAGAGAGCAGCAGCGCATTTGTACCACCTTTGGTGTTGCAAATGTCCATAGGTGATGGTAACCGTTTTCCATCAAGTGAGCCGTCTGCCTGTCTGCTGAACTCCTGAAATATTTTAAACTATTACATAGCTTTTATCGCTGGCTTTGAGCGCGGCGACCGAATCAAGAAATTCCGTAACGAAAATAAAACCTAACACCCCCCACTCCGCCTACCATGTAGCTCGGCCGAGCGTTCGCTTAACGTGTATGTATATGGTACTGTACGAGGCTCGCACGGATCGAAACGAGCTGCTCCGAAATCGGACGAATACGTAAGCAGCTGTTTGTGAGAATGTATATAGGTGTATAGGTATCTATCATATCATTATAATGCCACACTCACCGCATATGCGCCCCGTAAGTATACATGTAGGTATATATGTATACATAGGTGTACTTATGTACAACAGTGAATAGCAGTTGCTGGTGAATAGCTGTACGCGTAAAAGTTGTGCATAAAGTGTTTTAAATATGAATAAACAAAGTGCATTTATTATTATTTTTTATAAAGATAGCTATTGTCGACACGAAATGCAAACGTCTCAAAGAACCTTTATCGATAGATATCTACTGTATCCTTAACAATCGCATTATAAAATACCCTTTAAAATTAACATCCAATCAAACTAATGAGCGTGCTGTCACTCGTATGAATGAATGATCCGAGACATTCCATTCGTTCTTAAGAAAGGCATAATTTATCTTTTGTGGATGCGATGAGATTGGGATCTGAGATTTGAATGTGTGGTAGCCGCTACTGAAATAATTGTTATCGCCCCAAGCTCCGTGTCGAACTTTTCTCTCTGATTTGATTGTCTGATTTTTAAATAGTGCTTTATTGTGTGGGAATTTTATCGATTGTGGTTAGATAGTGACAGATCTATTATTGTAACGGTGAAAGTTTGTTCCAAACTAGCTTTACCCGCGACTTCGGCAAATTTATTAACCCAAATTTTAAAAGCAGCCTAAGTTACTCGTTATAACATCAGCTATCTGCCAGTGAAAGTCTTGTTTAAATCGGCTCAGCCGTTCCAAAGATTAGTCGGAACATCCAGAAAGATAGAAAAAATGTTTAAGATTGTATTTTCGGAATCTTCTGGTCCGAATTATCCCCCGTGATTTTTTTCATATTTTTATTTTGACATTACAAACCAACACTTCAATTTTATTTATCTATAAAGGTTCTATTTCTATCCCCAGAGCCTGTATACAATTTTCAAGCTCAAAATTTTTCTTAACTTTTATTTATTTTTTCTCTGTAACAAGAAAGACGTTAAAATGTTTATATTTAATCTAGCCGGCAAATAATAATAAAACTACGTTTTAACGGTTTTAAGCGTGGTAATTTATTTGATTTAGGTTTATCCGACGTTTCGGCCGCTTTTCAGTGGCCGTGGTCACGGAAGACAAAGATGACATTTGTCAAACGTGAAAAGCGGCCGAAACGTCGAATAAACCTAAATCAAATAAATTACCGCGCTTAAAACCGTTAAAACGTAGTTTTATTATGTGTACAAGTCGCGAAAACTTAAGAAAATATTACTAGCCGGCAAACTTTTTTTTTTTTTAAATTGAGAACAGCAGACAGCCTGAAATTCCACTAAATAGCCAAGTAGTTATCGTCGCCAGTGGACTTTTAAATCACCAAAGGTGTACTGCCGGGGACTGGTATCTGGCCTCTAATGTCGTGTGTCGTGACCAACCACCAACCGTACCGTATCAACCGTTTATTTGCCTTACCTTGCCTTATCGGTTAAAATTTGACAAAGCTCATGTCAAATTATAATACTATGTAAGCAATAACAAACTTCTATCGATGGTAAAGCAAGTAAATAAATAGTAAGACACAGGTCACAGATTAGACCGCGCCGCTACCACCCTGCAGCCGCACTTTTGCTGTCATGCGGGCATCGGCGGTGGGGCGGCGTGAAAGGGTAGATATCTGTTGGGATGGTGCAGCATTTTTGCAGTGAAACACAGTTTTATAACAAAAGGTTTAATTTTGGATGTGTTGCCTCGACAATAAGCAAACTGACTCTCGTCCATAGATTGCAATTGTTAAAAACATAGTAAAACGCTGATCTTTAAAGTTTGCTTATATACCGAACTGCAGCATGGTGGAGGCGTAGCAGCGGTGCCGTCAACACGAGATATAGTTTTATTCAATATTAAATTCTCATGAATTAATTTTAATAACATTTAAATTAATTATTGATTAATATATTATATTGTATCATAGATCCACTTTCCCCTATTAACCAATCAAACAAGAGTTCAAATTCTCTTCCCATATATCAGTATTACATAAAAGATCAAACCAACAAGGCGGTAAAGTTCAAACAAAGCGATATAAGTAAATATAATTACCTTACTACCTTTGAATATTATACCTCATCAAATTGTTAATTATCAAAATTAATTAGACTCACGTTAAATCATATGATGATTAATGATGATAGATCTTTACCGATTCGAGTATTATTAAGTATGAATCAAAAATACGTATGTTTTATTAATACAGTTATATAAAATATTGATTATTATTTTATGAATATGAGATAATTGAATTTTATTTATTGGTACAAGATATCTTAATGTAGGTTGTTTATTCTTTTACTATGTTATTAGACTTTAATTATAAAGGATTAAGATGGTTTTTCTTATGTTGATTGTCTGTCATCTAGTTTTAAAAATAAAATAAATTTAACGCTTTATCAAACAAACTACAATATAGTTCATATCATTTGTTATTATAGCCTAGGCTTTTTATCCTATTTTCCGGAATAGAAGGTATCCTCATCTTTATTATCGAAAGCACGTATATACCTTTAGTATTTAAGTTTATTTCCAAACCCATGAAGGACAAACAAACAAACGTAAACATTTAAAAAATATAATTAAATCGTTCGACAAATACGCATAAACAATAACGGCCCATAAATGTCCCATTGCTGGGTTCGGGCCTCCCACTATAGGGGAACGGACAGTATACCACGCTTGTCCAAGGCAACTTGGCAGGTTTGACATATCGATTATCTCGATGTGCATGTTGCATTACGATGTTTTACTTCACCGTTGGTAGCACGTAGTAATTGTAACAATATGCACATTAGGTCAAAAACGGTCTAAGTGGCGCATGCTTTCCCATTTTTTTCCCATTACGCTACCACGACTTTTATACACAGATTCAACACAACACATTCACAACTTTTATTCACAGATTCAGAAGGTCGGAATTAGTATATATCCTGTGACATTGATAAAAATGTCCTCCTTCCAGGATGTAATGAAACATCCGCAACCAATTGAATTATTTAATCAATCAATTGAATTATTTAATCAATCAATTGAATTATTTAATCTAATTACTTCGACAAAATATCAATTTTTCATCAACCAAATCTAACATGGATATCGGTTTCATAATTTGTAAATCGATTCGGCAGCCGGTAACTCGATAATGATATCCAATTATCGATAAGATACGCTCGACTTTCAATAGACAAGCTGACAGACCGAGAAATTATAATAAATGTTTTATATTTTATACACGGTGGAAACAATCACTTCTCTTACAATACAAGGATCAAGTTAAGAGCAGATAGCGATAAAATTATAATTTACTAGCATCGAATAAGATCTATTCAATGCTGTCGCAAATTGCGGTTTTGCCAAAGAAAATCAATGTAACAAAATGACTCTCAATAATTTTGGATGTATACCATGACTACTTGATATCCAAATCAACTGATATATTTTTTATCTTTCAAAACGTGGAAGCTGCCTAGGTTTTATACATGCATAACAAGTTAATGCCATATTTTTAACGAGTCAAATAATGTACAGTTTAATGAATAATAAAAATTAGTTCTATTAATATTTTAGAAGTATGATAGGAGCAAGATATCATACGCCCACCCCTCTATAAGATGATTGTTTTAAAATTATGGAATGTGCCACTTAGCCAATTATAAACAATGAATAAATTATCTCTTAGGTTATAATAACAATATTCTATTCTCTGGAATTGGTTCCATAGCTATAGACGTTGATTTGATCAATTTCACATCAAAATAGACAAAGTCAGGAGCAAAGGTTTTAAAAATATATCTATTATTCCACCTCAATACACCAATGACTTTACAAAGCTAATTGTTACATTGCATTCTCAGAATTAACGCAGAAATCATTAGATGTTAACTCTAAAGAAAAACTAAACTGAATGAATTAAGTTATCATTTTTTTATCTAAGGAGACAGGAGAGAATTATGTAACCATTTTAAAGTGTAATAAAGAAAACAAGAACAATAATGTATAGAAAAGCGACATAAAATACCGTCAATTGACCAGACTGATGTAATAACACAAGCAAATAACTATCAGAATATTTACCCAACGAACCAAACGTTTAAACCACACAGATTCGATATTTCTATCTATCTTTATTGGCTTAGATACTCCAATTTCGTCTTATCACAATCAAGATAGTATTGATCTGAAATAGATCTTTTGTAGTAAAAAAACTATTTTATTACATCATTGAATTTAAATCACATGCTCTTGTGGCTTAAACCATTTAAATAAAGTCCAACACTTGGTAGTCTGTATGATTGATATCAAATTTCGTAGATAATCGAAAAGTGATTTTTGACGGGCAATATTTATTAGATGCAGACTGTGGTGTTCTTCCTTCTATATCGTCTGTTGCGAATGAAAAAACACTTCAATTATTACGTGCGACTGTGCTTAATCTATTTTGCTCGAGGCAGATACTTGAGTTATTGTATTTAAGAGCTAGAGGTCAAAGGTCTTAGATAGAATTCGTATTCGTTGCTATTGGCGTGCTTTCTGTATTTATAAGAGTCAAGAACCGTATCTCTACAAAGCAAGGGTTTGCACAAGGATGCCTACTCAGCCCACTAAAACTTCCAAGATATAATTGTTGCATATTAGATAATTCAGAAATATTTCACTACTCTTCTACTATATATTAGGTCTTCGGAAACCTCCCTGATTCAGAAGTACTGATAGTATACCTCGTTATGCTTGATCAAATTAAATTGGCAGATTTCAGGCAATATCAATGTGTAGATTTCTTTGCAGTCAGCACGTGATAATTTAAAAAAATGCACACATGTGTATTTCCGGGCATAGATCTTGAGCGCTATGGAGCGTAGGGAGGGCTTTTCACATTGAGCGTAGGTAGTCGATGTGGTGCGATTCATCAACATATCAATAATATAATGTTCTTGTCCTTTTACTCGAAAGGTAGTATACCTCATACTTTGATTACATCCATGATCATTGAAACGAAACGTAGATACCCCAATTACTCAGCCTACATAAATTTCACAAGAGTAAACTTAAAGTAAAAACTAGGCATTCAAAATAAATTTACTTCTCCAAAAAATATTATCAATCAATAAATTTTGTTAAGTTTATCTACGTTTAGCTTAGTCAACGGAACATTATATATCATTAAAATCTCGAGAAAACTTAGAGTAGACGAAATTATTTCATAACCTCATGAAACTGTTGTCGTTCTGATTCAAACAGACCGGACCAATTATTTTAAATCAGAAGAGCTTAACTAATCTAATTAAAAATCTAAATCGAGAGACGGCTCGAGCTATCTTGAGGCGAATATCGGCCATTACCTCGGGACAGTACTGCTATGGTCAAAGGTATCGAGGTCGCTTGGTGGCGAGCGACCCGACAGGTGGTAGAGAGAGCGATAAACCATTCCATTAGATTTGCTTAAATATTGTGATATGTAGACTGTAGGTAGACTGCACAATCTCGCTAGTAAGCGCTGGATGAGGAACGGGATGCGTGACACCGTGTTAGAGAAGCCTACGTCCAGCAGTGCACTGTGCTTGACTGAAGACGACGTAAACGTATCTGTCTTGATACAATACGCTTTAAATTCTTCTTTTATTGCATTTATTACAATGTTGGTGGCAAAAAATACATAATTAAAAATATATTAATTCATTGATACAAATGATATGGATTATAAAACCGAGATAATTTGAGATGTACTGTACACACGTACCGGACTAATTTGAGATCCTTTAATGATCAAACTTAAAAAAGTAGCATCATGTCATCATCATCATTAACATGTCTGCTAAAGCTTTTTTTTAATATAAAGAGTAAAGAAATTGACTGACTTGATTGAGAAATTGATTGACAGTTTGTTGACCCAAAAGTTAATTTTTAGAAATATTTTCATGTTAATAAAGATAATCCATAAGTACATGTTGAGTACAATTTTAGGGAAAGTATAAATAAATATGATTTAGCTAACTGTTATGGTAAGTTCAATTTACATATTAATTGTAAATAGTAATCAATAAGGAAGAGAGTTTACTTTTTAATTTGTTCTTATTAATTTTAAAATACAGGCAAAGTTTTAATCGAGTAAGACAAAAATTAAAAATCTTCATAAATCGCTTCGCTCATCACCTCGTTCTCTTCTCTTGCACCTTACTCGCAGAGCAACCTTTAACAACATTGAGATAACAAGTTACTTATGGCGTGCTTACAGTTCTGATCACAGATTTCCACCAGCGGGATCTTTATGGACTGTGTGTTTCTTAGGTAATTATTGCTATGGATATCGGGAACTGAACTTTGCTTGTAGCGGGCATGGAGATATTTGAATACGGAACTAAGGTTGTGCTATAAATAAGAAATTATTTTCATTTCAGTTTGCATCCTATTGTTAGTGATAAACATTACATCTATGTTAGTAGTCTAGGAGGCTGGTTCTTGAATTAGGTTAAAAAGAAACCTGTGGTACAGGTCACCAGGATCAACCCCTTGGCCTTGATATTTGGACAATTAAGAAAAATATACTAGTAAAATTATTGTAAGTAATCGAGTTAGAGTGAGCCCTTCAAGTGCTTAGGTGTGATGTATTGACTATGTATCTGTAAGTTCGCATAGGTGATATAGGAATAATTATGTATGATGGAGTGAGAATGAATGAGTCAGAGAATGTAAGATTCATATGTTGTATAAGAAGTATTAGGAGCGGATAACGAAATAACACAGCATAGTCATTTAAGAATATACAATAATGCATAAAAGCAGACAGAATGGCCTAATTCCACATATTCTTCGACATATGCCTCACACAGCACCGAAGGAGATCGGAGGCTATTCTTTCTGCGAACACCCTCAGGGTACTACTGGTGCTAGCCCGGATTCTGAACATTAAAAACGGGGCTTTCTTACGCCTGATGGCGTAAAAGTCATCAGTACGTGCCTCGGCGAACATGATGAATGCACTACAGAATCAAGGCAGCCCCAGCAGCATCCTGAAGATGTTATTATATTGAACAAGGATGGAACTAATAGCTTTTAGTGTATAATAGCTGAATAGAGAATAAAGGCTGCTAGCTTAAAAATATTTACTTTTAACTTTAGGTATTGTAGTTATAGGTGTAGTCAAAAATCAGAGAACCTTAAGCGACGGCGCTTATAGAATCGCTTAGTAAAATTTACACGTGTCTAGATGTACTAGTAGTTGTAAGATATAGCATTAAGTTCTACTTAATTTGATACTTGTTATGTTCGTCATACGTATCTGCTGCATTGGTACGAATGTCATCCGCTATGACGTCAAGCCAGCATTTCTTGGGCCTAGTGATGAAATTTGACAGGACGTTATAAAGAAGTTTGATTATATTATTATCTGGGATACAAATGTCTAACCATGCCGCCTCCACTAGGTCTCTGTAGAAAGGATAGGCCATTCTAACAGCCTATGTGTGTGTTATCACAATGTCCACCTGTCTTTACTTACGTATGTAATATCTCAGAAAATACATCGATTATCGTTACGATTATATGAATGTTAATCATTAACATACCGAAAATTATTCTTCTGACCATTTCTTCATTACAAGACATAATTAAGTATTTTCTTAATTATATTTTATTATATTATTAAAAGTATCCACGTCCAAAGAAATTTATTTTAACGGCTTAACCTGCCATTAGATGGGATGATTAAATTCCTTACATACGTTACTTTATACGGCAATTTGCATAAAAACTAAAAATGTAGCAATTAATATTAAGACCATTCGGTGTGATATGCGAAAAAATACGATAATCGAATTATTTACGAGTATTGTAACACTCTTTTTTATTAATATATCGATTTTTATTGATTCGCAAATCGATTCTTATAATAGAATTGTTAGAGTTTGGAAGTTTCAATATGCCATGTATATGTTTTATGCAAGTCTAGATTTTTGGTTGTGATATTGTAAACTGAAATCTTATACTAATATATAAAGCTGAAGAGTTTGTTTGTTTGCTTGAATGCCCTAATCTCAGGAACTACTGGTCTGATTTGAAATATTCTTCCAGTGTTAGATAGCCCATTTTTCGATCGGTTTATATATAGGCTTATATATCATTACGCTACGACTTATAGGAGCGGACCAGCATGAATAATGTTTCAATCTGAAATATATTCCATCGTATGTATAGTGCTATTTAAGCTGACCGTCAATTTTTGAGGACACGACACTGACAGTGGGACTGGTCCACAAATTCAAAGTCGCTCAACGGGCTATTGAGTTACATATGTTAGGTGTTTCTCTTGTGGATACAATCAGATATGAGGACATCCGTAAGAGAACGAAGGTATCCGAATTACCTTGCAAAATTGGCAAGCTGAAGTGGCAGTGGACCGGTCACGTCTGTTGCAGGACCAACGGCTGATGGAGCAAACGAGTTCTGGAGTGGAGACTCTAATGCCTAAATAGAGGGCCTAGAGTATAAATATAAGTGGATATTGGATATTATATTTATTTTTATGTTCTTTGAATTTAAAATTGTTTCTGTAATCGGGCTTGTCATATAAATAGTATTGGTAACACACCAACCATATACTAAACTCAATATAATTTTATTTATTTAACAAGATAAAAAATGATAACTACTTATTGAATTATACGTAGCATAGAAAACCTCTGGGGTTTATATTTATGCTATAGATATCTCCGTCCGTGGCATTTAACAATTTTAACATCACATTCGGTTTAAAAAGTACATTTTAAGTTTATTTTTGGTGTAATGCTTTCCCTAAACTCAACGGTTAGTCATTTAGCAAACGCGGAAGTAAATATGCAGTGTGCGCTTGCCGTACATGTTGTTTGCCCGAGTGATGAACCGGTTTTGGGCGATGGCTCGCGTGTATAGTGTTTTACTAGTGTTTGTAGGTCTTTGATAAAAAAATTGCTCTTTGAGCATCATTTTCTTAAACTGCTCTTGTACAGTAAAACCCGTTTTTGGGCGATGGCTCGCGTGTATAGTGTTTTACTAGTATTTGTAGGTGTTTGATAAAAAAAATTGCTCTTTAAACATCATTTTCTTAAGCTAATTTCCTTTTTATTTTTTCATTATTTTTATTGCAGGAGTTCAGCAGACAGGTGGACGGTCCACTTGATGGTAAGCGGTTACCAGCGCCTATGGACAATTGTAACACCGAAGGTGCTACGAATGGGCTGCTGCTCTCTTAAGGGAGACTGGGACCTGGTCACTAATGCCGGAATACAACTCAAGGTTGTTATAGCGACATACATTAGGCCAGGGGTGGTAGTCATCCAGTCGGTCAAATGCCCTACCACCTGTGGGTTGTTTTGTCGCCTCTTACGACAGGCCGCCCGGCCGCAGGAAATTATATTCTTTCTCCGTCCCTGCACGGATAAAAATGTAGTATTACATATTGTAGTCAATGTAAGAAGGTCGTATATCGATAAATTATTTTAAACACCGTTTGCCGCGAACATCTTCGCGACCAGTGACGTTTTCGACACATACTAATTCAATATAATTTGAATTTTATTGACGATGACGTGATTTACCTACTAGAATATTTATAACCTTTTTTATTCATTAAGTTTTTTTTGTTATAAAAACCGCTACTAGTAGATCCATATGAATTTAAAGCATGACATCATTGGGGTTTGAGTGATATTAATATTTTTATTGCTGTTATTTAAATTATTGATGCTGTTATTGTCAAATTTACTAATATATTAGTTATATTGCAAACCTATACTATGTTTATATTGTAGTTGTTGTTTGTTGCTATACGAGTAATATTTATTTATTTGCTCTCAAAACAAAACATAACATACGTAACTCTAGAAAAGGGTCTTAATGACCAAAACTTGGTGAGAGCCTGGTGTCAGTATAAGGAAAAATCGTGTGTGACTGATCACCAGCCTCTGTTCCCTGAAAAATGTATTGTTAATTATTGATTTACTGATTATATTGATAAGAGTTACAGGACTCGAATTAAAATAAATGCCGTTGGAATTACTATAGAGTTTATGCGAACTGTACAAACACGTATAAAACAGGTGCAAAATAAAACTGGATGCAACCAGTTCACACTGCACGATTCAATGCAATTCAACACGGGCAAAGTCCGCCACTATGTCGCTAATCGGAAATACTACACGCGTCTTAATCGTATTGTAGTCGTCACTTGACTACCCCACCCCTCCGTTCGGGCACTGTTTTATACTAAACTGTATAATATCGACAAAAGGGCCCCGTTCATGCACATCTGGCAAGCTTCGACGCAATGCAATAAAAACAAGGAATAATTCGTTCGACACTAATTACAGCCCTAAAATAAGTACGATAACAATACATGTTTTTACAGTTAAACACGAAGTAAATAAAATAATTCGTTTTTACAACATGCAGGTCTGCGGTCTTTGTCGGTATGTAACAATATTAATTAGAGATACAATGTCATCGAGTGTAAATAGATGTGCAGTGTGTAATTGTGTATTTATATGTATGTATATATTGTACGTAAATGTGTGTGTGTATATGTGTGTGAGTTTACGTGATTTGAAATTAAAGGAATAGAATAAATTATACTAATGAAAGTAAATGAAGCGAAAGTTGTTTATCATGCTCGTCGCAAGCGGAGATCTATAGTCTCTGCCTACCCTCATGGAAACAGGCGTGATAATATGTATGTATTTGGCCACAGTCAATATCTTTAACAGCATGAGAGGTGAAGTCCCGCCATAATAGTATTGCATCATAGTCATCTCAATGGTATGATTTAAAATTCTCACAAAAGAATAATTGTACATCAAAAGACCTCCTTTCAAATTCTCGTTAAAACATCTAGAATACAATAATAAAATATGGAGTTAAGTATGTATGTTTTATATAAACACATGACAAACATTACGTGACAATTTGGTCAAGTCGTACAGTATACGGTTTTATTGAATGTAGAATCGAATAAACACCAATAAAATAACGTATGTTCGCTTTTTCGAGTACCTGATATTATGACAAAGCATGTGGGCGGGGATGGGTTTATGCTGTATATTGTTTTTTTACATAATTTTGAATATAAAACCAAAAACACGACTCTATTCAAATTATATATAACATTAGATGGAACATAATAATTCGGGATGTTTTACGTTACAATTTTTTTTAAATGTTGTATTTAAAAATACTACATTAATATTACAATCTAATCTAAAAACACTAATAAGTAATTTAAATATAACTTAAATTGGCTAAATGTATTTAACTAAGAAAGTGTCCATTAGCACTTTTCTTATTCGCTCTATTAAGAGGAAGACACTTTGTTGATGTGTTCTTTAATAACATACCATTACAATAATAACTATAAACTAATACATTACAATCATTTATAATTATTATTGTAATTTATATAAGCCTTTTCATACATATTGAATGGCTTCCGCATGGTGTCTGGGTGAATTACAGATCCAGAAGACAGTCTATCGAACACGGCACTAATTGTGAGGAGGTTGTATATATATATATATATATATATATACATACAGAGAGAGAGAGAGAGGGAGAGAGGGAGAGAGAGAGATAACACTTTATTGCAGACCAAAAATATACAATTACTAAAACAGACCACATTTAGGATATTTTCTAGGCAACACAGTAGGCGGTCTTATCGCTCAAAGCGATCTCTTCCAGGCAACGTGGATAAAAGAAATTTGAATAAGGCGATGTAGGTGGTAGAGGAAAAAGCAATATGTACATGAAAATTCAACTTAATTTAAGAAATAAATATACACATACATAGATATATATCGCCGGCAGAGGCTGGATGAGGAAGACGGGAAACCAGGATATGTGGCGCGTACTTGGAGAGGCCTAAGTCCAGCACTTGACTGAAATTGGCTGAAGAAGAAGAATATACATACCTAGTCATATATGTACACATATACAATAATATATTTCAAAATACATAAGTTATTATAAAAAATGTGTTAGCATGATTATATTGTGTTAATCAGACAGCTATTTGTGGACAAATATTGTTTTCTGAGTAAATTTATAAATGTTCGAAATCACTTAGGATTTTAATAATTTAGCTTTGTATTGAATTATAAATAAACCTATCATGCCGGTATAATAAGGAATATTTTTATGATAACCAACTAAACGAATGTTATGAATGAATTAATAATATAATCAATAACGTCCGTAAACGTTCCATATCTTCATTTGCATATTTTTTTTGTTATAACATAATACAGAAGTCAAAATTTTGGCAATTCAACTATTTTTCCTAGCCATAAAGAGTCACGTGGGTGATAAAATACACATATAAAAATAATAGTAATAGTGACTACACAAAATCGTAGACTATTAGAAAATTTTGAAAAATGTGTGACATCTAGCACCAACCAATCCATAGTAATAGTAAGAATTTGTCGTATGGCAGTGAAGCGGTTGGCGCGGCCAACATCAAATATTCGTTAATTAATTCAGCTCCTTTATGCCTCCACGTTTTATATTTATACAGCTTATATCTCTCTACACGGCACGAGTCGATAAAATACCAGTTGATATAGTTTACAAGTCATAAGATGTAGCGGTTTAATACAAAAAATAACTGTCAATCCTAGAACTACACTTCAGAAGTGACAAGTTTGTATCTGATTGTGAGCGTGATGGTCACGGGAGTTCAGTGCTTTTTACTCATCACAGAAGTGCCCAAGGTGCATTAAGAAATTTTCGCTTCAAAAATATTTATAAGAATTATATTTTGTTAATATGTTTATATTAATATTTCCAGGTTCTAGGGTATTTCTAACTCTATTTTTATGTTCAAAGTTTTTAAATGATTAATTATCTCTTTTTAATGTCGTATTTTCGTTTCATCGAGGTTTCAAATCACGACGATTCTCAAGAAGTTGAAAAATACAAAACAAGTATACCTTATTTGGAATAAATTATCGAATTATATTTCATTCGTAATTCAAATAATCATTTTTCACAGTAATCATCATATCGGATTTTTAATTAAAAAATTCATAAATGTGTAAAATCTGTACTGAAATAATAGCTAAGTATTGATCTTTTATTCTTATTATTAATTAATTTACAGTAATATAGTTTATATGAGTGTGAGTGACATAAAAATGACTTCGATTTCTATTTCGATATTATTTCAAAAAATTTCGTTCTGTTAATAAAGTAAGACTGACACGCTAATTTCTGAACCCTGCTCTAGTACAGGCTAAAATTAGAATTCAGATTCTGTACTGTATCTCTTACAGAGTGTAGTATAGTGATCCATTAAAGCAGGACATTACAATAATAAAAAATAATAGTTTTTTTAGTTTAATCTAGTAACAACCCTAATAAATAATGAATATACGTAGTCATTTCAATAAAATTTATATAGCTTTAAAAGTATTTTTTATTGCTGAAGTACGATAGACAGCCTGACAGCCCTTCTATTCTCTTGTGCCCACTTAATGGAAAGTCCTTACCATCGCCTATAGATTACTTACATCAGATGTGCTGCTAATCTGCTTCTGGTCTTAAAGGGGAACTGGAACCTCGCCACTGTTGCATGAACACAACTCAGTGTTGTTACGTAATAGCCGTCCAGGTAAATTCCCTACCAGCTGGCTGTAGATTGTTTTGTCACTTCTTACGTAGGCTTCCTGATCATAGGCATTAGTATTTTTTCTTCAGTTTCAACAATTTATTGTCAAATCGTAGTCTTTTTTTGTATTTCAAATCCGCTACGTCTTCCAACTTACGTCGGGCCAATCCCATAGTTTCGTAAGCGTCACTTATGGTGGTCATTCTGGTAGGGTCATCGGACACCATAGTTCTATGGGTCGAGATTTACTGTCCGACTGCCGCTGATAAATTTATATAGAACTTTATCAAGTGGTAATGGAATTTCGAGTATTGCACCATTTTAACATTTATTTCTGTATCTTCCACATATTTTTTAAATTAACAGTTACTTATTTAATCTTATTTCTCTATAGATTTATTACATAATAATAATGAATTAGTGGTCACCCCTGGTCGAAATTTGACCGTAATAATTAATTTAAATTATAAGTTTGAACATTATTAAGGTTCTGTTGTCAAAGACTATACTTATATAATCACCGATTTCGCCAAGACTAATTTTAATTTGACTTCAACAATAAACAAAAGAGTATATATGTGTGTGTTTATCAAATACATGGTAGTTTATGTAATGTTTTTTTTTATTGAATTAATGTATTTTTTATGCATAATTTAAAAAAAAATAAGAGAGCAAAATAAGTATCCAAATTTTTGCGTGATTTTCGTCTTGTTCGGTCATCTTCGGTTGTTAATTGAAGAAAAATGGTCATACAGCAAATTTAAAAACACCAAATCGTAGCTCTAAGTCCGAAGGGAATATAGACATGGAAAAAAATGTAATGATAATGACCTAAAAAAATATATACCTATACGAAGCAGCAAGCAAACACTAGTACTATTATATAACCATGAAAGTGAGTTTTTAATATTTTCTACCAGTTTAAATGTGATGAACCTCATTTCATACAACTTCGTTGGGTTTATTAAAGTTTTAGTTCTAACAAGATACCACGTTGAGTTTAAAACAGATTGATTATGCGGAAATACTAAATATGCAAAAAATAATGAACTAAATCGATATTAATTAACGAATTCCACCTAACGAACCAGTGCACCAAGCAATTAAAATTAACCTCTATTTTAAGGTTGCGTACCTATTTTCACCATTACGGAACTTGTGTGAAATCGTCATTTTCGTTCATCCGCCTGTCCGTCTTCCAGTTTGTTCGTCTTCTGTATTTAATTTATTTAGGAAACAAATAACAATAAATATATATATATACCAATCAGACTTACACTAAAAAAATATTAATGTAATAAACGCATTGTATGTACGGTTCAACGTTTTGTTGCCGCTGCTGCTTACATTGGGCTACTTCATTATTAGTACAAATAATACTCACAAATACTTTGTGATCGAGTTGCTATTACATAGCTACGAGTTACTATCAACTAATTTGAGCTCAGGGATCAGCATCCAAGCTTAACTAATATAAGAATAAATCCCTGTAAGCAACAAGGTGTATTTACTTCACCCTACTACAAGAAAGCACCAGCACTCCACCAACTACTGCCAGCATCTATCACTACAAGCAAGTGTACAAACTGTAAATTTAATGGTCCTTCGAGCTGGATATAAAGAAGAACCGTATATGCATGCTAGCTAGCAATTACAAGAAAAGAAATACTATAACATTTCAAGAAAACTACATAGATTTATATTTAAATTATTTCAAATTATATGAGTATGCAAAAATTATACAGAAAAGAAACAAATATATTCTTCTATGTCATCATAATTTTTCTCATAAACTAAGGGTATGTTTAAAATTTGATAGGAGAGTGTAAACTGAAATTTGGTGGTGGATGCCATACGCAAAAGTCAGAGTTGAAAACATGATTTTCAGTATACACGGCCATGTAGAGTAACAATAGTCAGATCCTGAAAAATAATAACAATGTTTTTCAACAATTTAATTAAGTCAATGGGTGACGAGATATTAACTTTTAAAAAATAAAAATATTGTTAGCAATTTGTCCAACTTTTGAATTATGAAGTGAAACATTCTGGATAAAATCAAGCTGGTGCATTTTAATTTTTCATCTAATATTGGTTCGAATAAAATCAGTTAAGCTATTTTAAGATATAAGGCCTTATCTATACAGAGTACTGAAATTGAAGTGTATGTTTGTAATGTACGGTATATACGAAATAAAAAAATATTTTTTTATTTTTTTGTCTATCTATCTGTATGGGTGTTTCGGCTAATCTGTGAAACGGAAACCGGGATGGACGAATTTTGACTTAACTTTTACTGGCAGATTGCTGATGCTATAAGTAACTTAGGTTACTTTTTTTAGGGTTTCGCAAAAATGTCTTCTTTATGTTTAACCATATGACGAAAACAGTTGTCGTTTGTCATCTCTACGGAACCTGATACATGAATACTCACACACTTATCTTATATTTGAAATTCACAATTTCGATCGCTTACGAAACGTGGCCAATCATTAGTATCAAATATAAAATCAGCAATATTTTTGCCCAAAACTCAATCAAATCACAAAACCTTTTCCTCCTTTCTATAAATAAATTCCTTATAAATTGATTATGGCCGATTAAGAAATTAATACGAAACCGGTTACTTACTAAATTATTGAAACGAAATACACAATCAATCGTTGATTTCTCTGAACCAATTTGTACCCAAAAATCGAATTGATATTAAACGATTAAAGACTAACCACGTATTGCTTTGTCAGGAGTAAGATTCGAGTGTAATCAGGTTTTCTTGGGAATTTTTTAAGGTAAAGTTGATTACATATTCCAGAAAATATCATTTCATCTTCTTTAGCCAATCCCTGTCCACTGCTGGACATAGCCCTTCCCAAGTTTGGGTCAAATATTCTTGTCTCGTCTTCCTCATCCAGCCCTTGCCCGCGACCTTGCGCAGTTCATCGATCCACCGGACTAGAGGGTTTACTACACTATGTTTACCAAGACGTGGTCTCCACGCCAAATAACATTATACCGTGTATAAATTACATTATATCGATTAGAAGAAACTCCTCAGCAACACATTTTCTATAAATATCAGACATTTTTTATAAATACAGAAATATAGTATATAATAAAATTACGTTTAGAAGAATTAACGCAGTTGTGGCAAGCAGTGCACACAAAGAGCAAAAAAATACCGTCCTAATAATGTCCTAGGATCTTATTCATAATGAGTTAGAGTAAGGCTACTTTAAGAAAAAAAAAATAGCCAGGGGAAATCCGTTCGAGGACTAAACCGCGACAGGTACAGAAGCCTGGGGGCATAATTCGCGACCCGTATGTAGGTTTCGCCAGATCGGGGGTGGCACTAGCATACCCAGTCATAACTGATGCCATGCTATTGCTACTCCCTAGTTAGCGATACCCACTAAAATCACGGGTGTTCCATACTGAGCCTTATGCCAGGAGTACAGGTCTAGGTCTAGTCTGGAAGAGTGGCAGTTTGTAACGCGCCCCACGGGAGGAGACGTGAGCGCGTGCGGAACACTCGCGCTCTCATCTCGACGGCATGTTCAGGTGAGTGAGAACCGTCCGCTCACGCACCGGCTCCGCCTTACTTCAAGAACCTCAAACTAACCTAACTCAATATGAATAAGACCGCAGAACATTAACTTTGTACATGAAATATTTAAATGTTTCCGCCGTATAAACCTTCTTCCAATATTAGTCATAATTTGGCCCAGATCTATAACATGTAAGGAAAATGGGTTGAAGAATCACGATTCTATGTAAAATGAAATCACACATCCTCTTATGTGTTCTTAGAACATTCGTGATATATTTTTTTTATGCGTATGACGAATCTAGTTCGTTATATTGCAAAATATTTATTTTAAGCTCTTATTTTGCTCAACCGTTTAACCTTGATTGTGTTGTTCATTAAGTTGTGTAATAAACTCATTTAAATCATAAATCTGTCTATTTTTAGACAGACGTTGAGTTTAACATATTTATTATAAAATATTTGTGGCGAGTGCGTGGCTGTCTAGGTATAATGAAGGTTCCGTTGAAGTGGAAAAAGTTCACCGTTTGTGTTATTCAGCTACGGAACTATTATGAAGAATTTAATCGAAAATATCCTTTATTTTTAAAAGTAATCAACAGATATTGCTCAACAATTTCCGTTAAAATTATTTTGAAGTTCCGTAAATGTTTTTTTTAATTTATTGTAACTATTATAGATATAAATTATGTAGTTTAAGTATGTTTATTTATGATATATTTAATTATATGCACCACCTACATCGCCGATTAGATTAAAGAATTCCTTAATTAAGGTTGCCTGGAGGAATTTGCTTTCAGCGATAAGGCCGCCTTTTGTTTCTACCATGACAATATTGTAATTGTGTATTTTTAAATTGTATATTTGGTGAGCAATAAAGTGTTATCTGTCTATCTATTATAGTTCAAAAGTTAAATATTGGAGATGCAGTTCGTAAAACTTTGAATGCTAGTGTATTATAGTAACTACCTAAATATAGTTAGTTTCCTTAGTTTAAGGGATGTCCCAGAAGAGATCACTTTAAGCGATAAGGCCTTCTGTTACAATCCTATTCGGTAAGTAGTTATTGCTGAGTCGAACAATTCATTGACATCAGTTTCCAAAATGTCGATCAGCAGTAATTGCCTATAAAGACCAAATGTTTTTCCTAATTCAGAAAGTTCTCTTGGTTATTAGCCACAGCTCTACAGCTACGGACCTGGTTTATGCCTGCCAGCTGGATTGCCTAAACTAATACTATAGCGGTCCGGTAGACCTTTGAGATCCCGTATATTGAGACTCCAAGTCACCTACTATTCGTAATCGTGAAATATAAAGGGTCCTAATAGCCAAAAGTGTTTTTTTTTACATATAAGTGCTCGGAACTTACACTTCGTTCAGCCTAAGGCCTTAATTGTACCTGGTTTTGAAGAATGTAGTTTCAATTTTTAGTGAACAAAAAAGTGTTTTCATTCATTCAAAGACATGACAGACGGAAACTTTAACTTATATTTATGACCTTCACGTGTTCTGCAGTGGAACTTATTATAAATAAAATCTTTTTAATTCGAATGGTGAACGGACAAACGATGAAATCACAAAACTTCCGTTTACATTAAAATTAAAACGGAACCTTAAAAACTACGAAGCATTAATTATAAAACAGATTAATTTGATATGCATTATTAAATAACTCATTAGGAACATAACAACATATTAAGCAACCGTTTGCAACAAAACAAAAATATGCAACGGTATCGCACCGACCTCTGCGCGTTGCAAAACATCGTCCCACTGATATATGGATTGCGATTTTCGTGTGTGATTACATTAAAACTTATTACCCATATTTACATAACACTATAAGATACTCGTAAAGTTATCTGTTTATACGATGTGCCGTCACGCACTTGTATATGGAAATACCGAAGCGCTTTTGAAGAGGATAATTGGGTTAGTGCGGTTTGTATGTAAACTATTATTGATTATTTTATTATTTTTAGATCTTCCTGAAGTCATGGTAGCGTAATGGCTAGCGCACGCGTCCTAAACTCAAAGGGCGCGGGTTCGATCCTGGCCGGAACGAATGCACCACTTAGGCTGTTTTCTGACCTAATGTGCATATTGTTACAATTACCACGTGCTAACAACGGTGAAGGAAAACATCGTGATGCAACCTGCACATCGAGAGATCTGACTTGTCAAACCTGCCAAGCTGCCTTGGACTAGCGGTGCGGGTATACTGTCCGTTTCCCTGCAGTGGGAGGTCCGAGTCCAGCAGTGGGACAGTTATGGGCTATTATTACATCTATTTTATATAGATCTTCGTAACTGCTGTATAATTTATATTGAATTTGAATGAACAGGACAACGGAAAGTCACATCAACTTACATATTATATTTTACAACATATCCGTGCAGGAACGGAGAAAGAATAAAATGTCCTGCGGCCGAGCGGCCTTCCGTAAGAGGCGACAAAACAATCCACAGCCACAGGATGGGTACTGGATGGGTACCACTCCTGGTCCAAATTATGTCGCCATAACAACCTTGAGTTGTGTTCCGGTGTTAGTGACCAGGTTCCAGCGCATTTGCACTCTGCGGTGTTGCAAAGGTCCATAGACGATGGTAACCGCTTTCCATCAAGTGGGCCGTCTGACTGTGTGCTGAACTCACGCAATAAAAATAAATAAAAAACTTACAAAATCTCGAAGACTCTAAGATTTGGTACGAATTTACAAACTTTGACAACATATTTTTGTACCTATTGCGTGTGGTCAAAACAGGTATTTAGATGAGAGTACCTATGTTGTATGTATGGTGCGTAATTTTTAACTTTCGAACAATATATACAGGCTTCATAAATGCATTTTTTTTGTAATTAACAAGAGGATTTAAAGAACTTTATTCTTAAAAGAACAATTACAGTTGACTTATATGAGATACAAAAGTTTATACTCTAACATAAGTCCTATTAATCTAAAAGCGAGTGGATCTAGATAAAAATAATAATAAGAAATAGGTGAACAGAGAAAAATAATAATTAAATTATCTGAGTTGTCTTCTGTAAATAATATTTTTTAAATATTAAATAATTAACAAAGAAAACAACATATTCTTATGTGGTTCGACTGTTCTATGATATAATAAATTTGTAGAGAAGTCGAGTTTGTAAAATAAATTAAAAAAAAGACAAGATAAGTCAGCGTAGAGCATGGCATGAAAAGTACTGAACGGACTTAAATGAAACTCAAAACAGAACTAGCTTTTATTGTGGGTTATAATTTAGAGGACTTTTTAACTCAATAAGTTGAGATAGATGAATTTTGCCAAAGGTGACGCTGCGGTAGTATTCTTTTTTGGGCCACAGCCGCTATTGTATTTTACATAAAATACGTCATCATGAAAACACGAACGAAGTTTCGCTGCTACATGCTAGTGCTAACTATTTTAATATTTGATCAAATTATTTTGAAATTAGATTTAAAATAAACATTGCCGGAAATCTTTTTTTTAACAAACATTATTCAACATTTTTTTTATATTTTATGTCCTTGAACACTACGGGCCATAAAAATGACTCGGACTTTTAAAGGGCTTAGAAGCCATGGGAAAGCCAACACGTAGAGACAAGGGGCCGCTTCAGGCAAATACCTTACCACTTAGCTGTGGGTTGTCTTTTCACCGCAGGAAATTGTATTCTTTCTTCGTTCCTGCACGGAAAAGTAAAAGTGTACTGCTTGTTAGAACGAAAATCTTTAATTGCAAAACAAAAAAACAATACCCTGTCTAATGGTCATATAACCTTTTCGCCTATCGACTTTCAGCCTCTTGTGATCTTGATGTTCCTTCACAGATATTGCAGGCTACAAACAATAGTTCACGATAATAACCGGTGGCAAGTGCCACGGTCAAGCGGCGTTCTCACGGCGTGGGCACCACTAGCTGTGATAGGAGGCGCGATTAGCGTGTAGCGTTATGTCATTAGTAAAAAAAGAGAACTTCAGATATAAATAGAATAAGAAATATAAAAAAACAGTATTAATATTATTAATAGCTAGGCGTGTTGCTAGGAAGTATCTTGCCGCTTCTTCTTCTTAACAGCAATAACACGTTGCGAAGCGGTGTACATAGACTAGAAAGTAAAATTAAATTAAAACTTATATATATGACCTTCAAATATTAATATATAGATAGATATTACATATTAAAATTACAAAGAGGTTAACATAATACAATTTTTTGTCTTAATTCATTTCTATAGTCTGTTAACTATTCAACTTTTTCCTGTAGTGTGTAGTTCACTTTTCTCGCTCCCCGCTCTGCTTGTAACAGTGTTGTACGCCCAATTACGGTGATGTAGAGTGCGCCCCGGGCACTGCGTGCTAGCAGTAGCGAGTACCGGCAATCATCTTCGACCCATATACTGTTTGTTTATTCAACTAACTTTATTGCTGATGTTACAATTATGTTCTCAATTTTGTAACATTGGTGTTACAATATAATGAGTGCTTTTAAAAAATAACTACCGTTGATTGGTGGTTGAATGCAGTTCGTTCTTCTTAATTATTAAGATATACAATTTTTTTATATGCCCTTGTTCCATGACTTGTCTTGTGGTAAAGTCAGGCTTATTATCCGTACAGGAACGAAGAAAGAATACAATTTCCTGCGGCCGGGCAGTCTGTCGTAAGAGGCGACAAAACAACCCACAGCGAGGTGGTAGGGCATGTGCCCGACTGGATGGCTACCACGTCTGGTCTAAAGTATGTCGCCATAACAACCTTGAGTTGTGTTCCGGCATTAGTGACCAGGTTCCAGTCTCCCTTAAAAGAGCAGCAGCGCATTTGTAGCACCTTTGGTGTTGCAAATGTCCATAGGCGATGGTAACCGTTTACCATCAAGTGGGCCGTCTACCTGTCTGCTGAACTCCTGCAATAAAAATAAAATAAAAAATATAATATTTGACATCGTGGTGCGTATAGTAGACTCTCAAGATATATCCCCAATTATCAGTACCCATAAAAGTTTAAAAAAACTCCGAGTAATATAACTAACACAGAACCTATTTTGAAAAACACTCAACTTCAAATTTCGTATAATATACGTTCAAATACAATCTATTGTATAAGAAATGACAACATTCATATAATAAAATAATTTAAATATCCAAGAAAAATGTATGTTTGAAAATAAAATTGCTGTCCAAATATAATATAATTAGCATAGGTTGAATGCGTGGGCGCAGGTCATATGGAAAGCGGGAAAATATTTTTTTTTAGTTACAGATCATGTCTCTTTAGCGATCGAGCGTGGGTTTCCAGTTTATTTATTCGACTTTATTATCAGAGATTTATAATTTAAATGGATTTAACTACATCGTGATCGTGGATTATGAAAATTTTTGGTGTGTGCCTAATATTGTATAATAAGAAAGAGATAACAATTTAAAATTTTTGATATTATTGATCAAAAACCGTCTTAACCATGAGATGAATGTTGTGAAATATTTGAATAAGAGATACAATTGAACGTGGCAAAGCCATGCTGGAATAATAATCTTGATTACAACTCTTAGGGTGCCTTTCCACCAGAGCTATGTAATGCAGCCAATTACTGCGAAAATGTAAAACCTGAGCTTCGAAACCAGCTGACCATTTCCAGTGATGCTAAGCTATGTAGCAGAGCGAGAAAGATGTGCTATGAAATGCGCCGCCGCAAGGTAGCTGTCCGGGGAAGATGCGCAGTTAGAGCTATGCGACGTATCGCCAACAGGGAAAGCACGCATCCATAGCATGCATCTTTCCTTATAAAAAATGGAACCTGGGCACTAATGCAGGAACACAACTCAAGGTTGCTATGGCGGCATACTCTAAACCAGGGGTGGAAGCCATCCAATCGGGCTAGCTTTGGTTGTTTTGTCGTCTCTTATGACAGGCCACCCGGCCTCAGGAAATTATATGCTTTCTCCGTTCCTATACGGACATAATACTAGTCACGAGTAAATGACAAAATTTCATTTACATAGCATCTTTTGTATAATGTTTTTATCTTGCCAAGCATCTAGGAGTTTATGGGGATATGTTGCAGTATACATTTTTAGTACGTCATATTATTATTATAACTAGACATCGGATTATATGCATTTGCATTTTTGCATATGCCAATGCATATAAATCTATTTTTATAGCGTTATTGGATATTTTGATACTTTTTCATTGACAGTGCTTATTTCGGTAGTTATACGTTCGATAGAAACTCAAAACCTCCCTCTGTTCAGGTCCTTGGAAATATTAGAAAAAAAGATTGAACAGAGTAACGCCCTTCCGAGTTCACTATCGCAAAAGGTTTGTGGCAAATTAAATGCAGTTTTGTAAAAAAATAAAGATAATTGACGCATTTATCAACGGCACCGGACAAACTCTACCTGAAGAAGTCTCTGCAGAAATGGCGCCAAATTTTAAGTTCTGTCCGGTGACGTCACTTGACGTCGAAAGGTCATTTTCAGCCTATAAATTAATATTAAGTGATAAACGTCACAAGTTTGCTCCAGAAAACATGGAAAAATATGTTATTGTTTACTGTCACAAGAATTATAATAAGTAAATTATTATAATAATAATTTATTACTAATATTAAGATATGTTTAATATATAAATATAATGTGAAAATAAACTTAAATTCTAATTAATCTAATAATAAATGGTTTATTGATTGTGCATATTTTGTGCATATTTCGCCCCTTTTTAGTGCATATTTGCATACATATTTTCCCATTTTGATAGTACATATAATCCGATGTCTAATTATTATTATAAGTATGATAATGTTTTTCCTTCCTTATATTATGTCTTCGTCCTACCGAGCATGCACTGTTTGCTACAACTGCATTAATTCTTCGAAAAGTGTTTGTGTAACACATTTCTGTATAAAATTTGTTTAAAAAAAGATAAGTTTGAGTTATCAATTTTTAGCTAGACGTGTTGCTGGGGAGTTTCTTCCCGTTTCTTCGCCTTAACAGCAATAACACGTTGCAAAGCGTTGTACATAGACTAGGAAATTCAAAAAGTGTTTTCCAGTGGAACTTATTTTGGATAAAAACTTTTGAATTTAAATTTGATTAAATTTTCATTTAATTTAATTTCATTCACCCCGCCGCGTTTCCCTTGCGGTGAATAATCCTCATACGAATTTCCTCTTGTTAAGACACAATTTTTAAGATTTTGATACGTATATCTTACCATCTATCGACTTAAATAAAAATTAAACCAACTTCTAACCCAACCATATAGATCAACATATTTACCAATTATATACAATACAGATGTTATACAAAAAGTAATTTTTAATTATAATCCGTAAAAAACTGTCTAGACAATCAATCAATCCGACTGATATTAATTAAAAACTTCTATGAAATATATTATATATATATTATATAATTACCCACAGAATATTGAGAGCGTATTTTAAAATTTTGTTTTTGTAGTTCTGAATTGATTGCTATCAATTTATGACGTACCTAATAATATAACGATGGTGTGAGCACGCGACCGAAAAACTTGTTGCTACGGAGGAATCAATTGCAAGTGTCAAGGCGACTATAATATAATATATAATATCAGCCCATAAATGTTTGACACATCGTTTATCTCGATGTGAAGGTTGCATCACGATGTTTTCCTTCACTGTTGTTAGCACGTGGTAATTGTAACAATATGCACATTAGATCAGAAAACTGATTAAGAGGTGCATACGTTCCGGTCAGGATCGAACCCGCGCCCTTCGATTTAGGGACGCGTGCGCTAACCATTACGCTACCACGACTTTTAAGGAGACTCTGCTAAAAGGAAAAAATGAATGGAGGTCAATTGACAAATATGTCAATAAAATAATAAGACAAAAAAAAGAAGATGGAATTAGAAGAAGACAAATGTTTATCTGCGATAGGCTAACGGCAGGGACGCAGATAAATAAGGTGTCACGAAGGGTTTTAGTCGGTTGAAGTCCGATGTCCATGAGGATTTCCCCCTGAGAAAAAAAAAAAACTTGAGAGGTGTCAAGGGACACCCGGATGGAACGAAGTTCCTTTCGATTATTTACAAAAAACCTGTATACACTCAACAAAAATAATCGTCGCGACACCACACTGTTCAATGCGAAGTGTAATAGTAAATGAGTAAGTTTGAATCCTATTTACTTCAATATAAGAAACAATTTAAAAACCGAATCACATCCTGCAATTCGACTCTTGAAACAAATTTAACTTTAAACCAGATTCGCGATATTGCTCCTTATTATAATGACATTAAGACTCTATATGTCCGCAAATGCTATCTGTACGTCAGCAACCCATGACATTTAAAAATAATGTACTCCAAATTAAACTCTAACTGCGTGGGCATAAAGCTGCATTTTATCTTGGCAAGTTCAAAAAGTGTCGGTGACAACTTTTTCGTAAGAATTTTTTCCGTCTAGCCCCCATTCGTACCGCGCGATAAGGAACTACGTTCCAAAATTTTCAAGGAAATATCGCCTATTATTTTATACTAATATACAAAGCTGAAGAGTTTTTTTTTGTTTGCTTGAACGCGGTAATCTCAGGAACTCCTGCTCTGATTTGAAACATTCTTTCAGTGTTAGATAGCCTATTTATCGAGGAAGGCTTTATATCATCACGCTAAGACAATAGGAGCGGAGCACCAATGAAGAATGTTTCAAAATTAGTAGGTTTTTTTTAACTTACTTTTTTTACTATTCCACGGGGAAGAACAGTGGGCAGAAGTTAGTACTTTTTATTTTAACCAATATAGAGCGACCTGCGACCTGCGAGTTCAAAAATGTGAACACAACGTTCAAACTAAGTGCGAACGATATAGCAACCACTAGGAGCGTTTAATAAACCCAAACGTCCATTTGCAAGTCATAAAATCTTTCTCTAGTCGTACGAAGTGTTTAATTTCAAAGATGTCACAGTTGGAAGCAAGTATTTCAAAACTTGGAGCGACCTTTGGTTTCACAAGTATACACTCTGACCGCAAGATGAGAAACATTGTCTTACTAGGACATCTACATATTGCCTAAGTACATATAGGTATATACGTATTACTACAGTATCAAATATCTGGTTGCATCAACCACACGCATTTTCTTTTTTAACCGACTACAAAAAGAAGGAGCTTCTCAAGTCGAATTTGTAGTTTTATTCTCTGTCAATTGTGAACCGATTATCGATATTTTTAAGTGAAACTTCTTTAGAATCGTTGTGATTTGAAACTCGATGAAACGAAAAAGCGACACTAAGAAGAGATAAGCACATAAATTTATAGGACTAAGCCTGAGAGAGAATGAGTTACGAGTTTTACATTGTGCAGCACAGATTAGAGAGTCAATAAGGCCGATGATTAAAAATAGGTCCAATTTGGACCGAAATAAAACTGATAATAATATTTTAGACTAAAACAGTGAAAAAATGTAAGTGATACTTAAGAAGTTTATTTTGAATTATAATATGTAGACGGATGTAGACTAAAGGAATTAACTATATATTTAATAGTGATCGCCCGTGGTCGAAATTCGACCATAATAATGATTTTAAATTATAAGTTTTAACATTATTAAGGTTCTATTATCATAGACAATACTTCTACAATCACAGTAGCCAAGGCTACACTCTTAGTTTGACTTTAACAATACACAAAAGAGTTTATATGCGTGTGTGTGTCAAGTACATGGTAGTGTGTGTCTTTTTATTGCTTCAATGTATTTTTTATGCACAATAAAAATAAACATTCTGCACTCCTTCTCTATATAAACTATAAGTGTGCGAAATTTCATATTCCTCGGCAATTTTCGTAAAATGGGGTACAAAGTTTTTGCTGTGTTTTGCTTCACGTATTAATATATAGCTATTAATAAAAGTTGGAGAAACTATCTGTGAGTATATTCAATGAAGTTTCACTTCTACTATGTGTGAATTGCACAAACACACACACATTTTTTTGTGTGTTAAAAACGTTCTGATACCTGATTTATCAGTGCACTTAAATAACTGCTAAACTAAATAACTTACTAGCTAGATTGAAAACAGACTCCAAAAAAACTAGGTGCATTAAACAAATAAGACGATCTGAATGCATACAAAAATCATTTGCACAAATGACATTGCACTTATGAGTTGAACTATTGAACAATAGTTACCAGTATGACGTAACAGTAAAGTAAATAGTGTCCATAACACAGTGACCACATTGACCTGTCTACCCTGTCAAGATTTTGCTTTTTGCAAACTGTTTTTAGTTTCGCAATGCATATAGGTATTTATCGTTACGAATAGATGAAGTGGTGTCAATAGATGGATTTCAATACTGGCATTTTGTATATGAATATTTAAGAGTGTTATATTTCTGTGGAGTGTTTATTTCAATCTGAGTGGAGAAGACTTGATAATAGTTATAATACAATATATTACAATACAATACACCATCCGTAAATGCATTTCACATACGGCTCAAGAAGTGGTCTGTCGAGCACACCTTTTATAGACATCAAGAGTTTATGACCTTTTTTTTATAGCCAGGCCAAAACCGATAAAGTACCATAAGCTGCGACAAGCATAGAAGCTTGGGGAATAGTTCGCGACCCATGGGTGGGATTCGTCAAATTGGGGTGGCACTAGTTAGAACTGGCGCCATGCAATTGCCACTCGCTAGTTAGGGATACCCACTAAAACCCCCGGGTATTCCGTCCTGCGTCCTATGACAGGCTATGGGTATATGACCTAGCCTCTAGGCAGCCCTGGCAGAAGAGTTTATAACCTATGTTAAGTATAATTGTATTAGAAGTTGTAATAGAAGTATGAGACCATAATTATATTACTTCTAGATGCATTTAAAAAGCCTGAGATGTTACAAGTTGGGCCACCTGCATACCTATTGTTACATACCGACAAAGAAATGCTGCGCACCCGGTTTATTGCCCCTCCCTCAACGGTGTTCTTTTTTTTTACTTCGTGTTTAAAATTTAAAAACATCCTATTATTATCGTACTTATTTTATGGCCGTCATTAGTATCGAACTAATCCTTGTTGTTATTGCATTGCGTCGAAGCTTGCCAGATGTGCGGATTAACCCAGTGAACGCGGCCCCTTTGTCGGTATTATACAGTTTAGTATAAAACAATGCCCGATCGGAGGGGTGGGGCACTCAAGCGACGATTACGATACTAGCAAGACGTGTGTAGTACTTTCGGTTAGCGATATAGTGACGGACTTTTCGCGTGTAATTGAATCGTGCAGTTCATACAGTGTCTAGTTATATTTGCACCTGTTTTATACGTGTTTGTACAGTTCTAATGAACTCTATAGTGATTCCAACGGCATTTATTTTAATTAGAGTCCTGTAGCTCGTAACAATATGATGGCTTTTTTAGCTAGATGTGTTGTTGGGGAGTTTCTTGACGCTTCTTCTCCTTTAAACTGTGATAACACGTACTGAAGCGGTTTTCATAGAATAGGAAGTAAGAAGTAAGAAAACGTCTTTTCCACTCTCCAGTTAACCTATTTTGAATAAAACTTTTGAATTTGAATTATTGAAGTTATTATAGTTATGATTAAGATACTTCTTATTTCTGATATTTTTTAGAGATGACCCTAATAGTTGGAGGAGTGAGATGGAATGCTCTTCCGTCTCACTTCTCCAACGATTAGGGTCATCCCTAAAAAATATCAGAAATAAGAAGTATCTTATTCATAATCATAACTAACTATGTTAACTTCAATAATTCAAATGTTTTATTCAAAGTAGGTTAACTGGAGAGTGCTCAACGAAGATTTTTCAGCGAGGCCATTGCATATACCCACGCAGGCCCATCTATTAGCTGCTGGAAATTTGTATATATTTGTTGTACATTTCGGGAATCGTTTGCGACCTCAATTATTGCACAGCGCCATCTATTAGATTGTAAGTATTCTACTACATTTTCTTAAGTTTTTATGAATACTAGACATAATTAAAATTATGTTTTAACGATTTACAACATGGCATTTTACTTGTTTTTTATATCGACGTTTCGGCCACTTTCCAGTATCCGTTATCACGCAAGATAAAGATGTCAATTGTTAATGACTAAATTTAACATTACTGATTGACACTCGACATCTTTGTCTTAAGGGTCACACCTACTGTAAAATGGCTGAAACGTCGAAACAAAAATCGCATAAAATGCTGTGTTTAAAACCGTTAAAACATACTTTTAGGTATGTGTATTAATCGCGAAAACTTAAGAAAATCCTATAATGTGAAGCAGAAATAAAAGGTGTGAATTATATTATTATTCATTGTAATTTCATCAACACATTCTTAACACGTTATTCCGACGCCAAACTGCGTGAAAATATTTATCCAAATACTAAAAACGAATCTATGAATCATAAAGAACTGACAAATGTACATAAGAAGGTATGATATTTAACATATACAGGGAGCGTGGGCGACTGCAGCGTTCTCACGGCCTTTGAATAAAAAATACATTTTTCACCAATTCCATAGATGACAATATATTTTAGTTAGCCACTTTCAAATGAAAATTGACTTGCGCCGACCATTTGTGAATAGTACCACAAAGATAGAATATTCTGAGTCTAATAAGTCTTTCGAAATCAAGAGGTTTGCCACTATTCTATCCATAACTAAATTGTTAAAAAATTTGAATGCCTGCTATTCTTAGATGCAAATTGAAAGTTCACGACGTTTGTCTTCGACTGAATTAAACATTGGTACGCATAGCTGACTGCGTACAGAGGTCCTGAGTTCGAGTAGAATAGAATAGAATTATATTTTTTTGCACACAATGTTACAAAATTAATTCATACATACAATCGTAATGGTACGTACAATGGACGATCTTATCGCTGGGAGCGATTTCTTCCAGACAACCTTTGGATGGACAGAAACTCAGTATATATGGGGGTAGGTATGCAATAGATATAATATATACTAATATATACGAAAATATAAAGGAAAATGTTATATAAATTACAATACAAATTTACCATATTTATCTAAATGTACATGTTGTGTGTCGTTAAACAACACCATCCCAAGCATATTATAACTAACTAACAATGTTATTCAGTTACAAATTTGAGATAGTGTTTTTTCACGAGGACATTAAACGAATGCACAGTCTTCGCTTATTTTATGTTTTGAAGTAGTGAGTTGTGAGTGAGTTCGTACTAAAATGTCAAACTTTGATTTTGTTATTTACTGTCCTTTGGGTATCTAGATTCGATCTTAAAGTTGGTCGTTGTATCTTACCAATAACATAAGAGTAAATTGCTTAATTTGGAAATATACAATGTAATTAAGGTTATACATTTTTTCGTACAAATGAGTGCGTTTCTTCCACCCTATGAAAAAATATGTTTTAAATGAATTCAGTGAAGTCGCTCTTTAGACATCGAAAAACTATATAACATTATTTTCGAAACTGTCGAATACGTATATAAAGTAGACGCTAATAAAGCAGTGAATCCATTGACATTTACTATTTTAAATAAAGTTACTATTTGTTTACATGTTAAGGACATCCGGCAAAATAATCTACTACATTAGTAAACAAATATTTTAAATTTCTTTTCATTAATCACACTACTTAGTAAGGCAATGAGCACGAATAGCAATGTATTTATAAAACAAATGCACCGAGTAAGTCAATTGTAGCATAGTGTTGTATTTTATAAAGATTAACGATTAATTTATCGTTTATTATTACAATTTCGAAGTCATTTTTAAAACTATAACAATATATCTTCGTTATATTCAGCTCCTGTTAAATAGACTGCGTTCTTCATAATTTTGTAATTTGAGCTTTTTGATGCGGTCATATGTTCTAATGAATTATTTGTAAGCAACGTAATGTTCTTATACTGTCTACTCCAATGGTTTAAGACACTTGATACTTTTTAAAGCGCTGCTATTCAAATTTTAGTAATATATAATAATGGATTCTCGACATAGATAATCTAGCCAATGTTATTACTTAAGAAGTTAAAAATTTTGAGAGTTTAGAAATTTGAAAAGTAAAATTTCGACATGGATTAGCAAATTTAGTTAAGTTTCGATATATCGCCTCATGGGAATAGTAATATATCAAATAGTACAAATAAATATAATGTATGACTACACTCACTACAAGGTGAGAACAAACAGACGTACTTTGGTTTTTGTTTGAACTCAATTACAGCAATTAACTATTATAATTTTAATAGGTATAGTAATAATAAAGAGCGAGAAATAACAACAACGAAGATGCAGAGTCCCAAATTTCTTTCACAATTATTCAACATACATATAAGACTATATAATTTATTTCTTATTTAAGCTTTTGATTTTGCCAGGTGATTGGGCATTTACTCGACTAGATGGCTGCAACCGCTGGTCTAAAGTATGTCGCCATAACAACCTTGAGTTGTGTTCCGGCATTAGTGACCAGGGTCCAGTTTCCCTAAGAGAGCCGAATCCCATTTGTAGCACCTGTGGTGTTTCAAATGTCCATAGGCGATGATAAACGCCTTCCATCAAGTGGCCCTCTGCGTATCTGCTGAACTCTTGCAATAAAATAAAAGAAAATAAAAAACTTGAATTTGTAAACATAGTGCAAACTCTATATAACGACACTGAAGGGACGTGCATTTTATGGCGAGAGGTGTCGTTAAAGTAAAACTGTGCAAAATTTCATACTCCTACGTTAATTTTCTTAAAAAGGGGTACAAGTTTTTGCTTCACGTATACATTTAAATAGTAATTAAATTTATTTCTATGACGAAATATTTTGTTTTTTTTAATATATAAAAAAAAATATTTTAAATACTTAATGTATTTGAAATATATTTAAAAAAAAATTTAAAGTAAGATGATAAAGGTGGTATTTTTAAGCAATATTTAATTATTATTTAAATAATGTCAGTGTTTATTGTAAGATGATATGTCATATAGTTAATTGTTTAGAACGTAGATCTTAACTCCCATGAAAAGTATAATAAGCCTGTAATCTATATAATCAATATAATTTATAATCAGTGCCTGCGAACAAATTGGAACTAAAAGGCGTTTAATCGTGCTATAATAGACATCTCATTAGTTACGCTTTGTAGGGATTATATGCTCTATAGTCTATAGTGTTGTTATGTGTCGATATTGTATGTCGATAACTAAAACCATTCTTATATTTTGAGAATATACATAATAGAATAGAATAAACATTTATTGTATAAACTGTCACAATCATAAAATTACAAAGTTGTTCGAGTTTTTTGTTGGAACGACAGTTTGTCCTTTCGGACGTACAATACAGGCTCTTGTAATGGTGCCTGGCCATCATTACATTATTTAATCAATCAATAAATTATTAAATTAATATAGAACTTTATCTTTATAGAACCATAAATCAATGTCACATTACTATAAATTATATTTCATCGTCAAATAATCAATTTCAAAATTATACTGTTGTACATTATGTGAGTCGTCATGAACATAATATTATTTTGATTTATGATACGAAATAAATAACAAAGATGAATGCGATTTACAATTTCAATACACAAAATTATATTTCTTTATATTAAATGAACATCAAGTACTTAAGGTAAAAATATAACGGACCGGGATGTCAGGACTAAAACTACAGGTGATTAGGATTCTAAGAGCTAAAAGAACTTCTTCACAATTCGTGGCCAGTTAAGAGCTGCAATCTTCTGAATATAGCCCTTCACCCAATAATTTGTCGAGGTCATCTAATTATTATAGAACACTAATAATATTAGTTCATGTATTCTTGTGTTATTTGAGTATGGCTATAACTGTACAAACAGCTACATCCCTCAACATATTGCACTATACTTATATCATGCTATATTTTTTATGGTATATAGATCATATCGTATCGAAAATGATCTGCTGAAAAAGTAATAAATAAATAGATTATATACTATTTAAAAAAAAACTTGAGATATAAATAGAATAAGATATATAAAAAATAACAATTTTTTGCTAGACGTGTTGCTTTTATAGATAGAAGATATAGAATTTTAATTTATATGTATGATCTTCAAAAAGTGTTCTCCAGTGGAACTTATTTTGAAGAAAAGCTTTCGAAGTTGAGTAATACTTTTACTTCAGTTATAGTAGTACACCGACATTTATACCTATGTATAGCTATAGTTAAATATTATCCAAAAAATATAAAGCATCGATAAATTTGCAAAACGGTCGCTACAATACAAACCTAACTATAACCTGCGCAAGCGCATCTCATTGACTTTTAAATACATCTAATCTACGCTAATAACTAAATACACTTTTCTTGTTTACTTGTTATGCAGTATATGTAAATAGTACTTGCTTGAGTCGCTTTTTGTCTCACTTTAATATCGCTAAACGAAAAGGTCAGTATAGACAGAGAAACTATATTTCAAAATAATTTTTATATGGTAGCTTAGTAGCTTACTGGTGTTATTAATGAATAAAAATCTAAAAATAAACTAAATACATACAAATAGTCTAGTCTATATCTATCAAAATAGTCAAGGTGTTTTTTATATTTTTTATTGTACTATAGGTTCGCGTTTGAGCAGAATCTCGCCCATTGTGGAACAGAGTTTTATGACCTAAAATATAGCAAGTTTGCATAGAAGGTATCTTTTTTTATTATTGAAGTATAGGTTCGCGGTTGACCACAATCTTGCCCTATGTGGAGCGAAGATGCGGTCTAGGATGTAGCACGCTTACCTAGAAGGTACCTACTGACACGGGACTTGAAGGCACCCAGGTCATAACTATCGGGAAAGACAGACTCCAGCAATCAGTTCCACTCCTTTGCGGTTTCACCGCGATGAGCTCCGAAACTACTGATATTGATATATTTTTTACATGTTGCTGGATTTGTTTCAACTTAGGACTTAAGATACTATTTTAATTTATAATTGTTTTTTTTATTATACAATAAAAATATTTTTTTAACCGAGAGGTGTAAGTATGAGCTATGTTATCAACTAAGCTACATAACCATCAGGATGGTTTTGATTCACAATTGGGACCGGTAGGAGGCACTAGAATTGGGTCCTATATTTTTAGTTTTTCAGGGCAGTTCAACGTCTGCCGGGCCAATAGTATTAACTAGTATAAAATAATATATGAACTACACCTACTAAAATTAGTACCAAACCACTGTCATTTATGGGGAACGTTCCCAAAAGGCAACAAGCGTTACCGAGTCGGGCTGATTATACTGATTGTTTTGCAATATTAAAATACAGTATATTTTTACGATGTAATAAATTAAAAATACCAAAAAATTTAAATACATATAGAACAGTAGGGCAATCGCATGGCAGTTTGCGTTCTGATATTTTTTCGTTGCTAAAACTGATGCTGATAGTCTCCTAAAAAAACACTATTACACAATGACACACAAACAGACGTATGTATGATTATAACTATATTTTAAGGTTCCGTTTTTGTCAACAAGACTACAGGACCCCTAAAACCCTACCTTGAACTTATGTATATATTATACCGTTGTTTAATCCAAAAAGATTTATATCTAATACCCACCTACAATCATGTACACATTATAAAAGGCTTTATTAGTCACTGGCCATCTATATTTTTGTTCATAACCTTTACGGTACAAATTGTAGCGCGGACATCTTTTTCGAATAAACTTCCTAGACTCTAGGGTTTTACCTTGTTTACAATAATATATCAAATTCAAATTCAAAAGTTTTTATTTAAAATAAGTTCGACTCGAGAACACTTTTTGAAGGTCATACATATAGGTTAAAATTTAATTTTACTTCCTAGTCTATGTACACCGCTTCGCAACGTGTTATTGCTGTTAAGGAGAAGAAGCGGCAAGAAACTCCCCAGCAACACGTCTAGCTAAAAATTGTTTTTTTTTTATATTTGTTATTCTATTTATATTTAAGTTCTTTTTTTAACTTTTATAAAGAATTATGTTACAGAATGAATGTTGAAGAATTAATGAAGTTGTAGCAAACAGTGTATATTCAATATGACAGAGCGCAATAAAAGGATTGAAATTATTATTATAGTTATAAATATAAAGACATAACGTACTATTTTTTTTTCATTTGCAACATATCTCCATATATCCCTTACAAGTACGTCAAGATAAAACTCTCTAAAGCTTTCTTGAGACGTCACCAAACGTAGACGTCTCACACGACCAAAGTCTGGCGTCTATTTAGCTCAATGATTTTTACGCATTAGTAGCTGCGCCTGCGGTTACACCCGCGTGGTGATGGAAAATCGTTAAGTTTTGGATAATTCACACTATATCCTTATAAATTATAGCCTATGTGTTATTCTGATGTGTAAGCTATATTACTGTAAAGTTTTATCAAAATTCATTTAGTGGTTTTTGCGTGAAAGAGTAACATTATTATTATTACAGTATTATCCGTGCAGGAACGGAGAAAGAATACAATTTCCCGCGGCCGGACGGCCTGTCGTAAGAGGCGACAAAACAACTCACAGCCAGGTGGTAGGGCATTTTGCCGACTGGATGGCTACCACAGGGGTGGTCCAGGACCCCCTAGACCAGGGGTCTAGAGTATGCCGCCATAACAACCTTGAGTTGCATTCCGGCATTAGTGACCAGGTTGCAGTCTCCCTTAAGAGAGCAGCAGCGCATTTATAGCACCTTTGGTGTTGCAAATGTCTATAGGCGATAATAACCGCTTTCCATCAAGTGGGCTGTCTCCCTGTCTGCTGAAGACATGCAATAAAAAAAAATAACAAACATACATCCATACATTTATATATCCATACATCCATTCTTACAAACTTTCGCTTTTATAATATTTATAGGATAGGATTATACAATTTGATAACGCCGCCAGCATTTCGGGAACGTTCCTGATAAGTTTGGGAAGAATATTTTATCTATAATTTTACCCGACGATATATGGTGGATACTCCGCTTATACGAACGAAGCGCTTTGCGTTTATCATCTTCATGCGTACCGCAAGTTTTTCCCGATACTTATAACCTGGATGTCTTGGAGTCCTGTATGAATAAGTACCTTCTTGATAAGCGTGCTTCATCTTAGACCATATCTACGCTCCACATCGGGCGAGATAATAGTTAAACGCTAACCTATACTACCATAAAAAACATTAAACATATTTAAGCATGATACTTATATCTTACTGATCAATTACTTGCCTTACTATCGAATAAATTTTGACATTACTTATAAGAAACTTATGTCAATTTTAAACCGATTGTAAGGCAAATAAAAGGTTGGTAAGATAATATAGGAACTGGCTATTAGTTGTTACGAATCTAAGAAATCATCTTATACTAATACTAGCAGTGCCCGCGATGTCGTCCGCGTGGAATTTGTTTTCAAAACTTCCACATTTGCGTGATGACATAAAGCCTTTAAGTTTGTTGATTCAACGCGCTAATCTCAGGAACTCCTGGTCTGATTTTCAAAATTATTTTTGTATTATATAGCCCATTTATTGAGGAAGGCTATAGGCTATATATCATTACGCTAAGACTAATAGGAGCGGAGCACCAATGAAGAATGTTTCAAATCAGGGGTTTTTTTGAACTTACTTTTTTTCAACTATTCCACGCGGACGAACTCGCGGGCAGCAGCAAGTTTTTAATATTTTTCGCAACCCTAGTGGGTAGATTGGAGAAGCGCGATACGTGTGTTCCTTATGTGCGCGGATCGGGTCGCCGATAGCAGGCTAATTGAGCGCGGATGCACTGCGTGCGCGCATTGGCCGTACGTGACTATCGCGTACTTACGACCTTCTACCATAGATATACAAATAAGAAAAGAATAGGGTGTAGTTGATACTCAAATGCACTGAGATACTTTTTATCATCTTACAAAGTGCCAAAACTGCCTTTGTTTTGTACACACGTAGCAAGTTATGGCGTCATATCCTTAACGAGTCAAATAACGCGTTATTTATTATTTCGAAGCTGGCAAACAGGCAGATAATCTTGTTAGACCTGACTTCTGTATCTAACTGACCGTTCATTGGCTTTACTGTCGAGTAAAATTTGACATAAGCCCAGTAAAACCAATGTCAAAATTCCGCCGATGGTAAGGAGAGTGAGAACTTAATAGCTCCTCAAAACACTTTCCATTGTACAAACCGTAGAACGCGTTTACAGCGCGTCTCTTCTGAGACTTAAAGGCCGTTAATTAAAATAACTATCGATGTTTGTTTGATGTTTGACGTCACACAACACTCAGTTTTTTGTTGTTGTTGGAATTATAATAATCCCTAATTAAAATCCACAAAATTTACATCGTAATTAGAAATTTTTAATATAGCATAAATATTCTTAATGCCTGAGAATTTTAAATCGGTTCGCATACAATACTGTGGTAATCCAAAATAACGAGACACGCCATTATTTAATGCTGAAAGTGTCCGGTATATTGGATATAGCCGTGTCCGGTGAAACTGTATCACAGTCACATATTTTACGCTTTTTGAACGAATTTAATTGAGTAAGGAGAGACGTTGGGCCTCGCAGCGGGTTACATCCAAATTTATTTAAAGAAAATTCGCAAAAGACCCTAATAATTTAAGGCGACCTGTAATGACAACGGCCGAACGATTCTGTAATATTATGTGTGAAATACGACCTTATTCACGTTGACCCAGATTTTAACGCTCTTTATGATGACTTTTTGAAAAATGTAATTTTTAATTCAGCGCCCAAAATTGTATGGGCGCGCCGGCTACAGTATCTTCTTTAACTGTACCGTTTATAAATTGCTATTTCTTATGCGAAACCGATGGAAGCCTGTCGATATTTTAAGCTAAATTAATGCGGGCTCGCACCGGCCCAAAACTGGTGTGCATATTGCGTAAATCGGTTGCCCTTTTTTAATTTCCAATTATTACACACATACATCATATTTTCTGGTTGATTTAAAATTCGAATTCGCTCCTTTTGGTATCTCTTGAGATTGTTCCAAGAATTAGTACCCTTTTACACGCTAAGAAATTTTATCGTATTTGCGGCAGGTAGGACCAATGTGCATCCTGTACACGACTAGATTTTTTTTGTCTAATCTAGTGTGTAAACAATGAGATTGTTTTCGGAGAGTCGTGCATAGGTGCACTAGTCAAGTTTCACCTTCTCAATTCTCAGTTTTTCTCCTTCGTTCATCGCAACAACACATAGCGCGCCGTGTCTAGCGCACACAAGATTATTTTCTTAGTCTGCGCAGGAGCAATGTATACAGTTCATGTGTAGAAACGACACAAATTCTTGCGTAGACTCTGCGACTTTTCTTAGCGTGTACAAGTAGCCTTAAGGCGCTATTCGGTACAGAGACATCAGTGATACATTTAATTTAAATTTCTTTTCTCTTGTTTCAGTCATTCTTCGGGAGGACCTACAACAACATATCATCGATATCGGAATGCAAGAACAATGGCGAATGTGTCATAAATAAGAAAAATAGGACCGCATGCAAAGCATGCCGTCTACGAAAATGTTTACTCGTAGGTATGTCCAAATCTGGATCGAGATACGGTAGACGATCAAATTGGTTCAAAATCCACTGCTTGCTACAAGAACAGCAACAACAGCACATACAACACATGCAAAACAGTAAATCTCCTCCAGGTTTCAACTCAACAATCAATCCATCGTTCTTACCAACAACTTTACTACCAGCTGCTGCTTTAGCAGAGTATTATAAAAGTTCCGAAAAAAGTCATTTTACAGACGATGTCACACGTCAGAGCGTATCTCCTTCTGATTCGGGAGCTTCTTCTGCCGATCCTGAAGATGATACCAGTTCCAGAAGCACTAGTGGTTTGAGTGTTTTTAGACCTGCATCATCACCTAGTAGTGAAAAGGATGTTAGATTGCAAGCTTTACGAAATCAAAGTAAAGATTTTAAGAAACGGAAGCCTACATTACCAATTTCCCCGTACACATCGACACCGAGTTTTTCACCAAGACCACTTCTCCCAACACCCATAAAGAATATACGACCTATACCCCCAGCTCTAACCACATGGCAAACACGTAATGGAGGCGATTCACTTGTGCATTCACCAGCTGTAGCAGGAGTTGCAATAGAACAAGATCAGCCTATAGATCTTTCTATCAAATCTACAGCTGTAATCTTTAGAAGTCCGAAGAACGACGAAGTGAGTGACTCTGAACCAGAACTTAGTATTGACTTAAGTGAAGACAATAGTAAAGACATTATGAAGAATCCTTTAGATTTATCATTAGTTCCGAAGCGGACGGAAGAAGTGCCTTTGACAGGATAATCTTAATTTGGTAATTAATTTATGTGTAAATATTGTTAAGTTTAACTTCTAAATACTCTGCCATACAGTATTTAAGATCTGTACATTCCTTTCTTGTTGATTACCTGATCTTTTTACCATAATCATAGGTTTTCATCTTCGTTGTAGATAGTAGTGAAATTATTAAATCGTAAGATGTAAAGTCATAGACTTTTATGGTAGTTGTGAATCGAATAGTTTTTGTTAAAGGTACCTCCGGACTCGTCAAGACTATAAATGAAAATATTATGGAACTATTGCCTAGTTAAACATCCAATGATGGAATCGTTCGCATAAATTAGTCATACAATCTGTAATTAACAACCTACGACGTGTTTAAAATTTGTTGATAAATATGTTTTTTGAACTAGAATCGGTTTCTGCTTAAAGCTAATGTCAGTTCCTGTCTAAAGTTAATATTGCTTAATAATAAGCGTAATGTTACAGTGATTAATTAGACGTTTAAATTTAAACAAAAAGCACCCAGACTATATCTAAACTTTTTTAATAAATTAGGTAAGAGATATAGGTATAAATATATTAACTAGATAAAAGGAGGCCAGTGTTAGTGAAATGACAATATTTATAAAAATTATAAAATTCCTACTTCATGACATGGATATATTTTTATTGATAACATCAGAGGAATGCTGTTTCACACTTTCTAGAAGTGTAGGACTCTCAAAGGAAAGTACTTCACGCATCCACAAAAAGTGATTTTTCTTTTACCAATTTCCTTTGTTGTTCTGATGCATAAACTTAATTATTACATTTCATTACTTTTTGGGTGAAGTAGCAAAAATATGTACTATCACCAATTTTTCTCTTTAATAATATTAATAGGATTACAAAACATCTTACATCCAGTTTAGAGGAACTTGGCCTAAAATTTGATTGCTGCTTTAGTTAAAGTCAATGGGTGCCTTTTGAGTATTTGTGCCAGTGATGTGCCAGTTTAATTTTAGAAATATTATAATTAAATAGTATAATTAAAAATGGGATTAAGGCCAGTCAAAACGAAGCTCAAAATTGAATGTACAAACATGAGTCTTGTAAAAATTAGCATAGTGTGTTTTTTATGTTTATTTATTTCATTAGTTGATAGGCCAGTTTTGTATTGAGTCATTTATTTTATTTTAATTAGTATGTAGTGATGTCACATTAATTTGTAATTTATATTTTTTTAGTTTAATTTTAGGTACGCTTGTGTTATTGCGTTATTGGATTAATATTGATAATTAATAATAATTAATCCTTGAGGATAATGCCAAGTGAGTGTCGGGCCACGCAAATTCAAGGGTTCTGTGGAGGCCACGAACGTTTTTTATTTTTTATTTACCTTATTTTACATATCCGTACTAAATTTCATATATATAGACTGGGATGCAGTTTTCCCTAAAAATAGAAAAGACTGTACTTCATTGTGCTAAAATTCAACATAAAGTCAATTTTTTTCCAGACGACGAGGTAGTTGTCTGGAAGAAATTACATAGAAATCCCGGCCCATCTCCAGATGGAGTATAAGAAGGACAACTTAAGTCGGTAATTGTTAAATCAGCACTCTTACAATAATTGAGTTTATAAATTAGTAAATAGTAATATTAAAAAAATAAAATAAGTAAAAGTTTCTTTGAAATAAAAAGACAGACGTGGAAATTTTATAAGGGGATCATTTTTGCTAACATGGCTATTACGCTCTTGAAAATATCCAAAAGTTTTTTTGGCAGAGATTAAGTCCAAAATAACTTTGATATTTGACGAATCTACGAAATTGATTCAATATAGCTGTAAGCCACAGAATTCAATCACATAGAATAAACCGTTTTCAATCACTTAGAATGATTAATAATTCATGGTTATATATTTATATGTATTACTTTGTACATCCAAATAAAAAATCAGAAATGAATCTTAAAGTATCGACTTTAAAAAAATATCAATATTAATCTAATATATTTTATATTGTTACTTGTTTATTTTTGTTGCATAATATTTTTCACACATTCCATAGAAAATGCTCATATAGTCATAATAAACTGCTATCCATATAGTGTAGATATACAACATTTAAACCTTTGTCTCAAAACTGTCTCAAATTTTGAAAGTGTTCAACTACGTTACAATAATTAAAAGAAAAATGTAAAGACTGTTAATAAATATTTTCATTTTCAAAGTTGCAAAAACAATCCAGAAGTACTTAAACCATAATAACGTTGTTATCAGTGTGATACGATATATCTTTAAATATATGTTTATATTTTTGTACGTTTATAAGTAAATCTTAATATATTTGATGAAAAAAATTAAACATGAGTGCCTTTTGAGTTGTGTTGTTTTATTTTTATGAGAATTTACCCAAAAGTTCTGGAATTTACGTAAGTTATTTTTTTATATTTTATTCCTGGAGTTCAGCAGACAGGCAGACGGGAAAAATTTACCATCACTTTTTTCGGTTACGCGCAATCTTGTTTTCTTGCCCCTACCACGGTCAATTCGACCGTGGTACACAGTCGACTCGACCGTGGTAGGGGCTTTATTTATTTAACCAATCTCTGTAAAGTTGCATATAGTAGATCATTTTTCGAAAAATTAGCTCATAAAGAAGTTTCATTTCTTACGTGTGTACACTAGTACACGCACACATTTTTTTTATTGCAGGAGTTCAGCATACAGGCAGACGGGCCACTGTTGGAAAGCGGTTACCATCGCCTAAGGACATTTGCAAAACCAAACACTGGACACTGAAATCTGATCACTAATGCCGGAACACAATTCAAGCTTGTTATGGCGGCATACTTTAGACCAGGGGTAGTAGCCATCCAGTCGGGCAAATGCCCTACCACCTGGATGTGGGTTGTTTTGTCGCCTCTTGCGACAGGCCGCCGGTCGCAGGAAATTGTATTCTTTCTCCGTTCCTGCACGGATATAATGCTGATAGTCTGATAGGTGGCAGGTAGCTGAGCGGTACGTGGTAGGCCTGATAGATAGCTGAAAGGGAAGAGATAAGAGAGAGGCGTAAGTAGTTCACCTAAACCCCACTTATTAGTGATAAGTAGTACACGTGTGAGGCAGTACATTTGTCCCGTACAAAATAGATTTATACTGATACGGCTCAAAATTTGAAATTTGCCAGATCAAAGTTTTGAAAAAATAAAATTAATAAAATTATTATTTTAAATTAAGAGGAAGGACGGCACGACGCTTATGCAACTACGGTACAATAACATGACAATATTATCGAAAGACTGTAAGTAAAATGTATGTGTACAAATGTCCTCGCTTCGTTTGAAGTGGAAACTGAAAACAGACCATATTTAGAATATTTTCTAGCCATTACAATAGGCGGCATTATCGCTCAAAGCGATCTCTCCCAGGCAAATTCTAAATCAAAGAAATGTAAGAAATAAATATACAAATACATAATATTAGTCTTCAGTCATATATATACACATATACAATAATATATTTCAAAATATGAATAAATGAATGAATGAATCTTTATTTGTAGAAATACAGGTAATAGTACAAAAGGTGGTTTACATATCGATTGGTCTCACTGTATTTGACCGAAATATGGTCATACAAATATTTGGGTACAGGACAATTAAAAATTATAACAATTCTTAATTTATAAACATAGTTTAATTAATTATATATTGAATACAGAGATTAAAGAATGTCAAAAAAAATAGAATAAAGTAAAAAAAAAACAAATGTCACAGCTAAAAATATACATTAAATATAATCATTTACCTAATAAAATCCCTAATGTCATAAAAACAGCATAAATATATAAGTTATAATAAATGTATGAGAATCATTATATTGTGTTAATCAGACATAGCTATTTGTGGATATATAGTGTTTTCTCAGTAAATTTCTAGACGTTGGTAAGAATTTGGCCTCTCTGAGAGTAAGAGGCAGCAAAATATTATACTAGCAAGATATAATAGTAAATAATAAAAGATAGATAGTAATCATAATGTCAAAAATAGACCTTGTATTTCTATCTTTAAAGTGCGATAGAAATGAGTAATTATCGACTTTAAAAAATTAACGAACTTAATTATTAAAAAAGGTTATACATGTGAGTTTTTTAACTGATTATTTATGATTATTACTCTACTATTATGGAGTATGTACAAGAACAATTGTTTGAAATGTAAAATATTGTTACGTATAAATAACTACTAGCAATACAAATTATAACATTTAGATTTTTTAAAATAAATAACATAAAAAAAATTGAAACGTAAAAGCAGTTAAAAATCACTTTTTTTAAAACAATTAAATACGTTTATTTTTTTGTTTATAATGTCTCATTTCTATAGAAACTGGAAGATAGAAATGAATACGTCTAAACCCGGCTAAAAATTGCGATTACAACGGAAATTAAAAATAATTTGTGTTTTCATAAAACTATATCATTGACATTTCATTATATAAACCTCTGACTAGATCAATTTCTGCACAAATAAAAAACTCTTAGCCAAAGTCATCATCCGTGCAGGAACTAAGAAAGAATACAAATTCCTGCGACCGGGCGGCTTGTCGTAAGAGGCGACAAAATAACTCACAGCCAGGTGGTAGAGTTTTTGCCCGACTGGATGGCTACCACCCCTGGTCCAGAGTATACCGCCATAACAACCTTGAGTTGTATTCCGGCGTTGGTGACCAGATTCCAGTCTCCCTTAAGAGAGCAGCAGCGCATTTGTAGCACCTTACAGATGTCCATAGGTGATGGTAACCGCTTTCCATCAAGTGGCCCGTCTTCCTGTATGCTGAACTCCTGCAATACTGTGCGTGTACTAGTGTACACACGTAAGAAATGAAACTTCTTTATGAGCTAATTTTTCGAAAAATGATCTACTATATGCAACTTTACAGAGATTGGTTAAATAAATAAAGCCCCTACCACGGTCGAGTCGACTGTGTACCACGGTCGAATTGACCGTGGTAGGGGCAAGAAAACAAGATTGCGCGTAACCGAAAAAAGTGATGGTAATTTTTTTTTCCAACGCCGATAAAGAATTTTCACTTCAAACAGGAAAGATTGTCTTACTGATATATTTAACCTAGGACTACATTAGTAGTCGGTCACCGACCATAGACTAAGCAAATATTCCAGAAGCTACAAATATTAAGCTCTTTATTCATGCGTCTATTTGAGAACTCAAAAGCTTTCCCATAGCATTTTTTCAATATAATTCATGAGATGATCTACAAGAATACACCTGGATTAATTGTGATTATAAAATGAACTCTATAGAACAGGTTGTAAAGTCTATTTTACAATGGGTTCTTGAAAGTTAAAATACATATTCATTATTCTCTGAAGCTACCGTGAACTACTGTTTGAGTAATTTGATTAACAGCATACATGAAAAGTAAATGATAAATCCATAATTAATGTACGAGAGAATAATGAAGTAGACGCATGTATTATGAATGATGCACTGACAAACTCTAGCTGATGTATTTGATAAAGCCGAAAAAAATCTCATGCCGTTGATACGACACGTAAATCTTTTTGTATTTTAATAGGTGTCTAGTAGTGCCATCAGAACTTGATTCGTATTACCATGACGACATGACGACAAGACATGATGTCGATGACGACATGATGACGAATGACGATGATGATTATGATCACATGACGACAAATGACAATTAGTTTCTTGATACATACATGCATAACTTCACGCCAGGTCCCTTGCGGGGTAAGCACGAACAACAGAGCGTCATTCAGGCTTATTCTTACACACCTCACTTGCTTCTTTGACATTCATAGCTCTTGTCATGCACGCTCGTCTGTTCTTAAGGCTCCTAACATCACCTTCTGCTAGTACACGATCAATTTGATCATGGAAGGTGTGTCGTGGCCTTCCGCGACTTCTGCATCTATCCACTTTTGGATTGTATATCTGTTTAGTCATTCTTTCATCATACATTCGTTCCACATGCCCGAACTACCGGAGCATTCCTTTCCTTACCTTCACCCCGACACTCTCTTTCAAACCAACTCTCTTTCTTACTTCGTATTACGAACACGGTCCGCGAGCGTCACTCCGCAGATTTTGCGCAGTGCTCGCATTTCGACCGCATTTATTCTACTTTCATGCTCTCTCTTCCATACCCAACTCTCGCTTCCATACGTTAGCGTAGGTACCAGCACCGCGTTGTGTATGGCAAGCTGGGCCTTCTGGCTGGGAAGTTTACCTAACGCTCCATTCACACTATTCCCCAAATTCACTCTTCTTTCTATGTCAGCGGTGTACCTTCCATCCCTGCTAAAAGCACATCCAAGATATACAAACTCATTCACTTGTTCCAGAATAACATCATCGATCATTATCCTTGCATTCGTTCTTGTTTCTTCTCTTTCAAACACCATAACCTTTGTTTTCTTCGCAGTCAAATGTAAGCCTCTCGCCTGACAGTCATCTTTCATCATTGTGACTTGTTTTTGCAGTTCTGATGGCGATTCGGCTGAAAGCACGGCTTCATCCGCATAAAGTTTAGTAGTTTTATAGTTTCTTGATGTTGTATAATATTCTATTAATAACTTTTGTTTGATAATAAAAAATTAAGTCCTAAGAAATAATCAATCTCAATGTTACTACAATATAGGTAAGACGATGAAAACCCAAAAAACCATAATGTCAGATTATAACAGAGATGTCAATTAGACAACATTTCCTCCACTCAACGGTTCTGGAAAACAATAAAACTTTAAAAAGGAAAAGGGGAAATTAATAATTTATTAATAAGGCACTGTTCCAATTCTGACACTTGTTATTTTGCTGTCAAAAAAATGAAGAATGAGTATTAAATGTGTAGTAATTAGGTGGCACATCGTTTTAATATAATACATTGGTCAAATAATATAAAAATCAGCAGAAAAGCCATTTCATTAGAAGTATTATAGAGCTTCAATTAATCATAAAATAAATTACATTTAATTTTGTTTATAAGTTCTTTTCTGAAAGAATCAACTGTGATAAATTAGTTGTTAAAACATTTTATTCATAAACCCTAAAATGTATTGTATAAACGATACCGTTTTATTTTCGATTTTAAATGGCAATGCATTTAACTAGCTAATACACCTACCGACCTTAATGCGATACATGTGGCAAAAGATAAAGCGATATAAAAAAAACGATCTAACAAGGTAATTGAATATTATTATAGAAAATACAATCGTCTATCAAAACTATGAACTTGGAAAAAGCAACTAAATAATTACGAATTTAAAATTATTATTAAAATTTTAAAAAGACTGAGTTAGAGGATGGCAACGCTACTTCAAAAGCTGAAACTCTCAAACGGCACAAATATGGAACCTTAGGAAGGGGCCACATATTTGTGCCGCATGGAGTTGAAACATTAGGTCCGTGGGATTCATCGGCAAAGACTTTCTTCTAAGAGATTTGCAAGAAACTCATTGATGCCACCCGTGATCAGAAGGCTGGCTCATATTTCGCTCAACAAATAAGCATCGCCATACTGCGCGGCATTGCACCCAGCCTTCTGGGCACGCTCGCATCTGTTAGCGATTTGTCACACAGTCTATAATCGCTTGCACTATTTAAAATAAAAATAAATCTAAAGATCTATTCTATTAGAGCACTATTAATTTTTTTTGAGTCAATAAGGTAATTTTGGTTGAAATAAATTAAATCTTAATTAATAATAATTTGGCCACTCTGCTTTATCGTTAACTTTGGCGCAGTGACATCTTTGAGTATTTTCGTCGCCCAGTTTAATTAAACCTGCGTCGCAGTGCCAACTTAACAAATCATCATTTTCGATGTTTTTTTTATGCGACAAGCGTTTACGTTGCAAAGCAATGTCGCTTGTTAACACACATAATGGGAGCGTAGCGTTGTTGCATAATGTACTAGCGGGTAGAAAATTGTTATAGTAAGTACGCAATATTGATATCCCGTGGCGCCTTGCAAAGACAAGGAGGGATGGTGGAAGATATTGAGTAGTTCGGCTGCCGGTTACTCACAACTGAAACAATGAATAGATTTATTTGCCCAACGCCACATAGACAAGTAATAAAATAGACGATCAAATATGTTCGCTATTCGACAAACGAGGTTGGCAGTCAATATATTGCTGTGTCGGAAGATACTCCATCACAGCACTGATTTTCACTGCCTACCTCCTAATCTACACATAGTAACTTGATCCATATAAAAATATCATTATATAGTCACAGCAAAATTTGAATCTAAAAATACAAAAGTTATACATAATAATAATGAGAAGGAGAAACTAAATACATAGTACAATAATCAAATACGCATTGCGTTTTAATATACATATATTTATCAATTTATATTAACTACTTACTAACTGAAAGGAAAAGGAGTGTGCAGAGACGTCCCTTGGGAGCCCCACATACCCCTTGGCGTTTCCACCTCCGAGCCCCGAATGCGTGTTCGCATTCCCTCACCTTGAACAAAAAAAGGTACGCAATGCCTGTGTTTAATATAACACAAAGTTTACTTTTATAGGGACGCCCGACTAGGTAGGAAAAGCGAGATGGAATGCTCTTCCGTCTCAAAGGAAGATCTTCCAGTGAGGCTAACGTTCATCCTCGCAGGCCTAGGTCCATCAATTATAGATGAAATTTTGTATATATTCTTTGTAGGTTTTGGGAAACGTTTGTGACATCAATAATTGCACAGCGCCATCTATTGGCTTGTAAGTGTTCAACTACACTTTAAAACTATTTTTTTATTAGGAGAGTGGAGACAGTTTACGCAACAAATGAAGAAGAAAAGAGAAAACAATAAAATAACGTATAAAGAGCTCTGTCTCCACCAAAAGTGCACGAATTTCGATTCAAAATCAATATTTGTTTTAATTATTTAGATAAAAAAAGACGTATTTATTTTTATTCTTGCTTTTTGGTATCAGTGGCAACATTTTAGTTCAGTGGTAAGAACAGTTATGTGGGAGCTAAAAAGGCGGTAAACGACTAACATTAAACATCAAATTCATAAAATTATATTTTCAAGTTTGATATTATAATATCAAAAATATAATAATTAACTGTTGTAAACAACAGTTTTTTCATAATTTAAAATTATATTATCAATTATCTATCTTATTTAAATTGTCAAATGAGAAACCGACACAAAACAAAACTTAATAAATTACCGCGCTTCAAACGGTTAAAACATAGTTTTATTATGTCAAATGAGAGTCAAATGTCAAATGAGAATATATAGATAGATTAAATTCAATAACACATTCAATCATTCATACATGTCTCTACAGAGTCCATACTTGATCTCCACAACTGGAGATCGAGTAAACTTCAGAAACACTACATACTCGTTAAAATCGCATGCACTCGTATTTAATTTCTTAAATAGGAAACTATTTATTAGTAATTAAAACAAAGTATTCTAACTGCGATTTCTTGTAATTTATTGACAGATTCTGAAGATATGAAGTCATACATTTGAAGATAAATAAGGCCCTGAACAATATGACCTTACGCACTTTACCACACGAATGTACACCTAAAGAGTTCCAGTTTCGAACAACGATTTTTAACGAGGAAACACATCGCTAATTGTGATTGCGCCACGTACAGGCGCGTTAAAAAAGTACACGTCATTATAACCAAAGAGGGCGCTGATTTATTAAGACGTCTACAAAATAGACAGCTCGAAATGAGAGCAACGAAATTGTCAAAACACTTTTTTCAACGAGTGTATGCTGTCATCAAAGATTCGTGAAAATTCTATTTGATTATTCTATGAGGTTGAAGACTATGGGCCATGAAAATGGCGCAGACTTTTGTGGGGCTTGCTTAGGACTATGGAAAGGCCGAAGCGCTTTCGAGTTTAATATAAACGTAGCGTGACCCTGATCGGTGATTATCCTTGTCTACACCATATCAAAATACACCCAAGGACAAGCCTCGATCAGTGTAGGACAATGGTCTTTCATTTAAACTTTGGGGCCATGGGGACGTGAGGCTTATCAACTTTATGGAGACCTTTCAAGGCGATTGAAAGAAGTCTCCCGTGACCTAAGGGCTGGCCTATATTTAGAGTAACGGATTAGTGTAGCCATACAACGTGGGAATGCGGCTAGCATTCTGGGAACGCTTCCCACCGGCAACGATCTGGACTGCATTTTTTACTTGTAAATATGTTTATAATAGCGAGCTACAGGACTCGAATTAAAATGCCGTTGGAATTACTATAGAATTTATTAGAACTATACAAACACGTATAACACAGATACAAATATAACTGGACACAACCAGTACAAACTGCACGATTCAACACGCGCAAAGTCCGTCACTATATCGCTTGTCGAATGTACTACACACGTCTTGTTCGTATCGTAATCGTCGCTTGACTGCCCCCCCCCCCCTCCCCCTCCCGTTTGGGCATCGTTTTATACTAAACTGTACAATACAATAATTGACCGCGTGGACTGAAGGTACCCAGAAACCGTAATCTGTACACCAGCGGCCATAAACAAGTGCAATAACAATAGACACGGCCTTACTTATAATAATCTCGTTAAGAAACGATTAGGCATCTCTTAAGTAAGAGAATCAGAATCAGACCCTAATCCATTAATATCTTTTTTTTCACTTCTAAACCTGCATTACCTGTTGTTTACCTAAGAGGAGCACAGATATAAGAAATTTGAATGACTAGCGTAGGTTGTACCCAAAATATTCCGCTAATGAAGAGTTTATGGGTAAGATTTTCAGTAATCAGTTGCTGTAAGGTGTAAGTAAGGTAAGGCCCAGAATGTTTTTCTTAAATACAATTTTTAAACACCAAGTAAACAAAAGAAGTCCAAATGCGGGAAAGGTAATAAACCAGGTGTGCATTTACTTTGTCGGCGTGTAACAGTATTATGACAAATCATTTACTGTGCATGTTGAAGGGCTTTGGAACTCACTTTTTAAACACAAAAAGCCAAGTCTGTGCGTTTGTTTAATCACCTCGTGAAACAATACTATCTCAAATTTGTAACTGAATAATAGTGTTATTTATAGTAGAATTATTTTGTCCATGCGGTTTGGGTCATAAATCAAACTCGGCCTCAGCCCGGCTAGGGCGGTGAGCATGTTGCCCGGGCGCAACGCCATTATCGATAAAAACTCATTCTTATCAAAGAAAGATTATCATTCTTATAAAAATAATTATTATCTTTTTTGCTGTTAATTTTAAACTTAGATATAAGTATTTATATTTATTTTTAATATAACTTGTTACATTCTAAACTTTTGTACTTATAGTTTTTTTAATACATAGATACCTAATTAATAATTTATTATCAATCATTATTATTCTTATTTGAATAAATACGTTGTTTTATCTATTTTTTTCTTTCATTTATATCACTAACCCACAAAATGAAAAAACTAAATACACTATCGATAACGCTTATCGACAACAATAATGCGTATCACTATGCCTGCCCATAAGGCCCGTGAGTGGAAGAGAGAGCGAAATACTCGCTTCACTGCTCCGATTATTTATAACCCAAACTGCACGGAGAAAATAATTCTACTATAGTTATCATACGCTTAGGATGGTGTTGTTTGACGGCACACAACTTGTACATTTAGATAATGTAGGTATGTTTTATCCGTGCAGAAACGGAGAAAGAATACAATTTCCTGCGTTGGGGCGGCCTGTCGTAAGAGGCGACCAAACAACCCACAGCCAGGTGTTAGGGCATTTGCCCGACTGGATGGCTACCACTCCTGGTCTAAAGTATATCGCTATAACAACCTTCAGTTGTGTCCGATATTAGTGACCAGGTTCCAGTCTCCCTTAAGAGAGCAGCAGCGCATTTGTAGGACCTTTGGTGTTGTAAATGTACATAGGCGATGGTAATTGTCTGGAAGAAATCGCTCCCAGCGATAAGACCGCCCATTGTACTAATCATTGCGATTGTATGCATGAATTTGTTTTATAACATATAAAGTATATTCTATTTTATTTTATATACCTATACTAAAAATATGTATATGTATAAGCCAAAAAAACTATAAATAGTAAATGGGTAAGTAAAAAATTTCCGTCAGTTGCGAACATTCCCAAAATGCTGGCCGCGTTGCCACAAATACAGGCAATCTTTATGGTCATGTGAGACGTCTACCAACCGTTTAGATACGTTTGATTCAATGTCATTATTAATATTTTTATTTAATATTAAATTAAAAGGCTGACCTGATGGAAAGTGGTTACCGACACCTATATGGACATTTGCTACACCGAGGGCTCTAGATATCACAGGATGATATACCTACTCTGTCTTATAAAAGAGCAAGTTGAAAAAAACAAGACAATATTTCAGTACCTAAAATATTCGCCTGAAATACATGGGATTCGAAATTTGATCAGCCCATCTGATGGAAAGCGATTACCACCGCAACTCAAGGTTGTTATGAAGGCATACAATCATTGCACAGTTGGCTTAAAAGGTAATAATGCAGAACCCAGCAAATCATAGGTACTTAACTATATAATAGTTTCCAGAATATACTGTATTAACCTTTTTTGTATTAAAAAACATGCAGCATCGTTCTTTATGTAATTTTACAAGAAAAAGTGTAAAAAGATAAAAACACATTATTGATCTGATCGGAAAATATTGGACACCTTCGTGCGTCGGCGTCGAGACAGCCAAAAACAATTATTGCTAAAAATGATGCATAAAATTAAAATAATTTATCGGAATGTCATAATATTGTCTACAGGGGGCGACTCTTAATCTATTTACGAACGTCTTAATATTTGGTAGTGGAACAATCGGTAAAGGAAGATTTACATCACACGAAATTTTAATCACATCTTCATTTATTCTGCCAATTTCCCTATCGAGTTAAATATACACCCCTAGTATGCTTCATCCATTTAAATAATAAAATATAATACTTAGATATTTATATTTTAGTTTAATTTTAGTTGATATTAATTTATAATTAGTTTTATTTAAGTTAGTTTATTTTTAGTGTTTAATTACACATATTGTATATTAAGATTATTTCATTTTCTACATCATTATAAATAAATCAAATACTTAGATTTATGTAAATTTAATTTATGTATATTTAAACAATAGCATCTGAGTTTACGCATCACCAACATTCATATAACAAAATTAAATGTGGCTTCCGATGCCATATTACATATTACGCCATATTATAACTAGTTTATTGTGTATAAATATGAAAGAAACATTTTATTTTAATAATTACAACTAATTAAATAATTTTCTAAATCTAAGAACTATTAAAAAAACTAAAAAATCCTATAAATAAACCTAACTTAAAAATATATATACAATAGTATGAAAACTAAAATTAAAATACAAACCTATATTAAAGCCCGTCCAGCCCCACCAGACCACTGTCACTGGGCATTGTACCTAGAAGGCTGGCAGCATTACCTCGCTGGATACAAAGGCTAATCCTTTGAGCGAGGTAAGCTTCAGCCTTCCGGTCTCCTGCTGTGTCGACTAGGTGTTTTTTTCAATTTTTCGAAATATTTGTGGGCACTTGGCCCCCATGGGCCCAAAGTCTCCACCCCAAACGACTCAAATATGTAGCCTGTTCCAAGGGTGGCATATTTGAGCCGTTTGAGGTTTTCGGCAGAAGCGGCAGTGCGACCTGCCCCAATTATGGAGGCTTGGTTTATTGTGTCTATTATTTTTTATTACATGAGTTTAACATCGCCTGTGGACACTTGTAGTATCAAAGGTGCTACCAATGTGCTGCCGCTTTGTAAAGGGGATCCGAAACTAATGCCGTAACACAACTCAAGGTTGTTATGGCGGCATACTCTTGACCAGGGGTGGTGACTATCTAGACTGGCAAATACCTACCCCTTGGCTGTGGGCTGTTTTGTCGCCTTTGACAAGCGGCCGCGCAGCAACTGGAACTTCAATTCTTTCTTCGTTCCTACAGCTATAAAATTTATAAACAATAAAGTGTTTAGCCCATGTTAGACGGATCATTGTGTCTTTAAATTGGAATGAACCAACCAAAATAATCAATTTATATATAAGTTTGAATCATTCAATGTCATTGAATATCGTAGTTTATTTTCAGTTCTGTGCCTTTCAAAAAAATCGATTTAATTTGGTTGATTCGTTTGATATTAGTATTACCTATCTTAGACTGAAATTTTATACAATAAAAATCGCTAACAAAATATCTGGTCGTAAACGTATCGTATAGTATAAATATGCGTCAATGGATTAAATGTTAAAAGAAGATAATACATTTATATTATCGAATGCTAATTAAGTATTAAATTTGATTATGAAATAAAGTACACTTATTGCCTTGCCTTAAAGGTCATATGTTTTGCTAAATCAAGGTATTATTAGTAGGGTAATTAAAGGTATATACGTACGCGCTGTATACTTGTGGGCCATACAGCACGTGTGATACAGAACTGGGATGCACCTTGGCAATTTTCCTCCTACAGTCGTATTTCTCAGTCCTGAAAGTCGTGACTTCTCCTCATTAATTTCTGTAGCACTATTTTGACAATCGGTGGCGATCAACGGTAATATGCAGTGCTGAGAGTTTAGCGCATCTGGGTGGACCAATGCAACTACGGTCTCGAGTTCTTTTTCCTTCTATTTTGCTAATGACTTTTAGATTTATTAATTGTCTCCCTGTTTTCTGGCTATTTTTTCTTTGGGATGCAGTCCAAGAAGTACGCAACATTCTCCTCCATTACCACATCTCAAAAGCTTCTGGGAACTTAAAAGTGGTTAAAATGGCGGACTGTATTTGAAAACATATCTGTCTTTGATTCTTGCACAAAAACATAGAAACTCCAGTAAGTTAAAGATCCACTCTTTAACATACTTCCAAAAGGAGAAGCTTCTTAATACGGCTGTATTTCTTTTGAATATTTATTACACGATCGCTCCGTCAATTTTGATCCTATTTTAAAAAGTTTTGTTTATTCGATAGTGTCTACCCCTGAGGTAGTCGCATTGTCACCAAGTCAGGATCTGATGAATGAATGCTAGGGAAATCCAGAGCAACCCTTGCTGAACAGCGTCGAGCGCCTACACTCTACGAAAAGCAATACTTGCATACACGTGCCAGAAGTAAATTTCTATAGGTGCTTAAAATATATATCTAAAGCTATTCAAGCAACGACTAAAAAATAGAAAATGATTTTAACAAAAACAAAACTGACTTCAAACTAAATATTTAAAAAAATGCTTTTTAGTTTGAAGTCGGTTTTGTTTCTGTTATATTTTTTCTGGACCAAGGTTTGGCTGCAGCTCACAGAAGAAAAGCGCACAGCATCAGTTCCTCGTCACACTATTAAACTTTTCACAAGTATTCGATTACGGTCAATTAACGAAAAATATCCTCACCGCTTAAAAAGCAGACGCACTGCCTAATATATAGGTGGCTAAACACTGACTGGTTCCAATGTTCAAAATGGCCGCCTTAACTTCGCTTCCCATTGAACTCTTGCAATAAAAAAATATAAAAAATTGCCGTATCTGCGATGGTAGATACCCAAGAGCAGAGGTAAATAATGGTTTACTGGAACAGTGACCTAAGGGCAGAGTGGTGCATTTTAATGATTCATCAGGATAAACATCGTATCCTACAGGAGTGTTTGAGACTAGGCAAGGACTGAAAAATATTATTTTCTTTACTTTTATCTAAAAGTATGTCGTTTTACATTGTACTGAACACAAAATAGTTTTATAAAGTTTGTATAGATTTATGTAAAAAAAAAAAAAAATTATTACTAGCTGCGGAAAGACCTTGTAGAAACGAAAATAACAATGAAGAAATAATCTAAGATAAAAACAATATATATATATAATATTATAAAATTCTAAAAAACCGTGTCTGTACATTGAAGATTTTAAAAAAGAAGCAGCTGAACTACATTATATAAACGATGGAGATTGCGATGCATTTTTTTTAGATAAATAATAATAAAAATAACTGGTTTCGATGCAGCTTTTGTTGATCGACAGTAACTTTTGAGACTTAAAAGCTGCGCTGCTTTTTATATTGAAACTAGCTGTCCCGGCAGACGTTGTTTTGCCCTGAAGAAATAAAATTTAGAACCCGATTGCAGCGCCATCTAGAGGGTCCAATCGAATCTAAACCATCCTCGAATCCCCTTGAACTCACACAAAAAATTTCACCAAAATCGGTCCAGCCGTCTAGGAGGAGTTCAGTGACATACACACGCACACAGGAAATATATATATAAAGATAATTAAAACGGCCAGAAGAAAAAAAAAACGAATATTTCAATGTGATTTTTCCACTGATCGATAGAAAACTTGATGTAATAATAAATTTTGTGATATTTTTGAAGCGAAATTTCTTTAGAATTGTTGTGATTTGAAACTCGATGAAACAAAAAGCGACACTAAAGCCTGCAAAGAGAATGAGATAGAATACATTATATTTAAACATTTAAACACTATTCTCATACGAATAGAGTTGGAAATGTTTTGAAGAGTTTGTGTTATTAATTCAAATTTCGTGTCTTAAAGCTTAAATATATTATAACGATATAATAAACGAAATGTGACGTCACGAAATTTAGAATCCCTCCCACCCCTTGTCACACATTATGTCACTTCTACTGCGTGTGAACTGCACACACAATTTTTGTTTTATCCCGGATATCCCACGAGAATTTTACTGGGAGTGATTCGACAAAGTCTTCACTGAAACGATAGCTTACATTCTTCTTATGCTGTGGTACTTTTTGTCCCGGAAAGACCAATGGTCTCAAAACGGGGGATGCTGAAGATCGCGCGAAGATTTGTAGAAAAAGTAGGAAAGCGGACCTGGGCGTCGGAATGAACGCTCAGAACGCAACCGGGATTTAACGCCTGGATGATGATGGTACTTTATGTCCCGGCAATTTCAAGTCAAGCGTGAACGAAGTCGGCGGGCATATCTTAGTTGTATATATTAAGTACTGGTATAGTGACCTTCTTAACACCCACGCCATGTTACAATCGGTCAAAGGTTAAGTAAATAAAGTAATAATTTTAATACAAAAGATTTTGTTCTTTTGCGGCATCGATATGAATTTTACGACATCAAGAATTTAATTCCAGCTTTCGACATTTATTAATTTTTATTACATTTTAATATGCCAATAAGCTCTATGTAATATATAATAAACTTGCCCCCTGTTGTTTCGTAATAAAAATTGGAATTAATGTTTGATAACAAAGTTTAAATTTTAGATTTCATAATGTTATGCAAATACTTAAATATTGGACACAAAATTTATTTCAGTTTGGTTTATCTAGAGATGTGATCCCATGTTTTAAGTTTATGGTAGGTATTAAACTAAGAGTTTTATTTTAATAATAAGTAATATATATCACATTTTATTTTTCACTCAAAAATTAACTTTATATAACAACTGATTTGTATGCACCAAGCGAATATGACAATTGGCAGTCATGTCAATTGGATTTTTTTTTATCTTCTTACAAAATACCGAAGTCCCTAGATTTTTTGTATTATATAGTAAGTTATACTCAGATAAAGCTACATCTGACGTGAGGCCACTAACGTCAGATGTAGCTTCGGTGAACCTGCAGCCCACCTCTCTACACCCCTTAGTCACTCACGACCATTTTGCCCCCTGTCTTTTATGGCATTTTTGGGCCCCATGCAGGGAGTGGTGAGTCACGTCTGCCCATTTTTCCATGTTCCCTGAACATTGCGACGGGCAGACGCCATATTCCCCAAATTCCTAGTACCACTAGCAGTTCAACCTGATAGCCCGGTACTTTTTGTCCTCATTTCCCACAATAGTCCTACACTGGCCGGGGCTTGTCCTTGGGTGCATTACTATATGGTGTAGACAGGGATAGTCGCCGGTCAATGGCACGCCACATTTACATTAAATTTGTTAAGGGGCCTGTACGTGTTGGTCTTTCAATGACCCCACGCAAGCCCTCCAAATTTCCGGGCCATTTTAATGCCAAAACCAAGCGTTTCTGGCCTCAGTCGGGTATGGGGCTTCAAAGCCACTAAGTGACAGGATTAATATTTTTCCAATGAGGTCCACAGTACTATAAACTGAGGACAGAAAGGCAGGTAGTGCTCTGTCGGAAATTTTGCGTATACCCAAGCCTCCTAACCGTATTGGTAAGGATGCTTGGGTCCATGAACGATCTTCCAATGGTATGTTTATAATGGTTGTTAAAGTTTGTCGAATAATGTTGTCAAGATTGTGTAAAATAGTTGGGTGTCTCCAAAGAGGAGAGCTCCGCAAAACGTATGTGCAATTTGGTGTAATCAGGCAATACCGAATGAGAAAGTAACCACTATGTGCGCTTATTTCTTTTTAATTTACTACTTTCGAATGGAAATTTTATATATATAACTATATATTATAACATATAATGAATGAATGAATGAATTTTTATTGTTTAGCAAAAATTAAAACTACGTTCCTAAAAACTAGACACCATATTTGTTGAATTTGAATTGCCTTATCACTTAAAGTGATATCTTCCAGGCAACCCCCTAAAGTTAAGAAAATATTAGAATATGACAATGTTGGTGAAGATAAGAAACAATATGAACATATAATAAACATTCATAAATAAATAAATAAATAATAGACTTTATTTAGTTATGTTTTGCTCGGCCGAGCCAATATACATATTAATCTATGACGGAGACGTAAGAACGCCAAACTGCTGACGGTTTTCCACTGCTAAGACCACCTGGGCCACCAGCGAGCGGATAGCGTGGTTTAAGACAGTGTTTTTCAACCTTTTTCATGACACGGCCCCTTTAGTATGAAGAAATATTTCGCGACCCCTCCTTACCTGTTGCTTTTTTCATGTATTTTATTTTCTGTCAAATATTCAATACAATATATTTATTCATTTTCATAATTAGGATTCGGATAAATACATAATTAAACACGTAAAAAACACTTTTTCCATCGAATGCGTCGCCAATATAACGCAATTCACGCGCATACGTACTACCACGGCCGATGCCGGCCGCCCCGCCCCCGCCCCTCGTAAATGAGAAAACGTTGCTGGCTAGTTATCGAGTAGTTCTTCCTATCAGGAAAACCTCATACTATTGCCGAAAATTTGATTTTACCAGCGGCTTTAGATATGGCGGAGATTATGTTTGGCAAACAAGAGGTCGAAAAATCCAAAAGTATACCTCTCTCTGACAACACCATTTAACGCAGGATAAGCGATATGGCGGCTGATGTTCGTGATCAAGTCATGAAAAAAAATAAAGTACTTTTGTGTCCTTGCAATTGATGAATCCACGGATATTGCAGATTTCAACTGCATTTGCTTGCCCAACCGTTTGCAACTCCGTTATAGAAGCTTCGCGACCCCGTTCGAGAGGCTTCACGACCCCCCAGGGGGTCGCGACCCACACGTCGAAAAACACTGGTTTAAGACAATGTTTCTTACAGAAAGAATACTTTTAATTTTTATATTCATTATCTTTTAATTTCAGTGTAATGTAACTCACTTGTGTATTAACGTCCTATAACTCGGACACCCTTGTCTTTTCTTTAAATAGTACCCTTAAGTCCCCTTCGCAACGCAAACGGGCAAAGTCCGTCAATATTAGATTCCTGAATATACACACGTTACGCCTGTATCGTAGTTGTAGCCCAACTGACCCGTCTCTCAATCAAGCGGTCGTTTTAAACTTCAAAAATATATATTAATGATGACTTTAAAAGACGTTACTGATTTAGATTGTCTCATATTGTGTGGCAGTGAGTCCCATAAACGGACAGCTTGTTCCATGAAGGAGTGATCAACGAAGGAAGAAGTGTGTACAAGTGTCATTAGGGAGAGAATTACTAGAACGCAAATAACGGGAATGAGAAAGACGAAGGAAATCAAAACGTTCTTATATAAAGGTATATAGGAACGTTTTGATTGACACTAAGGAGTGTATACATATGCCATTAACAATTAATACAAAATCGTATTATACATCCTCGTTATCCGACACAACTTTATAAATTTTCACCACAAATGAATCTAAAATTAGTTGGTACAAAACACTGCGGCGTGTGACGAATAAATCTTCCAGATAAGTCTACTAGGTGGCGACTGGATCGCGATAGCCGAGTTTAGCTGCGCAAGCGCCTGAACACTATCAGATTGACCAGTAAAGCGTGAAAAAATTGTCTACTAGGACATAATAGTAATCTATAATATTTAAAATAAATCTGTAAAACATTCTCCATTGGTGCTCCGCTCCTATTGCTCTTAGCGGGATGGTATATAGCCTATAATCTTCCTCGATATTATGAGCTATTTAACACTGAAAAATAAATCGAATCAGACCAGTAGTAGTTCCTGAGATTAGCGCGTTCAAGCAAACAAACAAAGAAGCAAACTTATCAGCTTTATATATTATATATAAGATAAAACTCTCTCACCGACAACATTCTGTCAAAATCTCCGCTTCTATTATGTTACGTTGCAGAGAAATTACTTTCAGTCTGTTATAAGCTGTTTAAGTAATTAAAGCTTTTGAACTATTCCACGGGAACTCTTTAATTTTCGGGATCAAAAGTATCCTATATGTTGACCAGGGATATAAGCTACCACCATACAAAATTTCATGTAAATCGGTCCAATCGTTTCGGAGATTAGCCGGTACAAACAGCCAGACAAACAGAGAAACAAAAAACTTGAAAAAAATCTAAATTAGTTCCATTTCACTTCTTACATCCCCCTACCTCGGTTTTTAGCAGTTTTTTCATTGTACAGAAATTTGACCTTTACAATTTTATTATATTTACAGATAGGTATCAGTGGCATGGACTTCATACAACTCGATTATCCATGAAATGAATGATGATGAGATAGCAACTTATAACCCGATCGGACACCGGCTTTTGTTTTAAAAAAATGCGGTAAGATTATAAAATAAAAAATATAAATTTTAATAAGAAAATACATCGCGAGTTAGATATTTTTCAACAGCGTTGTAGTCGACGCTTGCATCATACGGTACGTTTTTAACCGGCTTACCCTAGCTAAGTGCGAATCCTGGCCGGAAAACATGCACCACCTAGGCAGGTGTGTGACAATCATCAAATCACCTCCAAGTTTTGTCATAAAACTATTGAAGTGATAACTTCTTATGGGTGGGTAAACCGTTTCGTTACGTGTCGCGTTACGACGCCAGTCTGTCTGGCTTCCCTTTCTCTCACGCAAGTTATCACTTCTGTCGGGCGTCCCGCGACGCACACTTTTTTACTCCTTCAATTTTTATCAAAGTAAAATAAAATAATTTAAACGTTTCTAAAAGAAAAATAAATAAATTGTTTTTTTTTAATTTTACTTTATTTTATTCCCAAGAAAATAATAATGCGTCTGAATGACCGCAGCTATAAAATACCCGCTATCTTCATATTCATTACCAAAAAATATTCAAGGACGTTGGCGTTGCTACAAGCCTTAAAGCATCTGAAACAAAACTGTCATTCGCCTTTATAATATTTAATACGTGAAGAAAAACTTTGCATCTCTTTTTACGAAAATTGCGCGGACGGACGAGTATGAAATTTCACACACTTAAAATTAGTACAGAGGAGTGCAGAATGCTAATTTTTTTTTTTAAATTATGTATAAAAAATATATTAAATTTATTTGACACATACACGTATATACTATTTTGTTTATTGTTAAAGTCAGATTAACAATGTAGCCTTGGCGAAATCTGTGATTATAGAAGTCTTGAATAAGCATGCAATCATGAAAATGCTCCACCGTCGCAAGCTATACCTGGCGTGTCTTCTCTTCGGGGTCGTTAAGTACAAAACCCCACGTTACTTATATGAGAAGCTCTCCTGGTTATCAAGCCGTAGAATGGTCAGTTCTAGGACGTTATTATTTTTATTGCAGGAGTTCAGCAGACAGGCAGACTGCCCACTTGATGGACAGCGGTTACCATCGCCTATGGACATTTAAGTCTTAAGGGAGACTGGAACCTGGGCACTAATGTCGGAACACAAGTCTAGGTTGTTATGGCGACAAACTTTAGACCAGGGGTGATAGCCATCCAGGCGGGCAAATGCCCTACCACCTGGCTGTGGGTTGTTATGTCGCCTCTTACGACAGGCCGCCCGGCCGCAGGAAATTGTATTCTTTCTCCGTTCCTGCACGGATAAAAACTTGTGCGATACAACTCACTTCTGAGCGCCATTATACAGCCGGCTTCCGCGGGAGTTTTCGTTACGCAGCATCAAGGCGCTGGAATAATATTCCACCACCTATTCGAAATTTGCAATGTCTTAATGAGTTTAGGACTAAATTAAAGATACTTTTAAAAGAGCACCAACATTCACAACGCTACCTAAAACATGATCTTGTATCATGGTATTTAATTGTAATATCGTATCAGTTTATTTATTTTTAATTTTTAAAGAACGTATCTATAACACTAATATATTCACTCCCGATCACGAGTTTCCCTATCTCTACCTATTGTGTATGTACTATCTGTGTGTGTGTGTGTGTGTGTGTGTGTGTGTGTGTGTGTGTGTGTGTGTGTGTGTGTGTGTGTGTGTGTGTGTGTGTGTATGTGTGTGTGTGTGTGTGTGTGTGTGTGTGTGTGTGTGTGTGTGTGTGTGTGTGTGTGTGTGTGAGTGAGTGAGTGAGTGAGTGTGTGTGTGTGTGTGTGTATAGTTTAAGATTCTAGTTTTGTGCTTTACAATGATGTAATATGTACCTTAAGGTGACTATTTATTAATCTGTGCTTAAGTGCACAGCGGGAGATCAGCGCTGGTTTTAACCGACTAGTATTATGCTGAGACTGATGCCCCATTTTGGACAAAATTATAATTATTATTCTAGTTTTTAATTTTTTAACAATTATACTTTATTTATATATTAATAATGTTCTAATTTATAATCAAAATAATTACACGCGACTATAAGTATAAGATGATTCGGTGATTTACATTGAATTAAGTACCTATCTTTTCTTACTTTGAAATTGGCAAAATTTATGCTAAAGGCGTTGTAGCCTTAATTAGAAAAAAATCAATAAATCTATGTATACCTATATCTTCAAATTATCTTAAAGAGATCAATTCGTCCATGATCTTTACATATCCGATGTTACAGATATGATATCTTATATCCAAACAATGGATTTAAATAAACCGATGTATCGAAGGTCGTGTTGCCATGAAATTTATCTGTCAACGATCTTTATTGTTTCATTTAGAAAGAATTAATGTTCAATGTCAATACTTTTTAACCGACTTCAAAAAATAAGAGGAGGTTGTCAATTTGTCGTGTCAATATTTTTAAAATATTTTTTTGTTGTTCCTGAACCGATGTTGAAGATTCTTTTCGGGTTAGATTCAGTAAAGCTTAAATGTGGCCCTATATGAATTTTATTGCTATTGTTGGGTTCCGAGATTATAGTAGAAAATTCATTAATATCAGATTAAAAATGTGTGGTTTTTGCGGTTTTTCAGCCAGATCTTTTTTCTTTCTAAACCGATATTGATGGTTCTTTTTACGTTGTAGTCATTGTACAAACTCAAACCTTTAGCATATCTTATATATAAAATTCTCGTGTCACAATGTTCGTTCCCATACTCCTCCAAAACGGCGTGACCGATTCTCATGACATTTTTTGTGCATATTGGGTAGGTCTGAGAATCGGACAATCCTCCTAAATGTTAAGGATAGTCAACCCCTAAATATTTTTTTTTAATTCTTAGATATTTTTTATATTTTTATGATACAACATTAAAAAATACGTACAACCCTAAATTTTCAACCCTCTACGATCAACCCCTATTATTTAATAGCGATATTAGTATTTTTGTAATTTTCTACTGGGATGATTTAGATTTTAATTTGAACCAGGTAGATGGCTCTGCAATCGGGTACCAGAATTTAGGTGTTCTTTTTGTTGTTGTATGTGTTGAAGTTTGTCCCGAAATGGTTTAAATAAACGATTGGACCCAGTAGGTGGCGCCGAGATATTCCTCCTAAACGTCGGGCCTGCTTTTGATGAAATTTTTTGTTTGTTCAAATGGATTTGAGAATACTTCGGATTCTAGATTTTTATTTTTTATAGGCAGGACAACGTTTGCCGGGTACAGCTAGTTTTATTATATTACTAACTGCTGGCAGCATCGCTGGGGTAAATTAAAAAATAACCATAGCTGAGTAGTCAAAAAAAGTGAAAATGTAGCCCATTTTCACCACTTTAAGGGTAGAATTTTCTCCGTCAAAGAGATCAAAGAGATCTTCCTTTGAGACGAAGGAGCATTCTATCTCGCTTTTCTACCCAGTTGGGACATTCTTAAACTAAAATAATCCTTTACAAGTCTATTAAAATAGGCAGTCTATTAATAATATTTTAATGTAATAGTTCTTTAATAGATTTTAAAGTTGTTTCACTTAAATTCAAAGTTGCAAGATTGTAACGTAATACATAATCGTTACATTACAACAAAGCGGATATAAATTCTAGTTCAGCTTAATTATAAATGCTAAGGACGGATGATCAAGCAAACAGATCTATGGATTCGATCTATAAGATCGTATGTATAGTGTATTCCTTATATGGCGTTAAGTATGCATGTTTATTACGCTGTTGAATATGCATGTCTTTATCTCAGACTTAACAAGCTTAAGTTAGAATTAAGTTAATAGGCCAACTTTAAGATGAAGACATCAGATGCTGGTATTTTACATGTAAGAATAACTTAATTTTCTTATGAGATTATGCTATTTTTTTATAAAATTTAAGGTTCCGTAGATATTTGTCTTTTGTTTTTTTTTTATTCCAGGAGTTCAGCAGGCAGGCAGACAGCCCACTTGATGAAAAGCGGTTATCATTGCCTATGGATATTTGCAACAACAAAGGTGCTACATATGCGCTGCTGCTCTCTTAAGGGAGACTGGATCCTGGTCACTAATGCCGGAACACAACTCAAGGTTGTTATGGCGACATACTTTAGACCATGGGTTGTAGCCATCCAGTCGGGAATATGCCCTTCCACCTGGCTATGGGTTGTTTTGTCGCCTCTTACGACAGGCCGCCCGGCCGTAGGAAATTGTACTTTCTCCGTCCCTGCACGGTTAGAATAGGTAGGTTAGTTATGTATTCGCTATGACCTGCTGTCCGGCTATTTTTTGTCACTATGCCACAGGATTTTTTTTGAAAACTCTAGATCTACATGGACGAAATTTGACAGCAAAGTACAGTCAATGTGTTTTTTGTTTTGGTTTACGGTCGACCGACTTCCTCCTTGTTCAGTTCTCTAACGTTTTGATTTGAACGGTTGATAAAGTTTCAACATCCACGAACACACTTTAGTATATAGTTTTTGTATCAATCGGATCCGAATCAGCTAATATTTATAATACCCACTTTAAAACACTACCGGAAAAAATTTCGAGGGGTTCCCGGAATACGAAGTATCGCATCACTTGAAAAATCAGTTAAACTATCGTTCTGGTAAAATCGAATCGAAATCAGCTAATTTTTATGCAATCCAACTAATTTGTAGCATACCCGGGAAAATACCCGCGGGTTTCCCAGAATAAAAAGTACCACACATTTTATTACATAAAATTTACTATCGATCAGTGAAAAAATTGCCATGGCCATTTTGAATCGATTCCAGAAAAATTCCCGCGGGATTCTCACGATAAAAAGCAGTGCAGATATTAAGTATGAGAATTAACTGTCGATCAGCGAAAAATATATCGAAATTGACCCAGTAGTTTTTAGGTGAATCCCGAACAAACAACAAATCGATATCCTGGCAAAAAATATATAAAAAAAGGCATCGTTCTACATTTTTTATGTAGTGTATTTCAATTGTTTTTTTTTAATAGCTTTAATGTACCGACACGGCATTTGTAGAATTTTATAATACTTATTATAGATAGATAAATCTTTATACCATAAATACATTTAATATATTATAATACCGTAATACCGAAGTAAGAAAGAGAGTTGGTCTGGAATGTCGGGGTGAAGGTAAGGAAAGGAATACTCTGGTGGAAAGAATGTATGATGAAAGAATAACTAAACAGCAATACAAGTGGATGGATGCAGAAGTCGCGGAAGGCCACGACACACCTTCCATGATCAAATTGATCGTGTACTAGTAGAAGGTGATGTCAGGAGCCTTAAAAACAGACGACCGTGCATGACAAGAGCTATGAATGTCAAAGAAGCAAGTGAGGTGTGTAAGAATAAGCCTGAATGGCGCTCTGTTGTTCGTGCCTACCCCGCAAGGGACCTAGCGTGAAGTTATGTATGTATATTATAATACAACTTATAAAAGTAATTTTTACGTGTGTTATGGTGTGCATGTGTGTGTGTGTGTGTGTGTGTGTGCCTGTGTGATGGTGTGTATGAGTGTATCACATGTGCGTATTCACCGTCAGAAATGGGGGTGTGAAGAACTAGCTTCCTCTTTTTAACAAAAGCCAATCGGTTCCTGTCTCGTGCAAGTCTAGTTCCAAGTAGCCCAGTTACTTCCGTGATACCACACTTAATATACATAAACCTCAATGCTAGATCTCGTTAAAATAAACATGTTCTAAGATTTATAGTGAACACATTCCTTGCATATTTTTGTGTATTGAGTCTTCAAATGGCGAGTCAGCTGCCATTTCTCTTGTAGGGAACAATTAATAACGTTCATTAAATATGTGTAAGTATTGGTTTCTTTTAATATATGCAACGTTAAGGGGAATCAGTAAGTTAATATTGTATGAAGTGGTCAAAAATCATTTTTTTTTTCACGAGTTCAGCAGACAGGCAAACGACCCACCTGGTGGAAAGCGGTTACCATCGCCTATGGATATTTGTACAACCAAAGGTGCTAACAATGTGCTGGCACTCTTTAATGCGAGACCACCTGGCCACTACATCCGGAACAAAACTCAAAGTTGTTATGGCGGCATACTGTAGACTAGAAGTGGTAGCCATCCAGAGGGGTACATACCATACCGCCTGGATCTGGGTTGTTTTGTCGCCTCTTACGACAGGCCACTCGGCCGCAGGAAATTGTATTCTTTCTCCCTTCTTACACTGATAGATCGATGAGCGTATGTTAGTTTTATAGTAGTTTTATAGTAGTTTTATAGTAGTTTTAGGTAATGATAAAAGTTCGAATCCTGAGCAGGAAATTTGGAATGCTTGAAGAATTTTCTGACTCGGTTTGTATATTGTTACAATTGCCTACCATGCGTTGGTGGTGAAGCAAATCATCGTAAGAAAAGTTGTACAACTAGATAAACGATGTGTAACACCCACCAAATCGCCTTTTACATTTTGGAAAAATATAATTTGTTTTTTATCATTTTTTACCTTCCCTGACTATCTCCGTAGTTAGACTTATTGTTGTATATTTAATTTTATTTGCTTTCTTAAATTATTATATAGTTTAGTAATAATAGACGAGTACATACATGTATGTTAATGTATGATAAAAAATGTGCTCACATGACTCACAACCTAAACCTAAAAAATACATTTATTATTTATCTTTTTCTTTAATTTTTCTGTGTCTCAAATAAATTAATACACTCGTACACAAGCTAAGCGGTTAATGTGTTCAAAAATACTACCTGTCGTTGGGATATGTTATTTAAATTCATTTATAAACATTTATATTTTGTAGACATGTATATTAAGTATATATCTATGCAATATAATACATTTCTGCATATATATATATATATATATATATGTGTGTGTGTGTGTGTGTACATACCATTTATGTATTTATTATTAAAAAGTAAGTAGTTAATATTATATGTTAGGTATATCACCATCGCCATTGTCATCTCAATTTATTCGCTTTTCGAGATCGATTTTTAGCGATAAGAACGCACGCACTTTGTACATAACTAGATATAATTGTAGTCTTTAAGTTCATTTTTGTATTGGTGTATAATAAAGTGTTATCTTCTATCTGTGTATCTAAAATGCGGAACTTTTTCAGATATATTTTAATAAACTTACTGTATTCCAACAGCCTTGTAGCAGAGATCTAATATATTCAAAACGACCACTAGAAACCTGTTTCAAATGGCAGATGAGCGAACTATGGCACATCGATTAATTATTAGGTATATAGAATAAAACGCAGCGTTTCTATTGTAAATTTTTCAAAATTATTTTTATACTACCTGTGCCCGCAACGTCGTCCGCGTAGAATTTGTTTTCAAAACCCCCCGATTTTGAAATATTCTACATTGCTGCTCCGCTCCAATTGCTTTTAGCGTCATGATATAGTTGGTCTGAAAGAGAGTGTCGGGGTGAAGGTAAGGAAAGGAATGCTCCGGTGGTTCGGGCATGTGGAAAGAATGAATGATGGAAGAATGACTAAACAGTTATAGAATGCAAAAGTGGATGGATGCAGAAGTCGCGGAAGGCCACGACACATCTTCCATGATCAAATCGATCGTGTATTAGCAGAAGGTGATGTCAGGAGCATGAAGAACAGACGAGCGTGCATGACAAGAACTATGAATGTCAAAGAAGCAAGTGAGGTGTGTAAGAATAAGCCTAAATGGCGCTCTGTTGTTCGTGCCTACCCCGCAAGGGACCTGGCGTGAAGTAATGTATGTAATGTATGTCATGATATATAGGTTATAGCCTTCCTCGATAAATGGGATATCTAACACTGAAATAATTTTTCAAATCAGACTAGTAGTTCCTGAGATTAGCACGTTCAAGCAAACAAACAAACTCTTCAGCTTTATATATTAGTATAAGATTTACTTGCATGAAAGCTTGAAATGATATAAATTATGTTAAATTCGAGAAAAACATCTAGGTAGGCAGGTAAATTTCGAGGACGAAGCCAATAAGAGGATCCAGTTAGGCTGAGCAGTATTCGATAAGCTTTGTCAAGTCTTCTCTCCAACAACTCCGCAATACTTGAAGATAAAAGTATTCGATCGTATCCTACTCCTTGTAACTACGGCGCCGAGACGTGGACACTGATGGCGGGACTATTCCATAAATATTACGTTGCTCAGTGGGCCATGGAGTGAGGTATTTTGCGGGGTTCTGTAATGGCTATAATTAGAATAGGGAAATCGATATAGCCCGAAAAATTAGCAAGCTGTAGTGTAGCAGTGAGGTGGTTACGTCTGTCACATTGACTGACGGAGCGAAAGTGCCTTAGAGAACTCAGTATACGTGACATAGGAAGTCCTATGTGGCGCAGACTTTGGGAGGCCTACGTCCAGCAGTGGACATTGATTGCCTGAAGAAGAAGAAATGAAACAAATAACGTTGTTAGAAAAAGAAATTACGTTTTGTAGAATGCTTTTTTATTTTAATTACAAAATTACTTTAATTGTTGCACAGAAATATGAGACTTACAGTCCTTCATAAGAGTCTCTATGAGTGGGAATGAATGTAGGCATAAAAGATTAAACTAAAATATACTTAATCTATATTCAAGCAATCAAAGCTCTCTAAAGCTCAATAAAGGCACCTAATTACAACGCTGTCGTCACAGTTGTCTTCATTACTGCCTGAGTGATGATTGTACAATACTCAAGTGTACTACGGAAGGAATTCAAGACGCAATGTATAATGAACATTACTATTTATGACGTAGAAGTTAAATTTGAATGAGTTTTATTCGTTATTATGATTGTAAAAGTATGGGGAAAATGTAGAGAGTTTCTGAAGTATGTTGTTTTGCGCGATTTGTTTATTAAAACAGGAGATGTGAACATGCTTGCAGAGTAAACATTTTTTAAATTAATATAATCGGCCAAGTGCGTCTCTGAACAAGCGTCTCAAATTCGAACATTGAAGCGTAGGCAACGTCCGCTGTGAAAGTGTGATACAGTGACCAAATTTTTGTTATTTAACTACAAGTCCATAAAAAATAATTCAGTCAGAAATACTGTATATTTCAAAAAATCAAAGGATTTTTATTAAACTAATTTTCCTTGGATTTAATTCTAAACTACCTTGTTTTTCAAAAAAATTCATTTAATAGTCAAAAATTACAAAAGAAGATGTCAGTTTCAGATGTCGAGGCCAAAACCTCCTCAATGTCTTAATTGGATAGAGATGATAAAGACATTGAATCAGGACGTTGTAAGCACATATCTCCACAATTCAATAAAAAAAAAAACATGGAATTTCATTATGATTATGAAGAAACTAACAAACAATAAAATGTAAAAAACGGATTTTAATTTCAAGAAAGCTCAGAACGTCCAAGAACCATAAATAAAGTGTAAAAACACCAGTTATTTCTGAGTCAAGTCGTGCTAACACCATGCCCTTTGTCGATCGCCGCTCCCGTGCTACTGAATGAGGGGTCAGTAACATTTTCTGCACTAAAATAATAATTCTACCCAGATTTTTAAAATAATTATAACACGATAACTTTCTTTTTATTCAATTAATCGGTGTGTACTGCTAGATTTACCTAGACCTCCTCAAATTTGCACTTTAATGTTGTAGCAACGGAATTTTTTGGCGTGCCATCATTTTATTATGCACTTGTGTACGGTAAAGAGTATCATTTACCTTCAAATAGAGTTTTCGTTTATTTTCTTTTTTATCAATATTATAAAATATTTCTGGCATTCTGGCATTTGACTTCAATCTCTTTATTTTAGTGAGCTGAATGGTTTCTTATGAAATAGCGAATTTTATATTATTTTTCTCGCCTTTGCTACAATAAAATATACATTATATAATAGAATCTATGGAGAACAAGTAAAAAGAATCAAGGCTATTTTTTAGATTGTATTATTTGTGTTAATTTCTATACAAACCTCTTATTTCAATATTAAATTATCTAATCATTATAATAATTATTACATTTTGTAAGTATATATATATATTTTACAATGGTTTAATTGGTAATTTTAATTTAATTTTAAATTACTTTTTAATTAAGTTGGATATTACATATCAACGCACTTATACTACGATCTATATTTAATATCATCCTTCAAAATTTGAACTAAAATCATTTAAGAAGCCAATTGTTGAGAATCCTTCCTGCAGTAGCGCAAGTCAGTTCGTGCCTGCCGACTTAATTTTCACGAGGATCGGGAGATATCGATATTACCAACGGCACGCAGCTCAGTAGTTCGTTTAACTGTTTTAGTCGGCTTGTAGCTAGTAGTATACCTTCTACAAATTTTAAGCGGTCGTTTTGAGTTATATTTGAAGTTTATAAAGGAAATAAATATCCAGTTTATTTTAGCTATATAAAGACGATGTCTGAGAAGACGAATTTTTTTATTACAGGAGTTCAGCAGATAGGTAGACGGCCCACTTGATGGAAAGCAGTTACTATCGCCTATAGACATTTGCAACACCACAGGTGTTTACAAACGCGCTGCTGCTCTTTAAAGGGAGACTGGAACCTGGTCACTAATGCCGGTACACAACTCAAGGTTGTTATGGCGACATACTCTAGACCAGAGGTGGTAGCCATCCAGTCGGAAAAAGACCCTACCATCTAGATGTGGGTAGTTTTGTCGCCTCTTACGACAGGCCACCCAGCCGCAGAAATTGTATTCTTTCTACATTCCTGCACGGATAAAGATGATAAGGATAAGGATGATAAGACATGTTTATGATAGCAGTGTGGATGAGAGAATTAGTGATGGTAGACAGAGACATACTCACCATGATCAAACTGAAGATCATTTGAATAAAATTTGTGTAAAAGCTACTTAAATATATAGAATAGAGCTTTATGAAAGTAGATGAAGCAAAAGGTCATAATATGTAGGTCAGAATAGGAGCAAGTGGAGATTCATTGTCTCTACCCGCCCCTATTGGAAAGAGGGGTCATAATATGTATAACTAGTCTGGCCATAAATATTGTTACATAAAATCTTTTCTTTTTTTCAACTTTTTAATTATTTTGAATTTGGAACACCATATTAATTTAAAAACAACAACACACATATATTAATTTAAAAACTTCTTTCGATTTTGCGCCATTTCACATATTTTTTTCACATTATCAAATTACAATATGGAAAAGAAAATAGGATTGCAGTGATCGCCTTGCATAAAGTGGGTATGGAGCCGTCGGTCATATTTCAGACACTTCAAAAGCTTGGTATCAGCCGTATGTTCGTATATCGTACTATCAACAGATACAACAACACTTCGTCTGTCGAAGACCAGAAACTATCGGGGCCGCTAGGACTCTGTCGCGTATTATAAAACAAGACCTGAAGCTCGATGCTTAACGTCGATATACAGGACATGCCCTAAACCAATCTTTACAATTAAAGAAAGTGGATCGATCAAAACGCCTTCTGTATATGTAGATATAAATTTTAATAATATTACATTACTTCATTTTAAAAAAATATGCATTTTCATTTGTAACAGAACTTATGGCTGGACTGGGTATATTATAGGTTCGACTATATGCAACAAACTACTGGAAAATAATCAAACTCTCCAGCAGTTTAAATGTATTCACTTGCCAACTTCGAGAAGTGGCTAATAATGTGTTATTATTTATTTTCTATTTTTATTCATTTTAGGTATATGTATTGTGTGATATTTATATATGTAATTAATTTGCACACCACCGTCATACACTTGCGAATCTCCCGTTCATAAAATCCATAGCCCGGGCTGCCTGGAAGAGATCGCTCCAAAGCGATAAGGCCGCCCATTGCTCCTACGTTTATTGTTTAATGTGACCACCATAAATTGTTTATTTCATGTGTAAGTGGTGAACAATAAAGTGTATTCTATTTTATTTTAATCGAAAATACCTTCTATAAAATCTTGAAAAAATTAAGGGAATATAAAGATTGATGACTACTGTGTATAAATCTGAATAACTCATTATATTTTATTTATATTTATAACTACAAATAATAGAACTCTGCCGTATAAAATAGTTACAAATTAAATGACTTTATGATTTCACACAGAGAACATTATAAACTATCTTGAAGATATGGTCTTGATCGCAGCTATGTGAGCATATAGTAACTGCCGTGCCGCATGCTCGTTCGGAAATCATAGTTTTATTTTACAACCTTGTCGTCATCAAAATGTTCGTAAATCTACTTCCTGTTTTTAAATAGTTAAATTTTATTTTTATCTTTCATAAAGGAACTTCCATAAAAGAACAAGTATCCTCGATTCCACTGAAACTTCTCCAATTTAGCGATATCAAACAATTCATCATTTTCCGACCTTATATGGAGATAGTAATGACCGAAAGTATATCTATTCAGTATAGAAATTGAAATGACTAAATTAGCATTATCATCAGCGCGTTCCATTAGGAGCTCACAACGCCCAAAATGCTCCGTTAGCCGGTCCAATGGGCGACAACGGTCGTCGTGGTGCGAAAACGTCACTAATGACGTCATCATTTTCGATCACACAACGCTCACAACGACCCATGTCAAGAGGTGGGCAACGCCGACAAGTAAGTGGAACGGGGAAAATCGCGGTCGTGAACGTGATCGTTGTGAGTCTCTAATGGAACGTAGCCCATAAGTAATATAATCACACATTTTATCAAAAGTCGAGAATTCTAAAAGTCACTTGGAATTTTTACCCTGCATCAGAATACAATTGAAGATGTGAGTGGATGAAGGTGATATGTTGCATATTCGGTTTTTTGCTTTTTTTTGCGTATATGAATGTTATAAGTCGATACCAAATGACTACAGACCTTAGACCATAGATATAAGGCATATTTAAAAAATAAAAAATTGCTAAAGGTGTTAAGTTCAGTTCAGTTTCAAATAAAAGTAAAACTTTGATCTCGATTTACTCAGAATTGGAATTATGCGACTTATCACCTTCATCCACTCATGTCTTCAATAGTTAAATACTATATAAAGGCCAAAGGTTTTCTGTGCTAAGTAGGTAAGTATAAATTCATTTACTATAAAACATTTAATTCAGGATTAGTTGTATCAGCGAATCTTGGTACGCTTAATGGTGTGGCTTCATATGTGTTAGTGTTACAGATATACATTAGATAACATTTCAAGCAGATTTGACGGTAGTTGCAATGCGTCATTTGAGTTGCGACTTTGTTAATGACGTTCATTATTGACAGATAACACATGTACCTATATGTCAGCCCCAATTTGTAAATATCGTTAGAGTATAATCTTTATCGCGAGATTGTAATCTGTCGAAATATTATGAACTAAACATATTGCTTACAATTAAATGCATTATTTTTCGGTCTTATTTTTTATTGCATGTCATAATTTTTGAAGTGCATTTAGTTTATTTGGCTGAAACCTGTGTTTTACTTCTCACTCTATAGACTCGAAGAACCTACCATTAAGACCGACCAATCAGCGCGCGAGGTACGTTCATTTCGCAATTTGACGATTTCACGTCGATAGATTATAATCTACTGAAAAATATTTCAACAGTTTACGATCTCGCGAGATAGATTATAATCTAACGATATTTACAATTTTACGGGGATATATATACACTAATGTGGCTATGCTTTAACAGCGTTATTTTTTAACGCTTTAAATAAATTTGTCCACAGTCTAAATCTTTAACACTAATGCAGATGAAGCCGCTCAAGTCGATATCTGAAATGTGTGATTGCTATCAATCCAAGAAAGCGCAAACGTCAAATAGATGCACGTAATTAATATTAAAAAATCTCCAACCCCGATTCTCAAAGTAAAATTGATGATACAGACAATCAATTTGAAGCCAATGATGTCATACGCAACTGCACCCGTCATTTTCCTCAAATGAGCGGAATTGATGACCCACCATCATCAGATACCACTAACAAGCGGTAGCTGATACGAACGTGCGATATCAAATCTCAAGGATGTGTTCGCTTGCACGTCGACGTGCGTTTGGGCAGGACTTTACGTGACATTTCTAATGGTATGAGTCAATGGCTCGTGGGATAGCGTTTGTCTACGACCTAAGAAATTAAGAAAATCATTTTGCATAATACATAAAATATTAAATTCAAAATGTTCTTCAAGTGTTATTTGCTAATCCAATCGAAGTACCTATTTGTACAGACAAATAGGCTTTCGAAACAAATGTCAAAATTTTATTGAAAACTGTTATTTATGCAAGTTATTTATGACAAGAATCAACATAAAATGGGACTTTATGCTATGTCATACTTCTATCAGTAGTTATGTCTAGATATATCTCACTAAACAATTCTCCGTAAGCAGCCACTTTAATACTCTCAGAAATTATCGCTTTTAGTATTTTTGTCTATCTGTCTGAATAAAGCAGATCAAAGGATTGCAATGAAATTTTTATAGACCCAAACAGCAATTTTATCTTAAATATTTGAGTATGTTTTATTTCAATATCTTGTTGGATTTCTATATATGTAGAAGCACAAAGTCCAATACTTTCACGAACATCGCTGCAAGAATAACGTAACAATAAGGAAATAGAGTAATTTTTTTTCGTTCTTCTAGTATACATTTTTGTTCCTTTTTCACTTTTTATTTTATTTACTTTCGTGTCTGTGTATGTCCCTTTAATAGCCCTAGCGGAAGATCAGCGCTGCTTAACTTAACCAGCAACATGCTGATCTAGGCCCAATTTGGAGCTACACTTGCTTAGTTTTTTTATTTGCTGCATGCTACATTGTACATTTATTTATTTATGCTAGTTTAATCTCTTCTCATTTGTGTAGTACTTCTTAAATGTTTTTCTTAAATGTTCATCTTTCTTTCTTTCTTAGTGTTTAATTTTATTTTAATTTGTAAATAATTAACATTTTTACAAATTACAATTGTGATTTTTGTTAATTTAGGTACTTCTACCTAAAGTGGTGCGGAAAAATGTTACATGCGTAGCCTTCAAAACATGTTCTCTAGTGGAATTTAATTATAATAATAACTCTTTAATTTACTTAATATTTACTTGGGTTTGAATATTCAATTCACTACGCCTGAAGCTGATCACTTAAAATAATCTACGATCGAAACATATTGACTTTACGACTATATTTCCTGTACAATCAAACCTTGATCATTGCCCCAACATGCCTATTAAACTTGGAAATTTTCACTAAAAAGATACAACACAAACAGAAAGAGAACGACACAAAAAAACTGTACTAAGATTTAGAAAACCAAATCTAAACCATATTCTATTCTGCCATTTTTTTACCTTCTCCCAATTACTTAAGATCGGACAATATATTGTGTTTACTTTACTTCCATATTCCTTTATTCCGCTGTCATACTACAAATCATCATTGTCTCGTTCAGACGATCCATCCATATTATTGATAACAAAAATATGCGTTGGGTATATGTGTTGTTTAGATCAGTTGTAATTGGTTGGCTGTTACATCTTAAAAAGCAGCTCGTACCGTTAGAAAAATTAGCGACAGGTCATCTTGTACACAGTTCAAGCACCCAACATTTACGTCCGAGCAAACTTAACAAATTGGACGTGCTCGCTAAAGCTATCGTAATGTCATCATACCAGAAACAATTTGCTAAAAAAGAAAACGAGATTAAGGCCATTTTAAATTCAAAAAAGGTTGATCGCATTCTTCACTGTAGACCTTTAAAGTTGCCTCGAAGCACGGCCTTATGCGTAACCGTAGTGATGTACGGATTTGAAAAACTCGCAATAAACAAGTTCAATATTTCCATGAGAAACTCAATCAATTTATTAATAACACTCATTTCGAATCGATCCTGAAAAAAGGTTTCTAGAAAATTGATAATCTGTATTTGAATTCCAGTGACAGACATCGTGACATTGAAGACAGATCACATATATTTGAAATAAAGACAAAAGGACCGATCGATAGAGAAGAAGAAACGATTTTAAAGTATTAATAGAATCGTAGAAAAGTAAATAAGCTTCCGATATCATTGCATGTCACTCAGCTAGTTATGGAACGAATTAGGTCAGAACATCTATTATAGATAAAATTAGCAATGAGGGAATTCATAAGAGCACAAATGTAATTGAAATAACTCACAAAATTATTAAGCTGACGTGATAAAAAGTCACGTCTGTCGTAGTATTGATGGTCCACGGAGCAAACGAGTCGTAGATTGGAGACCGTGTATCGGTGAACGTAGTGTTTTAGAACATCCTCCAACCCAGACTCACGGTAGATGCTGAATAATAAAAACGCAGGATCCAGACTTACAGCGCAAACTCGGATAAGCTCACATCGACTAGTGGACTGCGATTGGATGACAATGAATTTTTTTCGCAGAACAAAAAACTAAAAATTGCTGCAAAAGCACAGTAATAAATCAAAAAAATTTTGGCTAAGTTCGGGCTGGGTTTTGTACAATGGAAATTCCATAAAAAGTACAGTACTTTGTAATGAGAATTTAGACATTTTTTGCAACTGGAATATTGATCTAAATAATCTACAATAACCTGTCTTCATTTTGATTGAGTGTGTTTAACACCTATTAAAATATGAAGTTCTTGTGTACTGTCCATAATTATTTTAATAATAAAAAACTTCACGTGCGTAATATGTGACGATTTTAATGGAAGGAAAAATACATAAACCATGAATACAGAACATCAATGTTCCATATTTAAAAATAGTATTTACTTACTTAGGTTTATGGCTTGGCAGCTAGGCCTTTAAGCCAGATTGCAATATAGTTTCTTCATTTTTTAGGCCTATGTGTAGCTTAATTGTAGGTATTAGCTGGTGGCATTAAACGGAGTTCTTGTGACAACTCAAAAGGCCACATTTGACTATACAGTTCACATTTCTCACAAAACACATAATTACTACTCCAAAACAATCAATATCCTATAACTATTTTTCATTTTAGAGTAATTTTACGCATTTTTAGAAAATAAAACTGCACAGAATAACATCTCCATTCAGTTCCCGACAAAAACTCTTTAAAAATAGTATATTGTGGCCAGTAACAGACTTTTCAACACACTTGCTCATAAAGTGGCTCTATGGTCACCGCAATTAGGCACAGAATGACACCCATAATCAAACAGAGACTAAAAAAAATTATAACTCACTAGTGAGTTATAGATTATAGTGAGATACCGTCCTCGGCTCTCTTAAGACCCTCACCTACGGCTCGAGTCTCAATGGCGCCTCGGCGGTAATCACCAATGTTACACACTAGTACCATAATGTACTATTATTAGCCACATTAAAAACTTTTTGGTATATGCCAACAGAGCGTTTTGCCTAATATTTTAGGTATGATAATTTTGGCTTCATATCCATCACTATAGGTAAATAGGTGCGTACAAAAATCGCTTATGGTAGAACTGGTTCAGTTCCGCGCCCGTCGGCGAATTGCCACGAAAGCGGTCTGAGGACATTGCAAAAAGCAAATCGTCCCGCAATTAGCTGATTAATTGTTTAATTAATTGTGGTGCCCTGTCGCGAAATGCGTCCGGTTCGAATTGAGGGCTTTTTTACATTGGACCAACTGAAATCGGACAAATTTCTGTTGTACCTCGCTGAGGTGGTGCAAGGTATAAGCTTGAGCAAGCTTGCGAAGACACACATTCATTCACTTCAAAAATAAAGGTATTACAACTAAATATGGAAGTTTATGAAATTATTAAAACGCTAACTAAAAATAAACGAAATTAATATTATAAAGAAATTATATACTTTATTTTCTGCACCACCTATGTGACCGATATTTTTCCAGTAATATTGTGGTAAAAAGAGGACTGCGTGCGAAAGCACGCATTCATAGGCACGGTGTGGGGCTTGGTGCGCGCGCTTGGCTTACTGCGGCCATTTTGTTTCGCCTTTTTATTATTCTCTGCATTCATTAAATCAATATTATTTATTGTTCGTATTATGTAAAAATACTGAGTGGTTTCTAATAAATACGTGTTGGAGACTGGCTATATTTTTTTAATCTCAAACCAGCACAAACGTACACCACAACCTACATGGTCAGGTTAGGTGAGAATCTCTTTTCATTTAGTTGCCTCGAAGAGATGCTTTAAGCAATAAGGCTGCCCATTGTACTACTACCTTTTAATTAGGATGTTCAATTTATGACTCATTTAAGTTAAAAAAATATGTTTTAAATAATGAGAGGTTGATTGAAAATTTTAAATGAGATTACCAAATACATTCCGTATTTGGAAATCTCATTTAAAATTGTAACGTCAACTGTGATAAAGAAGAGTGTTACAAATTATCTTTTAAATAGACGATTACACATATTCCAAAAACAAAGATGTGCGTGCTGGGTTTCAGACTATGATTCTCTGGCGGTTTTTTTTTCCCGCTGAACACGATTTCTATGTCAGAATTAGAGATAAAAGAACAAATAATCGCGAAAAACCCAAAAAAAACTGGGATTTTCTCGATTATTTTGACAATGATAGTCTGACACCCAGCACACACTAATTTATTTTAGTGGTCCTGTGTTATCCTTTAGTATTCTTCTTCCTTGGAATGCTACAAAATTGAATATCACCACAGAAAATGAATTTAAAAGTATTGTTACATGCCAACAAAGGTGAAGGCACACCTGCCTATCATAAAGCTCAGTTTATTTATTACCTTTGTCGCATTTGGACTTCTTTTGTTTACTGTCTGTTTAAAATTTGTAACTAAGAAAAACATCCTATTGTATCCGTTTATGGCCGTACCACAGGCATAATTACGCAGGTGTGCGCATTATGTTTTCTGGGAAATTGCGTCGAAGCTTGCCTGGTATGGCATCGGTGCATTATAAAGCAATGGCCCAATGCGAAGAGAGGCAGTCTAGCGAGAACCACGATCAAAGCAAGACGTACATTCGATGAGCGATATAGTGACGGACTTTGCGCGTGTTATTGAACCGTGCAGTTTGTACTAGTAGTGTCTAATTATATTTGTACCTATGTTATACGTATTTGTATAGGTCTAATAAATTCTATAGTAATTTCAACGCCATTTTAATTCGAGTCATGTAGCTCGTAACAGTATCTAACTTGAACCACTTCCGCTTCTTAAAATGATTCAGTTGATATTTGCGCAATAAAAATTACATCATTCCAATATTATTCGACTTTACAAGATTATACCAAAGAATTCAAGCTGCCAACTGTGTTTGTACCACTTATTTGGTTACGCGATTTAAGTAACTACACACTATTTTATCATTCTAAAATCAATTCTAAGAGTTTATTTACTTTTATTTAGGTTTTTTTAAATTTATTTATTTGTGGAAAACCTACAGCTAAATACATTTGATTAGATAATATATAATTAACACAAGAAAGCCAATTACAGGTTTTCACCAATAAGCTATTGGTTAAAAGTAACATGCAGACGTAAAAAAGGCACCAAGATGTTTAGTCACTGTTGAAAAATTTAAGGCTTAGACACCAACCTGGCTCCTGAAATACTGACTGCAAAAGGGTCGATGTCATCGTATTTACTTACATTATTTGCTATAATAATGACTTGCTTGCACTAGAAATGAGTTTTGTCTGTAATTAGTAAAACTTAAAGGTACATTTATGGGTTGATTAAATCGTATAGACTTCAATGGAATATTAAAGTGGACTTTACTTAGAAGATCTGGACAATCAATATCAGAGGTGATAATTTTTACAAGAAGTAAAAAGTCGGCAATATCTCGTCGGTCTTTAAGTGGCAAGAGGTGAAACTTTTTGCAAAGATCAAAATATGAACTAGAGTACGTAAGTTAATAATAATAATAATAAGAGAGGCTTTCGCTGGGAGGCTGGGGGAAGGGCCAGATACAGAAGGTAGCACTCTTGGACACGGCGCGAATTGTGAGGAGGTTCCTATCTCTGGAGCCCTAACCACCGGTAGTTTGGACCTGAGGCCCCGCTGGCGGTGATCTGCAAGATTTTATATTTTTTTATTGAATATGTACTTCATTTCTGATGTATTTTTATAAAAAAATAATGTTATTTTTTTTTATAAAAAAATATTTATATATTTTTAAATAAAATTTAAAGGTTTGCTCCCTAACATTTATATGTTTGAAATATGGACATTTTTGTAGATGCTAAGTGGTATGTTTCGCCTTTGACAGGCATACAATTTTATTTTTAGTTTTGGTTACAAGCCATTTGTAAGTAATCCTTATGATTACATATACATATTATGATTATGCTATTGGTTATATTACTAATAATGTTATTGATTATGATGCTAATAATAACAATAAATATTTAATATTCAATTTGTTATATCTCTTTCAGTACATATTTCGGTAGCCTATTTCTCTATCCTCATGACCTATACCTTTTATCCCATCGTAAAGGGTACACAAGGGGTTGGCTTTGCCTCTGGTGTAGCAAAATTTAAAATAGTGAACTATCGCTTTTATTTATATATTAATACTTGAAGCAACTACTTTTTTACAAAAATTGCACGGACGGAGGAGTATGTAATTTCGCACACTTATAGTTTATATAGAGAAAGCGTGCAGAATGCTAATATTTTTTTTTATTATGCACAAAAAATATATTAAATCAATACAAAAAACATTACACACACTACAATGTATTTGACACACACGCATATATACTCTTCTGTTTATTGTACAAGTCAAATTAACAGTTTAGCCTTGGAGAAATTTGAGTATAGAAGTATAGCCTTTAACATTAATTATTATGGTCGAATTTCGACCACGGGCTAAAACTAGTTACAATAAATATTTAATTTATTATGTCTCTTTCAGTTAATATTTCGGTAGCCTATTTCTCTATCCTCCTGACCTATACCTTCTATCCTATCCTAAAGGCTGTACAAGGGCAATCCCTTTGCCTCTGGTGTAGCAAAATTTAAAATAGTGAACTTTCACTTTTATTTATTGAAGTTTAAAATCAATACTTTATTATTTAAAATTGTTAATAAACAGGGAAATAAAATCACCATTAGTAAATTACAATATGTTTAAAACCGATTTCAGTTAGTCGCTGTAACTGAAATCGGTTTATAAAGCGGTCGCCGCTTTATATTATAATCATTAGAGCTTTGAAGCCTAAAGAAGTCGTTTTAGCAGATTCATATGATGAATATGACAAGTAATCAACATAAACTAGGAGTTTATGCTATGTCTTACAACTACCAGTATATCTAGACACGCGTCAATTTCACTAGGCGATTCTCCAAAGTTGACTACTTTGGGCCCTCTGATTGTTCGTTTGTGTGTTCACTTCTGGCCACGTGTAGACTATTTTGACCAATAAAATTCTATCATACTTCGCGCAGGTCATAAAAACATCATTCATAATTATATGAATTATATATTTTATTTTATTGATATAGAATTATTTCATAATTATATATCATTATAGAAAGAAAAAAATATATTGTCGCAAAAAAATGCATGCACATTAAGTATAGTGTAAACTCTATATAACGACACCGAAGGGTTTTTATGGCGTTATAGAGAGCTGACGTTAAACGGAGAGAAGTCTATTATTTTGTTAAGTTTTCGCGACTTGTATACATAATAAAACTACGTTTTAAAGGTTTTAAGCGCGGTAATTTAAATTAGATGGTAAATTAGATTAGGCTTAGACTCTATGGGATAGAGTAAATAATAACCATCAACAAAATTAAAACTAAATAATTAAAATGAACAAGTTGGCGGTAGGCTAAATAAAACTTTAACAATACTCGTTCCACAAATGTCACCTTTGTCGTCCGTAACCACGGCCACTGAAAAGCGGCCGAAACTCAGACAAACCAAAACCTAATAAATTACCGCGCTTGAAACCGTTAAAACGTAGTTTTATTATGAAGAGAAGTCTGTTATTTTTGTCTGTCTTTTGCTGAACCAGTAATTTTGTTGTATTTTTTACTTATTTTATTCATATTTTGCGATATTGAGGCATCTTTATGATAAAGGAGGTACTCAGAAGTTTCGGTTTTTCTTTGTTTTTTAAAATTTCGGTATGCATGATGTCGACAGTCGAGTACATTACGGCCTAGGATAATAAAGCGATAAATTAAAGTACATAGGTTTTACTAATTTTAGCAACTTAAAAGGTACTTTTATTACTTATTTGTTGTCGTTGTTGAGAGTGGGTGTAATGCTATATATCTTTGTATGGAAGACGAACTAAAGCAACCAAAGCCATGTAATTTCGACGCTTAAGAGAGTCTGTCGTTAAATCGAGCGACGTAAAATGGAGTTTACAGTGTAGTAATAATAAAAAACAGATGCAGTTTAAGGAATTTTATAATAAAAATTAAGGCATCAAAGTTGAAACTCAGTATTATGCTGTATTAAGAGCTGACACAGCGCTGATTATAGTATATCAAGCCCCTTAATTCACTTTTTAATTTAAGAATATCCGCTTTTTGAAAATCGGTTAAAAATACAATTACCAAATATTCAAAATTAATATAAAAATCTCTAATTTACCAGCTCAACTTCAAGTTTAACTTTCAAAATTATTAGCATTTATTAAAAATGAAATATAAGTTTTAATTAACTAAAATATCGAAATAAATGCCACGCTATTAAACTAAACATGGAATTTACGATTTTGGAATAATTTAAAAATTATGTATGTAAATACCAGAGAGTATAAATTTGATATTAATTTCAAACGTGCTTTTATTTCGAAAGTCTGTTTGGTTGTAATCAAAGAGTAACTGGGAGACGTAATAACAAAAAAAAAAATATAATACATATTGGAAGTTTGGTAGGTACATGATTTAGGGTTTTTGGGTTGGTATGGTTTGGAATTTGGGTAGAAAGGGTAGGGGTATATTCTTTATTTATTACTTTATTAAACTTACATTTTTGTACTTATTCTAAATTTTACATCATTTCTTAATATCTTATACATGTGAATGTTAACATTTTCCTTATATTTATGTATGCCGAAATTACAATATTTACCAATAGTATTTATCTCTACTTGTATATGTTTACATTATTTGTTTCTCTGTACAATGTTGAATTTAGATAAGTATTTGCAATTTTATTCTATTTAACATTACTATATTTGTTACATTCTATTTAATGTTATTCGCTGCAATACTGCAGTACCAGTGCTTTCATTCTATGCAGTTGGTATCTTATTACTATTAATGTCTTACATATTTTCTTATTGCTATTCCTATTTTATATACGTTATATCTTACATTATCGTTAACACAACACGACGTCTTGCCTTGAGAAAAAAAATTAGAAACCGATTGCAATGCCACCTACCGGGTCCAATTGTGAATCTAAGCCATCCTCGAATCCACCTGAACACGCCTAAAAAACTCATTCAAATCGGTCCAGCCGTTTAGAAGGAGTTCGCTGTCAACACACGTACAGAAGAATTATATATATAAATAGAGGAAACTGAGTTTTCATATAAGATCAACTACATACCCAGGCAAAACTGCTGGCTTAGCAATAAATTGAAATGTCCCCTGCAATTCCAACAATAGCGTCTACAGGTGCGATTAATATAAATATTTCAAGTAGTCTCCAGCCGATGTTCGATTTATGGAGCTCGCCACTCATAAATAGGAGATTTACACATTAAACAGCGAGCTCAGTTCCCAGGCGTTTTGTATCAATAAATCAGATTGATCTCACCCAGTATTGTAACTTGTAAATACCGTTTATATGGTCCAGAATTACGAGGTTCTTGCCATAAGTTAAATTATGTCCTATCAGCTTCTGCGTGTTTTCACAATAATTAGACTGGTGTATTATAACTAGTCTGGCCATAAATACTGTTAAATAAAAACTTTCTTTTTTTTCAACTTTTTAATTATTTGGAATTTGGAACACGTATATTATTTTAAAAACTTCTTTCGATTTTGCGCATTTCCACATATTTTTTCGTATTTACAAATTACAATATGGAATGGGGTGTTAAAGAAAATAGGATTGCAGTGATCGCCTTGCACAAAGTGGGTATGGAGTCGTCGGTCATATTCCAGACACATCAAAAGCTTTGTATCAGCCGTATGTTCGTATATCGTACTATCAACAGATACAACAACACTTCGTCTGTCGAAGACTAGAAAACATCGGGGCGGCCGCGTGCTGTTAGAACTACAAAGGCTGTTAATGTTGTTTAAGCCAGAATTCGTCGAAACCCCATTAGCAAGCATAAAATCTTATCGCGAGAAATGAAGATTCCCGCTAGGCCTCTGTCACGTATTATAAAACAAGACCTGAAGCTCAGTGCTTATCGTCGATATACAGGACATGCCCTCAATCAATCTTTACAATTAGAGAGAGTGGATCGATCAAAATGACTTCTGTCGCGATACACAGGTGAAAGGCTCAGAAATCAGAAAGAGGATTCTCTACCGATTAAAAATTTTTTCACGATTGAAGAACACTACAATAAGCAAAATGATAAAGTGTACGCTCACAGTTCTAAAGAAGCTAACCAAGCGATCGGAAAGGTACAACGTGGTCATCATCCTGCGTCAGTGGTGGTTTGATGGGGGGTGTCTTATCAAGGACTCACAAAACTACATTTTTGTGAAAAAGGAGTGAAAACTTCAGCCAAAGTGTATCAAGATATAGTCTTGGATCATGTTGTGAAACCTCTAAACAATACACTTTTAAAAAATATACCATAGACTTTCCAGCAGGACTCTGCACCTGGTCACAAGGCACGAACTACCCAAGCCTGGCTTGAAACCAACGTTCCTGACTTTATAACAGCTGAAGACTGGCCCTCATCTAGCCGAGACCTCAACCCTTTAGACTTCAAATTATAGTCATTTTTAGAGGATATGGCCTGCTCTAAACGACACGGTGACATTGAGTTTCTTAAAATATCTTTGGAGCATGCAGTGCCGAAATTTACCTTGGAAACAGTGCGTAAATCCATAGATTCGTGGCCAAACAGATTAAAGGCCTGTATAAAAGCCAAAGGTGGCCATTTCGAATAGAATATATTTTTTATTTTTGCTGAGACTGTAATAAATGTGTAGGTATAAATTATTACTTCATTAAAAAAATTGCATTTTCATTTGTAACAGAACTTATGGCTGGACTAGGTATAATACGGCCTCTGTGTTTGAACGGGGTAAGATTTAGCCGGCCGATTTCGGTATCGAACTTTCTGTCATTTACTATGGTCTAGGTGTCTGGGATCTTTTTCATTATGCTGGCTTGACGTTGTGAAGGATGACAAGCGTACCAATGGTCTCAAAACGGGATGCTGAAGACCGCACGAAGTGGAGTAGAAAACGTAGGAAAACGGACCCTGGGCGTCCGAGCGAACGCTCCGAACTCAACCGGCATTTATATTTTTATTATTTTGTATCCATATAATAATGATAATTTTGATGTTATAAATTAGTTACAAAGTAAAAAAAAAATGAATTTTGCACGTTTGTTCCCTGTACTCAAAGTGTTTAGAGTAAAGAGGAGATGAAGAAAAGTTTGTTTTATTAAGCTTGGAATATTAAGAGCTGACATTTTAATCATAGGTAAAAAATATTCAAAGAGTAAAACTACATTTCAACGGTAATTTATTTGATTTTTATTATTCCGACGTTTCGGCTAAGTTTTATTTCGCCTACCACCAGCTTGTTCAACTTGGATTCAAGTTGGCGGTAGGTTTAATAAAACTTTAACAATACTCATTGACACTTGACATCTTTGTCTTCCGTGATCACGGTTACTGAAAAGTAGCCGGAACGTCGGAATAATAAAAATTAAATAAATTACCGCGCTGAAAACCGGTAAAACGTAGTTTTAATATATATACAAGTCGCGAAAACTTAAGAAAATATTTAAAGAGATTTTAAGATTCAACTTTAAAGAATTGAAGAATATTGTTTCAGTTTTTTGTACCTGAAACGGAAAAACAGATATAATATAGCCCACCAGATTAAATGTGATTATCAGTCACTAATGGAAGTTTTCAAGATTAGGGGCGACTCAAACACGTTGCCAACCTTTTCAATGGGATAGAGGAGATAGGATAGAGGTGGCTTAAATAGAGAAGATTATACGAGTATAGGTAGGGTGAGATAAAGTGATGGATTTACACTAGGGGCACTAGGGGCTAGTGCCCAAGGCGGCAAAATTCTTGAAGGTAGCAAAATTTGGTGTGTAAGCAAAAAAAACAACTTTCTGCTATAAAATCAATGATTTTCAAAAATTGGGTAGTCATTAGTTTCATGCCAAATCTTAAAAATCGAGTTCTCATTGGATATTTACGTTTTGAATTATAAGGGCGGCATTTTCCGGCCCTGGTGAGATACTTACGTTGAAATAGGATAGTAGATAGAACTTTTATATACAGTCGGCATGTAATTTAGACATGTAACTAATTAATTACTGAATGAAACATGTGACCCTGATTGAAATTACAATTTGTCGTAGTTTGGTATCAAAATAGTATGCTATGTAAATATTACTATATAATATAGAAAAGTACATATCACATTTACAAACAAACAGAATAAATTGTCACTCCAATCCTAGCTTCCACTAAAATAAGTAGTTTGATTTTACTTTACAATTAAACAAATTAATACATTATTAGCAAAAGGTAACCTTGTTTTAGAATACTTTTTTCACTTTCTTGGATGTCCGTAGCTAAATAGCAAAAACGAAAAAATTTAACTTTACTAAAATTGAATTTTATGTAAAACTTGCCCCAATAATAAAAATATATGAATATTCCACACATCGAAAACCAACCCAAAAAGCCGAGTAAACAGTGAAACACCCAACATTAAAAGGTTAACTTTCAGAACCGTTTCAACAAAAACATCTCTGACGGCATTCTTACGGCCCCCGTACGATGCGACTCAGTTCAATACGAATTGTGAATTTAATCGAGTAAACTTAACGTTGGCATCGAATGATTTATTGCTGTGACACGTGTTTTTTGTCGTCTTTTTGCCGACTGTACCAATTGCAGAAACCATTTTGGTTCACTTATGCTTAGGGTGGGCATACTTGGGTCCGCTTTTTGGGACTTTTTTCGTCTTGTTTGTCTTATATGTTATTTGGCACGATTTATGTGTCTAATGGGGTTAAGTATTGACAAAAAAAAGTTAACAAGAGTTGAAAAAGGAATGTTAAGGTGGTTTGGGCATGTAGAAGATGGATGAAAATAGAATGAATGTGAATGTTAGTGTTGGTGTTGGTACCGGTAGACCACGTCGTACACAACACGATCAAATAACAGAAGTTTTAATACGAGGTCAGGTAAAAAGCATATCAAATAAACGTGCATGTATGAAGAGGTCAATGAAAGTACATGAAGTTGTTTGTTAGGATCGTCGCAAGTGGATATATAGCCATATATATATATATATATATATATATATATATATATATATATATATATATATATATATGTCGCAGAACGGCCTCGTTCTCACGACATCATCTTTAGTTATTGCAGGTTTAGTGGGCGTCATCAGGATGAAATGCGAGCATAAAACACAATAGCCACGGTTTATACACTTTTAATTTAGATTTGATCAACATTATGACATAGTTTAGACCGAGCAGCGGGTTCAGGGCACCCGCTCATACTTCTAACTTAAAACACTTTCTTTAAAATACTCTAAGGTCCAACTCGACCTGCTGCCATCAACTCAATGTGCCACAAAAACTCCTCAGTCTACCGAAGTAGATACTACTCAAAGTATAGAGGGCGTCCGACCCCGCTCCGCCATAAGCTCTGCTCTGATTGGTCGTTTATTAAATTACAATATTCATAACTTTTATTAGGTTAGAACGATCTTGATGTTATAGAAACATTAACAAATCTAATTAAATTACATTAAGAATTTTAGAAGTGATTATAATACAAACAAATGATATTGTGCGTTATACATCCTGTCAACAATACATCGTCATGTCGTCATAGTCATAGCTTCTCTCCGACACGGCCTTCCTGACGTATTACACGCCCTCGTGTAATAGGCCGCCCATTATGGATTATCTGCAAAAAGAAAGAGATATTATAGTTCGGCCACACCTGACCAAGGACATTGTGTACATTTTCATTCTGGATTCTTTTTCTGAGATCTGAGTCCTAACAGACTCTAAACTACACACCAAATCAATTCAGCAGTATCGAAACTGCCACCTCGTCGCCCATCGAGCTACGCATTTTGGGTCAAACATCAAAGCACAAATCAAAACATCAAACACAAAAATATCCAAATAGTATACAGTCTCTCATTCTATCGATACCACTTTTCAATCGATACGTCGCCTCTCATTCCACCGATTTCACTTTTCAATAGCCACCCCGCCTTTTATTCCACTTTGTAATGGCCACCTCGCCTCTATTTCACTGGCCACCTCGCCTCTATTTCACTGGCCACCTCGCCTCTATTTCACTGGCCACCTCGCCTCTATTTCACTGGCCACCTCGCCTCTATTTCACTGGCCACCTCGCCTCTATTTCACTGGCCACCTCGCCTCTATTTCACTGGCCACCTCGCCTCTGTTTCACTGGCCACCTCGCCTCTGTTTCACTGGCCACCTCGCCTCTGTTTCACTTTGTAATGGCCACCGCGCCCGCTACAAAGCTTAAATAAACCCAAACAAGCACTCTGCTACTCCTGACCTTCATACTTCAACATTCAAGTCAAAATAAACTTTCAAAATATAAAAAAAACATTTAGCATTTTAACTATCAGACTAAAATCGCTCACTCTATATGAACCTCTAAATTTAAAAACTACCCATTATAATAGTCAACTGCATTTACCACGTTTAATAATTATTGAAATTCCATTATTTTAACTTCAAACAAAAACCGTGTGAACGCATCAGTCATCCAATCCGCTAACAACACTTCTCAATCAGTCAATCAAACCAATACATCTAAATGAGTGATGTACTCTCAACCAACCCCCGCTGAGCGTGGCTCGGATGACACTCTTTGACCAGAATATACAATCAGAGTAACCAAGGTTGTCACTCTACGGGCTCCAGGGTCGACAACTTATGAAAACTCATAATAATAGAGGAACAAACAAACTCAAAATAATTTTCAAATTTACAATGCGTTCAATAACTAGGGTATTCACCCTAATTCGAATTTGAAACTATCACAAAAATAATCTTAAATAAAAAATCAACTTACCAAAGTGTCTACTAACGTAATTACCCCCCGGGTACCTTATAGTGACTTTCAAACTTCTTCATAGCCACACTTTCTTCACGGTAAAATTCTAATAATCTGAATCTAAAATGTCTTTCATATAATGCCTGTAAACTTACTTTTACAAGAAAGATAACATAGCGTAGCAATAATGTGTCATAACCACTTTCCACTATACGTTATCCAAGTAAAAAAAACTCAAAAACTAGATCCGATTCTCACATAAAAATTATTGTAAGGTAAACTTGAAAAGACAATGAATTTCATGCACATCGTTTATAACATACAGTAGTTTTCTTATCTTAATCAGAAAACCAAGGAAAACGTCGCATAGGAATAATATGTCAAAGGCAACTGTCTACCATACATAATCCAAGTAAAATAATTTAAAAAAACTAGATCCGATTTTCCCATTATAAAAACTCTTGGAAGGTAGACTTGAAAAGACAATGAATACACGCACATCGTTTATAACGAACACAAGTTTTCTTACCTTAATCAGAAAACCAAGGAAAACGTCGCATAGGAATAATATGTCAAAGGCAACTGTCTACCATACATAATCCAAGTAAAATAATTTAAAAAACAAGACCCGATTTTCACATTATAAAAACTCTTGGAAGGTAGACTTGAAAAGACAATGAATACACGCATATCGTTTACAACAAACACAAATTTCTTGTAAGTAACCAACTCCCAAAAATAATGATGAAAAAGTATAACTACCTACGTAATTTGTTCGTTTTCCATTTTTTGGCAACCATATCGTAATTTTTCGTACACGAAAAATATCACTCAAATATGAGGGTAGTAAAATTGTCTACCACAAACGATGAACTATAATTTTTTTACATTAAAATTCTTATTTTTCAGAATTCACACTATAATAATAATTAAAAATTACCATACCTCCTGTGCCAGGTAGAATAGGCACGTAATTTTTATCTTACCCTGCACGATCCATAAAATTGCACTTCCACTCGCTGTACTAACGTGAATTTGAACCATGCCGGCACATAGTAAGCCCAACGGTGACCAAACCATGCATAAGCCGACACACCGCCGCTCCACAGGCACATTCAGGACGTCACCACTACGTCGCCGCTATTTCCGCCGAGGGCCCCGACATGTCAATCGTCCTCAAATGCTTTTGCTTCCACTGTGGGCATCCTTCCATCCATCAGCACGCCTTCTTATACTGGCAAGGCTTCGCAGTCATTGCTTTCATTGTGGGCACAGGCTGAGATCCCACTTCTGATGTCGCAGAACGGCCTCGTTCTCACGACATCATCTTTAGTTATTGCAGGTTTAGTGGGCGTCATCAGGATGAAATGCGAGCATAAAACACAATAGCCACGGTTTATACACTTTTAATTTAGATTTGATCAACATTATGACATAGTTTAGACCGAGCAGCGGGTTCAGGGCACCCGCTCATACTTCTAACTTAAAACACTTTCTTTAAAATACTCTAAGGTCCAACTCGACCTGCTGCCATCAACTCAATGTGCCACAAAAACTCCTCAGTCTACCGAAGTAGATACTACTCAAAGTATAGAGGGCGTCCGACCCCGCTCCGCCATAAGCTCTGCTCTGATTGGTCGTTTATTAAATTACAATATTCATAACTTTTATTAGGTTAGAACGATCTTGAAGTTATAGAAACATTAACAAATCTAATTAAATTACATTAAGAATTTTAGAAGTGATTATAATGCAAACAAATGATATTGTGCGTTGTACATCCTGTCAACAATACATCGTCATGTCGTCATAGTCATAGCTTCTCTCCGACATATATATATATATATATATATATAGTCATGTATATATATAGTCTCTACATACCTCCATGGGCGACAGACGTGATAATATGTATGTGTATGTATGTAAATACTCGTGAATTTCCTGTGGCCAGGCGGCCTGTCGTAAGAGGCGACAAAAGTACCCACAGCCAGATGGGTTTAACCGTCTGGATAGCTACCACCCACCCATGTTCTAGAGTATGATGCCATAAAAACTCGAGTTGTGTTCCGGCATTAATGGCCAGCTTCCAGTCACCCTTAAGAGAGTAGCAGCGCATTTGTAGCACCTTTGGTGTTGCAAATGTCCATAGGCGATGGTAAATCTCCATCTGGTGGACCGTCTGCCTGTCTGCTGAACTTGTGCAGTAAATAAAAAAATAATATTTAAGTTATAATAAAATCTTCAAATATCCCGGTGTAACAGAAGTTTCAGCTAAATTGTGGGTTTGAGACAGGTTTCAAACAAGAGGAGTTCTTGTATCAAACAAATCTTACTTAAGTATAATAAATATCCTACAATTATTTACATTATAACCAATATTATCCTTGTTTTCAAAAGGTGAACTAAATTCCAGTAAAAGAGCTTTCCTTGGGGATCAACAACAACCGAAGCTCCATGATGAAAAGTAACTTTTATAGCAATATATGTACATGTTTCAGGTTATTATGGGGTTTTTATAAATACATCTTTACTCGCGCAATATTCGGTTCTATTGCCCGGGAGAGCTTCCACATTTTCCTTTTTTTTTTGGTATTTCGGATTGGTGGTGAATTTTGGGTCGGCATACCTAATTTCATACGAATTGGATTTTCAACACAACCACCTCCTTGAATTTATTTAACGTGGTCTTACTCAAGTCATGTTTGTAATATTAATACTTCTGTGATTTATAAACTTTTACCAGCGTTTATTTACATGCCAATAGTAAAGTTTTGTAATAGGAACTTAAAAGGTGATGCTTTATAGTTTTGTTTGGAATTGAATGTTAGTTGTAGAGTATTATATGTTTTTAACGAAAAATTTAAAATATTTTTTGTTGAAAATCTCAAATGTTTAGTGAAATGGTCTACGAGCTTCTACAAGAACTTCCTAGTTTGGCATCAGACAAAAACCTACAATTTAGCTTAGGTTTTTGCTTCAGAATTATTCTCAGTTTTAAATATTCGTGGATGGTTGAGTATTTAAAGAAAAGAAAAATATTAATGTTATTGGGAAAGAGTACTCAAAATACTACAAAAAATAACAGAATTGCAGTTCGGTATCATAATTTTGAAACTGTACCACAATCAGGACAGTCCCATATAGGGCTTTCCGACGTGGTCCCATTATTTATGATGCCCGCCCGTTCGGCCACCGAAAAAGGCTCCGGTGACCCGTTCGACGGTTTTCGTATTTCACTTTAATTTCGGGAAAAATGGACGGCAATTTTTTTACGCCTTTTTGTTGAAGATGAGAAATTGAAATTGACAACCGTTTTTTGATGGAAATAACATGTTTCGGATAACGGTTGTGTTTTATTGATAATTTTGAGAGACCATTGTTGAAAAGTGTCTTAATTTTGATTATTAATTATTTTATGATTTAAGTTTTTCAGTAATAAACAAATCATTAGAATTAATAATAGTGGTGGCTTAGTGGTTAACGCACACGTGTTTGAAATGACGGTGTAAAGGCTATTCTAGATCTTATAATTATCACGTACATCACGTACACGTCAAGAAAAACATCGTGATGCTGGGATCTAGTCGGCGTATGAAACCAATCGATACACCTTGGATAAGTATGCCAGGATTTATGTTGATATTCCCTTTAAAAATGAAGAGGTATAATCATGCTCACCAATGGAAAGTTTAAAATAATATATCAATTGACAAAAAAAGTGAAAAGTTTACATAATTACACATCTGTTTATTATTGACATAAGTAAAGACGATAGATTTCCACCCACTATAATAGTGTCATTTTTTTATTGCACGAGTTCAGCAGACAGACATACGACCCACCTGATGACGGAAAGCGGTTACGATTACCTATGAACTGTTGTCTTAATGGTTTCTGGAACCTGACCACTAATGCCAGAACACAAAGCAAGAGTGGTGGCATCCAAACCGGTAAATACCCTACCAGGCAACCCGGCCACAGGAAATTGTATACTTTTTCCATTCCTACACGGATAATATTAAAATATTCTTCGATTCATCTACTTTCAATGGAAAGTTACAAGCTGATATTATAATAAATATAATTATAGGAAGAGTTGCAAGAATTATATATATAGCTTACGTTAAACCTTATTCAAAATTCCTGTAAAATAAATCCCTCATTTTCCACCATTCCAATAAGAATTGAAAAGAAACAAAAACATTAAACTCATAAATTACAAGTCAAACAAAACCCGAACTGAACCCAATTCAAAAACACAAATCGCTATATAAATCGCTATGAAGCCGACCACCGTTGTATTTTCGCGAAACACTTATTAATTTTCATGAACGGAGCGTGCTCCAATTTTTTACCCAAACCAGCGACTGTTTGGTCTGCGCTTTCGATCCTCATAAAGTTTTATAGCGCCTGTCACTCAGTGTTCCACTCGCAGATTGCCTTGAGTTATGATAGGTATGTCCGGGCTAGGGATGTCACGAGAACTTGCAATAATTTGATTTGTCGATTATTATCATCATTAGGGGTTTAGATCTAGACTGCTGGCATGTTTTCCTCGGATCTTTTCGAAACAAATAAAGTAAGTAGTAAAAATATTTTTCTCTTAAAAGAGAAAGTAAGTCTAGCTTGTGTTGCCAGCTGTACTTACGGATTCATTATCGTAGAACTGATAGATATGGTTATATTGTGATTGATTTAAGCAATATCTATTATCTTCTTTATAATCCTCGCTTGTTATTCAGTGTACCGCTGGCAGATTTTATCCGTGCAGGAACGGAGAAAGAATACAATTTCCTGCGACCGGGCGGCCTGTCGTAAGAGGCGACAAAACAACCCACAGACAGGTGGTAAGGCATTTGCCCGACTGGATGGGTACCACCGCTGGTCTAAAGTATGTCGCCATAACAACCTTGAGTTGTGTTGCGGCATTGGTGACCAGGTTCCATTCTCCCTTAAGAGAGCAGCAGCGCATTTGTAGCACCTTTGATGTTGCAAATGTCCATAGGCGATGGTAACCGCTTTCCATTAAGTGGGCCGTCTGCCTGTCTGCTGAACTCCTGCAATAAAAAAAAGTTTTTTTATTGCTTTAATGTATTTTTATTATGTATAATTTAAAAAATATTATCTCACTGCACAAGGATTATACTCTATATAAACTATAAGTGTACGAAAGTTCATACTCCTCCGTTCGCGCCATTTTCGTAAAAAAGGGTTCAAAGTTTTTGCTGTGTTTTTGCTTCACATTGTAAAAATAAAGATAGATTATTATAACAAACTATGTAAACTTAAAATATTATACGCCAACGGTCGATTACATAAACTTAAAAATTATAATACCGTAACGGTCGACCTTCGCATGAATAAATAAAAAGATACCGTGCTACATGTGTGCATCACGCTAACTAACCAAAAACGTTCAAGTTTACATACTTAACCTGTATTAAATTTGATTGGTAATCCACTTAACTGTAACTTATGAAGACATTAAGCAACCTTTGTACATTCTCCAATATATCAGAGCAAATTAAGTTGGATTAACATAATACTGTTATAATTCAAGTAAAACGATATTGTATGGGAATGATTTAAAGTTGTTAATAAGTGCTGACAGGTTTTGTAAGTAATAAAATCTTTAGTATAAAATATATGGCGATTAGACAGTTTACTATAATTTAAAAAAAACACTATAACGACATGTAAAAGGGTGACCTGTTCAGATAAATAAAATTTAAGTGTCTGTTTGTCTTTTTTTTTTGCACGAGTTCATCATACAGACGGCCCACTTGATGGAAAGCGGCTACCGCCACCTATGAACGTTTGTAATACCAAAGGACAAATGCACCAAAGGTGGCCGGCATGGTACTCGACTCTGTTGTCTGCGCTATCTTCAGTGAATAACTCTCATTGCTTTGGTCTAATCCCAGTAAAGGACACGGTAGGGTACAAGATACAGGTTTTTCGCCCAGGATTCGAACCCGCGCCCTTTGCATTTGGGACACGAGTGCGCTAACCACTAAGCTATCACGGTGCTAATAATAATAATACTACCCGCGGAGGGCTTTGTGGCGATGCGTTAGTGGCGACACCTCGTACCCGACTCCGGCCAAGGCAAGGCCCCCATCTCCGTGCTTGCCTTAACCAGCCGGCACGGAGTGGAGATCGCTAGAGCTAAGACTCAAGCTCCAGGGGTGGAAGTGATAAATGGCATCACGTCAGAATTAGCTTCAGTGAAGCCGCAGCCCACCTCTCTACACCCTTAGCTACTCACACCTATGTTGCCCCTGTCTTCTATGGCATTTTGGTCCATGCAGGGAGTGGCCAGTCTCCGTCTGCCCATTGTTCCATGTTCCCCGAATATTGCAACGGGCAGACGCCATAGTCCCCATATTCCCAGACTTTTAGTACCACTAGCAGTTCACCCCAATAGCCCGGTATTTTCTGATCTCATTTCCCACAATAGGCCTACACTGGCCGGGGCTTGTCTTTGGGTGCATTATTATATGGTGTAGACAGGGTTAATCGCCGGTCAAATTCCCGCCATATTTAGATTAAATTTGTCAAGGGGCATCTACGTATTGACCTCCCCATGGCCTCACGCAAGTCCGGGCCATTTTTATAGTCTTGAAAGACATATAATAATAATCATTTTATGTCGAATCAATTCATATGCTGGTTAGTTAAATTACATAAAATAGGAATACTTAAAACTAGTGTTAGTAGAACTTAGAGCCTGAAGTTTTGGTACAATTGTAGCGCCTAGCTTTATATTTACTAGCACAACAGTTGAGAACAGGCACATCAAACCTGTCAGCCAGGACTCTTGGGATGTTGTTAGAACTGGCCCGAATCCTGCAGAGCAACGAGACAGCTCTTTTCCTAACAACAGCGTAATAGTCGTCAACTCGTGCTTCTGCGAACATACCTGATGCACTACAGAACCTGGGCAGTCCCATCAGCGTCCTAAAACCATTGTTGTATCATTGTTGGATCCGCAAGGCGTTGGGGGCTTGTTTGTACTGTTGGTTCACAAACTACATGTATAAAATACCTGACAGTAAGCATTAAATAGGCTTATTTTTACTTCCTTACTACCACGTCCGAAGTTGTGAACCAACGAATTGCATCGAACTGTCAACGCCATGCGTTCCCTCTCCATATCACCTAAGTCCCAAGTATCCAGTGTTTTCGTTCTTTTGACAATTATACACATATGAAGTACTTCTCACTCGCTTTAAAATAATTTAATCTACCTTTCAAATTATTATCTTTGTAACTCTTAACTCTTTGTTTCAATGACTTAACTTACTTAATAAAATGATTACATTCACGTCGTAGTTCTTAAGTCGCTGGAAGGGACTCACACCTAAGAGACAGGCTTGGCCTAGTTTAGTTGTTAGTACCCAAACAGCCTTAAATTTTAAGACAACATGTAAATTGAATTATGGTTTCAATAAAAATCTTCTTATTATTATTATATATCATATATTATCTTATCTTATTACTATTATACTCGTACACATTAGATATGTCTAATGTGTACGAATATAATTCATATATATTTCGAATACATATATTTAATATTGTAAATATGATTTCCCTATACATTTTCGCAATATATCTGTGAATCGATATACAAAATGTACAAAAAATTATGATATCGAGAGATATCACATACAATTCCAATCGAATGAAATGCCGGTATCCGAGCCAAACATGGTGACAACCCAAAAAGTACCGCTCGTAAATAACAAATGCACTCGCTAAAACGGAAAAGATGCACCGGTTTGTGTGTAAAAAAGAAAAAGTTAAGCAGAAATTTGGTAAATATTCATAAGGTTCCTTCCAAAATGAAAAACAGATTGTTAACCTCTGATTCATAACAGTTTCGAGACATATTTTTGTTAAAAAAGCGTTATTCATACTCACATTATAAATACAATTAAAAATAATTCGCAATTATGAGATAAGAATGTTGAGATTAATGTGTGGTGTTATAAAAATAAATAAGGTGAGAAGTGTGCAAGTAAAAAAGTCTTTGAAAATTGCATCCGTGACTAAGTAAGGGGATGTAAAGATTAGGCGAATTATTAAAAAAAAATCGACAATGGCTGACGGTACCCTAAAACAATCGTCTGTGTAATTAAACTGGATAGTGGTACCGCGGTGCAACGGTCCATACTTTGAATGTTTTGTTTCCAGCATCCGAAATTTGCAGCATTGTGACCACAGTGCAAAATTAAGCTATAAATTCTACACGTAATTTTGGTGATTGTAAAATTGTGAGCTACTTATTTGCATAAATGTGTATGCCACCGAATTATTGCAAGAATAGTTAGTTTACAATAAACCTAGTGAGATAGTTTTTTTATGTTTGCTTGTACACAAACTGGTAAACGAGGCCAATTGATTTCAAGTTGTTACCGTCGCCCACAGACATCTGCATCATAAAGGGAGCCGATGTGCGGCCTACCTTGTTGAGGCTACAAATATTTGTTTACGCTCTTTTTGAAGAGCCATGTTGTAGCAATCTGGGAAAACAGCAGGAGGGAGTTCAGTCCATAGCTTGCCCACCTGTGGCATGAAGGACTTCCAGGTGTCGAAAGATATTCAATATAAAATAAAATATTAAAATACACCCAACATCGTGTAATCTTGAAGCTAAAATACAGTTTAGCTTATAAAATTTAAACAACCAAAAAAAACTTCGTTTAAAAAAATCGAATTCAAAAACTAAAAAGTATAAAATAACTTATTTGTAAAGCTATTATTATTAATATATATTATCTTAAACATCTTAAAGTCGGTGCTTAGTAATTTTCAAAATACAGTAATTTTATGTTTTACTTTGCACTGACTTCTAATTTTAATTATTTGTTCCTTTTTTGGGTTCTAGCTATGGGTACGCCTACGAAAAGTGCCGCGCGAAATGGAATTTTTTTCATAAAAAAATGTTCATAAAATGAAAACTACTGGGCCAAACTATGTCAAATTTTTAGGAGACCAAACGGCAGCTATTCCGCGTCGAACAAAAAAGAATCACGTAAATCGGATCACAGATCTAGGAGTAATCGGTGAACATACATAAAAAAAAGATTCCGACGAATTGAGAACCTCCTCCATTTTGAAGTCGGTTAAAAATAGTTTTTATTCCGATAGGTGACTAGGAATTTATAAACTCAAATACGATCAATAACATCGACCAATCAAAAGAGTTTTTACAATTCAACGTCCGAAATGACGTCATAGGAAATCGTAAGATCGTAAAACTGAGCGATGGATGGTTTATAGTGGCGTTAGTTTCCAATCTGACGGTTAGATACGGGAGATTATAAACTAAGCAATTATGTATACGTTATACTGCAAACTTGAAAATCCCTTCACAGTTTATCGACAGTTTCTGTAATCTAATTAGTTAAATTATAAAATAGCAATTTTTACAATATACCGCTAACATACACAGTACCTGTCATGTTTATTCAAATTAAAATCGGTTTCTTGTATTACTTATTAAAACATGTTATTTAGAGTGATAACATGCTGTTTTTAATTAAATGTTCAGTTTTTAAACTGCCTATATGTTTTATAAGATTACTGAAGTTGTAGAGGGAAAAGAATCTTGATAAAAAAATGTATTGTTAAATATAATTTCTCTTGAATTTTTGCCGGAAACTTAAAATATGACGTTTTACAATATAGTTTTAATAAAAAATATAATCTTAATATTATAAACTTAGTTGTAAATAAACTAAAATTAAACTATACTATAAATATAACTATACTTACAAAATTAAATGATCTATAAGTAAAAAATGGACTCTAGATCGCTGTCAGCAGGGATCGTGCCCAAAATACTGGCCGCATTTCCATGTTTGATGGCTAATTCTAATGCGTTGCCCTAGGTGCAAGCCAGCCAGTCACGCGAGACCTCAATTAGACGCATTGAGAGGTCTCCATAGAGGTGATGAGCTCCAGACCCCCACGGTCCCAGGGTTTCAACCCCCCGAAAGCCCATTACCAATGGACACATATTTGTGGCGTTTCAGGGCCTCCTTGCTTGGCTGTTACAGCTGTGACAGGGAGATAGAATGCCGCCAAAGTATCAACACAAGTTGCGTCCCATACTAAGGGGTGTCCCATCTTCCATGGCACCAACAACATTCCATTTGGTTCGAGAACATCTGGTGCTCCGGCAGTGAAAAGAGGCCGATAATGAAAAGACGGATCTGTCAAAATTAGAGATCGTATAATGAAAACATGTAGCTGTCACTTTCATACAAGTGACAATCCAAAAATCCTTGATCGCCCTCCCACCAACGATGGATACGTAAAACAGATCAACGTAATGATCCGTGGATCGAATATTGAAATCAAAAAAGTAGGAAATAGATTAAAAATATCGATTTTAGATAAGAGATGAATAGATGAAAGTCACGTGAAAAAAAGAATGTTAAAGTACAAGATGAATGGGTACATATGTTAAGGTAGACCAAAGAAAAGCTGGACGGATGATATGATGATTTGTGGTGTGACAGAAGATGTATGTCAGAATAGAGGAGAGAGAAAAAGACATATTTTGCCGACCCTAAATAATTGGGATATGGTGAAAGAAAAGAGAGAGATTAAAGATTGAAATTCAATATAGAAAGCCGCCGTAAGTGTAGAGAGCCGCGACATTCTGCCTGCGCTCGCGCATGACAAGCCATGGTGGAATTTAGCATCTTAATTTGTATCAAAATGAAAAATATTTCTAGTTTTCTATTTTAGGTAAGTATTGGGATTGTGATTACACAATGTGATTACTCAACAACTCAGAAGGGTTTATAGTAGTAAAAGAGCAGAAACTGGTCACAATACTTTGTAATCAGAAAACCTTCTGGTTTTAACACATATTTTTACAACTGTAACAGTCGTCGAAGATTTTTTAGAACACCACGCCATCCCTCCAACAATTTAATTGGCACAACCGATAGCGGATTGAAGTCATTGATAAACTATTTTAATTAAAGTGTTATGAATGAAAAGAATTTAATACATTACTGTTTGGAAATTCCAGATAATATTTTAAACAAGATATTATATAAAACATTATTCTTAAAGTTTTACATGTAATAAAACAAACTGTAGTGAATACCGTCTATATACAATTGAGAGATTTTGAATTACAATCACTACATTATAAAGGATAAATATTGTATCAAAATTATTGTAAATTGTTAACACAAAATAAATAGAAATATAACATTATTTCAAAATGAGAAATATTTCTAGTTTTTGTTTTAGGTAAGTATTCGGATTGCGACTATAAATTCTAAAACTTTATCAATATTTTAGCTACTTAAGAAACCTTTAGAAAGTCATGAAACGTCCATTTGGGACGTTCTGACTTCTTAATTCACGAAAACCCCTTAAAAGGACAATACACCGATTACAATATACAACATCGAATTTTGCAAGGGAAGTCAGTATAAAACACGGTTGTAAACTCAACAATAACCGTAAAAAGATGAGAAATAAATGTAAAAATGTGTTAAAACGCACTTCAACATGTTTTAAGGAATAAGACATAAAGTGCATAATAAAGATTGGCACTTTTGATCCGCAACAATATACGCATATAAAAATAAAATGTTGAAGGGTTAATTTCGGTAAGTTTACGAGCATTTTAGTGTTAATAAAATCAGATTATAATGACTAAATGGTTTTTATATTAATTCGTTTTTTTTAATAGTGCTCGTGATTTTGATCATGAGGCCTGGCCACGACTTTTAGGTTAGCGGTGGGCGATGCGATGAATTAAACGCCGGCGTTGCATGTGGACGTGATAACTCGTAGCGTAATTAAGAAATATTGTATTTAAAGGAATAGTGACTTAATTACATATTTTTTTAAATATAGTAAATTTTGGGAGTTTGATCTCCGCCTTTTCAGCATTGCACTCAGCTTATTGTTATGTCGTTCATAGATTTTTAGTACTTTTGTTTTTTTCGCTCGTCGTATCGCTCACAGTGAAAAGGTTGTGAGCGGCCCGTAAAATAGTTATTAAACTACACAATTTTTCAGACCCTTTCTTTTAATTAAGACTTTTCTAACAAAACTGACTGTAGAAGAATTTACTATAAAAAATTCTAATAAAAAAGAAACTTCAAGAGTAATGAAAAACCAAAAAATAAATCTTTTCCACAATGTCTTGAAGTCGGTGCGAAGTAAAACATAAAAATTACTATTTTGCAAAATGTGTTCTTGTTTTTCCGCCCTTATTACGTACACATACCATTTTAGTCTCTTTCCTCTCATTCAATCGGATAACTGGTTTACAAAATAGCATACTTAAGTTGGAACTTGATAAATAAGTTACAAGCCTGCACACATCTGCTGCAGCCATATTGGGTGGCACTCCAAATGTTTTGAATAGATCGTAACGCGTGCTAGCACCGCCTAATGTAGTATAATTATCCATTGCAACAGTATTTAGTTAGAAAAAAATCCTGTGCGTTTTAATTAATATCAAACAGTATTCTAGAAGACAAATAGAAAAAGTAGACGATAGAAAGGAAAAAGACTGACTGCGTGGGCAGATTATCGCGCTCATATATCCGATCGACACTCTAGAATGAACCTTTTACGTCATTCCACTATAAGTCTATCCTTGTCCAACAAATATTCCCGTCCTTGTTACTTACTACGAGTATATTCCAATTTATTCTTGAGTAATCTGTCTCGTTTTAACATTTGTTTGGCCCTATATATTGTTACAACTTAGCCCCCCGGCAAAGACGAATTCCACCTGCATATCTGTAAAAACACATTTTATGACCTGTCGACATTTTAACTAATTGTAATTCTTTTATGATCGTCTTATTTTTATTCTATTTGTTAATTGGCATACGTTTCTAGAGAACAGCCCATTGATTTAATATACTTGTTTGTGGCCGAATCATTAGCCAGGGGTTACGGATTACGTCGACTACGATACGGGCACATTTGCATTTGTGAGGTATAAAACGACAGCCTGATGGGGAGAGGGGGCAGTCGAGCGAGGACCACGATCAAGGCGAGACGTATGCACATTCGGGAATCTATTAGTGACGGACTTTGCGCGTTTTATTGAACTACGACATTCTGCATTACGTTTGAATTTCTTGTGTAAGGTTATATTTGTACCTGTGTTCTACGTCTTTGTTTAGTTCTAATAAACTCTATAATAATTCCAATGGCATTTTTAATTCGAGTCCCGCCACTCGTAACAATATCTATCCTGCTATTTCGTTACTTTGTATATGCAATATTGTATTGTGTGATTGTTAAGGCAAAGACTACGCGCTATTTTCTTAAGGGGAATAAACTCCGCTACCGCGTATCCATCAAAATTTATACCCCATAGTTTGATTATGACACAAAAACAGACAGATGGATATGTCGATAAAAAGGTTCTGTTCTTTCCAAAATGGTTCACGTGCCTTAAAAGAATAATCATTTACAATCTACCTTGCTTTTTAAGCCATTGTATAGCTTTTATCGCGGACCTTGAGCGCGGCGACCGAATCAAGAATTTCCGTAACGAAAATAAACCTAACACCCCCCACCCCGCCTACCATGTAGCTCGGCCGAGCGTTCGCTTAACGTGTATATATATGATACGATTGTACGAAGCTCGCACGGATCGAGACGAGCTGCTTCGAAATCGGATGAATACGTAAGCAGCTGTTTGTGAGAAAGTATATAGGTGTATAGAGGTATCTATCATATCTTTATAATGGCACGCTCACCGCATGTGCGCTCAAAAAGTGTAACTTGAATTAATAATAAAGAAAAAAAATACTGCATAAATAAAAAATAAATAAATAAATTATAATTGCATAAGTTAATAAAAAATGCTATGCAATAGCTTTACCGCGGCAGTCCCCGAGTGTTTTATTACTGTAGTATAGGTTCCCGTTTGACCACAATCTTGACCTATGTGGAAGGTGCGAAGATGCGGTCTAGGATGTAGCACGCGTACCTAGAAGGTACCTATTGACACGGGACATGAAGACACCCAGGTTATAAGTATCGGAAAACACAGACTCCGGCAATGAGTTCCACAATACTGTAATTACTCAATATAGACTTAAATTAATATTCAAAGAAGTATTTTAAAACGGAAAGTGTTAACATGCGTATTTGTTTCGTGGTAACAGTAATTGAATTGCATTGAAACCCATAGATCTAGTTTCCCGAACTCATTTGCATGCATATATTTCACTAGTTGCTAGTTTTATAAAACTGAATAGGACAGGTTAATTATAGGCATGCGTTTAATGGCAACGTCGACGACGTGCAAATATATAATATACAAATACTCGTATATATGAAAATGATTCTTAAAAGCTTCTGGTATAATGGTATGTCTTTTCACATGTCATTTTAATGTATTTCTTTTTTATTGCATGATCTCAGCAGATACGCAGATGGCCTACCTGGTGGAAAGCGGTTACACTGCGCCTGTAAACTATTCAAATTAGTTTTGATTATCTCTTATCAATAACCAACTACCATACTAATAATGAAAAACCCCGAATTCAGATACCTTGGTTCACTACTGCAGAGTAATTGCGATATATAGAGGGATGTAACGAGAAGAATAAATGTAGCATGGCTAAAGTGAAGACAGGTAACCGGTGTGACGTGCAACAAACTAATGCCACTGAAACTAAAAGGTCAAACGTATTTAAATCTGTCATACGACCAGTCATGCTTTACGGATCCGAATGTTGGGCCACTAAAATAATAAACCATAAACGTCTCCACTCAGATGAGATGAGAATGTTGAGATGGCTGTCTGGTGTTACAAGAAGGGATGAGGTGAGAAATGAGTACATAAGGGGATCTTTGAAAGTTGCACCCGTGACTGAAAAATTGAGAGGAAGAAGACTAAGTTGGTATGGGCATATAATGAGGAGGGATGAAAGTCACGTGACAAGAAGAATGTTAAACTACAAGATGGTTGGGTACAGATGTAAAGGTAAACCAAAAAAAAATTGATTGCGTGAAGGATGATATGATGATTTGTGGTGTGACAGAAGATGTATGTCAAAATAGAGGAGTGTGGAAGAAAAATGTATGTCAAAATAGAGGAGTGTGGAAGAAAAAAACATATGTGCCGACCCCAATTAATTGGGATATGGTGAAAGAAAAGAGAGAAGAGAGATTCTAGTAATTAAAAATTTAGAAACACAGGCTGCATGAAGTCCGACATAAACAAAAATGTTTATAAATTATTCAAGAAATTTGGTCTAAAAGCGTTTAGAAACCAGAGACGATTATAAAATACGAAGTTCCCGAAGAATAAAAGGAATACGCGAGCAAGAATAAAATCTGTTACGATTGTACGTCGTCTAAGTTATTACTTAAATTCTGGTTAGATCAAGCCTGCCAATATGGTATGACTGTTTTTTAATGGACTGATTTATTATTTACAAGTAATTAGGTGCGTAGAATAGACCTAATTAGTATTTATATTGGTTTTGGCCACTTACGATCACGAAGTTTCACCATTTGTATAAAATACCGTAAACTAGCTCTGTGTCTACATTCAATGAAATCTAATGCTAACACACAATTTGCAAATTCATTATACAAACTCTACATCCCCAAAAAATGACTCTGCTTTGGTGCACAATAAAGAGTTATCTATCTGTTAGATAATTGTTACTATTTTATCGAGTTTATTTACTGACTAGATTATAATAGAGGGCGGTTTGTATCTATGAACCAACTTCTAGAATATAACAGCGTCCAGACGTAACCGCGAGACAACTTTCCCGCTCCGAATTTGGTCGGGTGCATAGTCTCACTCCGGCTTCCGTCCGATGCACATGCCGTAGTAGCACTTTAGGATAGAAAATTACTGTGCGAAAAGTGAGACTTACTTAAATTGGTTATTACATACAGGCTGAATTTTTCAAGTGTACCTTCAGAGCCCAATTCTAAACTATACTAGATAGCGAAAAACAGTCAAAGGAGTCTCGAGGCTGATTTTGACGAATACTAAAATGGTGATAAGATTCTTGTAAACTCAATTACCTTCTTTTCAAGAATCGGATCGGCTGATTTGGACAAAATAAAGACACTTGTATTATACCAAATCATAGGGTAGCTTTTTTATTGCAGGTGTTCAGCAGACAGCCAGACGGCCCACTTGATCGAAAGCGGTTACCATCGCCTATGGACATTTACAACAGCGAAGGTGCTACAAATGCGCTGCTGCTCTCTTAAGGGAGACTAGAACCTGGTCACTAATGCCGGAACATAAATCCTATGGCGACATACTTTAGACCAGCGATAGTAGCTATTCAGTCGGGCAAATGCCCTACCACCTGGCTATGTGTTGTTTTGTCGCCCCTTACGACAGGCCGCCCGGACACAGGGAATTGTATTCTTTCTCCGTTCCTGCATAGATAAAAATAAAGCTTGTAATTATCAATTTCTGTGAAGGAATGTCAAACGGCATACAGAGGGGTACGGTTTTGTTTAAACAAAATGCTCTTTTTTTATACATCAATCAAACCTCACTTCATTTTACTTATTACTTAATATCGAAACGATGTTTTCGTCAAAATTGGCCTCGAGAGTCCTTTGCGTCACCTTCACCTGTATTTCTATGTCAATAATCCAAATATTATCATTTTATTAATACGTGAAGCAAAAACTTTGTACCCTTTATTACGAAAATTGCGCAGACGGAGGTGTATGAAATTTTGTACAATTATAGTTTATGTAGAGGAGTGCAGAATGCAAATATTTTTTTAAATTTAAATGAACATTAAATCAATAAAAAAAGACATTACACACACTACCATGTATTTGACACATACACGCATATATACTCTTGTTTATTGTTAAAGTCAAATTAACAGTGTAGTCTTGGCGTAATGATTGAGTAGTATACAATGTTTTTGTTAATTAGTTGATTTTTAACCTAATTACTATTGCATGCCTTAAAGGGCAAAAACATGTGAAACAAAATAATATATTGTCATCTAATATTTTTACTAACCATGTTTTTAAGCAAATAAATGATTTGATTTGAAATTTGTGATTATAGAACTAGAGTCTTTGACAACAGAATCATGTTCAAATTAATAATTTAAATTAATTATGGTCGAATTTCGACCACTGGGAGTCATCGAGTTATTACGAAACTACACAGTGTTGCATTTTCTCCTCTTCTTTGATATTTTTCGTATTAAGCTATAATTTTTTTCAATTTATAGATACGACACACAGATTAATAACCAGTTCGAAGGCGACTCCAAATAAGTCTCGTGTAGCGTGACTACCTTTTTAATTGTTATTTTCAAAATGTCAAAACATATTTCACCAATAACAAGATGGCGATTATCGATAGTATATCATTTTTGAGAACATATCACGGTGGATCATAACTTAATATTCGATAAGGTCTTTCCGTGTGTCGTATTTTAAGTTTTACCTTACAATAATATTGTTCGGAGAAACTGAATCAGTGGAAATGTCATTGAGGAGCATTACGTTTGGGTTCTGCCCTTTTGTAAGGCTAGAGGGCGGTTTGCCTTTGTTTTTGTAAGTTTTGAGTAAATAGGTGTAGTCTCGGACAAAATAATGTTACATACCGACAAAGAAACGAGCACCTGGTTTATTGCCCCTCCCGCATTCGGAGTTCTTTTGTTTAATTCGTATTTGAAATTTGCAATTAGACATTAGCCTATTGCTATTGTTTTCGACTTTGTTGGCCGTTCGCAGGAATAATTAATCAGGAGTGCAAATTACTGTTTCTCAGAAACCCCAGTGCATGCGGTCGATTTTTTTGTACTGTATAGTTAGTATAAAACAATGCCCAAACGCATGGGGGGGGGCAGTCAAGCGACGATTACGATACGAGCAAGACATAGATTCGATGAGCAATATAGTGACGGACTTTGGGCATGTTATTCAATTGTGCAGTTTGTACTGGTTGTATCCAGTTATATTTGAACCTGTATTATACGTATTTGTATAGTTCTATTAAATTCTATAGTATATATTTTTATTCTATAATATAATATATTTTTATGTATATAGATAGAGTTTATATTTAAGTTCTTCGATATCTAATAAAAGAAATTAAAATGGTTTGTTACACTTTGACTACTACAGTTATAGTAGTCAAAGTGCAACAAACCATTTGATTCAATACCCATAAAACATACTTGTCCGGTGCTAATAGGTCTGTCGGATATGGCAAAATGTTTGACATAAGTGCAATACGGACCGCGTTTCGAATATTTTGCAGTGTGCATGGCTAGGCGTGGTTCGACGTGATTATATGTGGTTGCAATTTGCCACAGCTTATTATAACAACGTAAGGCATGTGCTGGCTAAGTTTATCCGAGCAGTAATCAAGGAAGAAAGACGTCCTGATATCGCGTGGCCTGTTGTAAAAGGTCTCAAAGCAACCCTCGGCTTGGTGGTAGAGGATTTACTCGTCTAGGTGGCTATTTATTTATATTATATATTTTGAATATTTTGTATTCTTTATTGTCAACACCGCCACTGTCATGCTCTAATATTTTCCTTAGTTTAAGAAGGGGCTACCTGGAAGAGATCACTTTAAGCGATAAGGCCGCTTTTTGTTCAACATTTATTGTATCTAGTTTTTAAGAACGTAGTTTTAATTTTGGTGAACAATAAAGTGTTTTCATTCATTAATTAATTCATTCATGGCTAACATCTCTGATTTTATTTTATTAAATTATGGTATGGTATTTTCTCGACTGAATGGCGACCACCCGTGGTCTAGAGTATGCCGACATAAGAACCTTTGTGCTGTGTTCCGGCATTAGTGACTAGGTTCCAGTCTCCCTTAAGAGAGCAGAAGCGCATTTGTGGCACCTTTGGTGTTGCAAATGTCCATAGGCGCTGGTAACCGCTTTCCATCAAGTGGGCCGTCTGCCTGTCTGCTGAACTCCTGCAATAAAAAAGGCAACACACATACATTTGATATGTGGGTTGGGAATATTTCTAAACGTATTAATGGAGAGAGAGCAATATCAATGGTATTTTACATCTTGAATATCTTCGTAACAGCAAGATGTTGCAGTAGGAGAATTGGGTCCCTGGTAAGTGACGGTAACCGCTTTCCACCAAGTGGGTCGTCAGTCTCAAAAATCCTGCAAAGGATATTAGATCAAATGATTTTTTCTTGGAAGTATTTGAAATTTGAAATATTTTCGATATTTCAGACTGCTAAAAGAAAAAATGAACCTGGTTTAGATGAAAAACGAAAGATTTTTTTGGGGCGGTATGGACAGTTTTATAAATAGGTATTTCGAATAATGAAGATGTTTTGATCGTCGGAGGTGATTTCAATGGGCATGTAGGTTATATGAATCATGATTTTGGTTTTTTTTTTGGGAATGATTTAAAATGAACAGATTGAAAAAAGAACGCAATCCAATGCGATTTTTTCACTGATCGATAACAAATTGTATGTAATAAAATATGTGGTACTTTTTATCCCGGAAATCCTGCGGGAATTTCAAGTCAAGTGTGGATGACGACGCGGGCATATGCTAGACTTAAATATATTAATAATATGTCTCGCTTTTAATGGTAACAGCCTGTTACTAGACGAAAAAGTCCCGGAATCGACATCCGAAAAGGTAAATTTTGTAAACGACTTGCTGTTATTTTCTCTAGTCTAACTTTGGCCCCAAAGCTGTTATTTTTAACTTAGCTTGGAATTATACATTGTGCGTGATTATCTGAAGATTTATTACAATTAAGTAATCACTTAAAAATTGCACTTAAATCTCGTTTAGATTGCCTTTTAATGGCTCAGTGAACGACCATCATGCTACCATCAATCATTTGGTGAAAAAATACATCAATTAATGTATAAACATTAATAACTGCTCTTTACTTCTCAAGTGAAATTCCATACACATATTTAGTGCTTTATTTCTTATAGTTTAAATAACAAAGTAACTTCTAAAAACATCGTAAATTATGATATCAGATGAATTTGTAAACGTTTTATGTATAGTCGAAGAACAGCAGACACTGACTGACCTGATGGAACGTAATTACCATCAGCTATGAACATTTGCATGGCACGGTATTACTAACATCCTGCTGGCCTTTAATTTATTTTTATATTTTTTGAAAATCCCCTAAAGTGTGGGTAAGTTTCCCATAAAAGCATTTTATTAATTATTTTTCATTTACTACAGCAGCTTTACGGACTCTAGTTCTGTTCTGTACCTTTTTAAGAAATTTTTATTTGAATAGTACTTAATTAATTAAATGGTTAATTATTTAGTTAATAATTATTAATTAATAAGGTAATAAATATTTATTAATTAGGTAATAATCAATCAATATCTTTATTTGCAAGAACGTAGTTTATACAGGTGTTATACAATTGTAGATGCACAGTACATTCTACCACATAGTGGTATACAAAGTGAATAAAAAAATGAAATTAACATATTTATTCTAATTAAAATTAATAATATTTTTAGGCTATAGGTTTTCTGTAATAGTCTACAATAAAGTGTTATCTTTCTATCTATTAATTAATTAGTTAATATTTATTAATTAATCAGTTATTGATCATTAATTATTAAGCCAGCGTGGCTTAACCATATAAAAATGTTTTAAACGAAAAAGACTAGCAAAAATGTATGTTCTAGTTCCTTTAAAATCTTGATAGAAACTACATAGCATTTCCAGAAATAACGGTAGAATTGCAAAACAAAGAAATTAAACAGTCTGCAATACTTTGATTTGTATGAGCACGTTTATAGCTGGGCTGTAGTCGTATGAACAGTGGTCTTTGCGGTACATAGCTGTCGTACGTATGATTTGTAACGCTCCCGAAGTGGTACGTGACCACGTGGCGGGTAGAGAGCATATTGGCTAGAATTTAGCGTGTTGTCAATCTCTTAAGTAGGGGATTTAGAAGCTTATTGTGATAAGTAGGTTCGCGTTTGACCACGATCATGCCTAATACTAAAAGATGATGCGGTCGAAGTTATACTTATTCATAGGAGACTTGAAGACACTCGGATTCTACTTTTCGGGTAACGCGGACTCTGGGAGCGTATTCCATAGCTATGCCATACGCAGGAACGTGGAGGCAAAACGTTGCGTTCGAACTCGTGATATTCATGAATGAATATAGAATACCGGTAGTCTAGCAGCCGTCAATGATCTAGGCTTTGAAGCCTATTTAGGAATATCTATTCTATACATATAATAAAATTGTAGAGGTCGAATTTTTGTACAGTGAAAAAAAATGCTAACTAAACCGAGTCAAGGAGATGTAAGAAGTGAAATAGAACTGATTTAATTTTTTTTCGAATTTTTTGTTTCTCTGTTTGTCTGTCTGTTTGTACCGACTAATCTCCAAAACGACTCGACCGATTTACATGAAATTTTGTATGGTGATAGCTTATATCATAATAAAATTATGATATAAGCTATCACCATAATAAAATTAATTAAATAGTTCCCGTGGGATAATTAAAAAGCTTTAATTACTTAAATAGCTTATAACAGACTAAAAGTAATTTCGCTGCAACGTAACATAATAGAAGCGGATATTTTGACAGGGTGTGGTGTCGGTGAGAGAGTTCTATCTTATATATATAATATATAAAGCTGATAAGTTTGTTTCTTTGTTTGTTTGCTTGAATGCGCTAATATCAGAAACTACTGATCTGAAAATTGTTTTCAGTGTTAGATAGCCAATTTATCGAGGAAGGTTATAATAGGCTATAAACCATCACGCAAAGAGCAATAGGAGCGGAGCACCAATGAAGAATGTTTCAAAATCGCGGGGTTTTTTTAACTTACCTTTTTTTAACTATTTCACGCGAACGAAGTCTCGGGCAGAAGCTAGTTGTTAATAAAATTCATAATTAAAATTTTTATGAATATAAACAGTAGCTTCATTAGATTCATCATTGCAAATTTAATTTTCATTGTCTTCATTCATGTTGAATATATTCTTTAATTTATTCAATTTTCTCTCCTTTGATAAAAAAAAATGTCAAAAGTTTGTAGTCCTCCTTTTAGAACCGGGTAGATCAATTTTGAAAAAAAAAAATAAGTAGGATGACACCCATTGGAGAATATAACAAAAATGAAAGGAAAAATATTTTATGGGCGATCTGAGGTCGGGAAGTGGAAGGGGGTGAGTTTTACGGGCGAAGAACGGTTTATCTCGATTTCCGGTAAAATTACAAGTCCTATGGAAAAAAGTTAAATGGCAAAGTTGTAGGCAATAAAATTTAAAAACTTCGTTTAAAAAAACCGACTTCAAAAACGAAAAAACTAAAATGTATAAAATAACTTATTTCTTAAGCTATTATTATTAATATATATTATCTAAAACATCTTAAAGTCGGTGCTTAGTAATTTACAAAATATAGTAATTTTTATGTTTTACTTTGCACCGACTTCAAGATGTTTTAGATAATATATATTAATAATAATAGCTTAAGAAATAAGTTATTTTATACATTTTAGTTTTTTCGTTTTTGAAGTCGGTTTTTTTAAACAAAGTTTTTAAATTTTATTTGCTACTTTTTAGTGTCTAGCTATGTATGGGTGGATCTACGAATGGTGCCGCGCTTCTTAAAAAATATAGGTCCCAAGAACCGGGAACAAAAAAATGTTCGTAAAATGAAAACTGCTCAGCCAAACTATGTCAAACTTTTAGGGGACCACATGGCAGCTATTCCGCGTCGAACAAAAAAAGAATCACGTAAATCGAATGATAAATCTCAGAGTAATCGGTGTACATATGGAACGGAGTGAAAATTATTTCTATGAAAAATATTCATAAAATGAAAACTACTGGGCCAAACTATGTAAAATTTTTAGGGGACCAATTGGAAGATATTCCGCGTCGAACAAAAAAAGAATCACGTAAATCGGATCATAAATCACGGAGTTATCGGCGAACATACATAAAAAAAAGCAAAAAAAAAAAAAAAAAAAGATCCCGACGAATTGAGAACCTCCCCCTTTTTTCGAAGTCGGTTAAAAAGACCAACAACTTTATATTAATACCTTTTTAGGTTGACGTTTGACGACGATCATATCCAATGCCGGACGATGATGCGGTCCAAGATGGAGCACGCTTACCTAGATAGTACCTATTCACACGAGACTTGAAGATACCCGAATTTTACTTTTACTTCTGTATTGATAATTCGTTGTTTTTGATACATCTATTATTGGTATGATGACTGTATTAATCCGCTTACCGCTCCTTTTATCACCATGCTCTGAACAGTGAGCTTGTCGGCAGATGTCTCCACCAGGTCGAGTACGTGCTTGCTTTGTAGCCTTATTCGTGTATTGTACAGGTGATGTATAAATACAATGCTACCCTTTTGATGTAGGATCGGCTTTATGGTCTTAAGAGTACCAGTATAGGTTTGTTATAATAAGTCATAAGCAAAATTATGCCTGAGGTGGTAATCCGTCCAAATTAGATAGTAGGTATTTTCAAATGAAGTAACACAGGGCTATATGACTTCTAAAATTTATGAATGTAAAATTAAATGTATTGTTACCAGTTGAAGGACTCGAACTATAATGCCGTTAGAAGTACTATAGAGTTTATTAGAACTATACAAACACGTATAACACAAGTACAAATATAACTGAACACAACCAGTCCGAACGTAATACACGATTGAATAGCACGCGCAAAGTCCGTCACACTAAATAGATTACCGAATGTACACAAGTCTTGCTTCAATGTTATTATCGCTTGACTACCTCATCTCTCAATTGGGGCATTGCTTTATACTGCACAAATGCAAAATGTCTGCCCAGCCGCGTGGACCGAATTTCTTAGAATCACTTTGTTTTTTGAAGTCCGAGACACCTGGCAGTGATCACAATACAACGATAGACCGTAAAATATTACAATACACAATGGGCTGTTTTTTTCATCACAAGTTTTAAACACAAAGTAAACAAAAGAAGTCCAAACGCCGACAGGTAATAAAATGTGTTTCTGCAGGTGTGAATTTGTCTTTGTCGGCATCTAGGACGTAAAAGTATATAAAGAGTGAATTTTTCAAGTGGACCGTCAAGGCCACATCTTGAACTATTCGTATGGGGCACTGTAGCCCAAGGGTAATGTGGTGTGGTGTCCCTAGGTCAAATAATGCTGGTTTTATAATAATGGACTGTATGGGAAATATGGATATCTGGCTTAGATCCTTGCACTAGAAAAGTAGAAGAAGCTCCACCAACCTTGAGCACCGATCTCTCCTGACCTGGTTCTGGTTGCAGCACACAGAGGAACAGCGCACGGCACCAAATTCTTTGGAGTGGTTACTTCACTTCACTAGTATCACACAATAAGTTCTTGGCACGGCCAGTAATTACAATTAAAATTTAAAAGAATAAACCTACGGCACGACATCTCGTCACAACGATGACAGATGAAAGTTCCAAAATGGCTAATCTACCCTTCTGTACATGTATACAAAGAGGGTAGACAGCAAAATTGATGGTGCGATTTTCTATCTACCTCATAATAGGCAAGGACCGTACAATACGAAATAGCGAAAAATTCTGAAATGAGTCTTCGGGCTGATTTTGACAAGAAATAGATTTATAATAAAATTTAAAAACTTCGTTTAAAAAACCGACTTCAAAAACGAAAAAACTAAAATGTATAAAATAACTTATTTCTTAAGCTATTATTATTAATATATATTATCTAAAACATCTTAAAGTCCAGGTCCACGCGGCCGAACAGACATATTGCATCCGTACAGTATAAAGCAATGCTTTAATTATTGATGCAAGAGGGAGTCGAGTGATAATCACAAGCGAAGCAAGACGTGTATACATTCGGTAATCTATTTGGTGACGGACTTTGCGCGTGTTATTGAATTGTGCATTACTTTTGGATTGGTTGTGTTCAGTTATATTTGTACCTGTGTTATACGTGTTTATATAGTTCTAATAAACTTTATAATAATTCCAATGGCATCTTAATTCGAGTCTCGCGACTCGTAACAATATTCGCATGTCTAGTCACGTTTCAGCAAACAAACTTGTGACTAATGCAACTAAATCGGTTAAATTATACAATTTTTTTTAAAACACTATTTTACATATTGTTCACGTGTCGTTTTATAACAGGAAATTGGTATAAGGGATCAAGCGAAATACTGATTATTCTCAAAGAAGTCTGATTCATCTATTAGATTCCACAAAATATGCGAATAACGTTCAGCCCCAAGGTTAACCTTCCTTCCTACTAGATGCCTTTTAAACTTAAAAATCGGGTAAGTGCGTATCTGTCCCTGCATAATGAACGGTTCTTGTGGTGATAGACGTCTAATGAATTCCTTATTTAGCTTCGGAACCATAAGAAATTAATTAATAAAAAATAATACACATCGAAAACTACTCGACAGATATTTTTTAAAACCAAATTCCATCTTTATATATATAATTTTTCTGTACGTGTGTTGGCAGTGAACACCTCCTAAACGGCTGGACCGACTTGAATGAATTTTTTTGTGTGTGTTCAAGTGGATACGAGGATAGTTTAGATTCACAAATAAGCACGGCAGATGGCGCTGCAGTCGGGTTCTAAGTTTTATTTATTCAGGGCAGGACAACGTCTGCCAGGACAGCTAGTTTAATATATATTTTTTATTTTTAAGTTTTCCTCTTCAAAAAAAGGAAAAAAAAATATTTATTCCAAATGCGCCACACACAAGACAAACAAATTAGAAAATATATACAAAAAATTATGCCCAAGACACAGCACTGATTTTCATTACCCACCATGATTGTATCTAGAATTTGCAGTGGAATAGGCTAATTACTTGATAATTCTAATCAATTGGTTTATTACAAACTTCAACTTCAAGAGTTCTACTCTTTAGCAGTACGTATGATAAAAGTGGAAGCATATACTTTCGGTATATAGGTATTTCCACCATATATCGGTGGTGTGCGCTCGTACGTCTGCTTGTCCGGTGGTATAAGGGTGAGGATGGAATTCATTCGTGCAATTCCGTGGCACACTCGCCGAAGTGTATCCTATAGAATACCAAGTTATATTCAAACCGATTTTCCAACGATGCAAGGTTCTTATTTTAATTTTTTATCTCATGGTGACATTTTCGAAGTCAAGGGGCTAATATCTCCGGCACCCCTTGACTTTAGAAAAGTCATTCAATAGAAATTGATCGTGATCTGTTAATTATAGACGAAAAGACATTGAAAATTTAAATTAATGCACGAAGAGTCAATCAGATTGTTTAAATAGTATACCAACTAGTACTCACAGAATAATTGACTATAGTAGAATTATTTTCTCCGTGCAGTTTGGGTCATAAATCAAAGCTCTGCCTCAGCCCGGCTAAGGCGGTGAGCATGTTGCGCGGGCGCAACGCCAAATTCGATAAAAACTCATTCTTATCAAAGAAAGATTATCATTCTTATATAAATCATTATTATCTTTTTTGCTGTTAATTTTAAACTTAGATATAAGTATTTATAATTATTTTTAATATAACTTGTTACATTCTAAACTTTTGTACTTATTGTTTTTTAATACATGGATACCTAATTAATAATTTATTTTAAATCATTATTATTCTTATTTTAATAAATACGTTGTTTTATTTTTTTCTTTCATTTATATCACTAACCCACAAAATGACAAAACTAAGTACACTATCGATAACGCTTATCGACAACAATAATGCGTATCACTATGCCTGTCCATAATGCCCGTGAGTGGAAGAGAGAGCGAAATACTCGCTTCACCGCTCCGATCATTTATGACCCAAACTGCACGGAGAAAATAATTGTACTATAGCTGCCTCGTTCGCAGGAGTTTTCTTCTAACTGGTTCCATGGAACCCAAGGACTTAATGTTTGAATTCCATACAAATTTGTATTCAATATAACCTTTATTCATTACAAAGTTGTTCCGTTCAATATTTTTTATCCTTTATTGTTATTATTTCTTTTACGTATATATTGACTATAATTTTAATTTTGCTTGTTTTTACCGTGGGTCGCATGACTTTTGTGACTAAGGAGGTGGGCACTGAAAATTTGTGCTGTGTTGGGCTATGCTTCGGCACAGCAAAATACTGAGTGCCAACATCACCTCGTAAATTGCGGTATTTGCCCGATTGGATGGCTACCACTCCTGGTCTAGAGTATGCCGCTATTGACCTTGAGTTGTGGAAATTGGTCACTAATACCGAAAGGTATTAGTGACCAAGTTCCAGTCTCCCTTAAGAGAGTAGCAACGCATTTGTAGCATTTGGTATTGCAAATGTCCATAGGCGATGGTAACCGCTTTCCGTCAAGTGGGTCGTGTGCATGTCTGCTGAACTCATGCAATAAAAAAAACCCACTAAACATCTGACATAATAATGGATTTAAAAAATTGCATGCGTCTATCTATACGATATTATCATCTAATGGCCGTCGTGTGTGGTCCACAAAACAAGTAAAATCTTTGTAAACACAAACACCACTGCGACAATTTTTAAAACACATTGACTACTTAAGTAGCCATTGTGTGGGCTTTTTGAAATATTAATTAAATGATGTAATAAAGACGGTTGTCTGTACATTGTAAATATATTATTGAAGAGAGTGCTATGATATTGAACATGATGTAAGGCTCTTAAATAAGTAACTTCGATCTTAAAAACTGGCATTTATTTCACACTAGTAAGTATCTTTCAGTAGTACAAAAGTCTCTGTCTTAACTGAATTCAGAACCCGTGTCTCTTTTACATTTTTGAATTCCCACCAATGAGAGCGAGTTTTATACACAACTTTCATTGGTTAGGCGTATCCTTACGTCCTGGCTAACACAGCTATATAGGCATTGATTAACAATAACAAAAGTAGATCACTAAGTAATTGATAAATTAAATTGAAATAAATAAATTTGAAGTGGATAGTTATATATAATTTGTTTTATGAATATACATGAATAATAAACATAGTTTAGATGAAAGATGTTGTTGTTATGGTTTTCTTAAGGTAGCTTATCACGTCAAAAGTCAAATGCCAAAAGATTGACCTTGATCTACTTTTGCTTATGAGATAATTATTTTTAAGATTCTTCTACAATACAACTTGTATTACGAAAGTTTCTTATAGAAGCTGTTATTGTTGAAAATTTGTATATATTCTTAACGTTTGCAACCTCAATTATTGCACAGCGCCATCTATTGGCTTGTGAGTGTTCCATTACAAAAAAATTCATCTTAGTTGATTTGTTAACTACCCTATTTTTTATGGTGCATGATAGTCTTCGAAATTCTATATTGATCTAATAATTTCGAAGAGCATGAAGAAAGACCAAGCACCCATCGAAACTAAATTACTTTCACATATTGTGATATGGATTTTTCGGGAGAGAATTATTTATTTTCTCAAGCAAAGCTGGTTCTAGCACTAGTGTTTTCAATCCACTATTTCGTAGTGTAGTTAAATATAATGAAGACAGTTTACGTTACCACTTAGTGGTCAAGATTGAATTAATTAACTTTGTTTTTGCTTAGGATACGGCTGCTTTTTGAATTTATAATGAGCTAATTATAAGTCATGATATGTATAAGTGTATAACCCCGTTGAACCGACTTGCACAAGTCCACTGAAAAGACATTAACCCTCATAGTAGGGGCGCCCAAGATGCTAAATGTGGAGTTACTCGAGCGTCACGGGGACCTGTTGGATTGTGAAGATTAGATGCTAAAAAGAAAAAAAAATTATATAATGTTATGCCCTTTCACTGGTGGGGCGCACGTGTATAGGTTTTTTTTTTAAGAATAGCACAGAAATATTCAAATGGGATGTTAAGTAAACCCTAAAGGAACTCCTATTCAAAATACTGACAATTTGGACGCGATTAAAAGGCATGGGCGATTTTTGAAAATGCAACAAAAATTACATTGAAGTACTCCAACGCGTCAGATTAATGTACAGACGGTTCAGCTTGTTGTCCTTGTCGTGCTGACCCATAATCTGACAATTATGTGGAGGAATTTCCTTAATCTTGCTGTTTGAAAAATAATTTGAAGCATAAAAAATACCACCTTGTATGAAGGGTTAATATATCGTGGGGCTACATAACAGGGTGCAAGGTTTCTCCCCTTATGTTATTCTGCAACGCTAGAGTAAATCCCAAAATCCCCGCTTGGCCTCCCCTACTATCAGTCATAAAAATTGTGTCTTACTTTTAAACTATGAAGGGGGGGTCGCGTACCCGAGATTGACTTCAAAAATTGCATCATCATCATCATCCGTACGTTAAATCCCGGTTGTGTTCGGAGCGTTCACTCCGACGCCCAGGGTCCGGTTTCCTACTTTTCTACTCCACTTCGCGCGGTCTTCAGCATCCCCCGTGTTGAGACCATTAGCACGCATGTCATCCTTCAGAGCGTCAAGCCAACATTTCTTGGGCTTTCCCCTTCGACCGGGACCTGGCGGAGGCGGCATGTCTAGACATTTGTTCCCCACATAATTAGCCAGTCTGCGTAAAGCGTGGTCGCACCAGCGTAAGCGTCACTCTTGCAGTTTGTTTGTTGGTTGTGTTGTGTGTGGTCTTTCCGCGTCTTTTCCGTGACTTCAAAAATGCACGTGACATAAAAAATTGAAATAAAAACCTTGGAACATCACTACAAACATAACTCGGTATATATATTCTATAGGATTACACTTCGGCTAGTGTGCCACGGAATTGCAGGAATTAATTCCTTCCTTGCCCATTTAACACCGGATAAGCAGACGTACAAGCTCACGCCACCGATATATGATGGAAATATCTATATAATCATCCGTGCAGGAACGGACAAAGAATACAATTTCCTGCGGCCGGGCAGCCTGTCGTTAGAGGCGACAAAACAACCCACAGCCAGGTGGTAGGGTTTTTGCCCGAATGGATGGCTTCCACCCCTGGTCTAGAGTATGCCGCCATAACAACCTTGAGTTGTGTTCCGGCGTTAGTGACAAGGTTTGAGTCTCCCTCAGGAGAGCAGCAGCTTATTTGTAGTAACTTTGGAGATGCAAATGTCTATAGGCAATGGTAACCGCTTTCCATCAAGTGGGCCGTCTGCCTATCTGCTGAAGTCCTGCAATAAAAAAAAATACCGAAAGAATATGCTTCCACTTTTATCATACGTAGCACTAAAGAGTTCCACACTCTTTACCGCCTTCTGTTTTTCCTGAAACATACAATTTTGGTGTCTTAAGTTACGCGTAAATAGATATCTTGTAGGTGTTCCATAGATTGCGTTTCCCGGGTCTGGTGGAAATGTACTCTAAAATGGGTGGATTTTTATATCCAAAGAAAGTAAACCGGTACGAGCAGTGAAATTGTATTTCTGAACTTATGACCTGTAAAGGTGCGATTCCGCGGAAATCCGTTTTCGATATGTCTACCCGTGCAGAAATGTCTACCCGTGCAGAAATGTCTACCCGTGCAGAAATGGAGAAAGAATATAATTCCTGCTGCCATGCCTTTCGTAAGAGGCGATAAAATAACCAACAGCCAGTTGGTAATGATCCTGAGCACTCGCTTGCCTTACCCCTATAGTTGCAAACATCTGTAGGCGATAGTGTTGCCTGTGTGCCTGTTTGCCAACTTTACGGAATAAAATGCAACTTTGTTTCCAAAATTTAAATAAAAAGTCATAAATCTTCATTATAATCTTTTTGTATATATGATATATATACAAAAAAGTGGCTTTCCGCGTGTCCGTATATCCGGTAACTTCCACTAAAGAACGCAGCGGATTTTTAAGTGGTTTTCACAAAATAAAACAAAAACCTAATTATGTTTTTATGTAAGTAACATAGGGAAGTAACGTTATTTGCGTAGTCATAATCTCTCCTCAATGACACCTGTACACTCTTCTTCCTTCGTTGATAACTCTTTCACGGTACAGGCTGTCCGTTTATAGAACTCACTGTCACTCAACATCAGACAAGATAAATCCTTATTGTCTTCTAAACTCATGGTCTAAATATCTTTGGTCTTCAAGTCTAAAATATGCTGTTGATTCTATATATAGTACGTGGTAAATATTTATGTTGTGTCAAATGTGAGGGCAAGGAAGAAAAAGGACCTTACCCGGCTTTGATCCTCGCACCTGGACCCAGCACAGTTATGATAGTTTTGAATATTTTGGTTTTAACTTGCACGTACGTGTCAGTTGAGAGTTTTTGTTGACAGCTTTGACGTTTTGCAGTCGACCGCGTATACAGATGGCGCCATCTATTGACATCTTCAGGGTTTTCCTTTTTGCTTTTTTGCCGCATTTATGGAAAGGGAATGGTTTAAAAGGACAAAGGAATTAAGGTTCAGGTCGCCACAGTATGATATATCTTATTTTTGTATAGTAATATAAAGCATATTATAATTTATTTTTTTACTTATTCTTGGAATGTTTCATATCATTTATTGTCTTCACCGCCACTGATATCTTAATATTTTCCTTAGTTTAGGGGGTTGCCTGGAAGAGGTGGCTTTAAGCGATAAGGCCGCCCTTTTTTCAACATTTACTGTTCTTAGTTTTAATTTTTGGTGAAGAATAAAGTGTTTTCTGGTTTTGTATGTACCAACTTTTTGTATACATTTCAAATAATTAAAGAAACTGCATGCTTATCAACGCAAAGCATAATTTCAGTGTTATTGCGGAAATATATGAAGTGCTTAAAACATAAAACCGCTCTTGCTATGGCCACAGCAATCGCTACGTAAGCCGGCCGTGCGAAAGTTCATACTATATGTCCCCGTCTTTAATTACATAAGTTAATTAGATTGCACTTCAACGTATGGTTCACATAAAATATGTACTTTACTCAGTACACCTAATTAGGGAAGGGAAATCTTATAGCTGATTGCTACTAAAAATAAACTACAAAACTAATTTGGAATTTCATTTAATTACTAACTGTTGCCGGTGACTTGACCCGCCTAGATTTTAAAAAGTTTGAGTAAATTTTCATCCCCTTTCTTTACTCTTAGAAATTGAATTTCCAATAATCCCACTTCACATGTATTTTTTATAATCATGTTTGCTGAAGAGTTTTTTGCGCCGCTTCTTCTCTTCGAGCCATAACATGTTGCATCTTAAAAAGCGTGATGTTGACAAACGGTGGTAAATTAGAATAGGCTCCCATAGAATAAATAATAATCATAAACAAAATTAAAACTAAATAATTAAAATGAACAAGTTGGCGGTAGGCTAGATAAAACTATAACAATACTCGTTGACATAATATTTTCTTAAGTTTTCGCGACTTGTATACACTACGTTTTAACGGTTTTAAGCACAGCAATTTATTTGATTTTTTTTATTCCGACGTTTCACGTGATCACGGAAGACAAAGATGTAAAGTGTCAATGAGTATTTTTATGTTTTAACCAGCCTGACCTGGCGGAGGCGGCATGACATTGTTCCCCACATACTCATAATTAGCCGGTCTCCGTAAAACGTGGTCGTACTAGCGTAAGCGACACTCTTGCAGTTTGTCTGCTATGTCACGGACATGAAGACTGCCACTGACGAGGGAGTTCCTGACAAGGCGAAAGTTCGCGAAAGAAAGCTATTTGTTTGGATGCTTATCATAGTAAGACTCGAAATACTTACGATTGTTTATCCCAATCCTTCAACTTTTATGTTTGTTTTAACAAAAAAAACTTAACCTCTCTGAACTTTCTAATTCGGGCATGGGAACACATACCGAATTTTCTGATTAATCTGGACTTTTTTAAATTTATTACTTTATTCTCTTGAAAATAATAATTTTAAAATACTTTATTTGAAATTGTCATTCAGAAATATGATAATATATCTAATATATTCTTTATTGTCTTTTAAAATGTGAATTTGTTGTAGGTCGCATAACATTTAATTTGTTGTTCTTAAATATTCTCAGGCTGTGATTCTATATATGAAATTTCAAAAATAGAATCCGCGTGTTCCTTAGAAATCATATAAAAGCGGTAATAAGCCATAACTCAGCATTCATTCGGCTACTGGCACTTGACTGAAGTAATCGTCCAAGTAAACAAATGTAATTTATGTCTATAAGCAGCTCTTCTCTCATATAACCCTTGCCATCTAAAGCAAACTTAAAATTTTGCTTAACCAGAGAGCTGTGCAGCTCCGAAGTATTAGGGTATTTGGGCCGAACTGACCCCAAATTCGGTCTTTTGGTCCAGCAAACCGCAAACTTTTTAAGGTTGTATGGACCAAACTGACCCCAGATTCGATCTTTTGATCCATAAACCCCTAAACTTTGAGGGTGTATGGACCGAACTGACCCCAGATTCGGTCTTTTGGTCCATAAATCTGCAAACTTTTGAGGGTGAATGGACTGAACTGACGCTAGATTCGGTATTTAGGTCCGTAAACCCCTACATTTTTGAGGGTATATGGACCAAACTGACCCCAGATTCGATCTTTTGGTCCATAAACCCCTAAACTTTTGAGGGTGTACGGACCAAACTGTCACCTGATGCGGTATTTAGGTCCATAAACCCCTAAACTTTGAGGGTGTATGGACCGAACTGACGCTAGATTCGGTATTTAGGTCCGTAAACCCCTAAATTTTTGAGGGTATATGGACCAAACTGACACCAGTTTCGGTATTTAGGTCCATAAACCCCGAAACTTTTGAGGGTTTATGGACCGAACTGACCCTAGATTCGGTATTTAGGTCCGTAATCGCCTAAAATTTTGAGGGTTTATGGACCGAATTGACCCCAGATTCGGTCTTTTGGTCCATAAATCTGCAAACTTTTGAGGGTGTATCGACCAAACTGACCCCAGATTAGAATTAAGCGCATCGAAATGCATAAAAATAGAAAATAGGTCTGATCAAAAGCACAGAACCTTTTTTTCTTTTTTGTGGGTCAGTGTTATTAAATTGCATAAGATATACTTCCATAGACTTCCATAGACAACAAAACTACAAATAAATAGTTAAACTCGTTCGAGTATAATCGGTGCGTTTTGTCGGCTGTCGTGTACATAAAATTCACATCGTCGCATCGTGCGTTCAATGCGCTTTCATTTCAGTCTTTTTATCTGGTGCACGTTTAATTTGTCTCCTATTTGCCGCTGGCCTTATGTGGCTAACTTGGATATAGCCTTGAATTACAAAGTACTTGTATAAGTGTCTTTATACACTTTTTAATATTTATGACTAACTGCTAACCCGCGAATTCAACTGGGCGAAATTTAATTTATCTTTCCTTCCGGTGCGGCAGCGTGCGCCCAGCTGTCTGCCAGTGAAAGTCCCGTCAAAATCAGTTCAGCCGTTTCAGAGATTAGCCGGGATAAACAGATGGACAGGCAAAAATTAAAAAAAAACGATTTTTTTATATGAGTACCGTATATACTTTCATATACATTTAGTAAAAAGCTGTTATTTTGACATTCCAAACAGACACTTCAATTTTATTTATATGTATGGAAGTATAGATAACTAAGACATTTTTATCATAAGAATCAAAGAAAAATGGGAGTAATTTGATTTGTTTTCGTGTAAATGGCTTTTTTTGAAATAAATGTATTTTTCTTCTGTTTATTCCGGCCGCTTTAGGATTCAGCCGTGGTGCGGAATCTCTGTGTCCAGAATGCAGAGTACCAAAAGCTTGTAGAGCGTCTAGATTGTTCTGGGTGTTTCCTGGTTAGCTCAATAGGGGTGCGGGAGCGGCACACATAAAGTTCACTTGATGATTATTAATAAAAAAAAACACAAATTGTAATCCAAAAATACAGTCTACTCATCAACTTGCTCTTTGTTTCATTATCATATTTAAATAATTTTATAAAACAACTAGCTGTCCCAGCAGACGTCGTCCTGCCCGAAAAAATAGGGGTTGGTCGTATAGGGTTGTATGTATTTTTTAATGCTGTATCATAAAAAAATAAAAATAATTTAAAAAAATAGGGGTGGACTACCCTTAATATTTAGGGGGATTAAAAAATAAATGTTGTCCGATTCTCAGACCTACCCAATATGCACACAAAATTCCATGAGAATCGGTCAATCCGTTTCGGAGGAGTTTAACTTCAAACACCGCGACACGAGAATTTTATATATTAGATATTAAGTTTATAAATTTACAAATGAGTTTTACCAAATAAATAATATATAAAAAAATCATTTATTCATAGCCACTTTAGATAACAATGGAAAAAAAAAATTTTGAGCCGTCCGTCAGCTATCAAAGTCCCGTAACTAGGATTTAACCTGTAAATTACAGTTGACTTTTACAACTTTCGGTTATAGAATAATTATATAGAAATAATTATAGAAAAAATATATCTTGATTTTTTTTGTAAGTAATACTCTGTTCATCTTGACCACCTTATATATACTTTTGTCATACGTATTTGTAACCTTTACCTGTTTAATGTTTCTCTCTGTAAGGATTTATGGTCCAAGGTCTTTTGCCTGTCATTGTAGTAAATTCAAAAATTCGAATTCATTCAAAAATTTAGAAAAAAAAACTACATTCTATTGCGTTGATATTTAATCCAATTCAAGTTAATTTATAATTGAAATACCTAATGAAACAAATTTTATTAAAATAATTTTATTTCCGGAATATTCCGCAACAAACGAATCCGAAGTCGCGAACAAAGCCACGTGAGAAGTTTTGCTAATCATATACATATTATAATTTAAAAAAGTAAATATAAATGTTTAAGCATAATATAATCTATGGAAGAAATTAACCTTTTAAAATACTTGTAGCGTATTCCTTCTCTATAGATAGCCGCTAATGATGCAACATACTTTTTGCTGCGACTTCATCCGTCGCTACAGTTCAATGGCGGCGTCGTTTGCCAGGTCATTAATTAGGGACGTGTCTTGTCCGTCTGTCTGTCCTTTAGGGGAATAGGAAAAAGTGCGGTCTCATTCATGTGAATATAAATTAACCTTTAAGTTTTGCTACTATTTTCAAAATAATGTTTTACTTAAGAATATATCAATTAAAAATTTAAATTCAGTAATTATTTTTTTTGGTCTAGTATCTTACAAAACGGCCCTTGGGTCGGTGGCATATTTAGGTAATTAAAGAGACAAGTGTTGTTGCTAGTTGTAGGTAAACTTAATTTTTTGTACCCATGACAACATGTCGACAGCAATTTATAATGATCGATTAAGTATTTAAGGCTTGAATTGTTAACAAACAAACTAAAATAGGCATTTATAATATTAATATCAAGTGTTGAATATTTAATAATTTTTATTATATTTCTTTGTAAAATGAACTAATTAACAGTCTAGTAAATTAAAACTAAATACTTAAAAATAAACTAAATTACACTACAAAAATAGACTAAGAAATTAAATACTGTCTACTGTCTGTATTTCCTGAAGAATACAATCTAAGTGTCTTCGAGTCTTGCGTAAACAGGTATCTGTTAGGTAAGCCAGCTCCACCTTAGACTGCATTTCCGCCTGACATCAGGCGCAATATCAGTCAAACGTGAACCTATTCATTATTAAAAAAAATACTAGTGTTACATGCCGGCAAAGGTAATTTAAACTAAATCAACCTATAATAGCTAAGACTTAATAAAAGCTATATGCTACCGGTGTCAACAATGTAGACTCAGGTCATGCGAGGTCCTCCCGTTACTGGTTTAAACTTAACATCATGCCTTATAAAGGGAAGGCAATGTGGTATAAACTGATCTTAATTAGGTAAGTTTTAGTGTAATGAGAGCTTTGATCGGGCCATAAGATTGGCGAGTTAAAATTAAACTATTTTGTCTTTAATAGTAATGTTACCAGTTGCTGGACTCGAATTAAAAGGCCTTTGGAATTATTGTAGAGTTTATTAGAACTATACAAACACATATAACACAGGTACTAATATAACCGAATACAACAAATCCAAACGTAATGCAAAAGGTCATAATTCAATAAGACGCGCAAAGTCCTTCATTATTAGATTCCCGAATGTACACATGTCACGCCTGTATCGTAGTTGTAGATCCAGTGCCCTACTCTCTGCCTCTATTAATCAGGCCGTCGTTTTATACTTCACAAATGCAAATGTGCCCGCCCGGCAACGTCGATACAATTTCCTGGAATTAGCTTGTAATTGTAATCCGCAACACCTGGCTAATTATGCAGCCTGCAAGCGGCCGTAAACGAGTACAATAGAACAATAGGCGAACAGCCTAATAACAATATATAATATATATATATAATCGGCTGTTCTCCACAATAACTAGAAACGTGTCCCAAGAAATAAGTGAACAAAAGAAGACGATCATAAAAGGATTACAATTAGTTCAAATGCCGACAGGTAATAAAATGTGCTATTACAGATCTGTACATTGAATTTGTCAACAATATAATTCTATGGTAATATTGTGAACAATATTACCATAGAATTGGCTGTAATTCACTTCAGCATAATTAACGAAATTAATTTACTTCGCATCCTCACAAGTAAAATGAATATGAATTTAAGTGCCTTTGCGAAACGTAACTTTGTATTACAACTCTAATTCCAACGCCATTAACGATCGTTGGCAATTTCAATTTGCCATTATCATCCACTTTGTAGCTTTTAAAGTCCCGATTATGAGGATTAATTAAAATTTAATATAAGCCTTATTTCTCATAACTACCGTCAATATGATTTCGCTCATATTTTAGCGGATTGAAGGCATTGATATACTATTTTAATTAAAAAGATTATGAATGACGACAATTGGACAATTATTGTTTGGAAATTTTTGACAATATTTTTTTAAAGATATTGTGTTTAAAGTTTGTATGTAACAAAATAAATCGAACATGGTAAAAATCTATCGATTCTGTCAACATTAAAATAAAATGTAGCGAATACCGGCTCTATATCATTGAGAGACTTTGATTTATAATCTACACAATTACTACATCATATTAGATATAAACATTGTTACATAAAATTATGGTTATTTATAGAAAACTATTCTATACAACACAGGCGCTAATCATAGCTTAAATAAAAATATAAAAGACTCAATTAAGGAAATGGCCGATTGTATCGTTTAGAAATAAGAGAGTACATAACATATATTTTTTCATATGGCTATTGCTGCTAGGGCGATGTTGTCAATGTCAAGTAGTGAAAGAATCACTTATGTCGATTTAAGGACAGAAAAAAATATTAAATTAAAAAAGACTTGAATAATCTTCAATGTTACCTGAAGCAAGTACAAACACAAACATTTATCACGGACACAAACATGAACATACAATTATCATAATTTAATTCGGTTAGTATCAATAAAGTAGGTTAACACAGAGAGAACATCGTTGGATGGGAGACAAACAAGCGACAACAAATTAGTAGGGAAAGGAGTAATTATTAACCTTAAAAAGAAACATGACAATAACAACTGTACAAGTAAATAAATGTAACACATGCTCGTAGATGCATCTACGAAGGTTTCGTCTGTTTTCTATATTGACAGATATTGGCACATACACTCAGTTTTAACCATGCTAATAATGTAAATTTTTCATGTACGTGGCATAACAAACAACGTCTCCTTAATAAGGGACGCAACGTGTGTCGATACCTTTCCCATCTTCCAAATACAGCCGTCACTGCCGGAGGAGCTGCCACATTTCAAGAACCGCCGAAACGCCTCAAATATGCATCCATCGGTGTTTGATACATATTTCGGCTTTCGGAGTTGAGACTTTGGGGCCCTGAAGACGTGAGACTTATCAACTTTATCGAAACCTTTCAAGGCGATTGAAACACGTTTCGCGTGAAAAAAGGGCTGGCCTATATTTAGGGCAACGGATTACCGTTGCCATACAACGTGGGAATGTGGCCAGCATTTTAGGAAAGCTCCTCACCGACAGCGATTTGGAATACATCTTTTACTTGTATATATGTGTATAATAGTATTTAATTTCTACTTTTTTTTGGTACTGTAATTTATTTATAATTTAGTTTAGTTAAAAAGCTACCATTATTTTCGCATTTAAATCAAGAATTAACAATATTCAAGTTAAAATAAAAACTAAAATGTCCTACAATTAAACCTAACTTAAAAATATATATACAGTAGTAAAAAGCTAAAATTAAAATAAAAACATATTACAGACCGTCCAGCCCCACCAGACCACTGTCGCTGGGCAATGTACCTAGAAGGCTGGCAGCATTACTTCGTTAAATACAGAGGCTAATACTTTGAGCGAGATAAACTCCAGCCTTCAGGTTTCCTAACTAAATTATCCAAATTGTAAATATATCTGTAATAGGAAACAATGAACATATCAATAATAACATAGAAGTAATATATCAACTATTGACAGATTATATTGCCTTATTTTAACCTTCACCTACCGCAGATCTTCACGTAACGATGGATTATGGCGTGAAAATAATGTTAATATCCCCAATCGTCCTCGATTATTCACTGTCCAGAATAATTGTAGGCAATTATAGATTTTTATCGATTTATTATTAAAGTAGCGTGATATTCCATTAAAGTATCGTATCAACGAATTTCCGACAGTGACTGATTGTAGCGACACCTACCTTACAATTAGGTTAAATTGAATTTATTAATTTTTGCATAAGGTTAATAATTATTGCGTAGTAGGACGAGTTTCGCCATCCATTGTTAATAGATTGATAAATAACACTTTATTATATACTAATACAAAAAAACAACTTACAGACTAAGGGTCGCTTGCATAACGATCGCCTTTAAATAAAATTAGTTAATCATATCAAACTGCCTAAATACGTTTTACACAAAACGTATTTGCAGTTCTTTAATCGTATTTAGCGTCAAATTTTGCGTAGTGCAAGACGCTAATTGTATTTAAGGGTGTTAAATTATATGTGTTGTGTTTCTTAAATAAATTTAAGCAACCTTATGCAAGCGGCCCTAAAGCTATCTCTCATTATGCACAAAGGGCGGTTTTATCGGTATAAAGCGTTATCTTCCCGAAAACCCAAAAATGAGTTGAAATAATAGAACTAGTGATTAATTTATAAACAGAGTATATTTAGACGTTTTATATAATAAATAGATATGTATTAATACACATAACACAAATACTTATATATACAAAAATGTATAAATGATAATAGATGAATAATGAATATATTATTTTTTCTATTTGGGTGCGCTATTTATTTAGTTTTTATTATTAAATTAATAAATTATAGGATTAAATAAAATTATTTTTAAAATTAAACTTAGCTATAAAATAGAAAACTAAAATTAAATACTAAAACTAAATACAAAAAGAGAGCAAAATTATAGATAAAATATTGGTCCCAAATCACCCACCCTATTTGTATTTGTTTTCCCTACTTATAAAAAGAGCCTTTTAACAAAAACATCGTAAGGTACACAATTTAACTAGTTCATTTCTTAACTAATGAACTGCTAATCCTTCCTCTATTTGAGACACTTTCAGACGGATAAGAAGAATGATTCTAAAATTTAAGTATTTTTATGAAGAATCATTCCAGCCCCGGCTGTCACAGCTGTGTCTGGAAGATGGAACGCCACCAAAGTATCTACAAAAGTTGCACCCCATAATAGGGGGCGTCCCATCTTCCATGGCACCAACGACATCCCGTCTGGTCTATTCCATCGTCGCGACATAGCCCATTTGGTTCAATAATAGCAGGTGGTGACAAGAGACCCACGGATTATGTTATTAAGTGTAGCATGCAGTAACATTTTGCCAGTGCTCCTTGCGCATGACAAACCATGGTGGCTTAACTTATCAACTCTATCTCCCCACTGACAGCGATGTGGCAATACAACACCTGCCCCCAGACGAATGCAGGCAGCAATACTGAATGTAGTGTCAATAGAGTGCCTAGATTCGCCGAGGGCAGGGCTTGGAGCCACAAATCTGACTCTCATTTATAGACAGGTAAAAGACGAGCTACGTCAGTTTCACCCATACAGGAAGACAAAAAGTTATTATGAATCAGCTTGCTGAGCGGCCCGTCCCATACATAGCTTTTGCGACTTTGGTTCTACGGGAGAAGAACTAGAATTTAAATTTAAAGTTCATGAACTCTCTAAATCAAATTAATTAGCAGTAAAATTTAAGTCGTGGTAGCGTAATGGTTAGCGCACGCATCCCAAACTCAAAGGGCGCGGGTTCGATCCTGACCGGAACGCATGCACCACTTAGGCAGTTTTCTGCCCTCGTGTACATATTGTTGCAAATACCACGTGCTAACAACGGTGAGAGAAAACATCGTGATGCAACCTGCAAATCGAAATAACCGATGTGTCGAACCTGTTAAGTCACCTTTGACAAGTGTGGCGGGTATACTGTCCGTTCCCCCTTTAATGGGAGGCCCGAGCCCAGCAGTGGGACATTTAGGGCTGGTGTTAATTATTCTTAATTTTAAACCTCAGATTGACTCGCTAGTTCCTCGTTTACGTAAGCTAATCTACATTTTCAAGTCCCTTAAATTCGTTGCTGACAAGAACGTAATAAAAATGGTTTATTATGCACTTTGTCAAAGCATCATTGAATATTGTCTTGTTTGTTGGGGGGGTGCCGGGAAAACTCATCTGATCGAAGTGGAGAGAGCTCAAAGAGCAATTTTGAAAGTTAGTCTAGGCCTTCCATACCGTTTCCCTACCAATGAACTTTACGAAAAATGGGATATATTAACAGTCAGACAGATCTTTATATTACTTACATTACTCAAGAAACATTCACAGTTGCAGTATGATCCACAGTTACTAAGCGACAAGCGCAGGAAAACTGCTGTTTGTAACCTAAGAACTTACCAGACGAGCCTAGCGCAAAGATTTTTCCCCTTTCTTGGACCATACCTATATAATAAAGTAAATAATATTTTACAAATTTACCCGCTAGAAAAATATGCCTGTAAAGAAAAAATCACCAAATGGCTTAAAACCTTAAGTTATGATGAGACAGAAGGTCAGCTTCATCCACTTATGTAAAATACTATAAGTACTAATATGTTGTCCATTAGAATTTAAACATACTTTAATATCTATATACACCCCCACCCACACACACACCCGAACACACCCTCACCCATCCACGCCTACACGCCAACACACACGCACAGGTGCGTACGCACGCACTCACTCACTCACGCACGCACGCACGCACGCCCACACGCGCGCTCACACACACACACACACTCACATGTTCATACATTCGTTTTCTTTTCTAACAGCTTATTTCTGTCTTAATTGTGTAATTTTAAATTTAAGTTATTCTTAAGAATCTCTTATTTAAGCCATGGAGTGGAGCATTGGTGACCTGTCATACAGATTTCTTAGAAATCTATTTCAGGCACCAGTCTCACACACCAGTTTTCTTTCTGAATCTGTTGTGTGGAGAAATAAATAAAGTTTTATTATTATTATTATTATTCACATATATATTTAATATCCAAATCTTTTACATTTTTTTTTATAAATAGCTTATAAAATATATATACATTTATTTATAAAAAAAAATATAAAAAACTGATCTTCGCCGGCAGTGGGGCCTCGGGTCCAGACTACCGGTGGTTAAGGCTCCAGACACAGGAATCTCCTCACAATACGGGCCGTGTCCAACAAAGCTGCCTTCTGCATCCGACCCTTCAACCAGATACCAAGCGAGAGCCTTTCAAGGTGGCGGTCAAGGCTCTTCGCTATTAATCCATTCACTGACACCACTATCGGTACTATGATTGTAGAGTCCAGGTTCCACATGGCGGTAACCTCGTGAGCTAGATCAATATACTTTATTTGTTTATCTTTCTCGGCATTCACGAGGTTACCATCATGGGGGATCGCGACATCTACAATTAAAGCACGTCTCGCAGACCGATCAACTATGACAATGTCAGGCTTATTGGCAACAATAGTCCTGTCTGTGATAATTGATCGGTCCCAGTAGAGCAGATATTGACCATTGTCAAGAACTGGCTCGGGCTTGTATTGGTAATAAGGTACCTCCGACGAGACAAGTCCGTATTTAAGAGCAAGTTGTTGGTGGATGATCCTGGCTACTAGGTTGTGCCTGTGCAAGTACTCGCTGTTAGCAAGACGAGAACAACCAGAAGTGACATGTCTGAGAGACTCACCAGGGCGGTGACACGCCCGACATATGTCAAGCGTGCCGTCCTTCAGAATGTACTTCCGGTAGTTGTTCGTCTTGATAACCTCGTCCATAATTGCACAGACAAACCCTTCGGTTTCCCCAAATAGGTCACCGAAACGTAGCCAGTTCACCGAGGCTAGTAGGTCCACATCAGGCCCTGTTAAAGCCTGATAGAACCTGCCATGCAGCTCCTTGCTCTTCCATACGTCTATACGATCAGAAGCACTCATTACCAACGGTCTCTGCCAGTTCTGTTTTGATAAGGATAGCGGGGTGAACCCTTTGTCTACTGACACTACATCGTAATGCATACCCGCTGTCTCGCCTACTTTGAGAAAATATTCTCTGAGATTGTACACCTCACGGTTGTGGAGGTCTTTGGTATTTAAAAACCCCCTACCTCCACACTTCCGCGGGATGTACAGTCTCATCACAGACGAACGCGGGTGGTGCATCCGATGTGTTGTCAGTAGACAACGAACCCGTCTATCCAGGGCGTCTAATTCAGTTTGAGTCCATCTTAGTATGCCAAAGGAGTATGCTAATGCTGGTATGACCCAAGCGTTGAAGGCTCGAACCTTATTTCCACCTGAGAGAAGGCTCGTTAAGACCTTTCTCAGGCGGGAAAAGAAACGATTCTTCATCGCCTGCTTCACATCAGCATCAGGAATACCCAACGACTCTGACATACCAAGATACTTGTAGGTTTCACCTTCAGAGAGAGTCTTGAGGGATATATTTTCAGATAGTTGTAAATTTTCTGAATTTACAACTCTCCCTCGTTGTACATGCATGACGGCACACTTATCTGCACCGAATTCCATACTAATGGAGTTGCTAAAGCTTTCAGTAATCTTTAGCAATTGCAAAAGATCTGGCTTTTTCGATGCAAATAGTTTCACGTCATCCATGTACATAAGGTGTGATATAATCTCACCCCCTCTCCGAAGTTGAAAGCCTAACTTTGACTCCCTAAGTAGAGTACTTAGTGGATTCAAAGCTAGACAAAACCACAGTGGACTCAGACTGTCACCCTGGAAAATGCCCCGCTTGATCCTTATCGGGTCGTGCAAAACAGAAAGATTCCCTCTGTCCCCTGGATGCCTAAGGACCGTGGTCCACTGCCCCATACATGAACTGAGGAAAGCACGGAGAGTTGCATTTACTTTATACAGCTCTAGGACTTTCTCCAGCCATGTATGGGGCACCGAATCATAGGCTTTTTTGTAGTCAATCCAGGCTACAGACAGATTTTTTCTGTTTCGCCGTACCTGATGACTAATGGTCATATCGATGAGGAGGAGCTCCTTAGTACCACGGGACCCATCCTTACATCCGTTTTGAGTATTGGCCAAAATGTTATTATTTGTCAAATGTTTCATTAATTTAGTTCTCAAAACAGATGTAAGTAGCTTGTATATAGTTGGTAAACAAGTGATGGGTCTATAGTTTTTTGCCTCCGTGGTACTGCCTGACTTATGGAGCAGATGAGTGACTCCAGTAGTCATAAAGGAAGGAAGCGAACCCATGTTTATAGCTTCCTGGAATTGAACGGCCAAACAAGCATGCGAACTCTTGAACCATTTAATCCAAAAGTTGTGCAATCCGTCTGGTCCAGGACTTTTCCAGTTTTGAGCCACATGAATTACACAACTAATGTCAATTGGTTCAAGAGCCAACGGTTCCATTTCTGGAATCATTTCACAAGCCTGTTCGACCACCCTAGTCCAGTTGCCTTCTCTGTGGGTGACAGGCACCGACCATATATTACTCCAGAACGCTGTCATAGAGTCGATATCTGGCCAGTTACCATCATCCACAGAAACAGATGACTGCTCCCATCCTCTATACACTCGTTTTTGGTCTCTTTGGAAAAAGCGGTTTAGATTATAACGATCTGCTCGTTTTTTATACCGACGTAATCGATTGGCCCACGCACTAATTTTTTGTTTATAAAAGTCGATGCGTTCTGTAACTCGAGGTAAATAGTCACTGGGGTTGATGTCAGTCCCAGTGAAAGCGCGATTTACAAAACGCATGACTTTTGGCCTGGTGTTTCCGTTCCTAAAACAAAGTAATTTGGCTATGAGGGTCCTGGCCTTACCAATACGACATTCGATTCTCTTCTGCCAGGCAGGCCGTCCATCACTAGTCCGTGACCTCTGTTCCAAATTTGGGAATTTGGTACCAGAGACACGACATGCAGCAACAGCGCCACAGTATAGAATCGAATGTGTCTCGGTAAGATCTTTACTGGCTCTAAAATATGGAGCCAGTAAGGAATCCAAGACCCCCATGAGCAACAAATTACGTTTGTGAGTGGGTAACCGTGGTAGACGTGGTCTACTTAATATAGGCATCTCCTTATAATCTTCAATCGCTTCCTCCAAAGCCCTCCTCATAAGCTCATTATCCTGGCTACTTACGCTACCAACCGTAGTATCGTCCATTTCCATCGGCGACAACGCCGTCACCCTAGATGTTATATTTGGGTGTTGTGGGGAACTCGAAGTCTCGCTGATTCTACGGGTGGTTCGTATTTCAGTGCGCAGACGATCAAGTGTAGACTCATCCAACAGATGTCGTCGTTGAATAGCCCGCACTTGATCCGACAAGCGCTGTGCCGTGACATTGGTATCTGGTTGAAGGATCTGAAACAGAGACAGCATGCGGTCACGGTACGCAGTGAGGTTGGTTCCTATATCTGTCGCCTCGTAGTACGCTCGCATGACGTTCTCATTCATTTGTTGAGTCCATCGCATGCGGCGCACAGCACCACCGGTAGCGGGGGCCGGGCGCGGGATACGTCCCGCAGGCCCCAAGCGTGCCGACGGCGGCCGTCCTCGGCCTCGCGCAGGTCTTCGTCGCGGGGCTGACGGCGCTGGCCCCTCCTCGCTGGTGCTCGACGCCGCGGTGGCCGCCGGTGTGAAGAAATCTTCATCCGTTGACGACGACCGAGGCGTGGAGCCAGGCGAGGCGGGCACAGCAGGTGGTGGGCGTGCGTGTCTGCTGCTCCTCATGTTGTCTGCTTGATCCTACTTCATTATTTGTTTATTAAAAATCCGTTATTGTTTGATTCTCGTAATTTTTCTCCGATGTTTTTTCTTGACATATCTTGTCATCATTTAAATTATTATTATTATTATTATTTATATTATAAAATTTAAGCATTCTCAAGTATCCAGTGCAAGCTTTAAATTAAATACAACAAGTGAAAAATATAATGATATGACATGCATCGTACAAATTATATGCGCATACTGATCGACGTTGAAATATTTTAAAATGTGAATTTAAAATGAAAATGTGCTGATGAGCAAAAAAGCCTTAAAATATTTTAGTGCAAGTAAAATACAGGATGTTGTTTATTATACTTATCGTTGAAATAGTAATATACAGCGTAAACTCCATGTAACGTCACTCGCTTTAATGACAAATTTCTTTAAGTGTCGAAATCACTTGGTTGGTTAAGCTTGTCTTCCATACAATGATACACTCTATATAGAATTACACCCACTCTCGATAACGACAACAATAAAAAAATAAAAAGTACTTTTTAAGTTGCCATAATTAGTAAAAGCTGCGCAGCCGTGTACCTTCTTTTATCGCTTTACTATCCTAGCACGTAATAAACTCGACTGTCTGCATTATGCATACCGAAATTTGTAAGGAATCCCGAAATACCGAATTTTTTAAGTACTTCTATTATCACCAAGATGCCTCAATATCACAAGATATGAATAAAATAAGAATAATAAAAACTACAAAAAAATACTGGTTCATTAAAGGACGTCAGAAAAAAATAACATACTTCTCTCCATTTAACTACAACTCTCTATAACGCCATAAAATGCATAGTCCCTGCGGTGTCGTTTTATAGAGTTTGCACTGTATTTAAAAATAACTTATTTTTATTCAGAACCTTGTTGGGTCCGCCTCTTCGTGCAAACGGGACCTGCGGCTTTATATTTTGTACCCTACAAGTTATCGAAACGAAACTTTACTTTCTTTTATCTTCTCACAATTCTTTGGGGTTCGCACAATATGTCTATTCTTTCCATATTCCTTTCACCTCATCTACTTTTTTGAATGTTTAGTATTTAATAGTTAAATCCAGTAACATATGATGAGGGTACTGTAACTCTTGAACATTTACGTATCATAGGGAATTATATTAATTTTAGGAGATTATAATAATTACAATTTTTTAATCCACCTATATTTATGTGAAGAAGATGTTCGGGAAATGACGAGGCGACATAATACCTATTTAAGGGTTTAATGAAGGCCAAAGGAATATTATTATTGATTTTAATTAACTGGATTTATACCATTAAAATTAACTATAATACTTGTTCACTTTACATTTGCAGAGTAGATAGAGTATAGTCGGTTACCATTTTTTTTACTGCTGAATCACAGCAGACCGGCTCACGACCCAACTGTGACGGAAAGTGGTACCGTCGCCTATGGACATTAGCAATACCAGAGGTGCTGACAATGTGCTGCCGGCCTTGAAGAAGAAGCTAGAACCTGGCCACTGATACCGAAACAATTCAAAGATGTGGTACTCTATGGGAGGAGGTACTATTCAAGTCACATGTGTTAAATAAGATTAGGCTCCCATAGAGTAAATAATAAACAAAATTGAAATTAACACATTTCAATATGTTAGTCGTCCTTGATCACGGCCACTGAAAAGTGGTCAAGTGATCAAGGAAGACAAAGATGTCAAGTTTAGATTTTGAAACATTATTCATTGGTGCTCCGCTCCTATTGGTATTAGCGTAATAATATATAGTCCATAGCCTTCCTCGATAGATGGGCTATCTAACACTGAAATAATTTTTCAAATCAAACCAGTAGTTCCCAAGATTAGCGTGTTCAAGCAAACAAAAACAAACAATCTCTTCAGTTTTATATATTACTAACTTCTGCCCGCGATTTCGTCCGCGTGAAATAGTTTAAAAAAACCTCCCAATTTTCAAACATTCTTCATTGATGCTCCACTCCTATTGGTCCTTGTGTGATGGTATATAGCCTATAGACTTCCTCGATAACTGAGCTATCTAAGACTGATAGAATTTTTCAAATCAAACCAGTAGTTCCTGAGATTAACGCGTTCAACCAAACAAACAAACTCTTCATCTCTATATATTAGTATAAGAAACAAGTCGCGAAAACTTAAGAAAATTACCTCTAATCTCGGCTTTACAGTTTTCAATAAGCTCCAAATTATAAGTCAACATTAAAAAAGCGACGGTTACAAATTCTTACGGTATTAAGATTTAAATACAATACGACGGAAACCGTACGAGTCGAGTGCTAAAAGAATAAACAAAAATACATACCTTTAAATACGTAAGAGAAAGCATCTCGTCTCTTAAATAAATATGTTCGCAAGTAAATGCCTGGACGCTCACGTGTGTTCTGAACTCGGAGCATAACTGGGCTCAGCCAAATTTGAAATACTCCAAATTGATATCTGTATTTAAGGCTCCGGTTGCCCCAAAAGGTTTTTAACGTGGGGTGCAAACAAAACAACTTTTCGTTGGTATTTACTGATCAATAATTTACCAAACTGGTAACCCCCAACTGGTATCAAATAGAGACAAACAGAGATGGATGGGCGTCTTTGGAGGAGGCCTTTACCCAATCTGGGATTCTTACATAATTTATCCAACTAACAAACTAACAACAATAATACTAACAATTAATTTAAAATTACTAACCAATTAACATACTAAGGGCCACTTGCATAACGATCGCCTTTAAATAAAATTAGTTAATCATATTAAACTGCCTAAATACGTTTTACACAAAACGTATTGACAGTTCTTTAAACATATTCATACGCAAATTTCGCGTTGTGCAAAACGCTCATTGTCTTTAAGAGTGTTAAATACGTTTTGTGTTTCCTAAATATATTTAAGCAATCTTATGAAAGCGGCCCTAAGAATAACTACTGTAAAAAATAAGAATTAAAATTACTTTTTTTTATTAATTTACCAAAAGATTTGCCCACATGAGACGTATCGTGGTTTTTGCAATGTTTCTATAGTTATCTTAAATGAAAAAAAAAAAAAATACCAAACCAAATTTCAAATCCAAATTATTGACATAAATCCATTTTACCCGTTCAGTTTTTAACAAAACAGGATAAAAAGACATATACATCTTCCTAAAAGAGAGATAAATTAATTGGTTTTATTATTTTGTCAAATACGACTTTATTTTATTCACAATAAAATAGTAATACATTTAAAAAACGACCGGGTCTATGGAATCCTCGCTATAACCTGAAAAATCAGTACTGAGAAAATCTCAAGGACGTTGCCCTTAAGTTTTTACGGTTTCGTAGCCATTTTAGCAAAAGTAGTAAACTTGTACTCTTGTTCTTCATAGTGTTACACGCATGCCTGCCATACAGTACACTTTATTACATTTCCGCATTTAGACTTCTCTTGTTTACTTTGTGTTTAAAATTTGTAATTAGAAAAACAGGCCATTGTGTATTGTAATATTTATTATGATGGTCATTAACCAGGTGTAATTTTTTAGAAACTATTGTTATGCGGTCGAGTATTGTGTCGGGACATATTGTACAGTTTAGTATAAAACAATGCCCGAACGTAGGGCTGACGCAGTCAAGTGACGATTACGATACGAGCAAGACGTGGGTACATTCGCTTTATAGTGACGGACTTTGCGCGTGTTATTGAATCGTACATCACGTTTGTACTGAGTGAGTCCAGTTATATTTGTACCTGTATTATACGTGTTTGTATAGTTCTAATAAATTCTATAGTAATTCCAACGGCATTTTAATTCGAGTCCCTCGACTATTGTAACTCGTAACAATAGTCCTTTTAGTCAGTCAGCTACTGGGCCTAAGGATATGTATTAGTAAGATTTAAGCCTACGTAGCACTATATAACCACCGCTGTACAATTGAATAAAAAATAGTTCCATTCTTTAATGTTTTATTTAAGCCTTTAGGTGGATATGTGTAAGCCCCAAAATGCATATAAAATTGTATACCTTTTCCAACTAACTAATCTTCTTGATATATAAAAATGAATGTTTGTCTGTATGTCCTTTATAGAATCGTAAAGTATACATTTGATCATGTGACGATCTTTAGCAAAGTTGTTGTGCATGAGCCAAAGAAGGTTTCTGAGTTGCTTCACAATTGGACCCGGTAGGTGGCACTGCTGTCGGTATATCGATTGAAGCTTTTCCGGGCAGGACGACGTCTGCCGGGACAGCTAGTGAGATATAAAAATAAGTTTTTTTGAGATATGTGAGATGTGGTAGAGCCATGCTGGAATAATTATCATCTCTCTCTATCTCTCTCAGCCTGCTCAATCGATATGATACCTCACTCTCGTAGAATACTTAACTATTGAAGAATACTTAAATGACAAAACTTCATTTACATAGCAGCTCTCGCCAACCGCTTATACTATATTGTTACGGCTTAGGTAGAAACACATATTATCATTACCTTTGCGGCATTTGGACTTCTTTTGTTTACTGTGTGTTTAAATTTTATGATTAGAAGAACAGCCCATTGTGTGTTGTAATCTTTTGTGGTAGCCATTAGCCAGGTGTGATTCTAGGAAATTCAGTCCACGCGGTCGTGCAGACATATTTTATTTATAAAGCAATGCCCCAATAGAGGGATGAGGTAGTCTAGCGATAGCCACAAGCGCAGTAAGACGTTAGTGACGGACTTTGCGCGTGTGATTGAATCGTGCATTACGTTTGGACT